>JAEAOA010001034.1:548552-1203552 GCA_016746295.1 Potamilus streckersoni | reverse complement strand
TGGGACGAGCAGTCTGAGACTGTCACTTCAAAACACAAGGCATATGTCCAAATGCAAAAATGGCCCTTAATGTTTATTTGTTTATTTTTTATCTTAAGGGCACATCAAGACCTTAAACACTAGATAGTGCTATAGCAATGGTATCAAATCATCTTGTCCAAAGATACAACTAGTTTTGTAGTAAATTACTGTATGCTATTTGAAGTAATGTGTTAAAATTTGAAGAAAACAAGAACTCTGTAAAATTTTAATAACGTTCTTCATCACTTGAAATTTCTACAAAGGTTTTTCTGCTAAAAACACATTCCTGACTATATCATGACAAGGAAATGGGAAATATTGCCTTTCCCAAGCCAACATCTAGGCAGCCGGCTTGGATTAGCGTGGGCAAGGATTGAACCCGAGACCCTTGGATTACGAGCAGTAGCGTACTATTGGAGGGGGGGCAGGACAGTTGACACGGGAACCAAAGCTCTTGTGGTGTCAAAACCATAGGCGCCAGAGGTATTTGGGGCGCCAAAACTCTTTTGGACTTTATCGTCGCCCTGGATGTCATTGTAAGCTTAGTTCGCTACTGATGTTCTGCAACCGCGGCTTAGTATGCATATTAAAAAAATTAAGAAAGTGAATGCGCACATTCTAATTACAGGTTCCGTAAGAGGTGAGTAGACAATTGAATTGTACTCCCCCAAAAATGTAGGAACTGCTATCCATTGTAGTATTTCAGTATCAAGAGACTCGGCTCAATCTAGCTGAATATCGAGGCAGAGAAATAGGAGAAAGGAATGTTGGAGTTGCTCGCATAATAAAACCCGTTTTTCACATTGCATTAAAAAGAACCGCTTTGTATTGATGTACAGATGTGGCTAATTGTCGATTAGTATTGCTATACGTCAGTTATGAAATGGAAACGTCAAAACTATAACTTGCTGTACATTAATTCACTGTGTAGATAAATAACTTCGTGCATATAGGCAAGTGTACCAACACAAGCCAAGTATTGCACCAGATTTGGCAACTGTCTGAAATTTAACTATGCCCCTTGACAACCAGTTGACAATAGTGAAATAAAAATTGAGATTGACGTGTAAAAAATTTAGTAAATAATAATCATAATAACAGTAATCGACGATCCACCACAATTATCGCATATAACCAGGTTACACTAACCAACGATCTGCCACAATCATCGCATATATCAACACTTATCGACGATCTGCCACAATCATCCCATTTAGCAATACTATTGGACGATCTGCCACCATCATCCCATATAATAATACTAATCGACGATCTGCCACACTCATTCAAAAATAATAATAATAATAATAATAATAATAATAATAATAATAATAATAATAATAATAATAATAATAATAATAATAATGTAGTAGTATATTAATGTGATTTAGATTTTTAACGTTGCTTTCGAAATTTTTCAGTCATATGGCTACGATGTCTGCAGTGAGGCAGTTTATAGTGATGTCTAGCACTGGTGCATCATGCAACAGACATGTAGCATCATGTCCCACCCAGTCGCATATCCTGACGCCAGGCCGACCAGTCCTAATACCAGTCTCTTAATGCTAAGCGCCCAGCTTGGCAGCTGTTAGTAAAATTTTTGTAAATCTTTGGTATGACTCGGCCGGAGATCGAACCCACGACCTCCCGCATCCGAGGTGGACGCTCTAACCACTAGGCCATCCTAGCGGTCAATATAAATAATAACAATAATAATTGACGATCTGCCACAATCATCCCATATAATAATACTAATCGACTATCAGCCACAATCATCCCATATTATAATAATAATAATAATAATGATAATGATAATAATAATAATAATAATAATAATGACAATAATAATGATAATGATAATGATAATGATAATGATGATAATGATGATGATGATGATAATGATAATGATAATAATAATAACAATAATAATAATGATAATGACAATAATAATAATAATGATAATAATAACAATAATAATATTAATAATTGACGATCTGCCACAACCATCCCATATAATAATAATATTAATCGTTGATCTGCCAGTCTACGAGAAACTGCATATACATAGTAACCATGAAAAATGAACTTCTGATCACAATTTGTTCCCAGTTAGTTAACATCTAGTAATAGTTAAGCATGAGTCTGTGCTATTAAGTCAATTCAGATACAAATGCAATTGTTTCAGTCGCAAATAATTTTGCTGTAATCTTACCACCGATAATTATTGCCTTATAGAAAACAACCATCAGTTTCTTTTTGAATGCAGGCTATTTAACAACGCAAGAAATTAGCCTTTTCTGAGACTATCAATATAAATATTGTTCCTTAAATTTGATCATTATATTATTTTGTCTGGCAAAGAACTTCACACAGAAGAACAAAGCAATTCGATACAAAAATGCTGAAATTTGTAATTAACACAAAAATATTCACTAACATACAGCTACTCTTTGTTCCTTTAGGACTACAGATAAAACTGTATATACACATATGCCCAACCACCATACGTAGACAATAGTAAACTGTATCTAACATACAAGCTCAACCACATCACATCGAAAACTAATTGAACATATACGTCACCAGACGTGTCATACCACACTATATCTAGAAATAAAAAGGAACAAAAGTTCCAACAACAGTACATAATGAAATGACCTAAATGCAAAATTTAACCAAAGTGTCACAGATGAAAGGAGAGACGGACAAATGTACCACCATATATCCCAACCATGTTTGTAGTAGGGCTTAATGAACATATTTATTGGATATGGTATTACCGTCATGTCTTTGCGTCGGCACAGAAGACTCAATATGGTGTACCATCAGAGGAACTGCGCATGCCTGTGACACTACCAGTGCCCGCCTGTATGCAAAGAAGGAAAAAAGTACTAAAAGGGACAATGATAAAAAGGCATGGAATATCACTACCAAATATATGACAAGGCATGGAATATCACTACCAAATATATGACAAGGCATGGAATATCACTACCAAATACATAACAAGGCATGGAATATTACTACCAAATACATGACAATGCATTGAATATCACTAATAAATACATGACTATGCATTGAATATCACTACCAAATACATTACAAGGCTTGAAAAATCACTACCAAATATATGAATAAGCATGAAAAATCACTACCAAATATATGAAAAGGCATGGAATATTACTACCAAATACATGACAAGGCATGAAATATCACTACCAAATACATGAAGAGATACAAAATATCACTACCAAATACATGAAGAGATACGAAATATCACTACCAAATACATGAAGATATACAAAATATCACTACCAAATACATAAAAAGCATGAAATATCACTACCAAATACATGAATAGGCATTAAATATCACTACCAAATACTACCAAATACATAAAAAGCATGAAATATCACTACCAAATACATGCATAGGCACGAAATATCACTACCAAATACATGCATAGGCACGAAATATCACTACCAAATACATTGATAGGTACAAAATATCAGTATGAAATACATGAAAACGCCACCACCACACTACCTGAAGTTATGACGTAAGTGTTAAATTTAAATGGATGGACAGACAATGGTTTAGAATTTTAAAATTTGAGCAGGGACAGAACGAGATTTTCTAACTGCAAAAGTATAACCAGAAAGATGTAATTGGGATACAAACCAAATGTGGAGTGGGCAATATTGCGGTGAAACATTTACAACTTAATGACACGAAATGTCATCATCCTCACTGATGGCAGTGTTTGCAATAAGAATGTTTTATTTGCGGAATATTTTTCGGATAAGAACACATAAATTATCAGTGCAGATTTCTAAAATTAAACCAAGACAATATTTTTATCTCTTATTTTTCCTTTTGCAAATAATTTGAACGTTTCTGAAAAATTACTCACAAGTTTAAACGGGAAATTAGAGGCATTATTTATTTTGCATCAGTTGTTAAACTAAGATATTTGTTATGAAATACTTATATGCAGGAACACACACACACACACACACAAGGCCGGATTAAGGCATTCCAAAGCCTTAAGCACTGAAAATGTTATGATGCCCGTACAAAATGTGCAATTTAAAAACAAAAACAATATTTAAAGTTAGAAAGATACATACATACATACAGTCTTGCCATCATTCCAAAGCAAAATACTCGTACATGCAGATCGAACTGGTCATATATAATTGATTACATATTTATCATTAACAATTGATTTTAATTTTTTCTGGTGCCTTAAGTACGTGCTTAGTATACTTATAGGGTAATCCTGCCAAGCACACACAATCCCAACCAAAACAGTCATAAAGGCATCATCTTGTGTCTATTCACAATCTCCTTACCCCTAGTTACGATCGTCTGAAATCAGTGTGATAATGTTATATTTGGTAGAAAAGGTACAGATTTTCGTTACTGAAATATTTTTTATGGAGATTCCTGTACTTTTTTCTTTTTACCATATAGAACCCCTGTATCTATATAGCAGCACACATTGCTTATGATTCGAAAGAACTGAACAAATTAAGTTTACTTATTAATGATAAATTTTCTGAACAAAAAAAAAATTCCATTTCTACTCCTGAAATTTGTACCCTATAAATAAATCGACGTTAACAGAGAGACACTGTCATGCTATAACTAAACGTTCACACATCTATGGTAAAAAATAATGAAGTTTGACACCTTGAATTCGTACATGTTACATAATCAAAACTCGTCTGTCTAACCATTAAGGTGGTACGCGTTGTCATGGTTACAAAGCGTATTTGGTTCATGTCTTATCCAACAAAAAAAAAATTTTAAAGCAGTTAACTACAATCTCCTATAAACTATAACTGACTGACAGCTATTGGATATTGGAGATTGGTCAATTGATATATTAAATGGCAAAAATTTCGTCAAAATGAATTTGTCTTTACCTATAAGCTTCATCTTCTGTGGCCCCATTTGCGCAAACGGACTTTTGCAGTCGAATTTTGACCCCTTTGATGACATCACGATTATTCTCTATGCACCCTTTGCATGCGTCGCTGTCTAGAAACGCTAAAGTGTCAGACTCCCCTCCTGGGCCTGGAGATATAAACACATTTTAGCATCACCTGAAACCACACTGCACTGCCTCCGCTAAGTCAGCACGTTTTGAACTCGATTTTGAAATACACTAGAACATTAAGTTTGCTCTTTAGGTTTCCTAACAGAAGTTTAGCGATGTATTTCAAAGCAGATATCAACAGCAAGTTCAAAAAATTATTTTCACTTCTGTCGTTTAATTCATTGAACATGCATACATTAAAAATGATATCTAATTCGGTGTGTGCCTTCACGGCAATTTAAAAACACTCGTGGCTACTTCATACCGAGGATATGAGAGTTAAATGTCTTTTCCATGAACACATCGAGGCAGCCGACCCAACCCATACAAAAAAGAGACAAATAAACAAACTTTCAACTTTGATATGAATTAAGAAGATTCAATGTACGTATTGCATTTCGATTGTCAACACACCTTTAATTTTATAACTCAAATTATTAATTGTCTTTATTCATACGTTTAAAAGTGAAGTCAGAGTTTAACCACTGTTTTTTATTCACTCTAATATTGGGAGAAAGACATTTAGAAAACATTCCCCTAAATAAATTTTTTATATGGATTTATAATTTTTTTTTAATAAAAAAAAAACATATCCTTGGATAACTTTTAATTATAATGTTTGCCTAAGATTATATTATGGTATTGGCATGTATGCCTAACCTGTATGAGCCAAGTGAACAATACGATCACTTGGCTCTCTTGTTCCAAGATAGCAGCTGTAACTTACAACCACCGGCACAACCAGCTGCCGCAAGGCCATGAGACGCGATGTGAAGTAGACACAGAACACGAGTGCTGGATTTCTCCACTACGTATTTCTTTAGACCCATGAATGTGCTGGCACCTGCAAAACACACGACTATGTCAGATATAAATTAAATGACTGTGTGTCGATTGTCTAACTGATTATAAAATGAGCACAATGTCGTGTCATTTTGTCTGCAGAAATCGTGTTTGTTCTCTCAGACAATGAGCTATATCTTTGATCTATTTATCTGAAAAAATATAGATGCCTTTCTTTTCTCAAATGTAAATAAGATAAAATGTTTACTTAATATATGTGCTAGATAATATAAGTACTTTTGTTGAATTCTCATCTTAGTCCCTAAAACATTGATCTTACCCTTTTAACATCAAAATGAAAAGATGCTTTTCGTGTCTCACTGAAAGCCGCCTACGATAGTTCAAAGTAGGCAATGAATCTTATACAGCAACCATTGTTCTAATCATATACATTGATTTTGGCTGATGACCTTTTAACTCCCAAATCAATGAGTATTTTTTCTGATCTCCAGTTCCACTATTTAGAGTTTAGGCAAGGTATATGATGCACATGACAAGTCATTTTGTGGAAACAGTTTCCTTCTTTAAAATCCTCGTGACCTGGACCTTGGACTCCAAAATCTGTTTTTTTTCTTGACAAAAACGCAAGCTACTTACAAACTCTAGCAACACAGAGACTTAAGTTTATATGCTGGGACGGATAAACCTTAATAGGTTCCGCCCGATGGCGGATACATTAGAACAAACTTTGTATTCTCGAAGACTCTGACGTTGACCTGCTGATCAATGGAAATGACGTTGACTGACTAAGCTGGATGGTAGTGTGTTCCGCAGGTGGATTCCTGACGGGAAAATGAGTCTTTATATGCGTTGACTCTGCTGACAGGGACGAGAAATTTGCATGAATGTTCTCTAGTGTACGCTCCTGTCTGGAGGAGATGTACGTATGCGTTGACTCTGGTGAAGGGGACAAGGAATCTGCATAAATGTCCTCTAGTAAGTGTACACTCCTGTCTGGAGAAGGTGTATGTATGCGTTGATTCTGGTGAAGGGGACAAGGAAATTGCATAAATGTCCTTTAGTAAGTGTATGCTCCTGTCTGGAGGAGATGTATGTATGCGTTGACTCTGGTGAAGCGGACAAGGAATCTGCATAAATATCCTCTAGTAAGTGTACGCTCCTGTCTGGAGGAGGTGTATGTATGCGTTGATTCTGGTGAGACGGACAAGAAATCTGCATAAATGTCCTTTAGTAAGTGTACGCTCCTGTCTGGAGAAGGTGTATGTATGCGTTGATTCTGGTGAAGGGGACAAGGAATCTGCATAAATATCCTCTAGTAAGTGTACGTTCCTGTCTGGAGAAGGTATTGTGCTGCTGAAATAACACCAAGATGGTGTACAATACGGTACATCATAACTTTGCTTGTTGTCTTCGGACTCGAAGCTCTTCCCATCCCAGACGTTGGAGAATGGTGGAATGTGATGTGCCGAATTTTGAAACACTTAGAAGTATTGCTTAAATGAATTGTACCAACGTTAACTTAATTAAAGTAGAAAGGGCTAGAGACAGTTCTCTGATTATCCTCATTTCATCACTGAACGTCAAAGGAAACTCGGTTTCGCTTCATGAAATTTGACCAAGTCATCTGATATAGTACAAGGGCCTTGGCATAACACTCTTCAAACTCACACCGGCAAAAAGGGGAAGCGCGTCAATAATTGATTGTTCAAAGGGAAGATAATTGCGGCATGATTAGCATATTCTCGTTAATCAAAATATTCTACGTATTTAATCAATACTTCTAAGTGTTTTAAAATTCGACACATCACACGAAGACACTGCTGATTCGTCAATAATCGCCAATAGTAAAACGTATAGCATTTTGTTGTACTGCTTCAAGTTTGACAATGTTTGATTTTGGTAAATGGATCACAATCGGTAAAGGTATATTCAAACTGTGGGCCTACTAAATATTTATTGTCTACAGAGTTTAATTGTTCGAGACATGTGGACAGGTTTCTAGGAAGGATTGTGTGGTGTTGTTAACCTTCTTTATAATAGAGTGGATGTGGATATTTCATAATAAGGTGCCATCAGTGGTGACTCCCAACAATTTGGCCTCGGATGTCAGCGTACGTTTTTGATCATGGACGAAATATATGACTGGGATGATCCGTCACTTGTTGGTGATTCGGATAACGTCGCATTTGTCAGAATTGAACTACATTTGCCAGTCGTTTTCCCATTGTTGCGGGAGGCAAAGATCTGCTTGTAATTGTCTTGAATCTTGGTCCAAGTTTATTGCTCTGTACAGCAAGCCATCGTTGGCAAAAAGGCTAACTTGGGAATCAACACACAACGGCAAATTATTGATGCACACCAAGAACAGCAGAGGATGAATGACCGTTACTTTGGAACGCCTGAAGTGACCGGAGCTGATGAAGATGACTGGCAACCTGTTGGTTTCTTCTCTTTAAAACGTTGGAGGCTTTTGCTTTTGTCGCCTTTCTTGAACAAATGAACAATGAGGTGACGAATGATCCTTTCCAGTCGTCTGGAGTCAGACCTTGCTCAAACGAGGCTTTGAATAAAAAATTTAGGGTTGGATATACTGAAAGTACCACCTTATTCAATAATCTGGACGACATATGGTCAGGACCAGCTGCTTTATATGGGTTAATGTTTTGGATGATTTTGGGTTTCCTGGAGGATTTTGGGTATCCTGTTTTCGTGAATCTGAATGGGTGTGTCAGTCGGAGTGTTGCTGGTACCGAGATCAGGCGTGTGTGTCGTGTCTTCAATAGTGAAGACTGACGAAAACTGAAGTTCGGGATTTTAGACTTGTCAGATGCACTGGAATAGATTGTGTCATCCTTCTTCAGAAGTAAGACTCGGGAACCATGACATATCCTTCTTTTCATAAAAGAGTATAATTTTTTGCTTGTGCTTGTGTCGCTGACTATATGACTGACATACACATTGTTAGCATTCCGGCAGACTGTTTGAATAATTTATGTATATACAGGTATCTATCCCAGTCCTTTTTTATTATTAAGATATCTCAAATAACTCGTTCATTTATTTTCGAATCAACTTATCGGAAATTGTAATCTATAATGTAATTTTCAATTATTAGTATTGTTACGACAAATATATGTTCTACCTGCGCTCCCACAATCCACAACTGTCGTTACACCTCTGGCCAAGCAGTCTCTGTCTGGGTTTATCCCAAGGGGCGTTGCATATTCATAGCAATGCACGTGGTTGTCAATCAAACCAGGAGTTACCAAACAACCAGCGGCATTGATTTCCTTCACTGCAATTACCAGAAGACCTTTACCGACGGAATGTATTTTAGAATTTTTGACGGCAACATCACAAATGGCACCATTTATTTCGTTTTTGGGATCAATAATGGTTCCGTTCCTAATCACCAGATCTACTTGTTCCATTCCACTATAAATAAATAAATAAATAAATAAATAAATAAATAAATAAATAAATAAATAAAATAAAATAAATAAAAATATAAAATAAAATTTTAAAAATTCAAATTAAAAAAGAGCTTATCTATTTAGTAATAAAATATGTTCCCATTCTACCTTCTGAATGCAAATACCATCTCAGGAAAAACCTTGTTCCATTTAAGTACTTAATAGGAATGGCGATAAAATATAAACATTTTTATGGTTTGAAAAACAATATTAATCTAATGCAATAATAATAATAATAATAATAATAATAATAATAAAAATAATGTCAAGAAAAGTTGTTTTTTTTTAAACAAATGTGTAGTTCTTTTTACATTGAATTTTGGGGTTTGCTTAGGTAGGTCGGCACTTATTTTTTGTTTGTTTGTTTGTTTGTTGTAGGTTTTGGGGGATCCGAGCGGACTTAAATGAAGCAAAATCTTGAGAAAAAACAATTGGTGTCCTGAATTGTTTTGTTGCTTTTTTTCTCCAAATATATTTTTCAAATAAATATGCAGGAGAGGCTGTTTAAAAAAAAGTCGACATGGTAAACAGAACCATACATACTATTTGAGTTAGCCTAATCACTCTATATATAAAGGGGCCTCTAGTGGCCGAGTGGTCTAAAGCGCTGACCGTTACTGATCGCTGCCATCTCACCTCTGTCTGCGTGAGTTCGACTCCAGACTCGGCTAACGTGGGTAAGTGAGACAGCCTGCCAGTAGTTTCTCGAGGTCGGTGGTTCTTCCCTGGGTTTTTCAGGGTTCTTCCTCCACCATTAATACTGACCGCCATGTATAGCCTATCGTGTGCTGAAAAATGGCGTTAAACCATTCAACAACAACTAGATATTAAAGGGCCATTTAAAGCGTATACCGATCAGATTAGTTTATCATAATCCAGTTTATACACCGATCGTAGACTTTTTTATCCAATGGCAACACACACGCTATGGAATTTTTCTATTTTATAATACACACAGAGTGAGATTTAACTATCCCATATAAACGCAGACAATGTGGGATAACTTTATCTAATACTAAAACACGCGAGGTGGAATTTATCTATCCCATATCAACACACGCAATGGAATATTTTTGTCTCTAAGGTCCAAATAGGAAAGGGTATAGAAAACAAAACGATGGCGCATCATTGGTATGGATTTAGCCACACAGTATTATCTAGCTATTTGTACTTTTTTGGAAATGGAAAAACTAGTGTAGTTTGTTGAAAACATAAGCAAATGTTTATTAAACGGCAATAACCGTCTCTTCAGTCCAAATAATGATCGCTTGTTGAATGTTGGATTGTTTAAATCGTTTAAAAATTTAATTTTAGACTGGTTTCACATTTTCGTGCTTCCTTTAGCTGTATATCCATTTATAAGTATGGGTTAATCATTAAATTTGCATTTATTCCTGACGGTATCCAGCAATCTGATTAGTGAGGCCCTTTTTGAATTTCAAAGGTTAACGCCAGTATAAACATTTTTACCACTTCGGCTTTTTGTACGAGACGAACGAATCTATGCCTCGAATGTATTTCGCCCTAACAATTTATGCACCAAAAAAAACAAAACCTATACATTTTAGCCGACCACTCCGGTGACCTTAGTGGTTAGAGCGTCCACTCGGTTGCAGGTCGTGGGTTCGAACCCCAGCCAAGTCATACCAAAAACCCATATAAATGGTACTAACAGCTGCCTCGATTTGCGCTCAGCAATAATTAAGAGGTTAGTGTTAACACAGGTCGTCCTGGTGTCAGGATTGTTACTGGGCGGGACATATATGTGGCATGATGCTCCAGTGCTAGACAACACTATAAACTGCCGCACTGCGGACATATATGATCGATTTTGTTAAGCTATGTAAAAAATACACACACACACGCGCGCGCGCGATTTGTCGAGAACTTCCGAAAAAATACTTCGTTACCTTCGCAACTTCAAGGTCAATCCTTGTTTCGTGAATAACCGAGATGTTCCAAATAACAGCAGATGAAGTTTGAGATTCGAAATATGACCCGACCTCGAAGGTGCAAATGCTGTATGAATGAGAAGAAAATCATTTGCCGCTGCGAATTGGCACTATTGTTCAGAATAGTCGCAGAGAAAAATTAGTAAAATAAATAGCACGCTAATGATTGTTTATGTTGGCAACGAGACAGCAATCTAAATTTCGCTCTGCCATTGTCGTCGTAAAGTCGTTGAATAATTTCGACTGCATGTTTTGGAATGCATATAAAGAGTAAGGTTGATTCGACAAAGGCGAAATGTACCACAAAAACTGCCAACAATGTTCCAATTGTAACATTGTTTCCTTCCGTCACCATATTTTGTGTTTACTCAGAACATCGTCGTGTCTTTTCGATGCGAATCAAATAACTTCAACTCGGAAGGAAAGAAACTGGTAGATAACTGTAATGATACTTCTTAAATCAGTGTTTTGCAGAATAATATTCAGTTAGACGCGAATTTTAAAAAAAATTATAATAAAATTGAAGGTGTTGAAAATAACACTTGGCAACGTTTTAACAATCAATGAAATACATGCCCTTATAAATGTCAATGCTCTTCATGGAACTTTGCAATGGAAGAAAAGAAAAAAAGGAAATAAATCACCGTGTTACAGTGACCTGAAATTATTGCTGAGATCACTACTAGTGATAACACACCAGCATTACATTATGACGTCATGATGTTGTTATAAAGTAATGACAACCAAGGGCTTAAGGGTATTTTAAAATGGCTATTATTTATATCCGATTTTTTTTTCCCATCGTGCCATGAAGGAGGTTTTAAAAGACATAGGATGTACCGATTGCAAGGTCTCTGTTCTGGAAATTGCAGCTCCTGTGTAGAGTATTTCAATTTTCAAAAAATGCTGAATGACGATGCACAATTCAACACAAAAATTATTTGAAAATATTTGATATTTCGATTGATAACAAATTCTGCACAAGCACGCATACAGAGAGACAGAGAGAAAGAATGTTGTGTGTGTGTATGAGAGAGAGAGAGAGAGAGAGAGAGAGAGAGAGAGAGAGAGAGAGAGAGAGAGAGAGAGAGAGAGAATGAATGTTGTGCGTGGGATGCATGACGTCGGCTTTGACATTCTAACATTCCTTACTCACCTCGGAGTAACATTTTAACAAGTTTTAACATTTTTTTAAAAAAAAACATCTGGCGAGGTCACGGTGAGTCGATTATTAAAGCGATATCATAAAGGTTGTAATCGCCTCGCATTTACGCAATTAGAATTGTCATGTTTTGTAATAAATTGTGCCCAAAAGAAAACATGATTATGATAGACAATACGTTCAGTTCCAATTGCATTTTGAATCAATAACGTGTATATACTATAAGTAAAACCACATTAACTCACTCCCTCTTGTAAAAAGTGGAAGCTATCCTTGTTGATATAAAAGTTTAGCGAAAAAAAAAAAAGACGCTAAAGCTTTGGCGTCATTCTTCGTTTTTTTCGGATGGAGTGTGGGTCAATATAAAGCCAAGGAATAAAACTTAAATGGATACATCGAAATGTGGAAGTGTAGCATGGTTGTTTCTTTACAAAAGTAAGTATAGCCAAAGTTAATAATATCTCTCTCTCTCTCTCTCTCTCTCTCTCTCTCTCTCTCTCTCTCTCTCTCTCTCTCTCTCTCTCTCTCTCTCTCTCTCTCTCTCTCTCTCTCTGAATTCTACGCGACAATTCGATTTGCTATTCCTTTGTTTGCTTTTACATCATCTCTTCTTGTTAAAGAAAGCACTCTTTATTGATTTTAATCAAAAGTGCCATTTATTAATAACAATCAAAACCATTCTTGATTGATTTTATTGATAGCAATCGAAAGCACTCTATTGATATCAATCGAAAGTACTCTATTGATATCAGTCAAAAGCAATCTTTATTGATATCAATCGAAAGTACTCTATTGATATCAATCGAAAGTACTCTATTGATATCCATCGAAAGCACTCTATTGACATCAATCGAAAGTACTCTATTGATATCAGTCAAAAGCAATCTTTATTTATATCAATCGAAAGTACTCTATTGATATCAATCGAAAGTACTCTATTGATATCAGTCAAAAGCAATCTTTATTGATATCAATCGAAAGTACTCTATTGATATCAATCGAAAGCACTGTATTGATATCAATCGAAAGCACTCTATTGATATCATTCGAAAACACTATTGATATCAATCGAAAGCACTCTATTGATATCAATCGAAAGCATTTTTATTGATATCAGTCAAAAGCATTCTTTATTGGTTTCAAAAAGCACTTTTTATTAATAGCAATCAAACTTATTCTTTGTTGATTTTAATCAACATCATTCTTTATTGATAACAATCAACAGTACTCTTTAATAAGCGTTCTGTATTGGTGTCATTCAAAGCACTCTTTATTAACAGCACTCAAAACACTATTGATGTCAATCAAAAACTCTTTATTCATGGCAATTAAAAGAACCCTATTATTGGCACTCAAAAAGATTGTTTATTGGTAACAGTTAAGGTACTCTTTATTGATAGTACTCAAAAGCTCCTTTAGAATAACTCACAAATGCACTCTTTATTCATAGCACACACTAGCACTTTTTAATGATAGCACTTAAAACTGTCGATAGCCCTCAAAAACACTCTGTATTGATAGCAATCGATAACACTTTGTTAATGACCAACAAAAACATTCTTTGTTGATAGCAATCGATAACACTCTTTGTTAATGGCAAACAAAAGCACTCTGTATTAATAGCAATCGATAACACTCTTTGTTAATGGCAAACAAAAGCATTCTGTATTGATAGCAATCGATAACACTCTTTATTAATGGCAAACAAAAACACTCTTTATTGATAGCAATCGAAAGCACTAATTCCTAGAACTCAAAATCACTCTTTATTGATAGCATTCAAAAATACTTTTATTGCTATATTGATTTTACCGATATTAATTAAATCTCTTTATTGATAGTAATCAAAAACACTCCCCCTTCTTTGACTTTTGATAAAGAGTGTGTGTAAGCTATTGTCAAAAATATTTTAAAAAACTAAATTACAATTATTCCAAAAACTTGATATTTCGTAAACTGTATTTTTTTTTATAACGTGTGAAACAAATCTTACGTGAATTTTTAATTAACATACAAAGTTTATGTGATATCTTGTAAAATCTACGTTATCCGAATTAAATCTGTTTGTAAACTACAGACGATATCATATAAAACATTTATGCTATAAACTTTGGACACAGGAATCCCGTTTGATAAGATCTCTCATAAACTTTAATAAGTAAGTCGTAAGAAAATTTTATGCAAGGTATCTTAATTACAATTGCATACGGGGCATATAGCTTATAAGAGATCACACACACACACACACACACACAGAGTATATATATATATATATATATATATATATATATATATATATATATATATATATATATATATATATATATATATATATATATATATATATATATTTATATATATATATATAAAAGGGGTGGATATTTAATTAAAAATCATATTGCAATATATTACAATATTAAGCGAAATATTGCAATATTACTGCAATATGTTGATTTAAGAAAGAATTAGAGATTGCTGTTAATTTATTGAAATAAAATCAATTCAAACTGCAAAAAATTACTAAATTTTATTTAATTTCATAATTAAAATAGAGTAGATAATGAATCAAATGCAGGACAATAGTAGCAATCTAACACAGAAATAAAGATTTAAGTCTTTCGTCAGAGCAATTAACAGTTTTTTGTTTTAATTTTTTTTTAAATAAAGTGCATAAAACTGCAGATTAGTATTTTCATTGTCAACTTAAATGCCTTCAAAGGAACTTCATATTTTTAAGAAGAAACGAGCATCAGCACGACTTGCTTTTAGGCCTGAACGTTGTGCAGTTACTATATATCCAGCATTGGGGAACACCCTCTCAAAAGGCGCACATGTTGCTGGAATGTACACTAAAGATTTAGCAAGTTTAGGTAATCCGGGAAATCTCTGCTCGTGATTTTTTGCATCATTAAAGAGGATTTGAATTCAAGGGAATCTATGGAAAAACTTTATAGTTCTTGAGCTCTTCTTCTATTTTTTTTTTCCATTTGTGTTTTTGAAGTCTAGTTAGCTGTGGTAAAGATGGTAGTTCTGACTGACCACTATCACCGACAGGTGAATGATCAGCGTCATGTTCAGCCTTCACTCTAGCAATGATTCACTCTGCAACATTTTGGTAAAGATTTCAGTCCTTCGTGCATCGCTAGAGAAAGGTAAGGCTTTAAAATGTGGATCCAAGACAGCATCAATAGTGAGAGATTTTTCTTGATGATTGTAAACATCCTTACAATCATCAACCACATCACTTTTCATATGAGCGATTACTAGAGTCATCATCACTATGATGGAAAATGCTATAAGTTTGCGATGAAGAGACATGATAACAGAAGTAGTCTGAACTGACTCGGCACAAAGAGTGGTTGTCACCACTTTAAGAGGTTTTAGACAAATCATTACCTCATATGCCACGCAAATGTCATCATCTGACAATGTGTTTGATTCTTTCTTTTTTTATGTTAGCAAGATCTTTGGATCTCAAAACGGCAATCACTGCATATTGAATTTCAAGAAGCCGTTCAATCGCGTCATAAGTACTGTTCCATCTAGCGGACGCATCAGCTATAACCTTATGATCCAATAAGCTCAGAAATTCAGCCTGGCTCCTCAGTTTAGCTGCTGTGGAAGAACACAACTATTCGACGAATCCTGCTGTGGAGAATTTCAATGTGTCTGATCTTGAGACACTTTTCTGCAGCCAAATTAATTGTATGTGGATAACACTTGATGTGAAAGTTGCATCCTAAAAGAGTCCCTGCCTTGTCCATGTTAGATGCATTATCTGATACAATAAGTGGTATGGGATAGACTGTATTTCCCATTCTCTGAGGGCCAGATGAATCACAGCAGATATATTCTCACCTGTGTGCCCTTCATACATGGGCCAAGTTTGAAGAACATATTTTATCCGTTAACAAGGTGAATTGACGTTACTGTCAGATATGATTCAGTTGACCTCGACGTCAAACTACCTGTTGTCAATGCAACCTTTTCAGCATTTTGTAGATCTTCTGTTACCAGTGCCTTGACTTGACCGCTGGCTTAGTGGTTAGAGCGTCCGCCTTCGATTCATTTTGTCGTAGGTTCTATACCCAGTCGAGTCATACCAAAGATTATTTTTTGGATAGAACTCCCATTATTCTGTTGTTGAAAGGTGCAAAATTTAATTATAATGATCCCCCCCCCTCCTCAGTGATAGTTCATTGTTTGCGCAGCATTTTCTCGGTTCGTACTTTACTGAACTTTACAAACTATAAATAGTCAATCCTTGATTGTATTGGTAAAAGGTCAGCCCCGTCACTAAAAGTTGTGCATAAAACAGTATCTTAATGAGTTTTTTTTTTATAAAATTCATCCACAAATTGATAATGGTATATTTCTCTTATTAAATACACAATATAAAAATAATTATGTTGGAGAGTATGTTGGTTTCACGCAATTATTGACATCACACTAGTTTTCAGAATAGAATGTCAATTTACGGCAGGTTGTAAATAGCTAACAAATTTCCCAAGGTCTACTATATTTTTTGTTAAATTTATTAATTTTGTCTCACACGACTGTATTCGTGGCTAACAAAATTGTATACGCATTTTTCTTTTCTTTACTGAAAAGACAAAAGTCGTAATCATGTCTTTTAACAATTAGTCTCTCCAAGGTTTGAAAGCGCCCTGGCAAAATGTGGTAACAATCAACATCGTATCGGTGATGTCATAATGGAATACCACGTTATTTCGTGATTCGCAAAAGGTGTTGATTTTGCAAACCGCTATTCAGGGCGTTGATAGCATAATAACGTAAATTATAATGTTATTGAATATAGTCTTGCTTTATTAAGAGAATCCCCCCCCCCATGTACGTGGAAATCATAGGGCAATCTAACTCGACCGGAGAAGATTTGAGACGTGGATTACCGAATCCCTTTTACAAAATCGTACTGCTCGCGGTTAGATACTTCTATCCTGTCTAAACACAGGGGAAAGATTCTTTTTCCCACCTGTTCTATGTCTTCTGTTTCTGACGATAACATTCACAATATTAAAGACGGTCTAGAATAAATAGTGACGATGTGTGCGTCGATGATATCAAAATAAATGTCACAGAGCTAGTATCTACCGTGGGCGAGAAAGGCGTGTCAAACATCATGTGGCTTTCTTACATGTGCAAACTGTTTGTCACGCAGAGTGAAATGAGACAAAGTTTACTACATAATTCCTATATGTGAGCAAGTAAATCGAGATACGTCTATCACCACATGAGCGCAGTCTGTGACAAAAAAAGACGTCATTAAATTTATTACATCATGAACGTCTCCACTTTTCTACTGCCTTTGATACTCAAATAATAAGGCCAAATGTAGGTAGCAATATTGGGCCCGAAGTCGTATAGCACAGAATGTCTGAGCTTCCGAGGGCATTTTAGCCATGTGATGGGGGGGGGCAGAATGTGTCACTGCTTAGTCAAGAACCCTTTTCTTGCATACGTAAATCAAGCAAATTAATCGTTATTTTTGTTATATGAATTACACAAAATGACTCCATCCCACCCCCAAAAAATATTTCAACGTTTTATTGAACGTGATAAATGTCGTTCATTTTATGAATTAAACCAGAAAAGAGCAGTCATATATGTTACTTTATTAGTGTAGAGACGCACGTGTGTAGAAAGATGCTCCGTCACCAACAAAGGCAACTTAGAGGATGTTGCATTTTTTTTAAAAAAAAAAAAAGTTTTGTGGATTTTCATGAGGTTCCTTTTAAGGGATAAAGCGTTATTATATTGAGTTGATAAAAGTGCGTTGTTGACTGTTCAACAAAAATAACATCCATCAATAAAACAATCGATGTCAAACACATACATGACATATGACTTATACTATAAAAGCTATACAGTACAGGTAAGGTAGACATTAGGCAACGTTTCAGTAATGGGTCTTACTATTTAGTATTTGATTGGACATATGTCAATTATTCAAATTATTTTGATTGTCCTACATCCATATTCGTTTAGAAGGTATGTATTTATGTTCCGAGAAGTACATAAGCCTTAGGCAAAATTTATGTTAAAGTACGTATACATTTTTGAACGAGATCAGCCTAAAGGTGCGATCCGGTACAATCCGGATTGAATGTTGCGCTCTACGATATCTTAACAAAAGATACGCTAGTTGATAAATCCGCGCTAAGGTATATTGTGACGATTAGACTGAGTGCTCTTCTTGATCCATTTCAGCACATGGCCACATTTGTACGTTCGTAGCAATCGATAATTTTTCATCTGGAAGTTGCTTGATGACACGGTGCAGAGCATTCAATAGCCATGATTTTTTGGGGGGTTACACAAAATTAGTATCAAATTTTAAAAGAGTAAATTTATATTTAGTTTAAGATGAGTAATTGCGCATACATGACCTGTATAACTTTTACTATAGAAAAAGGTGTTCAGATGCCCTTCGTTGTGAGGTTATCGGTGTACTGTGATGTGTGCCACGTGCTATCAGGTATCACGGTACCAATTGTACAACCCCAGGTTGGCGGAGCTTAAGGTGTAGGGGACATTGCATTCAGAAATAAACGACAAAACTAGCTGTGATTGGTGCATTATGTAAGAGTTGTACTTTCTGTTAGGCTTTGAAAAAAGTTGAGCCTCTTGGCAACATGGGAAATTATGTTAATTTATATCTAGATCACATTTTGTATTTTTAAAGATTTTTTAAAAATGTGGTACATATGACTGAAAATGTGTCCGGTGTAACTAGATAACTCATACCCCTGTCTAGGTCCAGCAGAGTTATCTCTCTTAAATGCAATGAAGTACCTATTTTCGATGTTATCAAATTAACAATCTAACATTGTTCTCTGTAACAGTGTGTGACATGCATGCTGAGGTAGGATAGAAAGTATATTTATTTCGCAAAACATTAGCATTGCGGTCCATGGAAAAGCAATTGGTACCGTGATACCATCATGTAACGTCGACAGCTCCCCCTCCCCAATATTCTCTTCAGATTCTGTACTAAAGCAGTTAAGAGAAGACCGCAGCAAATTCATGGGAACTGAGTGTGGTGTGTAGATATAAAAGAAGAATACGATTTTATCCAGGTGGGATTTTTACCTACAAAAATGTATTCTTAGTTGTGGCGGTGAAATTAACCCTCCAAGGGTAGGAAACTAGGTGTATCAGAATCCAGAGTTGTTGTTTCTTTTTCTTCCAGGCATGCGCATGAAATGGCCGATTACGTTCACATTGACCGCTGGAGAGTATATTTGCAAGAACGCTAAACTGATGAGAAGATTTACGAAACAAATGATAATATGAAATCATTTATTAGTGAGAGTTAAAAAAAGATCAAATTATTCAACATGTTTCATAAACTTGAGTTTGACATGATCACAAATATTAGATTCAGTTTATCTCACCACGAAACATACTGATATTATTAGACGAAAGTAGTGTGGTGAAATGATGTTTTGAAATATATTTTTATGTGTCGATCGATAATTTCGATATATCATCCCTATCTGACCCATTCTAGTCAAAGACTTACTAAATTTTGTCCTTGTAGACCTTTGTATGATAGCGAAAGAAAATCCTTTGATGCATTTTGTTTTTGTTTTAAAACTAAATATGTATAACCAGTAACATGCTGGAATGTATTCCCATGATCTTCCAAGATTCATTTTGGGAAATTATATGATGACGAAATTGTACACTTGTATGGCAAGACGAAGGACAAGACCTGAGTTAGTCGCGTGTTTTCCATTACCGGAACTGGACATCAAGTTCTGTTGTAACACGTATGTCGAAATTATCAATTACACCCTTGCCTTACGTTACGTCACTCGTAAAGTCATGGGGAATTATTATAAGTGTTACATATAAAAACCATGATACGGGCATATTCTCCTAAATAAGTTGTCACGTGATAAATATTTCTTTACAACAAAAACAGTATTGTGTAAACAATACTTTGTGTGCTCTTCCGAATGGTGTAACGAATATTCTGATACAAAAAATGGCGAGTAGCAGTGTTGGACTAATTGTATGGCTGACTGATTTCTCGTGGCATAGATGCCCCGATATGTTGTTTTCCTTATGTTTTTTCCGAGCACACAAAACAAATCACTGCGATTCATATCGCGTATATATTGGCTGAAAACATTTAATCCTTTTAGTTTCTCCAGTCCCACAGAAGATAAATTTTACGAGTAGAAAAATAAGATGTGTTCAGGGTCTGGCCTTAACAACCCCTTCGGGATTTGGCAAACGTTGGTACCAGAAAGAAAGATTTATATTCTTTATATCCTAAACCAGTCTGCATTTTCATAGATATACCGATCATTCATCATCTTTTTTTTTTTTTCTTTTCAAATAAATGGCTTTTATTTTCTGGTAAGTATGAGGGTAGAAAAATAATCCATTTAAAGGACGCACGAGCCTCGTTTCTGAAAAAAAGATTCGGAACCAAGAGTTTGGATTTCCGTGTTCCACACCAATCTACATAATGAATTCACTTAAGCCATCAATCATTGTCTACATCTCATCCTTTGCCGTGTGATATAACATATTGTCTTGTAATTGATAGACTGAAGGTAAGCAGTGTTTGCAAAGGATTATTCAATATGCCAGCAAGAACAGAATTGCAATGATATATTAAAAATAACAAGATCTTATTTTGATAGTCTGTGTTCTAAATATATATATATATATATCTCTCTCGCTCGCTCTCGCACGCACGCACGCACGCACGCACACACACACACACACACACAACGAAAATAAGCCACATCTATACCTTTAAATCATCCTACGCGTTTCATAAAGGACTAGCATATGCCATGCACGATCATGGTTAAGAAATAAAGCATTACAATACATAAGATACCTCGAGAAGAAGCCCTGTGCTTCAGATATGCAAATCGGTGTTCTCTTCGATACAGCGGTGGGATTTGAAGATAAATTCTGAATAAAATGTTAGGTCGCCTACATAATCAGTACTGTACATTCCTAAAATGACCTTTAGTTCTGTTGTACGGTAGAATTATTACCTGGACCGGCGTTACATAGATAACGTGACCTAGTTAAACATTTATTCGTGTACATAGCGCTTTTAACTGCCAAAGGCATAGACTCCATTTATTTTGGTGGTTTATCCATTTCGCAAGGACGGGCCACGGTATCTGGGCTAATCCTATGGAAAGAATCTAACTCGTAATCTTTTTGTCCTGAATCCAATAGGTGTGAAATGCTTCAAACCGAATTTCATTTTTTGACGGTTGCTAATAATATTCTATTGTCTGTGAAAGATTCTGCAATTCTGTCTGGTTAGTTATTGTTCGTGGGCCAAGTCGTTTATCAAAAATGCCATTTCACGCTAACCATCGTAATAACTGGATACAACAAATATGATCCAAATTTTGGTTTATCAGAATCATTCTCATTAGCAAAATCAGTTTAACCATTTATTTTGTCTTCTTCTGCATTTTTCAGAATTGTATAAAATGAATTACTAAGCTAGGTGGCGAGGTACCACTACGATCTCTTCACCACATACCGATTTATTATAGCATTGGCTTCGTCAAAATTGTCTTTGATTATCAATCTTACATATTACATCAGAGTATCTGCGTCTTCCAATTTCATTAATTTCGGATAGGTTCTTTCTGACTGAATCTCGCAGCTTCAAATCAATATCTTGATATCTTCTCTGGACGTTTTAAGTTTTTCAGTTTTATTTTCAAAAGACACATGCTTGTTCGGGTCATGTTGGGGACTTATTTGCCATGTAAACTTCCCCGAATAATAATACCGGGCTTAAAGTATGTGGTGAGAGGGAGAAACGACACAACTGACGCAGTTCCAGAAGTCATAAATGACAACAAACGTGAACCTATTATCAGTCAAGGAAGAGATTTGCGCAGGCATCCACAATGTTAATATTGATAACAAAATATGACCAGCAGTCAAGCCAGCGTCATGGCAGATTGCACCGTTGGTGATACCTTTATGGGTTAACATGACTGTGCTTGGCTCCGAAAGTAACCTTGCAAATATCCCCCAAACCTTGAATATATGGCTTATAGGAATCGCACACAAAAATAACAACCATTAAGATTAACTGAGCTCTACGAAGTCGTTGTCGATTCAATTAATGGGTTTAAATTCCGATTTATACTTTTTATAGGGGCGTCACCAGCACCAGGGCTGGCAGGCATACCAGAGGATTGCGGGTCTACGAGAGGAGCCTTTGTACGTTGGTGCTAGATGTACAGGATTATGATCTGTATATTCGTTTTAGTTTTTATACAACATTTTAAATGGGCCTCCCATAATGGTTGCTGTATATGAATCCGATAATTATCGTGGCAATGTGAACAGTGGCAAGAATTGCTTTCCATTCTAACTATTGGATGATCGCACCCATATCACAGGCGGTATCAGATGTGTCTGATTTTTTACGTTGTTTTCGCATATACATTATTAACTTCGTCTGCACCATTTGCGAGATAACTTTTATGCTTCACATGGCTTTATTTGTCATCAACGAATCATCTATACGCTGTTGAGCGGCTTCATTGACTATTTTACTAACCGGAGCTTGACTTGTTGCTATCGATAGGAGTGCAACGACACGCAGGGCCGTAAGCGCCATTAGTGCACCTATAAACAATTTCTTAACACTACCAAGCCATTTCGGTAATAAGTCATTTAAATGTGTTTTCTCGAGTTGACTACACGTATAACTGCCATTGTATTTAAATATCAGCCAATTCATTCATGTACAGTTTTATTGCAAAGTCTCCTCTAGCAGGTCTAGTCCAAGCCACTCATATATGCCATACACCATTATAAAATAGAAAGAAAAAAAAGACAAGAGTCCTGGGATTATTCACATAAATTCACCAGGGGCTTCCTATGTAATATATAAACATTCGACGGTTTGGTTGTGAGGGCTAAGGTTCATACCTACCACTAATGACGTCACGATTAAGATTAATCTGAATCAAGATGATGATCTTGACAATGTCTGACGAAAATTTGTAAGTTAGTATCATCGGGTCCTGCAGCCATAATACGTTCCTTTCGTGGTAATAAACCAAGAACTGTTCTCAGTTCCATGTCCAAGGTATTTTTTTCACATTTTAAAAATTTTTGTGAACCAGCAAGCTTTGGACTCCTTGAAAAAGGGAGATTTGCTCCAGTTTGCCAGACAAAATATTTTTCCGAAGCGAAAGTTTCTTTAACGAAGCAAGATGAAAACATATTTTGGTAATATATTTGGTGGAAAAAATATTTTGAATAAACGCAATTTGGGTTTGGTTAGTGAGATTCCATCTGGCTTTAATTTCAATTGTATGGAATTGAAATCAAAATACAAGAATGAAATAAAGCTAATAAAGCTAGACTTTCAGAAAAAAAGGGAGACAAATGCAGCTTCAAGAAAGAGAAACGGAAGAGAAAAGAGAAAATTGCAGTTGCAGAGAGACAGAGAAAAGGAAATAAGAGCGATGCAGAGAGAAAGGGAAAAGGAAGAAAGGAAGAAAGACAATATCAATTCAGATTAAAGAAATTAGAGCTGGCAAGAGAAATACGTGTCCTCACTTTATATACAAAATCAGGTTTTGATGTTATTGAAAGTATCAGGTTAGTACTCTTTTTTAGGAAAAGGATATAAGTAAATATTTTCCTCAATTTGAAAAACAAATTTATGAAAATTTGAAATGGCTAAGAGAGCATTGGACTCCATTATTACCTAGCAAGGCTTGTGGCATCTACTCTTCCTTTTAGGTACAGCAAAGTACTGATTATCATCTGGTAAAGGAATATATCTTGACCGTACCTAATATTGACAAATGTTTAGGAACTATAAAAAAAAATCTTCATAAATACGTGTCGAATTTTTAGCTTATAAAGTTTCTTTTTTTTCAGTAAATGTAACATAGAACAGTCTTCTGGTAAAATAACCATTTCAATCTAATACGAGTACTTCCAAATCTCAATCTGGTACAGCTTTCAAAAATCAAGTTTCTTATATGAATGATCAGAAATATTTATCTCTTTCCACGCAAACCCATAAAAATGAGGAAAGGGCGCGTTAATTCTGATTGCTATAAATCGCAAAAATAATAAACAGAACCAAGACAGACCTATTCAAAATGATCTTATTTCTAAGAGGTCAAGGTCACCTCGTGTTTGAAAATAATACATTTGTTGTATCAAACACTCCTAGATTGATTTTATTATGGAGAATTATGAACCCTATTAAAATTTTAAGGTACACGTGACCTTCTGATAGTCTTTATTAACAGGTAATCTGATTTTTTTTCTTCTGAGTATTCTTCTAATGAGAATGTTCTAATGCAGGGAGCAGAGTGCGGCTTTGTTAATGTTCCTCACCATTGTGTAAATGTGTCATTAGACTTAGATTTAGAACAAGTGACAGTCGAAAAAGTTTTGTTTTTACCCATCGAGGGTATTAATTTATTACTAAGTAATGACCTAGCTGGAGATTAGGTTGTGGTTAATTCATTCGTAACTGACAAGCCCTGTTTGGATAAAAAAAAAAAGTCGATCATATTGAGAAAAAATCCCTTGTTAATATTCAGCTTGTGCAGTTACTAAAGTTATGGCAAAGAAAGCTCTTGAGCTTGATGTTGATCAAGAAATTATTCCTTCAGCTGACACATATATTTCTCTGGTTTTTTATGAGGTTACTTTTACTTCTCGTTTGGATCAATCAAACTGTATTGATCACAGTGATCATTATTTAACTACTTATTCTCTTTATTTCAATCAGTGACAAACGACAAACACTTGTCGCAGAGCAGTAAAATGATCTTGAGATCAGTTTGTTTCCAATGTATATTAGCGAAACTGAAGCAAAGGAAACGCCTGCTTGTAGTTTGTTTAAAATGGTGTCCTTATGAGAAATTGTAGACCACCTGAAGTATCTGTTCGTGATGAGTGGTCGGTAAACTATAAAAGTTTGGTTCCAAAGTCGTATAGACAGGAAGTTCTTAGTCTAACCCATGAAACTCCTTTGGCTTGTTATTTAAGAATCATTAAGATCTATCACAAGGTTTTGAATCATTTATATTGGCCAAAATTAAAAAGTGAATGCTCCATATCTTGTGTTACTTGTCTAATGGTATGAAAACCCCATCAGAACAAACGCGAGGATCAACTGCAGCCTATTCGTTCATCTGACGAACTTGACGAAACATTTAGCAGAATATTGATAGATTGTGTCGTACTCTTACCAAAGAATAAACCAGGCAACCAGTACTTGTTGACCATACTGTGTGCGTCTATAAGATTCCCAGATGCAATTCCTCTGGGGTATATTAAAACTAAAACATTAGTAAATGCTTTCATAATTTATTTTGTTTTACTCAATTTGGCCTGCTCAGATCTGTCCAATCTGATCGAAGGCCAATTTTTGTGTGGAATTTTCCAGCACATTATGCATTTAATTAGTCCTCCAGCAATTTAAGTCTTATGCCTATCACCCTGTAAGCCAATTGACTATAGAAAGGTTTGAACAAGCTCTGAAAAAATTTGATTCGTTCATATTGTTTCGATACAAGAAAAGATCGGGAGGAAGGTGTTCGTTTACTGTTGTTTGCTGTTAGAGAATTAATTAAAGAATCTTTAGAATTCAGTCCCTTTACACTAATTTTAGGTACACTGTCAGTGGACTGTTGAAGTCGTTAAAAGAAAGACTTCTTTCAAATAAAGATACAGAAATTAATCCTCTCGATTGTGTTTCTAATTTTAAATACAAGTTGTCAAAGACTTTGGAGGTTGCAAGAGCTAATTTGCACTCGATTCAGTCAAAAGTGAAATTAAGGTATGACAAAAATACAAAGGAAAGGAGTTTTCAGGCTGGTTCTCGTGCCCATTCAACAATTCCCTCTTCAGGCTAAGTAGTATGGCACTATACAGCTGAAAAAAAGTAAATATTTTAAATTATAAAATCAATACTCCTGGAGTGCGAAAACAAAAAACAACTTTACCATATAAATATTTTAGATGAGTGTCTCGGTATAGATAACAAATAAATCATCCAGTAAGTTTAATCGTACATGTCCCACTCAGTGAGAATTTAATTGATGGAATGCAAATCGGATTGTAGTTGGTGTAACCAGTCTTCGTTATTCAGAAATTATGAACAAACTGGACCAGAAACAAGACAATAGAAAAAAAAATGAAGTAAAACAGCTACTACTTGAATATGAGCATTTGTTTCTACACGAACAAAGAGAATCTACCATGACGTTGAATTTCTAGAATCAACATTTGTGAAACAGCAGCCAACAGGATGAATGCTGTCAATCAGAAATGGTTGGGAAAAAAAAAGTAATCTAGTATCTGTTGAAGAATGATTTCATAGAACCGAGTAATAGAGACTGGAGTTCACCATGTATAGAGTTCACCATGTATACTTGTACCAAAACCAAATTATATCTTACACATGTGCACATACCATGGAAATGAGAACAATGTGACTAAAACAGATTTATTTTTAATGCCGAGAACTGATGACAGTTTTTATAAAACTGGAAAGGCAATATATGTCACCAAATTTGACCTTTTGAAAGGATTTTAACAAATTCCACTTACTGAAATGGCAAAGGAAATTTCGATATTCGTGACTCCAGGTGAACTTTATCGATATAAAGTGATGCCGTCTGGGTTGAAAATTCACCCTGTACATCTTAACGTGTAATGAATATGATTACATATGGTTTGCATAATTGTGATACTTACATCGTTGATGTCAACATCCACAACGTCATATGGAAAGGTCATTTGGAGACAATTCGGAAATTGGACTCACTGATGCAAACTAGTCAATTAATTTTTCCAAAGATGAGTTTGTCTTGCTTGTGTTAAATTGTATGCCATATCATTGGGGATGGAGAGTAAAATCTATAAATGCTAAGGTCAAGGTTATCTCTGAATTCCTCTTGCCTGTCAATAAAAAGCAAATTACACAATTTTTAGATATAGCTGGGTGGGTGCTAACGGAAATCTGCTTTCAATATTTCTATAATTGTTGAACCCATGACAAATTTTGCGGATAATAAAGCCAAGTTTTATTGGTCTAAAAAATGTCAGGAGGCTTTTGATATGTTAAAAGACATACTTAAATGTGTACCAGTACTACCAGCTCCAAATCTCAGTGAATCATTTAAAATGTATGTTGATGCTAGTGATGTTGGGGTTGGTGTAGTACTGATTCGAGAAAGCAAAAATTGGTGTAGATCACCTAGTGTGCTAAGTTTCTAAGAAATTAGATAAACATGGGAGAAATTATTCCACAACTAAGAAAGAATGTTTGACTTTGCTATTGGCATTACAATAATTTGAAGTGTACATTAGTTCTCATATTATTGTGCTTAAGGATTACAAACCCCTTACTTTCACTGGCAAGATGGGAACAAAAGTCAACAAAATTATTAAGTGGAGTTTGATATTGTTTGAATACAATATTTACATTAGGCACATCAAAGAAAAATATAATTTAATAGCAGACTTTCACGTGTATATAAATATTGTATCCATGGTGTGATTCATAAGATTTCAGCCTGTGTACATTTTATCGCATGTACATTTTACTAATAGATAAAAGGAAACTTCATTGTATAAACCTCTCTTTTTTATGCGTGTAAATGTTATGTATATTTAATTTGCATTGTTTGTTATCTTTTTATTTCATAATATGATGTTGATAATGGAACATTTTATGCAGGACTTGACCTTGTTGAAATCAAGTTCATTTTCTACCTGACCTGCGTAATTGATTTTGGTTTTGTAAGTGAACATTTTTATCTAACTCTGACTCTATCTATTGTTCACGGAGTTTCTTTTATTATAATTTTAGAAATATACTTCTAATTGTAATTAAGATTTTATGTTGTAAACATCTGGACCTTTCTAGAAGGAAACTTTACCTTAGGTAATAGTTCTTTTGTTTTTTTTTTAAATAATAAAATATGCTAATTGCAACCTGAAGTCATGTTTGTGTGTGTGAGTGTGTCGTTTGGATTTTTAACGTAGCTTTAACATTTTTTTTTTCTTCTGGAAATACAAAGTTTGCAAAAGTAGCTTTCTTGGAAAAAGAGTTTCATGGAGGGGGGATTTCTCTTCGAGCAGTAAAATAAATCTAGAACCGTTATTATCACTACTACTACTACTAATTTCTTTTAAACCAAAAATGTATGCGATGGAACTTTACTTAGTAATCGTGTAAAGATTATACACAGAGTACAACAACAACAACAACAACAACAACAACAACAACAACAAAAAAGGTTTCTGTGGCATAGATATTCAAAGCCAGTAAATAAAATATGGGAGGTAAGTCGTGAAGGCTTACTGTTTATACTTCAGAAAGTTAAATAGGCATCATATCAAAGCACTACAAGAGGAAATATAACTATTTGCTAAATCTGAAAGAGACTACTTAGTAGAGACACTAGTTGCGTTAATTTTTAATGTTTATTTTACTGCTTTTTATATTCCTTTGTTCTCCCACTTTTGTAAAGACTCCTACCGCTGTAAGTTCGTCAAGTACTCTAAATTTGTATACAACTTATATGCTAGTAACATATTGTCCAGTACTCTCAAACGTATATAGCTTTTGCGGGTAAAGTTGATCCAGTGTTCATAAATTTTATATAAACCATTGTCCAGTACACTCAATCTATAGACAGTTTAATGAGTAAATTAATGATCGGTACTCTTAATCATTATACATCATCTGTTTGTAAACCATGTTTTAATACTCTCAATTTTTTAAAAAGTACTTTCGGTTTATTTCTTGCTTGTGCTACACTTTGCCTCCATTCTACAGACATTAAATTTATGCTGACGCTGAACGAAAAATTAGATAACGTTTTCTTGACTTTAAATCATATTCCAGAAACATGTTTGGTTTGGTTATATGTTTTACGGCACATCAACACAAGTAGGTTATTAATTGCCAAGGCAATTAGAGCAAAGTTTTCCTGTCCAAGGAAACATCATGGCAGCTGACACAGACTGATTCGTTGGTGGGATTTGAACCTACGTCCCTTTGCTCGTATGTTCTACAGTCGAATCGCTAACCCACTGCGGCTACGTCGGGAATATAATCGTATAACCTCATTTTAGAATCTCTTTAGAAACTTCCTTTTTTAATAGTTATAATGTATGCATTTAATAAAAAAAAGGATCATTGGCGTTTGTCTTTTACATTGTTGTTTGAGAGCCATGAATTTGTCACTGACTGAACATCAAATAGGTATCAAACAGTAAAATTAAATCATGATACTTCAAATTCACCTTAAATGAGCCTTGTTTTATCCTGTGGAAAATATTACGATTGTCTTAAATATGTAATTTATTCATATACTCCTTGTTTCAACTGTAAAACGATTCTCAATTGAAGACAAGAGTTTGCTTTCGTCCTTACTATTATGTATGCCTCTCACTACAATGGCAAATATATCCCATGTTAGATAAGTAACATAATATAAAATTTCAATTTGTTGAAAAATAACAATAAATTCTGTGAAACTAGGGTCTCTGTCAAAAAAAAAGTAAAAGTCCCACATATCTTTAGGCTGTGATTACTTATAGCACTCATTAATGTTGAAGGCTATACAGTCCAATTCCATATTTGGGCAACGGATTCTCACGCGTTGGCCGCGTGATTTTCGATCCCACAATCCTTTGCTCAAGGGCGTCTTTGCCACAACGAAGCTCTGGATTAGCTAACAATGGCTAGTTCTCTTAGTTTAACTTACCGAAATTGGAATGTTAGATCAAAATTCGCTGTTTATTTGACCAAATTTATATTCTCCAACGATTTCTTCATCTATCTGTGGAAGTCGTTTGGAGTTTATTTAAAATTAGACCCGGTCTTTAATCAGAAGACAGTGGATCTGTACCCAGTGTCTTTGTTCTTGGCAACCGCTGTTCACATTACAGTGAACGTTTTGGGAACTATATCTCCGTACAGTACTGGATTATTTAATATCGTACAAACAGATATAATTACTCTTTGGAGGATTTAATAATAAATTTGTTTGCATTTTTAGCCAGTTCTCGCACGGGATGTATATTAAAGTGATGAATTCAATTTGGTTTATTTTACATCACACCCATGGATGGATTTACTGGTTTTTACCTTTTGTTCAGCTTGTAGATGATGATAAATCAGTTTTCAGTTAGATTCTGACGACCCTTATTTATTTATTTATTTTCTTTTACCACCTATGTAGACTCGAGTTCATTGTTTGGTCGCCATTGTGGCACAGGATGAGTCATTGTGCTCGAGCATGGCCGTGATGGGGGAATCGCAAATCTAGGTTAATTTATGAGACGGCGGACCTACTGCAGATATCATTACAATTCGTAATGAAGGATTTGTTAACTTATAACAGATATTACACTACTTTCTAGCTTGTTGGTCTATCGCATCGGTTAGATGAAAAACCAAAGCGCACACCTTTTGTGTTCCAAGGTCGTATGTAACTGGCAGATGTTGACATATGTAGTAAAGGATGAAATCCTTGTCTGCGAGCTTGCAAAGATAAGAAAGAGAAAACAGCGCCATTTGAAAGATGCGTATATTTCTTTGTTTCCGTAAACCAAGGCTAATTTGGCAAAGGTGGTTAAAGTTATGTAGAATATATATATATATATATATATATATATATATATATATATATATATATATATATATATATATATAAATGTGTCGGTTTACCTAGAGCTTTTACGTACTGCGCATGCTCAAAGTTTTCCAGCTGATCAAGCCTCACTGTATTCCTTACCCATCGAAATGCCCGAGGCGGTAAATATTTTACAGGTATTAGGAACTAAACTGTTCGCTAGGTTACACCTGGTGAATGTGTTTAGAGCACCGCGCTCAATCATTGTTTACTCCAGTAATGGGGAAGGTATAACTAACTCTTTGAATTAGACCTGCCACGACTATAGTCGTTTTATTTTTTTTAATTGTGTAGTAAACATTTTTGTTTTCAAAATTGTCTGAAATATGAAGATGTAATATTTTTTTTAATTACGCAACTGATTTAAACTTTTAAAAATAATAAAAGAATGCACTGAAACGACAGGAATTTTTGTTAGTTTGGATGGGTTAGGGTGCCTTTCCCGCACATGATTTTTATTACAATTGTTAATCTTTGAATCGTCTAAACTTGCAAAAACTTTACTTTTTGGATACACGGCGCTCGTGTTGATATTCGAGTTATTGTTAACACTTGTTATGTATTTATATCGTAAAATAAAATGTAACTACGTTTATAAGCAGCAAATATAGATACGTTTCTGTTCAAGGTTTTTTTTTTTTTTTTTTTTTTGTGCCTCTCAACCAGAACCTTTTGTGAATTGTACTCGTGTACACCTTGGATCTATTCATGTCAACACGCACCACATAAATTTATTTCCAGTTGATGAGTTTCGGACGCCGGAACGGATTATTACATCTCTGTCCAGCCTGGGGCCCTGGTAAACAAGATAAATGACGGGCCTAGTTCTCCCGTGTCCTTAGGCGACTTTCAACTCGTGGCGTAATACAAGTAATACGTACTAGAGAACTACCGTGAGAATTCAGCTCTTGGAACCAGATAAATTTTAAGCGGTTTTTTTTCCCACATCGAGTTTAATACATTAATATCATCAAAAACGCTTTAAGGTGGACGAAATTGTATTTGAAGCGAAATTGTATTTTAATACTAGCAATTCATAATTTTATAGCATGGCGGTGATCGGGAATGTTCTTGGGTTTAATGTCACAATTTGGGATAGCATACTTGCTAATGTTATCGATGCAGTTCTTAATAAGGTTATGTGATATTGTATCAAATATTGCTCGGTTGTTCAGTAGTGAAAGAAAAACATTCGGAAAGCTAACAATGGCCACAATGTTATTATTTAGGTCAAGCTGACGCTTAAAGTTGTGATATTGCGGTTGATACTTGATACAATCTTGCACGTCATTATATATTGATGCCCTCTCAAATCGGGGTTATTATTATAAAATTTTAATGACATTATATACAAAGTCAAATTTTTAAAGTTCTCATGTAGGGGAACCACGTATTAATAGTGAACTATCATAGTCGATATGATTCGATTAGAGGCGATCACTTGTGCAATGATTCGATCTATAGTTGGATTTCATTTGTATATTATTTACTATGAGATGTTGTTGGAATCTGCTTTAAGTAGAGCAACTATATCCCACTGTTCTTCAATAATTATTTTAATGTTTATTTTGCTTTATTAATATGTTTTATAAATGGTTATTTGCAAACATTTTATTTTATATGCAATAGTCGTTCTTGTTCGAAATGGAGAAGATACAATGATATACTAATGTAGATAACACTAATGTATTACACACTTATGATTTGTATTAATTAGCAAGAACGGAAGATATGCACAGATTAAAAAAAAAAAAAAAAAACTAGCCGCGAGTTTAATTTCCGCTATCGCGCACAGCTGGCATGGTAAGGGCTAATCCAGCAAGTCATTGTAAATGCTCTGGTTAAGTCGATTGGCGCCTAGAAACGTAGGTACAATCGATAGGTCGTCGATAACGAGCGAACTACCGTTGTGTAAGAGCTAAAACTTTTGAGAAAGCCCCTGGACATGTATAATGTAAAGTCATGTGGCATATGTTTGATGTCACGTGAACATGACGTCATGGCTGCCATAAATTTTTTTTTTTAATACTACGAATAGAAGCAAGAAAGCAATGTGAGGGATTGAATGTTTTGTCGGATCGAAATATGTCGGTGTGTTGCAAGGAAATTCTCGGGATGTAGCACTGTAAAGTATGGTACGGGAAACTAGGTACCTTCAAATAGGGAATATACCCGAGAATACGACTGAGGACGAAATATCGGAGTATTTCAAACGGTAAGTAGGACCGCTTGCACATGGGTGGAAAGTGGGTCATACCATTTCAATATTTAGCTTTCAGCGCGCCAGTTTTAACGGGAATGCACCTCACACATTGATGCCATTTTACTTGTTATTTTGTACCCCCATATGAATTGCTAATGCATGTAATTCTGGTATGATAAACTTGACATCCATTGCTTAAAATTATTAACAAAATTGTGGGTGATTGTTTTCCGCGTATGGATTAGACAGAATGCGATAAGGAGATACACAACTTGTACAAGCAAGCTCGTACAGAGGCAGACAAAGACCAGAATTTGGTGTGCTAGGAAAACGTTTGAAATGGTTCATTTTGTTTTCTTTACAGGAACTTTTATTATGATGATCCGTTTTATTTTAATTGGGTTTAGCTAATATTAAACGGGATATTTTTTTAATATGGCATATATTTTTTAAAATTTTATCTTTGATTCCTTGAGTTGGTTTAATGCTTACTAATTATTGTTCGTGTTGTGTACTTCACTCTTGAGAATTCCTTCCATAATGTGATACATTGTAAAATAGTACGGCAGTAACAGTGTATCTAATTATGGATACTGTCTCGTGGCTATTGTGTCTGAAAAAAAAAAGCAACTATACAAACATATTGGGCTTAAATGGCACATCAGCACAATCGTGACTGACGCAAAGTAAATTTAGGAATAGCTAAATAACTATGTTGGAAGGTAAAAGCAGAATTAAAGAATGATTTTTTTAGTGGTGCTTCTAAATAGTTGATAGTTACAGATTGAACCAGCATATTCAAGAATGATTCTAAGGATAGAATAGTAACGACCGTGAATCCAGGCATGCATCTTGTGTGTGTGTTTAACCAGGGCAAAAAGTCAGGAGAGCAGAGTGGAATCTTTTTATGCAAATTGCTTGTTTACTAGATCTCCACCCCCAAAAGAAATTAGTTTGGCCATGAGGATGTGTACAGTCCAGAAAAGTGATTAGCTATAAAGTTGTATAATAATGAAAATAATTGGGGTATAGCAGTAGAGAACATGATATTGAAACTAATACTTTTAGGACTCATTGTAACAAACCTTTTGTTTTTGTTCATATTAATGGCATTTTTTGTTGCATTACTGTCTATATCAATTCCAAAATGTGACCAAAGTTTATTTCTTAATAATATGCAATGACATCTGGCCCTGATGAATATTAAACACAGTACTCTTGTCTTACCAGTTTGACTATGAATTGACAGGCTTAGTAGAAACAAATAATTTGTGCATAACAGGCAAATTAATAAAATGTGTGAGAATAAACTACAAGTAACAAATGAAACTGGTGGAATAAAATAACATTACTAGTTACAAAAACCAGTACAATAATTATAGTTGCATTTTGTAGTAAACCTAATGCCACTTGGTAAAAGTTCTTTAGGACTTCAGTTTGACAACACACAACCAAAGAAAGAAAGTTGTAATTTTAATTGTGACATAGTTTTGCCAATCATGAACATTGCTAAAATTTAGGTGGTCATTTTTTTGGGACATAAATAGGAGGCTGGCTCAATCACAACTGGGGATGTTCTTATAAACATCACTCGGTGGAAAATATACTGCATTTGATTGGAAAGCATAAATTTCATAAATGTCAGTAAAAAAAATTTAAAAGCATAATAAGCTTTAGAATGATTCCTTCATACAGGGGCATGTGTATACTATGATAATTTGTGCTTACAAGCATCCTGCCCCAATGGTGATTCTAACCACTGCATGTTGCATAAAAGAATGGTTGCAGTTTTGTCTAATGCTGATTAAAAATGTCTCACAAGTGAAGCTGAATGTCTTTGTCTTTAGTTTATAAATGGGTAATGGGGCCAATCAGTAATCAGCTTATATGTTTGTTGAAAGAAGAGCCATGGAGAGAATGTGCTCAGATGTCCTATAATAGTGAAAAACACAATGAAAAAAATTATAAAAGTAATTACTAAAATTATATTGCCTAAACTTTAAAAATCTCATAAAAGTATGAAACTTGCAAATATGATGGATAACTCACAAAGTGATATTGATAAGATAAATTGACCATTTAGTGCTGTTTTTAGCGTGGTTAAAAATATGTGAAGTTTTAAAAACTAAATTTTATATTTTGTGGATTATGCACCTCACTATTCATTGTTTTTCCAAATATTAGATTTTAGGTGCAGTTTGAAAATGACCTGGTTTTGAACTTCCTCATGAAATATCTATTAATCTCTAGTAACTGGTGTTTAATGCATTTTAGTATTATCATGTGGGCCAAGATATACAATCATCAATTTGATTTTGATCAAGATGTACTTGAAATTTAAGATTTAAATCTGATGACAGCATTCTGTCAAAAAAAATCTCATTTTCCATCATGCTTGATGTTACCAACATTTCACACAAAAGAATGCAGTTTGTTTTTTTTTAGATCACCAGTCTGTGATATTCCTGCAGATGGTAGTTATACAGAGCTTTTCAAGTAAACATGAGATGGTTTGAATGCTAGCCAAAAGTGTAGGCATGATCTTTATACATAAAGTGCCAGACTGGCATACAACACTTGAACTGTTTTCTTCATGCTTTTACACAGGAAATAGGATATGGTAGACAAAAAATTGTTTGGCAGGGCATTATCACAGCCTCTTTGTTATATTTATGACCTTAAGAAGCACTATTGAAACAAATAGTTTTACCAATTGACAACAATGTATTTGGAAACAGAAAACTGATCTTCATCATAGATTTAGGTTGGCTGGAAAACAACACAGAACCCCTACCTTTACTTCAAAATAAAGACAACATCCACCCATAGCTCACACTGTATCTATTCCTGTTCTGCTTGTTGGAACTAATCATTTAAATAGGCAACACTGACTGCAATGTCTGAATGCACTTTGTGGGATGGTAGATCAGGGTCTTTGTTGTTTGTAATTGGAGAAAACTTGTATGCCAATACTGTATAAATTGGTGCACAAGACTAGTCCAACTGAAAATTGCACAGACCCAGATCTGCTGGTACATAATGCACTGGTCAGAGATGGGTTTATAGTTTAAGAACAGACTAATATAGACTCTGATCTGCAGGTGCATTATGATAGTACATAGGGTGTTAAACCATAGTCCTTGTGTAGATAGTAAATAGGGCGTTAAACCATAGTCCTTGTGTAGGTCACCTGCCAAGTACACAAATTGATATCTAGTAGTTTATATACTGCAAGGGTCCTTTTTAGTTTTAGCTGCATATAAGGAGTCCAGAGGAATGAAGGAAAAAAATAAATTTTTAAATTTTGATTCCAGATTACTCAATGCCCATTTTATGTCAGAAAAAGAATATTTCAATGTTGAATCAATACGTTTTCCAGCTAATTCAAATTTTTTTTTTAGGAGGAGGTACAGGTAAACAATGTTTTGCAGAGACCTCACAACTATGTAATCCATATTTTAAGTAATGTTCCATGGGAAAAATGTGTTACATACTTACTGTTAAGTGTCCTTTATTTTCTCAACTGTTTGCATATGACCATTGTACCTTTTGATCTGAAATGTGCTATTTGAATTGCTGCACATATGTACCTGGCCAAATGAACCTGAATGTAAACAGCTTAGAAACTTTGGCCCTCAGCCTGGGGTTCAGATTCTTTATTGCTGTAATTATATAATGTATATAGCTTGAGGGCTGTCAAGATTACAGAGTTTGGGCTTTAACATTTTTAATTCACATTAACCAGTTCTGACAGCATGCTATGACTGTCTTGAATATATTTTGTATTTTCATGCAGAAATCGAAAAGCATTTCACAAAATACAATACTTATTTGTGATTGACATGGCAATGGAAAAATAAATATCTTGGAACTTAAGTTTCATGCAGTCAGTTAAAATTGAGTTAAAATTGAACTACTTGATATAATGAATACCTAGCCAAATCAGTTTACAAAACATGGAGGAAAAGAAAACCTACCTTTGGAATGTTTAATGATAACTTTCTTAACAAGAAATGCAATGTGTTATCTGACAGGTTCCTTCCTATACACAAGTGGACCAGGAATTAGGAATGTTAGAAGATCATGTCAGATACTCTTCCCTCCCATGGTAGTCCACTACATATTTGTTCATGAAAGGGGATTCTTTGTTTAAATTGGCATTGTTGCATGTAATCAGGGATTCAGTGTTGTGTAGCCAGTGCCTCTTGATATTTTCTTAAATGGTTATGCTGTGGGTTTGTGTCAGTATCTTTGTTCTTTTCAAATTTCTCTATATTAGTATTTTGCATTCTATAATATTGAATGTAAATCAGTTAATAATAAGACTTGTTTCTTCATTTCTTTGTATTATTCCCATATTCAGTTCAAGGGACTATCAACCAAGTGATTCATGGGTAAATTGTATGATGATAACAGTGTGAAAACTAGTTTTAATGTAGATAAGTAATAAATGTCTCCCTGACTACAATTTAGTTAGGCTGCATTGATTGTCTAGCAGAAAGTACACTGCAGTCATTTTTCCTTGCTGTTTTTTATGACAAATTGTTTTAAAAAAGCAATCTGGATCCATGGCAAAGCATATATGCAAATGAGCCATTTTATGTGTATCTATCTATCAATAGTGTGATAATTTTAAATCACCAATGGTTCAGTGCATTGTCTTTATCCACGTGGAGGCAAACCTAAATTGTGTTATCTGACAACATTCATACCATGGTCAGGACACCAAAAAATGTATGCTTCCTATTGTACTAGATTTAAAATTAGGGTAGGCGGGTCCTTTTCTTAAAAACATGATTTATATTTCATTATTTTTTTATTTTTCTTTATCCATGAGGAAAAAAAAGTCTGCAATGAGATGACAGGAAACAAATATTTTTGCCTTATGCATAGGAAGGTCATGTTATTGACTACCATATTCATATCAATTGCTTCCATTGGTGGACTGCATAAATAGCAGTGTATTACAATTTCCATTGGATAGTATCATTTTAGTTTATTCTAATTGAACTTAATTTCTATAAAACAAGATGCCAGCATGTATGTCATGCATTTCTTGCATTGACCTACAACTCCTTACAAATAAACTGATTATCATTGTTAATGTTATCTATATGATAACATGGAACAATGTAGCTAATACTGCCCTTGGTGTTTGTCCAATGCTGGTCTGCATAATGCACATTGGCACAATTTCTTCCTCCAGTTATACTGGCTGCCATGTATAGTCCATTCTGTGCTGAAAAGAGGTGTTAAACCCTGCAACAACAAAAAAAACTTGACTTAATTACTTGTATTTTAAAGATGTTAATTTATTTTTCTTCATTTATGGTCATTTTCCACAGTTTCTGTTGTTGCTGACATTGTTATAAAAGTGCTGTGCATTTGTGACAGTATTGCTAGGGTTATCTAATTATTTTCTCTCAGTATTGCTTAAGATGTTCTGACAGTGAGTGTGTATTAGTGTTCAGTAACAACAAAATGCATATATATTCACATGTAACTTTTTCATTCAGCTAATAAAATAAAGGGATCCCAATTGTGAACATCAATACAGTAAAACCTATCTTCTGAGAACACTGCTATGGAACACCACCCATCTTGAGAGACCAGGTTCTCTTTGCATAGATTTATTGGTTATATAGTGACATTACTTGCCCTGAGAGACCTTTATCTTTTGGCAGAAGATGTGGTCTTTCCAGACAGGTTCTACTGTATCAAATTTCCAGGAATAGTAGACAGGTCAATCTTTACATAGTTGTACAAATATTTGGATAAAAGCATCTAAACATCTGCACTTTGTGGAACCACTCCTGGTGGCCTAGTGCTTAGAGCATCCACATCTGTGCCTCAGATGCTGGAGGTAAGTGGGTTAGAACCCAGGCAAAGTCTTACCAAAGACTTCAAAAAATGGTTCTAACAGTGCCTAGCTTGGTGCTCAGTATTAAGAGGTTAGTGTTAGGACTGGGATGTGACTGAGTGGGACATCATGCCACATGTCTGGTCACCATGCCCCAGTGCTAGACATCACTATAAACTGCCACACTGCAGACATCGTAGGAGTTGACTGAAAAATTGTTAAAACTAAATTAAAAAATCTAAATTGCAGTCACATGTACTTTATTAGTCATTGAATAGTTAACACAGAACAATCCTTTAAACAATTGTCCAAATTTAAATTTGGGTTTGATCATCAATATATAGTTGCCATATAATCTACACCCGATTGTTTACCATCTGGCATATGAGACAATTTAACTTTGTTCTAATGCTAGAAAAATGGAGCAGAGGAACAATTGTACTTTGTTGTAAAATTAGGGTAGGCAGGTTTCTTGTAAGGTGTGTATTTAATGTGAAGTTTTATTATTTTATTACATGTGGAAAAAGGTGTTAGGGTCAGCAGTGGGACATCTGACTGAGTGGAAAAGCATTTTCTTGTGTTTAGTTTATACAAAACTATTCAACATAACAAATTCAATGTGATTTTTAGTCTCAACAGGCTCCAGCCAATCGGATATAACTTGGTATATTTTGAGGCCATTTTTCTCTATGGTCAGAGATTTAGTCCACAAGTTGGCAAAGTTTACTAAATTTCTTAAAATGTACAACAGTGTACAGCTATCAGAACAATGAGATTTATTTAGATCTAAAATTCTACCAGTTGCCTATTGGCATGGAAAGCTTACAATTTGCAAATATTTTTGTCAAAGAGCTGTTCATAATGTCCATGACATGTCATTCAACTTGTGATTTTTTGTATTTGCAGTACATTTTGTACATTTATGACTGTATTGGATTGTAAGACATGTCATTGTTGAATATTTATGTACTGATATGTTGATTTTCTTCCTGCTATGGTTTTTTATGGCTACAAAGCCACACGTTTTAATCAATAATGCAATAAAACGAAGTGCCTGGACATGCATAGATTATGCTTTTGTAAGCTCTAGAATAGCTAAGAAACCATGTTGTGGCTTGCAAACATGAAATAGAGCATGTTTTAAGTAAAATTTCTTTGTCAAAGCTTATTTATGACCAAGTTTTTCAAAGGTAAATAGTATTTTGTGGTAATTTTTCAGTAATATCAGTAGTCATCCTGCTGTGTACAGGTCCAGTACAAGCATTTCTTGAGAACTTCCAACTTGTACAATTTGAAACTTGTCTCTACTTTAAGAACAGAAGTTAATGTTTGTTTCATGAAACAGTCCACATGATCAGTGACTTATTGGCTGTATCTACAGCCATCATTAATTAACATGTACTTGCTTTGTGTACTTGAAGTCAACAGCCTGAATGAACACTCAAGCCAATATCTAGAGTTTGAAGAAGAAAAAAAAAAGAAAGTAATAAAAGCCCATGACTGAATCTTTTCCTTTTCTGTTAATATTGAGTGATGACATGTAGTTTATCTTGAGTGAAATGAATAATTGATGTATTATTGATTTTTGTCTTGTATTAAATTTGAGGGTGTGTCATGCAATTAAATATTTTACATTTAGTTCTGATTGTTTGTTCCAGTCAATAGGAAAACAGTAAAACCAATCAGAACAAAGTGTAGATTTTCACTGTGACACACCAGAACTACTGGCATCCAAACTGTCTAACAGGAAGTAACAGAAACTTGCTGAGACTGCTAAATGGATTGTAAAGTACTCAAAACATACATGGAGAACAAGTTTGGAATGTCTGCTTTTATACCATGTATGCTATCATCAACAGAAGTGTAAAGAGAATTTTAAAAAAATCATTGAGCAAAATGGACAGGGCAGGCAGGTTCCAAACCATAGGAGTTATAGTCACCTTGGTAGTTCCTAGAAGTAGAAAAGAGCAAGAGTGTTCTTATTAATTTTGTTTGTCACTGGCAGAAATCAGTGTCTTTCCCAACAGTTGTTTTACATCCACAGGAAGAACAATGTGAAGGATTTAGTTATTGTTGAACTCTGCTCCCATACTCCAATTTGTTCTGCCTAGATGGATTGTCTTGATTGAGGAAATTGCTATATTTCCTTTTTGAAAATGAATTGTAATTTTAATTTAATTCAAGCCATTAAATTTGCAATAAAATGTTTTAAAAGCATTCATGCAGTGCAGAGGGTGTGGTTACCAAGAGGAATCCTGCTCTGGTCCAATGGATCAAGTGGCCTGAAATGGCTTTAAAAGTTGAATAACAATTGGTACCACTTAATCCACCACTTAAACCCTACTGTTTTACCAATCTAAAAAACACCCCTCTGTTGATTGTATAATCTGTAAGCTATAAGTAGGACCAATAGGTCAACACACAAAACAGCACCACCCTACCAGCCCAAAGATGTAAAGATGAATAGACCATCAAGTTGATAATGTATAAGGACAGTGTGATAGGTTATATAGGGCAAGAGGGGGATTCTTTCACCCTTAGTATTTATACTAAGTAATGGTAATTAACACAATACCCAATACAACTGTTATATAATTTGCCTGCAGATCTGAGTCATGTAATTGCTAGGAATAACAAGTAGCACAAATATCATAAACCCTGGAGGTCAGTGCATTTTGCATTAGTATATCTAGACCTGTGTAATTGTAGCTTAACTTGTTAGGGAGTATATATGATGTTTCCCCAGTAATAGATTGTTGTCTTCTATCATATTAAGTTAACAGTACTTCCAATGAAGTCACACTAGACCATGGACCATTGTTAATGTAAATAAATACTAAATGTTTGAATGTCTATTTCATTATCATATTATCATACCAAACATGACACTAAAAGAGATGTGACCAGAATATAAATTAGGATGTTGTGGCATATTTTTTGTTTAATAATACATTTGTATGCAGACAACCATTAAGCCAACATATCCCTTTTCTTATGGTAATAAATGCTGTGCATGTTTATTAAGAATGAAATGAGCCAAGTTCTCCATAATCATAATAACATTTTAAATGGAAAATCAGGTAACAAAGTTCATTTTGGTTAAGTTCATTAGTTGAAGTTTTAAAAAAAAAAGAAGAGGTTGAAAAGTTGTTGGACCCTAACCTGGAGATCTGGATGCAGGACTATCTGTAGTTTTGCATACATCAACACACACTCACAAAATTGTACATGTGCAAAATGTATGTAGGGAAAATACTTCCCTGGAGCAATCAGCCACAGTAATATAGGTGTCACCACACCAGGCATGGTTGATAGTGTTTGCAGGGAAGGTCACTACATGGGACAGTGGGAGTGTTGGGTCATCTTTAATATGGCTGATAAAAAGTAGGGTAAAATCCTCAAGGCAACCAGTTTGCTAATAAAAAACCAGATCACTGAAACCATTTAACGTTTCATAGTGCTACCTAGTCATTTTGTACTTTTTGGGGATTACAAAAGGAAGAATAGTGTTAGATAAAGAAACCAGCCATCTTGTGTGAATGATTTTCATAAATTTATAAAACATCTCGTCTTTATAACTGCTGACAAATGTCAGAACCCAAATGTACAGAATTATAATCACATGGTATATATGGAAATAAGGTTTTTATAGAAGGGCATGCATTGCTGGCTTGTTGATGCAAATCCGGTTATAACTGGTAGAAGCATTTCATTTGCTGTTGATTTATTTAAAATGTACACAGCAATGTTCAGCTTGAATAAGTGTTGTGTATATGCATTATAGGCTACAGATATGGTAGAAACATTAAATTTTAGTAAATTTGGTCACTTGTGCATATTATTAACACCAGATGTTTTGCAATTTGGTTTTTGGCATGAACTGTTTTGCAAGTAGATAAATGTTGTATTGACACAAAATAGGGCTCTAGATAAGCTGTTTATTTTACATATTTAATTTTACTTTTAAATTTAAGGGAGATTTTAAAAGATGTAAGGATTTAGTCCTGAGTTGCCAGCATATAATAATAATGAGGACTTTATATAACACCTAATCTTTAGAAGCTCTAAGTGCTTTACAACATTTGACAATGCTTAAAAAGAATAACAAAACATGTAATGAAATGGGCATGAGCAATATAATTTGCAGGCACTACACTGGTGGGAAATGCTTTTATAGATACGCTCTTCATGTTTGAAATGATGCACATGATCTCCATGAGAAATCAGTTACTTATAGTGTATAATTTAGTAAATACTTGTGTTCACTAAACCATGTCACCCATTTTAAAACATGAATAACATCTTGAGAAAATTATGGCAAGTTGCTTTTTATTTTTCAATTTTAAAAAAATGTGATTCCTTTCAAACCATGGAGTGTCTAAACTTCTTACCTGTGCATATGTTTTTAAATGTTTATGCTCATGATACTTTGCAAAGGTAGCTTAGAGTATAACGAAATGGAAAACACTACTTCTGCCATGAAGATGTGCTGGGCTGTACACCTGCCAGGTTTGACAGGGTCTTAAGGTATTAGAGCCTTATTATTTATGTGTATTGCACAATAAAAAAGCATTCATATACTGACATTGTCATTAAAATTTGATGCAGCAATGTGCAATGCAGTCTCATTGTGTTGAATAAACATGTGATATTTGTATTTGATTGCAGGTATTTGTTGAGATTGTTACATGAAATCATTATAATGTGTAGTTTCTGAGAATAAAAGTATCTCACCAAGGGTGTTCAGTGCAGTTAAAATAAGTCAGATTTTTAAAAATTTTATCCATGTGTAGGAAAACAAAGAGAATTCTTCATTATCAACTAGGTAAAAGTGGCCTTTGTTTTTTTTTCTCAATTAAATACTATGTCTATGACATGTGATCAATTCTTGCTAATTTCTTAAAAACTGCATAGAAAGGACAACAGAATGCACTAAAATCTTGGATTATGTTTTGAAGCCATATCTCCTTTTTATACTAAATCGCTACTAGACTAAAAAATATTTCTCCCATATTTAACTCTTTCACAGACCAAGAGGTCTTTGCAGATGGCCAGTTCATTGGTTGGTGCAATTTTGTTTCTGATACTCCGAAACTACTTGTAGTACTCCCTATAAACTTTGAACAAGCATGCTACAAAAAGTCTAGTTGGTGCTTCTTGCATGTCAATCATGGAAGACATCTAGACAGATTTTTGTCAGTACTCCATCTGAATATAAAGTATAAACAATGGGTTTTTACCCAAGAATTTTTTTATGGTTGGTCCTATATGAAAATGATCATATCTACATCTGTAACCAAAATTGGTTCTAGTGTTACCCAATATCAACATGATGTGCTTAAATATAGTTGGTTATACCAAAAGGAGAGGTTTTAACCAAATTCATATAATGCCTGGCCTGTCAAAACTAAAGTGACATCAGTCTATCATCCATTATTGAAAATTTTACATCTCACTTGGTCTTATAAACATGGGGTTCCCATTAAACAACTTTAATGGTGCCTAGTTAACCCTAAATGAAACTGATACAGTTCCTGCATCTGATATGACTGCCATTGTTACAGTTTTGTTTTCATGAGGAATATCTGCATGTAAAAATTAAACAAAAAAAAATAGTTTTTGATATCTGGAAATTAATTTTTCAAAAAGAGTACAAACACTTTGAGGATTGTTGGAGAAATTTGCTTTCACGTTATGTTTAGTACTTAAATAAACCCAGATTAAAAATTTTTTAATGTACATTTAAGTTTACTGAAACACTATGTCAGCAGTTTTAAGCGATACATGTAAAACTTAGTCCATGAGAATTTCTCTTTTAGTGTAGTAGTGAATTTTATTGCTTGAAGTTGGGAGCACATTTTTTGTGACTTGTGAAAAGAGTCATTGCAAGATGCAATATACTGTACTATTATCAGGCCTGATTGGATGTGCAAGCAACACTGGGTGGTAGTACTGGTATATTTTGGCACAGCATCTGCAGAAAAGAAAATTTTACCTCATTATTTTACATTTCTCAAAATGCTGGAGATGTAAAGAGGCATTTGCTCACCCAGCAAAATCCATGCTGCTAGGTTACAGACCAAAGTAATTATTCTAACTCAACCATCCAGCATTATTTTCAAATGCCTAAAGCCGAGTTTTAACACTCCCAATAAAAGAACTTTTGAAAGGGTGCATTGTGAATCATTCTCTTGTCTGCCTGTTCAAAAGGATATTTAAAATTTCTTTTCTTTTGTCCTTTCACCAATCTGAAAGGGTGCCAGATTTTATTGGGTTAATGAAAATAAAAACTTGTTGGTCCAGTATTTGTTCCTTCACAAAGGCATATAAAATGTTCTGCACAACACACTCTGTATTGATGAAAATAAATATATTATGTATACTCTGTGATGTCCAATTTCAGACTGCACAGAATTTTATCCATCATATGCTGCTCTGATTGATATGGGTCTATAATCTATATATATATATATTACATTAAGCTGCAACATAAACAACATAGACCCTGAACTGTTTTCATTATGTGATGGCAGATCAGGGTCTGTCATTTGAATTTGCACAAAAATCACAAAAAGTATAAAAGGTAAATAGATGCCTTTTTATGTGCAGTGGTCTGTATACAAGTTTGAATTTTTGTTGTAAAGGTAATTGTGCAACAGAAGTTTAAGTTTTGTTTATGATGGGAACATGGAATACACATGCAGATGTATGCATCCTCAGGTTATGCAAGTACAAGTTTTCAGAATATAGTACCTATCTGATAGAAAATGGAAATAAAACATTGTTTTTTTAGGCAGATGGAAGCAAGATTTATTAAGTAAACAAAATGTCTGACAATGGCCTGCCAAAAGGAGGTGACACCTTTGCAAAATTGTTCATTTTATCAATCCTCTCATAAAACTAATTAACAAAATACGATTGGAGGATTTTTATATAATTAATGAGGAAGTAAAAAGTTGATGGTTTAGAAATTTTTGATACTCCATGGAGCTATGTAGTTAGAAATAGGTTGAATTGAAACATGTCTCGACGACTCAAACAATTCTGAAGAGGACTTTCTTTAAACTGGTTTCAATAGACTTCGCTCATGCTGAAGAATGGCATCAGAAGGCTGAAAGTAAAATACATTCGTTGTAAATACAATACATTATTGGTAAAGACAAAATTTGCTCCATACAAACATGGTTCTGCAGATAAGCGAGTTTTCACTAGAATACTCCTGAAATGGTAAAATTCAATATATGGATTCTTGAAATCTGGGCGAGCTGCTGATACAATACTTTCCATAAATCAAGCCGATAGACGAGAATTCGTAACGGTTCCATATAGCAACTAACGTTTTCCTTCCATCTTTGTGCCACCTTACATATATTTAACAATGGAAGTATCTAGATTAGCGTGGTAATCAAGTGCACCATCATTGCTTGAACATCTATATGGACTGTTCCACAGGTTATGCTCAATGAACAAACAAAAACAGTATTGCCCACAAACCCCTCGTAACATTGAAATTAATAACCATTTTAGAATGTCGAACAGTAAGGCCAAGTTTGGTTGACGCGCATGTACATAATGTATTCTATTTATAAATCCTGCGAGCTTTTACGAATTCTTTAATAAGGTATACGATTTATTGATATGAATTCCAGTTAGAAGAGAAGTGCCTTTGAAATTGTAACCCAATTCAAATATTAATCCAGAAAGTTCTGCTACCAATTTTAATCTACATTGTGAGGAATGATTACACAGACAATATCTCTAATTCCAATATGGCTGAACTATATTAGGTGCTTATAAAAGTCAGTTGAGGATGAGTCACCAACGGCTAGTCCATTTTGCAGAGATTGAGGGGGTGGTAAGTTGACAGTACAGTAAGCATTTTCATTTCTCTAGAATCTAAGCCTGTCAGAAATTATCGGTGAAATTATCGGTTATTTCTGTATTAAATATGAATAAATTACATTTTTGATTACTTAAGTATCTTTCACAGAGTAAAATGAAGCGAATAATTAAAGAATACCAGTATTGAAGTCTTTCGCAGTGGGCAGAGTCCATGGCGTGATCGAGATACAGCTAGTAACTGCAGGCCCTAGCATGCCCTTGAGCTGTTTATGTCAGATTTGTAAAGGTCATTGGTTTGGCAGAATGCCAACATTACTATATATTCAGGCTTATTTATGTAGGAAGAGAGAGCTAATGTAAATACATAAAGCCTGTCTGCCTGTAATACTGAAGATTGTTTGAATTGGTTTTGGACAAAAGCCAACACTGGTTAAATATTAACATACTGTCGGTGGGAGCTCCTAGAGTTCTGATTAAGATTCGTTGTCCCACTCGAGCCAGCAATTTTAGCGTAGAATATTGGTGCCTTGTATTTATTGATTTTTTGTGCGATACGTTTATGAATAATATTGAGCGTTGTTGAAGCTTGTCTATCAGTTTCATTGACGATATAGATGGGTATAGAATTAAGGTTGAATTTTCTATATGCAGTCTTGTTAAAAGCCCTAGCCAAAAATAGTTCTCCTAGGAGTTGTTGCTGGGCTGATTACTTGGTGAGAAACAAGTACACTCATACTTCAATAAACTAGATATTATTGGCTCTACTTGTGGACGTTAAATAGAGTTGTCCATTATAGAGAATTATAGTGGAAATTATTTGGTCAAACCACTTACGGCTGATTCATGGAAGTTCTGCATTGACTATTCGGTATTAATGCTTTAAAATAGATCATTCATACAGAAGTTTAAACTTTTCAAATGGAAAAGATAAGAGAAATGGGTTCAGATATTTTTTTTTAAAGATCGGTCACGGTGGTGCATAAAGCAGGGGAAAGTGAGGATTTAGTAGAACGGGTGAGTGAAATATCCACCAGCATGCCGGGGGGCCCTGAATGGTCGAGTGGGCTCTCCGATATGGATCACTGCCAGCTCACCTCTTTGAATGTGGATATGTGAGAAAGCTTGTCAGTAGCTTCTCGTGGGTGAGTGGTTCTATACGCGGATTTCCCTGTTTCTTTCTCCACCATTAATACTGGCCGCCATCTATAGCCTATCGTGTGCTGAAAAATGGCGTTAAGCCTCAAAACAACAACACAACCATGCAATGCAATATTGAATTGTTTGGTTTACAGTGGCAGCTCCTAGGTAAATAAAAAACCAGATGTAGGAAATACCCCCTTCCCTTGCAAAAATATAAGATATAGTAGAATAGTTTCCATTCTTCAGGTCCAAAAAGCTCAGAGGTGGAGTTATACAAAAAAAAAATATATGGAGATTTAGTAGAAGTTAGGAAACCAATTTAATTACGTCTGATTGCTAATAATGTATGAAAATGGGCTATTATTTGTTTCCTAACAATGTAATGTAGCTTAGTTTTGATTAAAATGTCGGTTAAAATGTCAATTAGGGGACATCCATAAGGCATGTATGCAAAAGAATTGGTCAATTTTGACCACTTCCCTGCTCCCATGGTGCAGCATACACTTCTGTATCCCAACCCCACATGCACACTTCATGTTTGTGAGCCCTCCCCCCCCATGATAGTCTGGCTGAATGAACTTTGGAAGAGTTTAATACATTCATTAATATTAAGCAGTATTAAGTTCTCATGTTGAGATGCTACTATCATAACCCTGTGGACAGTTGGCATGCCATCCTGTAAACTGACTCATTTTCTGGTTTGTTAAAGCTGCATTACTGCATTACAGACTAAAATATTGAACCTGTATTATAGAGCTTATATAGCTTTTGCATTATGGACATTTTCATAGGCACTCCAATCCACCCTCCCCAAATGCAGGCTTAGGTTTTTATCAAACCTATTCCCACCCTTTTTATTTTATTAGTAATTTGTGTTGATTAGGATTGTAACAAATTTATGCTGTATAAAGGAATTGAGGTGGTTTTGACTAGGCTGTTAAAATCAATTGATCAGTTAGAACATGCTTGGCCAGTGCTTGGTAAAGGGAAGAGTCTTTATGAATGTGTTTATGGATAGGGAAACAACTAATAAACAAAGAGCTTGCTTGTTGTGTTTGTCATTAAGTTAATAGTAAAAGAAAGCACTGAATTCTCACAAAATGAGTTAAAAGCACAACAGTTTGATGACAACACCTTTACCTTCAAGCCAACTCTCCCATACTTATGCTGTCTTCACATGAGCCTAATTCAGTTTATATCTGAAGTGAAATGCCTGAAATTCTGTAGACCTGGAATGCAAGGCTTCATCCTCACTTGAGACACAGTTGATTATAGTACTACTTGAAAATAAAAAAATTTGGCTTTGGAAATTCCTTGAATATTGCTTACTTGCCTGTGTGGATGTCACTGATGTGTGTTGCGAAATAAAATTAAATCATTACATAGCAACAAGGCTTCAGTTTATAATACAAAAAAAACTAGTGTTCTTAAATTGGAAAAGTGCCAGCAATTTTACTGGTCTCAATTTCATATACTAGAAAGCTCTATTTGTAACCTTTGACTCCACATAGTTTCCCTGAATCAACATTGGTACTTAAGTGTGTTGACACCATTTTGTAAATTTCAAAACAAAACAGAGTTTAGAACACAGGATCAATCACAGTTCAGGAACACTATAAATTGCCACACTGCAGACAAAATAGCATTAAGACTGAAAACAATTGTTAAAGCTAGGTTAAAAATCTAGATCATACATTCACAGTTCACACACTTCAATATATATATATATATATATATATATATATATATATATATATATATATATATATATATATCCATTAACACATTCTGAAAATACAAGATTTTTGTTTACCTTTTTTGTTTATATGTGAACTTATGCAATGGACTTGTGTCTTTCATTTATCATTTGTCTTGTCAATAGTTATAACAGTATCTTGAATGTCCACTGCAGCAAAAGGCCACTGGTTTTGATAGACAACTTGTCTTGAAAAACCCTACATTTTTGGTAGAATAGGTGGTCTTTCACGACAGGTTCTGTTGTATTTTAAGCTTGAACCACTTGACTAATTTTGCTGAATATCTAAGGGAGGGTCCAGGCATGAAAGTCTTTAGAATTTGGATATGTAATACTTAACTACTATAGTCCCCATTACTACAATATAAAAACCCTAAAATGACTTGAAAATCTACTCAAAAGAACTGAAATAAATTTGACAGCATCCTGTCAGAGGATTTTACACCCATATATTGCCTTAATTGCAAAAAATATAAACACCTGTAAGCTATTAGTTTTTTAATACATGCTAATTAGAATTGGACCAAATTTGAATGAAAGTATCCTGGTGAAAAAGCATTTGAAATTTTATTTTAAAAATGTTATTCCACTTTCAAATATAGATGCCATTAAAAAAATAGAAAAACATTTAAATAATATTTACCAAATGACCACTGAAAATAATTTGATTGGCAGGAAGCATCTCAGCATAAGTTGTATTTTGATTCTTGGGAAATTATGCCAATGTCTGTTAAGGATTTAAGAGCAGAATATTGAGAAACCATGAAACATCTGTTCACTATATACAGTCAATAAGGATTGAAATTTCTACCTAAAACATTCTACTGCCACATTTCCTGGCCAATTTCTATAGCATTTGGCTGGCTATTAAGAAAATATCAGCCAGTTGAGGGATATAAGACCCACCTGGTCTTCTTGTTTGGTGAAAGAAATAGCCTTTGTGCAGTAGGTGAGACAGTTTTTAAATTTGGAAGGTGTGATGATCTGTTGATGCCTTTAATTTATTCATTAAGTAATTATTTATTTGTTTGCCCTAGGAATAATATAGGAAGGAGATTTACCAAACTAGTCCATAGAATGAATCAGCTATTACTGGCAAGGGAAAATACAATTTACAGATACACATTGATTTTTTTTCTGAAGCCACTGGGAGAGACAAATTTTGTCAGCATGATAAATGACTTTGATTCCAGAGGACATTTTCATTAATTTAGATGAGTGAGAAGTTGGGAAAATGGATGCTGTGTTTTACTGTTAAATGTTACCTGTATTTAACTAGAAGTATCTTTGCTCACAGAGATAAAAACCAATGTTTATTGATTCAGGGACAAGATCTTTGAAGTTCCATAGAGAAAAATAACCCACCCACCCTAAAAATCCATAAGGATTTCAGACCAAGTAGGATGACAGATCAGTAAGATTTGGGGTCAAAATTTCCTCTGACCTATACCCCATTTTTGACATTTGGCCATTGGTGCTGTGGTGTAGGGTCAGCAGAAAGTTGGACTATTTTTATCCCAAATCTGACTGGCTGTAACTGTCATCCTAGGGTCACTATTGTTTGCTGTTTTATGGTACTCAGACTCAAGAGTTTGAATTAGTAATTAGAATAGCATTGGGACCAACGTTGGTGACAAGACAAGAAGACTTTACAAGGTTTGAAGAAAATGTTATTGAAATCAAGTTTCCATTTTTTTGGGCGCAAAATATTTGTTAGCTTGAGAAATTAAAGTCAAGGACACATATTTAAAATAAATAGCAAATTATACAAAACTAAAACAACAAAAATCCCAGAGTTCTTGACTTGGTAAAATGACAGATGTGTCTTCCCTTTACTTAAACATAAAAAAAGTTAAGATTGCTTGGTTGTTATGTGTCACAAAAATGTGTTACAATATTTAGAATCCAAACACTACAAAAAGCTCATTGTATAGGTTTCCTTGCTAGTTTTACAAGTAATTGAGCTACTTTGCATGTATAATATTTTTTTTAAACAATTTAATAAATTATACATGTCCATCAACCAAATGGGTGTCATTGAGTGTTAATTTAGTACAAATATATCTGCTGCAGTATGGTCCACTAGCAGGTTGTTTTGGATTACTTTGGATCTGCTACTGGCCTTAGTCATGATACCATAGCAGGTGGATGTTTGGCATTTGGCATATTTTGAATGGCATCAAACATTAAATGTATAGAAAAAGTTAAATGTATCACCCAGTTCTTAAAACAAAAGTGGGGGTGAGTGGTAAAGTTAGAAACTACAAGCTGCCATTGATGCAGGAACATTCAGTGCCTAACCTGTACCTCTGTTAAGGTGCAGCTTTTCTCTAATGCAAATAAACTGTTGGATTTAAAGGCAGGGCAAGCAAAGCCTGTAAAAGGTACCTAGGTACCTTAAAGATTTGAAAATCCCAAAGAAAAAACAATTGTCACGGTTGTCCAGAAGGTAGAGATTATCAAGTCATGTACAAATCTGTAATGTGTTATATATATATATATATATATATATATATATATATATATATATATATATATATATATATATATATATATATATATATATTGTGAGTGAGCCACTTCGGTTGGTTGAGCATGCGACTTGGAATCAAGGGTCAAGGATTTGAGGCCCCCACCGTCCAATCTAAGCTGCCTCAATGTGTCCTTGGGGAGGATCGCTTGCTTCCAATAATTCCCAGTGCTATTAAAAGAAATAACCCCCTCACCCCAATAAAAAATATCCCTCGCATTGGCGAGACTAGTCACGTGTTGGATTATGTAATATTTATTATTCAGGGCACTCTACGCGTTCGCATCATCATACGTGGACGTGTTAGTGCCTCGATTTGGAGGTTTGAAGTTTGGATTTCAGACTCAAGGTAAAAAGGAAACTATTGCTAAATGGATTGTCTTGCAATTTTTTTCTGATTAAAAACCACAAAAATGTTGGTTTGCGTTTACACTTTCCCATGGGAACCTCTCGAGCTTATTTTAAACGTCGCTTGAAATGTACCGTCTTATTAACTGCATCGTAGGCAACTCGCCTAACAAGCACGAAGAGCGGCACGGTTATACGACTTGAAGCCAGAAGCTACATTCTTGCGATATTTAGAGAAGGCAGTTTAAAGATTTTAAATTAGACCAACATTTTTAAAGGTAAACAATGTGTGGTCGACAAAATCTAGAAAAGTCTCCTCTTTGAGAACAAAATGGAAATTTTTAAGCCGTTGCGAAGCGAGCTTGTTATGGAAACGTAAATATGATTAGGGTGGTCACAGAGAGAACTCATTAACGGACATTTCTTATGCACACACGTACGACAATTATCACGTTAAGACCAGCGGAATTCTCTATCGAAAAAAAAGCGTGTCACATCATCGCGGCCAAACTTGTGCAAAGGCGTCGTCAGAATGCGTACGCCTAAAGACCGATAGTGTTTGCTTTTATTTGCAGGATTACGATCTTAAATAAATAAACTTAAAGAACGGCGGTGATGTTCAAAATTAAAACACCTGACACAAAGTGGACAGACCATCTGGAGATGGATCTTTCCTATAGTACTTTGAACGAGTGGCAAATCTTGAATTCAAGCAAATCTGCGGTCTGTGAATTGAATAAAAACCTATACCATTGTCCTAAATTTAAGTGAAACCATTTGTTGTGGTTTGCTATAGTTTTTGCAAAAAGATGTATACTTCAATTTGATTTAAAACAAAAATAATTTGAGTTTTGCTCGTAATTTCGGCTAGTATGCTTTCTTTATCAGTTACAAATAAAAAAAATATACGAGGTAAAGTTTAACTTTTCTGCTATATATAGTGTAGTGAACTCTCAAAACATGCAGACGACTCGTTGATGTTAGAATAGCTACGATGTCGTAGCCTCAACTTGTTTGGTTGTGTTCACAAAGTAGGACTAAGGTACTAATATTAGTACTAATGTTAGATCTTTCAGTTCAGAAATTGTAGCATGTACAATATCTGTACACTTGTGACGTCTGTAAGTTAATTAATAGTAATTAATAGGTCACTTCATATAAAATAGTTGCATCCATGGTACAACGTATTTTTCCTTCACCAATAGAAAATGGTAACATTTTTTTATTCATGTAACATTATTTACTGGAACTTTACCTTTCTGAGCAAAATTTACACAAAAATACAAGTATAGTAGCTTATAATACGTCTCACAGCAAGGTGCCAAGGTAACAGTATCGATGCTATCGGAAAGATTGACTGCAGAAAAGAGAGCTGAAGAATTTCTCCGCTTAAAATTCATTTAAAGAATTTCTCCGCTTAAAATTCATTCCTTTAGTTAGCATTTTGTTCGGGGGGGGGGACCATGTTGCGTCAGACAATTTGATAGTCTGGCAAGATGCCAGGTCGTCTGTTACCTTGCTTTATCGGCGCAGAACAGCATTCTTGCCACAGCTGGACGAAAATAGGGAGTAAAGAAAAAAATAACCTTTTTTGTTACAGGGGCTTATTGACATGAAACTAAAGCGGATTTGGGTTAACAGTAGTAGTGTTGTATTAAAAAGTTTGAATCTGCGATCTTCTGATACTATAAATATTTTAATTTCGTAAGGAAAGTAAATGGAATATAGTGGAAATTGGGATTGAATAGGTTTAGTAAGAATTGACATTACAGTCATTTCTTAAATGTAAGCACGTAGTTGGATTCACAACTCTTTCCCATCCCTCAGTCTTTTGTATAATATGTTTATGGACATGTATATAGTAGAGCTTAAAGATGTCAACCAATGATTTAAACCATGCATTTGTAATGTTCGAATTATGATTATGCATTTTCATTAGTGTATGCAGGCAAATAGTGTACATTGATCAGTCTGAAATTATGTCGAGACGGGACTATGGACTTTTACGAATCTACATCTTTCGTTTATTATTGTTTTACTCGAAAATCGCCTAACATGTATCTGTCAGCTTATCTGGGCACCAGATTGTCCGGCAGTAAAGAGAATGCGTTAGATCGTCTGGCAGTAAAGAGAATGCGTTAGTGGAAGGGGGCGTCTCATGTACAAGGCCACGTGAGGTGAGTCATTCCGCTTTTCAACTTACACAAGAGTGCTTTAGGCAATATAGCGAGGTAAAACCAGACCGTCCTCTACGGCCTCCATTGTTCTGGTCCCGGATCAATTCTTTGAATAAGAGGGTGTTGGTTTGTGCCCCGCCTTCCTTAAACATCTACTTTACCCTTTTTATAACACTAGGTATCCTTTCTTTTTAAGCCAGGTAAAAACTGGAGATTAAAGGTTGGAAGTTCTTTTTGTTGCTGGTTTTCCTTTCAAATGAATTCCAGAGACAATATATTGGGGCATGATATATTTTGTACTTTCAGAAAATCTACGACCAGACATAGACATGCTCATGTAGTAAATGGAATTAATTTTAAAACAATTATGGCAAGATATTACTTAATGCCTGGCATTTTTTTTAAAAAAAAGTGAATGATCTTTCAATCAATGGGGTTGAGAAATTGGTAACTTAAAATCTTTACCTAAGAAATATTTTTGATAAAAGTTATTTGATACATATCTTTATAGAAATTTGTGTACAAAGTTATGTACAACAACATCAATATTGAAAAATTCAGTTAGTAACTTGTGACCTTGTATGGGTAAGAAAGATACTGTCTCCAGGATTCCTTTGTTCTAGTTTTAATATTTTTTGGTTTATGTAGTGTTTAGTACAGTATACATTTTTTTGTAGTCACATAGTTTTTTTTTTAAATGTTTGTAGGGGTGGGGGCAGAATGATCACATGGTTTCTATTTTAATACATACATAGTAAGATCACCTGATATAGAAAGTTTGCAAGGTAGTCTCAGAATAATGAGATGAGGCAAAAATGACCTATGTTACACTGGTTTTGTAATTATGGTAGGCATTTTTTTTCTTAAAAATTACATAAACCAGCTCGATTGTACAAATCAGTTTTAAAATTTTTTGGGGGGATGTTTGCTAGGGTTGAGAATGATATATAGGGACATTTAGACAACTGGATATGCATTTGGTTGTGATGAATTGCGGATGTTAAGACCTGTCCATTTAAGTTTCCTTGTGTGTGTGTGTGTGTGTGTGTATATATATATATATATATATATATATATATATATATATATATATATATATATATATATATATATATATATATAATTAAGGTAAAAGAAAAATATAAACCTGGTATGAAGGAAAATTCTTCCTCCCATAAAATGGTTGTTTTCTTAAATCATTTGTTAGACATGTTTGTGAGAATTATCCTTAGGTTACTACATGGAAAATCATATTTCTGATCTGATTTTGATTAAACCTACAATGTGGGCTTATATTGAAATATCTGATGAATTTTATATTGACAGAGAGACCCATGTATATAAAAAGATGAACTTGCATCTGACCTACTTGTCTCAACTTGTTACTTGCTGGAAACCATATTTCTTTGTAGATTTTGATTTTTCTTTTGAATACTGTATATGCTTCTATCATTAAGGCCTTTGACACATTTGATAATGAAGATTTACACATCATAATAAGTTGATCTTGTATCTCATTTACTGTGCTGGTTATCACCCTTGGGGCCATTATTAGTTGATATTTTGGATTTGAGTTGAATCACATTTGGAATAGTCTTGTACCTTCAACAGGTTATTTGAGTTTGATAAAGATAGAGATCAAAACATTTAATTGGTTGAGTTTGTGTGCATCTTGAGTTGTGTCAAGCTTAATGAAGGGACTTGCATCATCAGGATCTTTGACACCATATTAATGATCTGATGTTGCATCTGATTGGCTGCTGTTGCCACTCCTGGGATCATATTCCTGGTTTAAATTTTAAATGACTTAGTGTAAAACATGACAAAGTCATTAGGGAGAAAGATAGTGAGAACAATTATCATATACCAAATGAGGTGATTTTGGATCTGATTGGCTGAGCTTGTTACCTTTCTCAAGGCCAAAATTTCTTCTTGGGTGTGATCAAATCATGAAATACATGTAGATGTTTCCAAAACCTCAGATGATTTTGATAAGAAGATCTGATTGTCTGAATATGTTACCATTTTAGAGGTCATGTTTTAATCCAGTTTTTGATCAAATTTGAAATGAAGGTTTAATTCCTAGATATCTCAAATGAATTTGCTAAGGAGCTGGTTCCAAGTTTATTAATTGGGGGGTCCATTCATCTGGCTTTAGGAGCTTGCTACCATTCATTAGCTCATATATCTAGCCCAACTTTGATCTAACTTGGAATCTATATAGTCTGATATTATCACCATGTCAGATGGGTATGATGATGAGTGAGGTTGGCTTGATTAGTCACTTTCCTCACATGGGCCTTTAGAAACTGAATAGGCGGTTGCACTGTTGTTGGCACTGCTGTTATGTTAACCTATCTACACCTTGGTGAATCAACCATATATTTCAGTGCTTTGTTCAAGGGACATCTGTTGAATTCTTTGAGTTGCCTTTATACCAATTAACCAATGGTGTGTAACAGCAGTGCATTTGTACCTTGGCTAAAATATGATTGACTCAGTTGACTTCAAAAGGGTACCTAGTAAATTTAACATTGAAATTATGGGAGATATGATCAATACTGTCGTATGAATTGGAATTTTTTTTTTTGAAGAATTACATCAGGTTGAGAGATTGCAACAACCCATTGATCTGTATAGGATTTTGAACTGAAGTTTGTGCAACTGTACTACTAGTGGTAAATAAGGTCTGCATCTACTTACTAGCTTTTCAGTTGAACTTAATATTTATTGTTGATGCATATTTCAAATACTTGTCATTTAAGTAGGTTTTCCATATTTACAAGAACAGTTATGATATCTTGTTGCACCTTACTGAAAACGGGTCAGTATTTAGGAACAAATCAATGAGATGGTCTTGTTAGGGTTGGCAAATCTGGTTTAACTTTTGTAAATCTTTCAATGGGCCACTTTAATGGAACTTGCTGTCCACTAGTGGTCAGTGGATGGACTATTTGAATGCCTCTGTTCCAAAGTTATATTTGCTTGTATTAATGAGATGATCATGGATTAAATTGGTTGTGATTCATACTGATCAGTAGAATGTATTTTTATCAGGATTTTCATCAAAACTTGTTAAAAGGGCCTATATCATCATCTTTTATGTGATTTGTAATAAGTGACATGTACATATATTAGTGATCTTGCATCAGGTTGAGCTTCATATAAAAAGAGAATTTTTTTAAACCTTGTCTCAATAAAACTTGTTAAATTGCTTTAAATTCTCAAATCTGGTAGAGTTTGATTATGAATTTATGCCTATTAATTAAGTTAGGTGGTAGAAATTAGGCACATCTGTACTTCTTTGTCTTTACTGGTCATGTATTGGCAATGATGTGTTAGTTTAAACATGGCAGTTACATAAGCAAGGTGAGTGAAATTAGGCACACTTGTGCCTCTTTATATGTATTGGCAATGATGTGTTACTTTACACATGATGTGGTCAGATACAAAGAGGGTTTTGGTTATCAATGTTAGCAGGAGTTTCAATTAGTAAGAGAGAATAGTTACTTAAGGAGGTACAGGTATGCATTAACTCATTAACCCCTAGTTCTGTGTTTGCAGGGCAGAAGGTGGTAGCTTACTTCTGAGCTCTGTAGCATTAAGGTCATGTGCTACACAATAAAGTGGGTGGTATTATAGAAAGGAAGACAGATGTAGCTTTATGATGATAGCAAATAATATGGATGTTCTAGTTGAACTAGAAAATAAAGAGGGAGAAACTCACTTTTGGACGAGTTTTTTCCAGCAGAAATTTGCCAGAGGTCATGATCCAGTTTTGTGTCTGGATTTTAAACTTTTTGGCCACAGATCTAAGATAGACCAGTCTGAATTGCACAAAGACATGTGAACCTTTGCAAAAAGTAGGATAAGATGGGCATTTAGAATGAAGAGTGGTCTCAACATAAAAATGATGGGTTTGTTAAGCAAAAAAAAAAAGAACTCAACTTTTTACCCTTCTGCTCAAGCGAAAGATCCAATGAAAATTGATGTTTCTAACACAGATAGGCATTAAGTTAACCAAAAATGTCTTGGAAGTTGATGTATTAGGTTGTATTCAGAAATATCTCTCAAAATTGATTTCCTGGCAAAAAGGACAAAAACCTCTAGGGAATAATGGGTTAAAGTACCAATAATGCTACAGAAAAGTATAATATATATGGTATGACACATGGAAGTCTGTGTCAGCTTTTATGCAGTGTGGAAATGCTTCTTGTGCAAATGAAAGATCTCCACATGCTTTCAAAAGAGATTCCCCAAGACTTTTACTAAGTGGCAAAATGTTCTGAAGAGGTGGGGGGACACAGTCATGAATGAAAATCAATATTTTGACAAATTAGACAGAAGAAAAATTATGACAAGTTTCAAAATTCAATTACTGCCAGCCGTTGCACTTGCAGCAGTGGAAATTCCTCAGCTCTTTGCATAATGAAACAGTATCAAATTTGCATGGTTTGGGGTTTTGCATTGTTTTGGATCCATTATATGTGTAAATGGGTGCAAATTAATTAAGTTACTCCAGAGTAGTTTAGATAACACTAAGATGATAAGGCAGATGATTTTTTCTTTTTGGATAATTTTATAGGAAAATGGATTTATTCATGTTGCTGAATTGTTTTATTTAGGAGTGCATATGCTGTGTAGTTTTTAATTTTCTGGCTCCAAGGCACAAAAGTAGACCAGATTAATCAATATTTGTATAGCTATTAAAAACTAATAAAGCTATTCATTTACAACCAATCAAATTAGAATGTTTTGAGGTTAAATGTATATCAAATGTATATCTTCTGGTATTTCAATTACAGACAACTTCATACATACAGATTGTAAAAGTCTGGGAGTTTTCATATAATACTTTTTTGGATATGATAAAGCTCCAACAATTCTTATGTTTAAAACTCCCAATTTTTTTGCTATGAGGCTTGTAACTATTTGTGTATACATTATTCAACAAAATAATATTGGCCACATAAGCCATCAGGTGTTGCTTCAAAAACCAGTATAGCAGATGGAAAAAATAGAAGTTTAATTGCCAAGTCAGTGCATCAGTACAACAATTTTATTTTAAATGTTTGTTAAAGTAAATGGATACAGTGTTAAAATTTGTAAAAATGAGGTTTTGAGCCCACTAGTGGCAACTATTAAGATGGCTCGAAGTAAAATTTTTAAACAGTATCCTTTCTTGGACATGCCAGAACTGTTTTCTAGGTTTTAAGACACTGTTACATTTATGTAATTCATTTGTGATGACTTCAGCTAATTTTCTACAATGATTTTATATTTCATCTATGCCAACACTACCAGTAATCTTGGAAAGCACATGTCTAATTTATGCAAGATTGACTCTTTGTATTTCTGGTCTTGTCTCTTTTGTCAACACTAAATAGGTTTTTTAATTGCAATTTTTCTATGAACAGGGATTAAAATTTCATACTTGTATAGAGTGGAAGATGTTTGTAAATGCTTGAAATGCTTCATTTTCCCTTAAAAATTTGGGTTTACTTTGTGAATAATGTAAATTAAAAACAGTATACAGGAGGTAGTTGTTGTAAGATAAAGTTGTGAGAAGGGTTAAGAAAAAATGGGTCATAGAGAAAATAGTTAATATTTTATATTCACTTACAAAAGGTGCTTTTATCCTTTTAATTTTGTGGAGAGCTTAAAAAATCAGTTTGGTGTCTTTTGTACAAAGTTTAGCCAAACATGTGAATTGATTCAAAGATCTTCATTTGTACAGTCAACTTGTAGTTGTCTTTTTTTTTTTTAAAGGCCTTCTGGCAGAATATCAACCAGGGGAGTAATCTCTAGCTCACTTACTGTGCTAGTTATGGATGATGCCAAATTTTATAATTTATTGTGGTGTAATAAAGTTTATTTTGCCTGTTAATTTTGATAATTTGATATTTGTTATAAACAACTTATTACAAAATTAAAATAAATTTATTTGACTAGTTTGGGTTATCTTTTGCAGATATGGAAGAATACAGAGTGTGAAATTACATCCGAAGAAGGAAAATGAAACCATTCATTTGGCCACGGTGGCCTTCACAGACATCAAGTCTGCATCAACAGCACATAGAGCTGAGAATAAACTGAAAAATAATGTCTTAAAGACAGATTTTAGCGAGGGGTCAGCCACTGGTAGTGTTGTGACACGGACTCGTGAACCAGATCACTTTCAGCGTACACCAGCTGCATCAACTTTTCCAAATCATACTAAAGGGTGAGTGCTCTAACGATGTGCTTTAGGTCAATGTAATTGTTATTCTTACTTTTATTTGATGATAAAAAAATAAATAAAATCCATTTATCTGTATTTTATTGAAAGTGCCATTTCTGGCATCTAAAATTCTTATATGAATGGTTTGTATACCTAGACATTATGAGGTATTATAAATGTGATGTTCTATTAAACATGCATGATGTTGGACAGGTGGTGAACTCTGTTCAGATTAGATTACTATCTAGTGTGCTTTTTTTCTTCCGTTGATGTTACTTTTCTTTATATAGTTTTGCTCTATTTGGGGTTACTCTGAAGTATATTTAAATTATCAATCCAATGAAGTATTACAGCAACCAACTGAACAAGTGTGGTTCATTTATTCTTTATTTGGAATATACTCCAGCAGAATTTGTATGGGATGTTTTTGTTTATTATTACCTTTTTGTCCTGGAGACCTTTATCGTGGTGCTTGGGATGTACATAAAATCATTGTGAATTTGTGTCTTTATGATACAAAAACCCTGGTGATGATGATTACTCATACCAGTTTTTGTTGATGACTGTTGCTAGCAACATACTGAATGTGTTACGCCTTTGATGTTGCACCTCTGCATGATTACCAATGCTTAATTTAGCTGCAGAAGTTATGAGAGAGAAATGTTCAAGCAGACTAGCATTTGTTAATGCTCATTCTCATTTCATGTGAAGGAGTACCTAGCATATGTTTAAATCAGACATGATTACTAATAGTGATACATAATTCCAGTTCCCTTGGATCTATTGGATGGCTTTTCATGACAAGGTGTACAGCTTGCTGTTTCAACTCTAAAGAACTGTGTTAAAGATACCAGATACCACCCACAGGGATTTAATAGCTGTCTTTGAATGGATTGATTGATGGTCAGTTTTAAAGGATTACTGCTTATAGTGGACAAAGGTTTGCCTCAGATTCCAAGAATATATGGATTACCTACACATAACTGGATGGTATATCTAAACAAAATTAATGCTAGTTGTAAAAAACAAAAACAGATTGGTTCCAAACCAGGGAGTAAAATATTAAATTCCTGAAAATATTTTTGAAAGCTTCGCTGAGATAGATCTAATACATCATTTTGTACCTTTGTGTGTGCCAAGTAGTAAGAATCTAAGTGCTAACTCTAAGTTTAGCAGGATATTACAGCCAAACGGGATTACTCCATGCAACTCAAGGTAGCAGAAATATCCAGAAGATCCTTGCCAGCTTGTATATGCAGATCCTTTTTTTGAGATGCATTAATAAACCTTTTTGTGATGATGAGTAGCTGGCTGAGTGTATCAGTCTTTGATGAATAATTTCCTTGCTGGATTTATCAGTGTTATTGGAATAGCTTTTAAATATGATGTAAGAGGTTTGCAGAAGCAAATCTTCCTGGAAAAATGTTCAGTCAAAGCCTTTATTGAGTGGCATAGTTGGATTTGTGCATCTTTTCATGATGGAATATTTTGATGTACAATGTGGTTTCAAGAGGCATTAAAAACATGTTACTATTTATAAAGATGGTTACCTCAGAATACAACATAAATTTTATAATTTTGATAATGGTAGTTAAATTGGATGTACATTTGTAATTGTTTTAATCATTTGGCTGTGAGTAACTTTAGTCAGGCTGCTCATTTGGTGTAGTAGAGGCTGTCCATGGATTAAAAAGTTACATTCAGAACTCCACCTAACCCTATTTCAGAATGAATTCCATGTTGACCAGGAAAAAAAATGTTACAACTATAAATGCATGTTCCTTTAAACATATATAAAAATGTATAATGAAAAGCATTGTGCAGATTTTGTTGCATAAATATGGGATGGCAGCAGGTTGCAAACAGAATTTGCACCAGAAAACTTTTATCAGGTGTTGAATAAGTGATAACAAAGATATGGACATGAGTGGATGTACCTTGCCACTAAGTTTATAAATTTATCATTAGGCAACATATTTTAATTGTATGCCTTTCTTCCTTGTAACCATTTTCTGGTATAAAATATTTATGTACTGTCGTACATGTGGACATGCTTTGCCAACAGAATGTAGCTGTATTGAAGCAGCATTAAAAACATGAAAAAGTCTCATTACAGGATTACTGATTATGCTTATGGTGTATATTGAAACCATTAGAAACATGTACCATCAGTGAAATTAAATGCTTGTGTTGTTTTCATATGCAGACTGAATGAGAGGGAGGGCAGAATTGAAATTCATAGTTCTCCATTTGCAGGTGAATGAGCGAAATATGTTGAGAACTTTTTTTATTTGAGCTGTGGTATTCTTAATGAAGACAACACTGCAAAGAGCATATTGTCTTGACTAGTTTTCATGTTATGGCTTATGTTCTTTCAATATTTGAAATTTCACTGATATTGATACATGTAAATTTCTGGAATCAAGTGAATCAGCATGTTCTGATAATGGACAGGTGTCTACAAAGGTGTACAGTTTGCAGCTCAAAATGTCCTTTAAACTGGGGAAGCACTTGCCATTGTTTTAGTCATATCTACTGACATTGAGTTTCTTATTGGCTGATAAACTGTCACACTTGACTTGACACTAGGGTTATTGTATCTACTGATAAACTGCCTTTTGGGCAAAAAGGGTGCTTACACATTTATTATTATGTAAAGCAGACGGCATCACTTTTTTTTTTGGATCTACATAAGATGTATAATGCATACATCACTTTTGTATGTACTGGATATAAGTTGGGCTGTTTCCTGGTTGTAATAGTATGTTTGCTGATTATGACTGAACTAATAAATATGGCTCAGTCCTGGAATTTAACATAAATTTCATTATTTCTAAACAGACTAGTAGATAGACAAATTTGCTTAGCCTGTTGTATCTTCAACAGTCATGCAAGCAACTGGAATTTTTCTCACTGACCTTTGTTGCAAACTCTGTACAGTAGTTACACCGTTCATCAGAAATTGGCCATTCCATCTCTTATCCATTTTTAATGAAACATTCCATTACACTTTTCCATATCATAATCATTATTTCATTCTTTGATGTCAATCTCAGTCAGCTTTTCTTTTTCCCAGTAGCTTAACACCAGAAAAGTAGCCCCACCCCTTTTAATCCTTTTCTTGTACATTGTTAGGGCTGTTTTATTTTGTGTGATGTGATGTGATTATGATTTTCAATGTAGCTTTAACAATCTTTCATATTGCTATGATATCTGAAGTATGGCAGTTTATACTGGTATCTAGCACTGGGGCATCATGCCACAGACATGTATGTAGCATGATGTCCCACCCAGCCAAATTATCTTGACAGCAGGTCAACCAGTCCTAACACTAACCTCTTAATGTTGAGTGCCAATCGAGGCAGCTGTTAGTACCATTTTTGTAAGTCTTTGGTATGGCTCAACCAGGGATCAAATCCATGACCTCCTGCATTAGAGGCTTATTTTGTATGAAGCAAGGATATAGAGCCTGATTTTGAAATATAAGTTTAAAATTCTGTATTATTTATCCCTCTAGGGGGCAATTGTGTCTTATGGAGTTATGGAATTATCTTCATGCAAGCTTGAATTCAGAAGTTAATCAGAAATTAAAACCTTGTTTTCAAATACAAGTCATATTTTGTTCCAACCCTCTAGGGGTCAAATGAATCAAGGGAGGTGTGGTACCAGGTAGCTCTGTTGGCATGACCTTGGTATAGGCACTTGGTGCCCATTTTATTGGCATGGTAATGTTTAAAACTATCATTGAAACTAACAAAATTTTCAGAGACCATGGAATTCATTGACCATTAAGAGTTTAGAAAATTATTATATGAGCAAATGCTGACCGGTGACAATTAAAACTATTGAAATTATGAAACTGTTTATCTAACCAGATATGTACTATAGGATTTTGAGTCCTGTGGTTGTATTTAGTTGACTGGTTTATGCCATAGTAAGTATCCTTTCCTTTAAACTCAGCTGCAAAAAAAAAATAAGTTGATTGCATTTATTTACATGTACTATGAAATACTAATATTCACTTTGCTTTTTTGAGATAAAATCAGTTACTTAGTACTGTATAATGTTTTTGTTTTGCTTTTGATTTTATTAATAAGTTGTTGGTAAGAACTAAGTTTCAGTTCCTTTCAAATTTCTCAGTCACTGGCTGTCATATGATGTTTAGGCACTTGGAATAATTTCAGGCTAATGCTATAACCAGTCTGTCCACATGTATATTTAGTTGTCATATCTGTCCCATGCATAGGTGATCCAGGAGTAGGCATTCCCTAACAGTATATCTGTCTGTGTCTACAGACCACTAGCTTCATCCCCAGACCTCAGGGTCTCAGTTTTAGGGCAATAAGCAGATGTTTTTATCCTCCAAGGGATGCATGTTGAGATTTATAGTACTTCAAAGCAGATTGTCAGGAGTAAATTGTGTCCGAAGAGAAAATAAGATATTTTAGAATAAAACCTTATACTGTACATATATTCATGCATGTATCACATAATTTGAGCATTTTTATGGATAAAAGTGGGATTGGGTTTGAGATGATTAATTTGCAAACTGGCATGCATACTTTTGCAGTTAAATTATGTGCTGTGGTACATATATGTGGCTATCTTTGAGTTCTTGCTTTCTTATTAAAAAAACAAAAAACATTTACAATGTTTATTTGAAGTAATACTAAAACTCATCAGTATCAATCACTAACATATTAAAGTTACTGGTGTAGTTAGTTTACATTCATCTAGTGCAAAACTCCAGCAGTGAGAATCCTTGCTTTCTGGACTGAGTTTCTGGTCCAGGTCTCTGTATTTAATCCCAGCCCTTCCGTTAAAAGAAACCTTGTAGATAGCTTTGAATTTAGAATTTTTGAGAATTTAACAAGATATCTTTTTGAAGAAGTTTATTTGCTTGATTTAGATCTTTTATTTTTTTTTCTTTTTTTTTTGCCCATTGAGGAGGCAATTAGGAGGGACCCAGATTTCTAGTACTTATTGAAAAATGGCTTTTTTTAAAGATTGGAATATTTTGGCTATATACATTGTCAGGGGAGTACATTTGAATTACCAGGAAGGTTTATCTTGTGGTTTTGTAAATGTAATGTCAGGTACACCTTGTAGATAAGACAGTTGGCAAAGTACAACACGGGTGTGCCAAATGCAGCTTGACAGCAAATATACATGTAAGACACTTGGAATAAACCTTTTGTGTACCAGGATATATGCCCTGAATGTTTGCAGAATGTTCTAGAAAGAAGCATGCACACTGGTGTGCTGTAGTTTGTTTTTAAATTAGTATCCTTTTCTTTTTTTACCTGTAAGTTGTTTTGCCCCAGACACATTAGAATTACCTTGGAAAAGGTATATGCAGACTAATGGCAATTTTTTTGGAATGTAGTGTTTACAGATCAGGCTTAAAATATAAGAATTATTTTAATTACATTTAATTACTCTTAATAAAAATTTATTTTTGGAATCTCAAAAATAGCTGTAATCTAATCAGAAAAGAAGACTTGGGCTTACACCTGTCTGTATAATAATTGAGCCATGTTAACTTGAAATGATTAGTACCTCTTTCATGATAAGATAGCTGGGGTATTTCTAACACTTTTCAACATTACTCCAGTTTCCATCCCCAGACATGACCTAACATTGTATAATACTGTCTTGGTAGGTTAACAGTTAGGTTACTGTAACTTGATGTAATATTGCCTTAGGGAGTGACCATTGATGTAATATTACCTTATGGAGTGACCATTGATGTAATATTACCTTAGAGAGTGACCATTAAGGTATAATTTTGCATTGGCTCAGACTGGACCATAAGTGTTGACCAACCAACAGACATTACTCCATCTTTATGACATTTTTTGAGCCTTTATAGATCACCTGCAATACAAGTGAGGAGCCTGTTACAGAGGGACATTCCAGCAAGGTGGTATCATGAGCGTGCATTTAAAACATGGAAATAGAACAAGTGATGTGAGATCAAATCATAATTTAAAGTGTCTATATCATGATTATTTATATGTTTCGTTTTTATAAGCCAACATTTTAGTACTGTGAAGTACTTTTGTGTATGTATTAATTTTTTTTTACTACATTGAACTAAAATTTGTGGATTATGGAAGTAGTTTTTAGGGTTTTCCATAGCATCCTGGAGCCAGATGATTTACCTGGCTACTTTTTCTTTACACCCAGTTACCTTAATAAAATCAGCAATTTGTATCCCCATTGGCAGAGCCTCCCCCTCCCAGCATACTTGGGCATCTCACCCCCTAACTTTAAATCTTATGGAAGCCCCTGATATTATTGTCTTTCAATAAATTGACCATAATTCATCTAAGTCAACAACACAGAAATCCATACAGGTGTACCACTGATCAATATTTTGTCATTTTTCACATCTACTAATTTTGCATTCATTGTTGTAAATCATAACACATACCATATGCTGATACACATGATGGAGACACTGTTTATGAAATTATAGGTTTGTGTTTATTATAAAACCTCATGATATTAAGCTCACATTGTAGATATGATATTTAATATAGTGTTGCCTCACTTATTGCTGGTGTTCCATTCCAGGCCCACCCACAATAAGTGAATTTCCACAAAGTAGAGATGCTATACTTATTTTAGTAGTTACACATTATTTTAAGTCTTTATAAACCCTCCCCACAAACTTGTGCATAACCCTGTATACAAACTCATGTCTGCAAGTAGCATCTCAAGCTGCACAGTACTACATTCCATTTTTGGTGTGTAAACATCCACCGCATAATACACTACTGTAAATGGTAATTATGATTTATAATATTCTTTTAATATTAGAATTAATATTTTTATACATTTTAAAACCCACGAAATGGCAAGTCTGTGATAAACGAACTGTGAAGTAGCGAGGGAACACTAGTACTGTAACTACTGTTCTGGACAATTTCTTGTAAAATTATATACATATTTCTGAAACTTTATAGTAAAATTTTTAAGTGTGAATTTACCTAGAAATTAATTAAGAGAAAGTGTAAACACAAATTTCCGAAATTACATTGGTGCATCAAGAGAAATGTTTATGCAAGCGCAAGCTGTACTGAGCTTAAACATACCTCAGTGAGTTTACACAATGTTCTATGGTAATGTGAAGACTTGTTTATGAACTCTCAGTTGGTGGAGTGTTGGATGTTTAATTCAAAGGTTGCCTCATTGCAGCTTCACTCCCATTTCCAGTGCATGTTATTGCCATGCTGTGTTAAAAGTGCTGTTCAAACCAATAATAAATACCCCAACCCCATTTTTCTACATGTTTTCATATGCAGGTCAGATTCTAGGAATGGATTTTCTCTGCCATTCTTAATTTATCAGTATTAAAGTTTGTGAGAAAAAAAGTACCAGCTTTAAGAATAATTGCTTTAAATGTTGAATTTGTTCAATTGTACAAGATTGTATTCATTTTTACATCTCTTAAGCAACCCAAAATCACTTAGAAATATATTCGTTGGTAATCAGTATTTCATCATTTGTCCTAAAATAATAGTTGAATAATTTAAAAATTTCATAAATAAATAAAGAAAAGTATGAGTGGATTTCTGAAAGTATAACAGTTATTCAGTTGCAGAAAGCTGGTGTAGCTAATTTATGTCCATTTAATCACTAAAGATTTGATTATTGGAAGCATTTCACAGGACAGCAACACTCTGAATGTTTTATTGCACTAAAGCAAGCAGGTGCATTTTTAAACAGGCTATTATTAATATTAGGTACACTTTAAAACAGCATATTATTAGATATACTTTGTAACAGGTTATTATTATTATTAGGTATATTTTATAACAGCATATTATTAGGTATACTTTATAACAGTTTATTATTATGTACACTTTGTACCAGCCATTAATATTAGGTAACCTTCATAATTGCATGTTATTAGGTACAATTTTGAAGTCTTATTAGGATGTACACTTTGCAACTGGGTCATATTAGGTACACTTTGTAACAGCATCTTATTATCATGTACACTTTGCAACTGGGTCATATTAGGTACACTTTGTAACAGCATCTTATTATCATGTATACTGTATGTATGTATGTATTATTATTATTATCATGTATGTAAAATTATTAGTATTATTATCATGTATGTAAAATCTTCTGTATTATCAGGTACACTTTCTAACAGCCTTTTAATATTAGGTACACTTTTTAATAGATTATTATTTGATATGCATTGTAGTATCTTATTAATATTAGGTACTCTTTGCAATAGTTACTTGGTATCCTTGTAATAGCTTATTATTAAGCCCACTATGTGAGATGATAAACCTTGACTGTTCCTAAATATAAGGCACAAGTTATTATGATGGTAGATGAAATATGAAATATAGTTTCCCTACAGGTTACCTGTATGTTAAGTCTTGAAATAAATGAAAACTTGGGACTTTTATTTTGTTTTTTAAATAGTTGTATGTTTTGAAAAAAATTCTCCCTCCCCAACACATGAACACCAGGAGCCAGCCGCATGTTTAGCAATGCCCACTCACTTGATGATAACAGAATACTCTTTAGCTAGTGAATTTTAATTTTTTTTAATAATGCTGAAGTGATGTAAAGTTGTTCAAAATTTTTTAATGTTTTTAACAAGGAAGTGTTTCTGCTTGTCAGTTTTGAAGTTGTTCAAAATGTAAATGGTGTGCATCCTCATGGCATTTCATATAACCTTCATTCATTTTTTTTTTCGCAAAAAGTTGCTGCTGGAGACAACTTGCTGCAAGGAATTTCTTTGGAGTTGTAGAGTTTTAGTAACTTAAATCAATAACTGCAGATTGGCATTTTCAGTCACTTTTTTTCATTTAAAAGACAGTTGTCTTTTTTATTTTAAATCCAATGGTGCACACTTACTCAGTTATATTTTTTTTTTACATCTGCTTAAAATGAAATAGTGTATCATAAGCCCCCTTTTTTCTTTTCTAAATACACCACTTTTCATGTGGTAGAGACCAGTAGGTCCCAAATTTTCCTTGTTTGGAAAGAGCATTGTTCTTTTTATTTTTCATCATGCTAGACCCAAGGACATTGATCAAATAAATTTCCAATAACTATTGTTTATGGCAGAGCAATGGCTGGTGGCCATTGTCTCTTTGTTGGCATGTTCTTTATTCTGCATGAAGGAATTTTGGCAGGTGAGAAAAGGACTTGGTCTGGAGTCCATGAATGCCAGCTGGATGAATGAAAATATCATAAATCCTTGGTGATGGACTGTCCTCCATGACAAGACCATATCCATTTAATGAAAATTGAGCATACATGTATTTGAGAGGCTAGTTGTATCCATTATTTTAGCCTTCCCGAAAATTCTGTTTTTTTTTTTCAAGACTTGAAAACTTCATATACCTTCTTATTGTGAATGAAACAGAATTATTGTTCAATGATGTGTGCCAGTGGTAAATTTATGTCATCAATGCCTTTTTTATTTCTCTGAAGACATTTTGCAAGTTTTTACTTAGAAAACCTGTTTCTGGTTATAATGCCGGTCCCAGCACTGCAATAAATTCACAGTGCAGATGTTTGTTCTTGAGATATTTACTGTATGTTAATTTTTTTCTGTAGGAATTTTCTTCCTCCTTGGAACAGATCCAGAGTTATGATTTGGAAATAGTAGAGACATTTGCTTTTGTAGCAACACTTGGCATGGTTTTGACATGACTCAGAAACCCATATCAAAATTACTATGTGGCTGCAAGCAGCTCAAATAGTCCTTTTCCAAACTTTATCCTATGGCAGATACAAGGGGGATAGAGACCAGTTGTATAGATGTACTAGATATCTAATTGGTCCAGATATAGTAAATGGGGAGAGGGTATGAGGGGGGTATGAAAAACACCATCCAACCTTTCATTGACCTCTTGCCAACAGTCTCCAGTAACCAATCAGGTTTTAGTTTTCCCACTTGAGATGCAATAAAACCTATCCAAACAACAATTTTAGTAAACTAAGATCAGAAATCCAGTTGCTCATAAGACCAAAATTCCAATTATACATTAATTAAAACATAACCAGAGTACATGTTCAAACAGTAGGCAAATATACCTCAAATAAAATCCAAGATAGTAGCACATACATGAGAATACTTGATTATAAGGATGAATATTAGGAATATATGTTTAATAGTTAGATCATTAAACAGTCAACAAGTAGGCAAATATATACCAAATAAAATCCAAGATAGAAGCACATTCATAAAAATACTTGATTATAAGGATTCTATTTCAAAAATCAATTTTTATCTTCAAAACAAATTTGTGACTGGACATTTGACCATGTCTCATTGTTGGTGTAAAATATATTAAGAATTCTTTTGAATTTAGCCACAATTTTAATTGAATCCAAAAGTTTTTTTGTCTCTTCAGTTTTTAACTACATGTAATCATTTTGTATTTCACCTTTATTTAGCAGGTACCTAACTTGTATGGGAGAAAAAAAGACAAATTTATTATTGTTTTGTATTATACGAGGTTAACAGTAATTTCATTTAGATATTGTATGCAGTATCAGAAAAATATCGCAATGTCCAAGATATATTTGGATTAGATTTGAATAAAATATCAAAATTGTCCTAGAAATAATATCTGTGTAATGGCCCTATGATTGAATTGCTTCATCATGTGTTGTGTGCATTTGTATATGAACTAAACTTTTCCTCAAAAACCAGTGGACATGGATTAGTTGCTTGGTTTGTTTGTCACTGGGCTAATTTGGGCAAGATAGTAGGATTGTTCTACAAACACCACACCAATTTATGATTTGGGTGGCTCCTCCTGCAACCTAATGGCATCCATAGCAACCATATTTTGACTTCTCCAGCAGTGTTTCTTTGTGGCTTCCCTTGGTAATCTGTTGGAAACCATTTTTTAGGATGGCTGAACCAGTTTCAGTGATTGTGGTTAGGAATATTTCTATGGATATCTCACTCTACTAAAAATGGAGTGTGTGTGTGTGATTTGGATTTCTAATGTAGCTTTAGCAAATGTTTTCAATCATATCACTACCATATCAGCAGATGTCTAGCACATGTAAACATGCCAAAGACATGTAGTATGATGTCCCCCCCCCAGTCACATTATCCTGACACAAGGCAGACTCACAACACTAACTTCATGCAGAGTGCCTAGCAAAACAGCTCTTTGTACAATTTTTTGAAGTCTTAGGTATGACTCATCTGGGTGACTGGGTGAACAGGTTTGAACCTGAGACCTGCCGTATCTGAGGTGAACACTTTAACCACTAGGCCACTGAAGCGGTCACTAAAAATGGAAAAAATATTTGAACTAATTTTGAAAAAGTGTGCACTACAGAACAAACCCTTGTCTACCAGAATATAATGATCCAATAGATCAAGGTCTGTCTTGTTTAATTTACTGCTTAGTCTTAACCCTTTCATCATGGCAGACCGTAAAACCGGTCAGGGGGAAGTAAGTCCATAAACACTAAGGACCGACTTTTCGGTCTGGGGCAGTGTTCTTCTTTAACATTATAGTACCCGACTAAATAACTTTTGGGGTACCTTTAATAACTTCCATCTTGTAATGTAGATGTTATATTTTGATGATCTCGTGAGTTTAGCTTGTATACAACTAGAAATAACAAACAAAGTAGGAACTTTTAATGTGTTTTCCGAATGTTGAAATTTGTATCCAAAATGGTGGCGTTTGAAGAAACTTCAATGGAGAGTTATCAGATTTTTAAAAATAATTTTGACCTGGTAAATTTGATGAAAATGAGAATACCTATGGAAAGACAATGGAATGTACTTGTGGGTGACAGCGATGACGATGAATAGGACTTTGAAGGTTTTGTATGCTCCACGTGGTTTTGTCTGGGTGAAGACTGAAAACCAAATTTTCTGACAGAGTTGGGCACACCCGAGTGTTAGATGGCTCCAGGAAAGCTTCAGAATATTTTTGAAAACCAAATTTTCTGACAGAGTTGGGCACACCCGAGTGTTAGATGGCTCCAGGAAAGCTTCAGAATATTTTCAAATATTCTATTCAGATGAAGTTTTTGGAAAAATTGTCCTTTTAATGAACTTCAATGCCACGATCAAATGTGGCAGAGGCAATATAGGTCACTTTAGTGTGTGGACAGATCTCACCTTGGAGATCATTTTGGTTCATTTTATAGAATCTTTATGAAAGAAAGACTTGTGCTGCTACTGTGATTATTCACTAGTACAGCTAGGGTTAATTGAACAAGTTTTGAGAACATTCTAAATTTTCTAAGAGGTAATAAAATAATTACTTGTATTTTACTTGTGTTACCTGTTTGTACCTGTATTTTAACAGTTGTAATAGATATGTACATTTTATTGAATTAGTCATAAAATTTGATTTTTAACCTTGATTTTGATACCTAATCCAGCCAGATATCTTTACCATTGGCAAAGTTATGTTGTTTCAAAGTCCACAAGTCATTTTACTTTACAACTCCAAAGTTACTTAGTGTTGAGGACTCTATGCCTACAAAATTACTTAGTGATGGAAAGGTTAACGTGTTCCCAAGTCTGTAAGTGTATTATATGCCAGCAGGTCAGGAGATGTGGTGTTTATAGGCACCATTTTTTTGTGCAGGTAGGTATGTACCTTTTGCAGTGGTGCATTATCTTTCAAGTGAAGGCCATTTGTAAGCTCCAGGTTTTGTGCAGATATATAAGGTACCTTTTGTGTTGGTGCATCCTTCAGTGTAACTGCCAGTAGTAAGCTAAAGCTAGGGTGCAAAGATATATGGTACTTCTGTAGTGGTGCATTATCTTGTCAATTTAACTGCCAGTTTGGTTAATGATGAACATCAGATAAGCTGATAGTAGGTACAAGGGAATACCAGTAATTGTGCCTGTAGGCACATTTTATGACTTGCACAAAACTTTTTGTTCATGGATGCCTCAAAGAACATGTGGTGTGCACTTACAGAGGTGTATTATTGTACATTTAATGTTAATACCAGATGTCTGAAACCTCCAGCTCTGATGGAATCTTGGAGCAGGGAGAAAAACTTTTTCTTTGAACCATTCCAAAAAGATCTTTAAATCTTTTTGCCTTCTGCCCTCCTTTAGTTCTTGGCATCCTTCCAAGGCATACATATGCTGTCTGACTTTTATTTTGAGTTGATTATAACTGTGTGTGCATGAGAATTCTTCATTAAGATGCTTGTTTCATTCATTTCCTTGTGGAAATCTGTGATTTTTTGTGTGTTGGGAGGTGCCATATATCTTCTTTTATATTATTATTTTAAAATATTTTAGTTGAAGTATTACATGAGTTTTATCAATTCTTATGTTAAAAAAAATCAAATATTATACATAATATATCTTATTGTATAAAATTCATGTGTATATGTTGGTGTGTTTGGTTTGGTTTGTTTTTATTTTATGACACATCAACACATGTAGGTTATTTGGTGACCAGAGATTAGGAGTTAAGTGCTTTGATGGGTTAGTAACTATTGTAGCTACATCTGGGCTAATTATTTGATGGTATGACTGGCACCATTAGGTTTGCAGGAAAGGCTTACAATCCAGTCTTGCATCTTCTTTAGTAACTTTTGCACCATTGTTGCTAAGTATTGATTTACTGTCAAATTATGGATGTTGTCTGCACTAACTCGGAAGGAAGTCACATTTGTATGCTAAGAGTAACAAGTTAGTTCCAAGTGTGTGGCACTTTATTTATTTTCATTGCTTACTAACATCAGTTCTTATATACCTCATGAGAATAATTTAGTCGCACAATTCTTAGAAAAAAATTGTGTTTACATGATGTTTTTGCAAAGCTTAAAACTAGAGTGTTTTTTGGAGGACTGATATTGTCAAATCTGTAGTTTCTGTGGTGCAAAGTTTAGCAGGTATTAAACTTCAATTTTGGAGGTATGTAAATCTTGTATGTGGTCTGCAATCCTGTAATGTAGTAAATAGATCGGCTTGGAAAAATACAACATGAAGTTTTGGACTATGTTGTATGCTTTGCATATGATTTCAGGTGAAAAGCCAGAATCAGACCTAACATTCTCATATTCTTCAACATTAGTTGTGGTTCTGTGCAGTTCTTGGTTGAATGCATATTGTACAGTTTGAGCTGTGGTGGCTTGGCTCCTTGGCAGAGCTGTTTACTGCTGTAATCAATTACAGGCAGTCTTTTTCCAAAATGATGCTTCATGCCAGTTTTATTCCTATATTGGGCTGTTTGGCACAATCTGTGGATGACTTGTGAATGCTATATTTAATGATTATTCCTAATGCTGAAGACCTGCCAACCCTTACACTTCTGCAGTAAGTCTCATGAAAAAGACCCTTAAAATATGGACTTAGGGAGCAAAAGCAAAGGCATTGGATAAATTATTTTGCCATAGATTCTAGATAATTGACTCAACCATGTTTGATTTTTATCTGGGTTTCATATTAGAACTAGTGGAGTTAGTGAACCAGACTAAGTTTACAGCAATATCTCAGATGCTTTCAGCTGCACATATTTTTTTATTGCAAAGAGTCTGCATGACCAAACTTGATTTTAGATTTATTTTTTTTTAATAATGGCATCCAGCATGTTGAAGACATGATGGATAATTCTTAAAAAGGGTTAATAATCAGCACAGAAGAATAAACTTATGAATTTTCATAAGTTTATTCTTGTGAATAAAAGCTGGAATGGACACAACATTTATTGGACATCACATGACCATTTAAGCATGGCCGAAGATACATTGCTGTTGTCAGGTGAAATGGAAAAAAATTCAAAGAGTTATATTAAGTTGAGAGATTGAGCTGCACAGGGTTTGAAACTGAACTTTGTGCAACTGTACTAGTGGTAAATGAGGTCTACATGTACTTTTCAGTTGAACATGTTTACCATAGCTGTATGTTTCGAATACTGAAGATTTAAATAGATTCTCCATCTTTACAATATCAGTTTAGGATATTTTGTTGCACCTTACTGAAACTAGACAAACTTATAAAAAAAAAAGTAAATTGTCTTATTGAAATAGTTGGCTGGGGTGTGGCCAATTAATCCATGTGTTTTATAATGGTTTGAAACTTGAATAAATATAGAAAAAATTATAATTCTGAAAAACAAACAAAATGGTTTTAATAGAAATTAATGTATGCATGAAGAAACCAGACTTTGCACTAAGCAACTAAAGTCAACTCTGAATAGAAAGCTGTGCCTGTCATCTAATTACAGATATGCCAGAAATAGACACATCTATGCTTTGCAAGTTTCATCAAAACTGTTAATGTTAGACCAGCTGTCAGTGTTGATACTGCAAACTACTGACAGGTGGCAAAAATTACAGATTGGACTTGGTCTGACTAATAACAGACACCTGTCTTGGTATATAGATCTGTCTGGCTGGTGACTGGATGGGGGTGAGTTAGATTCTCCAATTGGATCAGACCATTTCAATTGCCATGGTGTTTCTGTGGTCACAGTATTTGCAAGATACAGTCTCAAATATATTGTTGGACTATAAAACACCAAGCCAGAGCTATGCATGATTACATTATTTCATTTAAGTCACTAGTTTGAATATAATGCAAAATTACCTATTGTAAGTACACATACCTAACTTATATTTGCTTGAACTTGCTGAATTACTTATAAAACCGACTTAGTGTATCTTTGAAAAGTACAGAAGATGTAGGAATAAGAATGTGTTGTGCAAGTTTTTGTTTTACAAGAAATTAAAATGATGTTATAGGTGAGGAATAGTTTGCATATTTGCAAAATAGTTTACATAATATAGAAACTGGTCATTTGCAATGCTTGTAAAATCTGTTTTAAATAAATTAAAATGTTGTGCACCTGTTTGGAAGAGAAATGTAAAAAATATGCTAGCCTAGAATCAATGAATTTGAATACTAGGGTCAAAATATGTTTAGTTTAAAAGAGGAAAGCTAACTTGGTGTCTGTCTCTTATTTGAACTGATGATATTAGTCACAAAATGCACTGGAAAAATTGTGTTGGCCAAAACTTGCCCTGTAAAAAATAAACATGTAACTTTCAAAATCAAGACAAAACCTTATAATACCTTTTAGATCTAATAGATGAAAATGTATATGCTTTAACATGTACTGGCATTTAAAAAAAATATAATGGTTGCTTGGATTTTTTAACTAAATGCTTGTAAAGCAGAAGACAAAGAAAGCTGACTTTTAACCTGGTTTGTTACAGGAATAGTATATAACACAATTGTTCAGATCCTTTTATTGCTTGCAGTTGTGTCATATTTTTGTTAGTTTCTAGGAATACTGGCAAGATTTGCTATTTCTAACAGAGAGATGATAATTAGCCTCCACACCACAAAAATTGCTTTGTCCTTTCTGCTTCACTAACAGAGGCTATTAATCAGCTTGGTTGCCATGGCAGCTGGAATACTTGGAGCTTTATTATGATGCTTGCTGATAATGGAGTTAGGTTTGAAGCTAGCTTCCTCTTGGCACCATTCCAGTTTCATTAGTTATAGATCTGTCTCTAGGTTATATTTGTGGAAAGGCAATTAGGTGAAATGTTGTGTGTCTAAATTGGCTTTTATATCCCAGGCAACTTTTATGCCTGTAGTTTCTTAGATTTTAGAATCAAGTGGGAAGTATAGACTTGGATATGTATGAGGTGGCTTAGAACTGCCATAGTAATTAAAATTGTAAATCTAGATATTTAATATATATTAGCAACATGGGAGCATCACATAACAGATGAAAATAACCAGATGAGACTTTAGATTTAGCTTGGATGAATATTATAGAGGTATGGTAAATGAAAAGGGAAATCTTTGTTCAAAAGAATAGGCGAAAATGTGAAATACCATATATACTCAGGTTCATCTGCAAGCAAAGTAGACCCTGATTTGCAATCAAACTGTACTGACTGATTGAGTCCTTGATGTTTGGCCTAGGTGTTACTCCTAACAAACTGCATTGACCCTAATCTAACATCACTCTGTGCTGACCAATTGAGTCTTTGTTGCTTGAACTATTTGTTACTCTTGATAAACTGCATAGACTCTGAACTGCTGGCATATTTTATGATCATTTTGTGGTGTTTATATTTGTGCTTGTGGTTATTAGTAGTATAATAATATCAGTGTACTTGCACAAAATGTTGCCATCATGAGTGATTTTTGAGATGAACTTTCAGAAGCTGCTGGTCTTTTCGGTCAGAGACTACTCAAATAAAATTTTTTTTTGATTTCCAGCCACTATGCATCTAGCAATTTCAAATCCTATTTACCACTAAAATCTCAGTATTTTTAAGGGCATTTAATTAAATACTTTAATGAAAAACAACAAAAATAAAGCCCCATTTACATCATGAGAAAAAAATTTGGGCCAAACATGGAGTTGTGAAAAAATGAAAACATTTCGGAAAACTAACTACAGGGAAACCCATCAAACTGACCACACTTATGACCATATTTATTTTTTGGTTTTGGGACGTGTTTTGGGTTCGATGAGAGTTTTGGAGCTCTGGGAAAAACTGTCATTTTGTTTGTTATATGGGGAAAGAGAAAGAGAATGTAATTGTGAGAGATCATCTTTGAATGTGTACACAAATTAAAAAAGCTGTATTTTACCATTTAATTTAAAAATAACAGTAGAGGTGTTATTTTTTTCTAGTGATACATGTCATGGTACTTCACACTGTACTAGTAATTTGGTAATTTCATGTACTAGTAATTTGGTAGTTTCCTATACTAGTAATTTGGTAGTTTCATGTACCAGTAATTTGTTAGTTTCCTATACTAGTAATTTGGTAGTTTCATGTACCAGTAATTTCTTAGTTTCATATACTAGTAATTTGGTAGTTTCATGTACCAGTAATTTGGTAGTGTCAGTAAGGAATACTCTGAATTCCAAAGTAATCTTGTTACAGCTTGAATGATATTAACAGCTTGTTAATTTTTCAGATGAACTAATTCATCTTTTACATAAATGTTTTATGACACAAATTAATGGTGAATATTATGAAGATAATTATGATCTTTATTCATGTTTTGGGACTTGTTTTTAAAAAAAACAATGCCTTTGTTTTTTAATAGTGTAAGTACAAATGGGTTACATTTGTAAAACTGAATCATCCTTTAATTTTTAAGAGTGCAGTTTTCTCTCTGAACTTAATTTCTGAAGTCACCTAATATTTTATGATTGTTAAGCATGCGTTTTATGGTTGCTTGCCTTCTCTGATAAATCTTGCCTGGGTGTTTGCATCCTGCAGTTTCCCTGCCTATTATAGCAACATTGTAGCTAGAAAATTGTAAGCTTAATTATCCCTGCCATTATAGCAACATTGTAGCTAGAAAATTGTAAGCTTAATTATCCCTGCCATTATAGCAACATTGTAGCTAGAAAATTGTAAGCTTGATTATCCCTGCCCATTATAGCAACATTGTAGCTAGAAAATTGTAAGCTTAATTATCAACACTCCTCTAGTGATGGATACCTTTCTAATTCAGCAGATATCTTTCACAGTTACATCTATAGTGTTAAGCAGAATCATGCCCCTTTTGTTAAGAGTATTTATATTACAATTTAAATAGGAAATAAGATGTACACAAGACATTCCTCTTCTGTAAGGTACTGACCATTCAAGTTTTGGGAGGCTTTAGGGTTTGTTTTTTTTAAAATCAAGACCAAAATATTCTCTTTTCCTTTTTTCAAGAAAGGTATTTTTTGCTTTGGATAATTTTGTTATTATTTTGCTGTAAATCAGTGCAAGATATTTTTTCCCACTATTGACAGGTAGAAGATAAGCAAAAAAGGTGGCAGACATGTGAACATTTAATTGGTGTTACCTAATATAATTTGCAATATTCTGTGGTATGCATAACATTACATTCAGCCTCTAGCATAAATCTGATTGCCTGACCTACAAAAACTGTTCCTAAAGGGCAAGATACTTGTATAACTTTACTCTGAATCCCATTGAATTTTGAACAATCCATACAATTTAAATACTCAGTGTAATTCATAATATTACTACACCCATTTATCCTACCATTGTCTCAGCAACATAGGGTTTGGCACAGATACACAAACTTTAATTAGACTAATTTTATCCTGTATGGATAATTCAGTCTTAGGAGGCTTAGCTGGTTGCTGACATAAATATTATGTCTTGGTTTCTTAGATGCATGGATGTACTAACTTTTCTTTGAAAATCTTTTGTGTGAATCTGACATTTGGAATACCATTTTGTCAGTCTCAGAAACATGGCATCAAAGGTGAGGCTGCATTTTTTTAAAACAAAATGATTTTTTCTATGGAACATTTACACAAAATGAATAGCATTTGATTTATTTTTAAAAGCTGGCTTTTGTTTAATGGTTTAATGGTGCAAATAGTTCAGATTGGCCTGTTGATTGTTTTAATCAGGGCTCATTGACTACTCACTGTTTTATAACCTCCTCTGTCCTTGGAACCTTTCCTCACTGATAAGCTTACTATAGTATATATTGACCATAAATAATCCATCATGTGTGTGTGTGTGTCAGAAATATAATACCTAAAATACATTCCATGTTGGAAATGAGTTCAGTTTGAGTTTGTTTTTGTAAGTGTTCTATAGTTGAAATTTTTGAATTTGCATTGGTTTTTACACTAGAGCGGTTTTTATTTTGGATAAAGAAAAAAACCTGATGTTAAAGGAGAAACTTGGGACCTACAAAGAATTTTGATCTTGAGGGGATTCCAGAATACTGAATGGTTTATTCACTCAGTGTAAAATTAAAATAGCAAAAGTAATTAAATTACTTATCAAAAACCACTTGGTAAAATGATGGGTTTTACATTTTTATAAATGATGTTGAGCACCATCATTATTTACTGCTGTTATTAAAAATAGAAAAACCTTGAAATGGATGTTCTGCAGAATTGGACCACATCAGACCAGAAGCAATAATGTAGTTTAATCCATGATGTTGATTTGCCACCAGGGTGTGCCATAATTGCTAAAAGTGTGCTATTCAACTCTTGTAGAACCCTTCTGAACAAAGATGTATTCAGTGACAGTGTATTTATTATTGGAATTGTAAGGGATCACTATATTTACAGTGGATTGATGATGACCACATTTGAATAGAATGCAAAAAAAGGGTTTACAATATTTTTAATTCTTGAAAAGGTTTTATGGTTTGTTCTGTGTATCAAATTTTGGTCTTAGTTTATGTTGACTCACAGCAAGTCTGGGAACAAGGATATATAACCTGCATTATCATGCTGTAAAAAATACTTTTGTAAACTTATAAAACTGAACAGAAGTTTATTGTTTGCATTCCTATGTATGGTAATTTTTGTTATAGAAAAAAATTAAAGAATGCCTTTAAATGTTCCAGACGTGTATTTTGCAGTATAAGAAGATGTAAGATGAACATTTGCCATGATGTAGTATTTAGGACAGACGGACCACAACACCAAACTTATTACTTGGACATGTTGACTTACCATAGTTGACTTTTCTGTACTGTGTACCAAGTTAGTATCTGTGTATGGTTATCTCATATATTCTAGCAGTTTTATAGATGCTTGGCAGTAAATCCATACATGCTTTAAAGATAAATATTTTTCTTAATAAGGAAATATATACACAGAGACCATTGTCAAGGTTGAGAAACTGCTAGCTCCTGGTTGTTATTTAACATACCACATTATAGATCACAAGGGACCAACAGTTCAGTGTTCAATGGAGCTTCCACATTTCTAGCTACACTTTGGATATAATAGGAAGGGATGCCAACTCCCAGGCAAGTAGGTAGGACCAGTAAACATTAAACATGCTTACTCCACAAGTGAGGGAATATTTAGAGTGATGAGAAATTGCATTTAGTTCAGACAGAAAACAAGTGAAACTCTTTGGAAGATTCCCATGCTTAAAACATTTATATACAATAGTAAGGAACTAAAACAACTTGTTTTTGTTTGGGTTTTGTTTTTTTTTATCTCCAAATTTTCTCAAAGTTAGATTTTGCCCAAGTCTATTTCACTGTTCTTTGGCTGCCATATTGGCATACATGACAGGTGTCAAAGCTGTGAGTAAAGGATCATAAATATAATTAATTGTATGTCACAATTGATTTGTGACCAAAAAAACATTTTGCAAGACAGGATAAATAGTTTGATCAATTTTGTCATGAATAATAAAACATGTTAATATCTTAAAGACGTAATAAGATGAATTATGAATTTCCATAATTCCTTATTGAAGGAAATCTACCAATGTACTCACAATGAAAAAGTACTGTGGTACATAACCACTGGGGGGGACCCTTGGTAAACCAATAATACTGCACATCTAATGAGTCAACAAATTCATTTTGATGTATACAGCCCATTAAGTCAAAAAAGGGATGACACATTGTGAATAACTATAATTACTTGGTGATACCAGGAAGCAATATCCTGTACTAATTCATAGTCCTTAACATTATAGTAGTCTCAAAACAATCAAGGCAGTCATGAGTAAGTTTAAGACATTTTATATAATGCCCCATATTTTTTTATTTCGGTTACTTAATAAATTCATATCAAGTTACCAATCCCAAGATTCCTTGTTTATTGTACTAAACATCACTGCTGGGTCAGGTTATTAACCCAGTTCATCATTGTTGCAGATTTTAGTCTGGTTTAAAGTTCATCCAGAGGTTGCATCTATTAAAGGATGTGTCTGGAAGGCATTCTGTGATCAGTGTCCTTTTTTTAAGTTCCAGCTGCTTTATTGTATAGTGCTCATAATACTTCATTATTGAACTGCCATTATTATTATTATTATTATTATTATTATTATTATTATTATTATTATTATTATAGGGAATTCATTGTTAGGGGAGGGGAATGTATGTACATTTAAAGGTCTGTTATGGAGCACCAGTAATGGCAGCTAAAGGTAAATTTTGAAAAATGAATTATTTAGCACAAATATTTAGACACATAAACCCTTCCAAATAAATGTAGAAATTTAAATTTGATAAATGTCAATTATCAATGAGAGAGAGAGAGAGAGAGAGAGAGAGAGAGAGAGAGAGAGAGAGAGAGAGAGAGAGAATATGTATTCTATGATGACTTTTTTTACTAGTTGGGACTGTTTACACCTTGGTAGATAAGGAACTGGCATATGGTTTTTTTCAGAGACTTGTCAGTTTTGAAAATAATAGTTTTAGAATTGTTGCTATTCTGTTGTTTTAGGGTATGGGTTACTCCATGACACAGATGAGAGAAGTTAGAAATAAATAATGGAGAAAAGTGGAGAGATGTGTAATTTTTTAAGATTTCTTGATCAAATGAACAAAGCAACAGCATTAAAGGAACATACATCTGATCAGCAGCTGGGAGGGATTCATTATGATAATTAAAGGAGAAGACACAGTTGGATTTTGACCCAAATTAAACCAGCAACAGCTGTGTCCATTATGATCTGGCATTTGCACCAGTTTGCCTCCAGATTGATACACTTCAGTTTAAATTCATTTCATTTACTGTACAAAACATGCATAACAGATTGATACACTTCAGTTCAAATTCATTTTATTTACTGTACAAAACATGCATAACAGAAAGTGTAGTGTAAAATGAAGAAACAAAATGAAACATGGTGGCAAGGATAAGTTAATTAAGGACAGTCTGTCTTACTTTCAGAAACTTAGTGTATTTGCAGAACTTTGTTTTAAAGTCTATAAAAGTTAAGACTCCAGTTTGATTCATTGTCAGAATGGATATCAAAATCATTTGACAGAAGCATATCAAAAATTATTTTTCTTTGGTTATTTACAATGGATAACAAATAGAAATGATTGTTATTAAATTTACACAAACAATAGCAAAATGTTTGATTTGGTTTTTGGTTGTGATGGATGATGTGGGATAGATGGTGCAAGGGAGATATCCAGGAGAGAGAGAGAGAGAGAGAGAGAGAGAGAGAGAGAGAGAGAGAGAGAGAGAGAGAGAGAGAGAGAGAGAGAGATCCAGGTCTTGAGGAATTTGTTTATTGTTATCTAAGAGATGTTGAAGGAATCCACCACAGTATTATTGCCCAGATTAATATCTTACAATGTTAAATTTAGGGATGAATAAAAGAGAAGTGAGCAGGGAATAGAGTAACATGAGCCACAGTTCATAAAGTACAATTTAATTACATAAACAAAAAATGATAAGATTGATTTGGGTTTTTGTCTTTCAGAAATAGTTACAAATTTCATTTAGCCATTCTCTAACTGATAGAACAGATTTCATTATATGATTGATTATCTGATCAAATTCTGTTTGATGGCATGACAGCATCACATGGTGCTTTGGCCCTTTCCAAACATGGCTGGTCATCAGTCGATGTTTTTCATGTTTTTACTTCTCTCCTTTTCTTTTGCTACTAGACTCTTTCAGTCATTGATGCCTTAGTTGCAGACTGCATCTTGCCACTGTGCAGTCAGGTGTGTGGAGCTGTTTTCTGCCCTTGATAAAATAAAGTAAGGCACTTAATCAGATTTGCCTTCTCCTGGCATCAAGGAATATTCTGGCTCTTGAATCAGACATCAGTGGAACCACAACAGTGTGCCATTTTATCAATAAAGCACCATGAAATTTCTGACAACATGAAATCACCTTAACAGTATTGTAATATATATATATATATATATATATATATATATATATATATATATATATATATATATATATATATATATATATATATATATATATATATATATATATATATTGTCATGCTTTATTGATAAAACTGGCAGAACTAGCTAAGGTCATTAGCACATTAAACACAAACAAGCAGTTTTTGATATACAAATTATAATCCTGTTGATCCTGAATTTGTCTTTTTACACTCACAGTACTACTGAGGACGTAACACAATTGGCCCACTTTAGATGAAATCCTGCCATGGCTGTAAATTTACCAGTTGAACTAACCAGACTTTGACTCTTTTCATTTTGAAGTGAATTAACAACTTAAGTAACAAGAATTAATGAATTTCACTTCTTGTCCTAACTGGTTAATTTGCTAATTAGTGATTCCTTGACTTTGTCCAGACATAGGATAGTCAATCCTCAGCATAAAATGATAGAAATTGTTAAAGACAAATAATTTACATATTGACATTTGTGTCAAAAGAAATGCATGAAATCTTACTAAGCGACTTCTTTCACATTTAAAGCCTCTGAATCTGTACTCCTTCATATAACAAATGGAAATCCTAAAACATGTTATTTCTGAACATAAGGAAATTTGAAGTATGAATTTATAAATAAATTCTATAATTACAAACCTAATATAGATCGCATGAAATTGAGACTAACCTCTTTCTTTATCTGAGCCAATAGCTTGCTTAACATCAGAAAATTCCTTGATATATATATATATATATATATATATATATATATATATATATATATATATATATATATATATATATATATATATATATATATATATTGCCATTGAAGGGGAAAACACCTTATACTTCCCCATGGTCCAGACTTTTTTCCCTTCTGTTGAAAAAACTTGGACTGCTTCATTCTGAGGGAGCTATTTTAAAAACCCCTCATTTAGCTTATCAGGTTTACTACTTTACCCACATAAATTCTTATCTCTCCCCTAGAAGTCAAAATGTTTCATATAGTCCACCTTTATCAATAAATAATCTGGAAAATATTCTATAACACTGTTTCAAATGGACTACATTTTCCTAAAATATTTTCTGGTTTAAATCAACAGTTGACAGTTTACCTCTATGACCTCACTTTAACATTGTATTGTAACTGTCTGGTTCTAACTATGGTCCCAAATTAAGACTTGCTCCAAAGAGAACAGATTAATTAATACAAGTTGACAAGATATGGAGATCCTTGCCAATACATCAAACTAGTTACATGTCACATTGACCAGGAAAGAAAGCACTTATTCTACTGATAGATTATTCTGTGATATTTTACATTGGTTTTATTATCTGTTATTTATCTGATAAAATTTGTGTAAATTGGCAACTAAGGCAAATACCACTTAGCCAGTTTTCCTTTTGTTTTTAAAACTGAAGGGCTTAGGACCAGCATTTTCAACCTATGGCAACCTGGTTTTATCTGGTTATGCTTACATTATACTGTATGTGTTACATTTTAAAATCACTATCAGTACCCACACACTGGTGAAAGTTGTAGTTTGGTTTCTGGCCTGGCCTGTTGTCATCCATACATTTGTACAAGTTTGTTATGACTACTACTAAAGAGCTTAAAAAAATTTAAATCATACACTCAGACCTAAACAGCTTGTTGGATTGTCCTTAAACTATACACATATTGTCTACTTGGGCCTCAATCTACATGGTACTGAATGGACATCCAATATGGCTGCTTTGGCAACCATCTTGAATTTTTTTGCTAACACTATACCTCCTGAATAGTCCTATTAATATGGTGTTTTCATCAAAAGACCTCAGATGCTATTAAGTTGGTCCTAAATGGTGCTAATGTTACAGTATATATGACTGCCACAACAAGTAATTGGAAAGTTTTGTTAATACTCTAAAATATTACAGATGGTTTCAACACCCAGCAGTTCAAAAGATGAATTGGTCTAATTTTAAATGCCTGACACTTCTGTTTGGCTAGTAGAGCACCAGTCTCTTGGAAGGACTCTTGTTTCTAATTTCAATTTGTCACATAATGGTCTGCAAAGCAAAAGTTGCATGGTATTTAAAATTGTCTTCAGAAAATCTTGTTGGCTTCATATTTAAAATTTTTCTCCAGAACCAGCTGGGCTTGCAACAATTTTAAAGGGTAAGGATGTTTGACTATGACTACCGCAATGAATTGTCATGCAATGGCCAGATAATATACCTGAAGGCTTTCTCTTATATGTTTTTGTTATTATTATTATAATCAATAAATTGGCAAATCTAGGTAACCATTGTAATAATAGGCATTCAGGCATGATCATACAAGGTTCCTTTTTTTGAGAAAGTTATTATTGCAGCTGTATGGAAGTCCCCAGTGATTATTGTTGGTGTTGTAGGGTTAAAAGCCATTTTTCAGCACCAAATAGACTACATGCAGCCAATATAAATGGTGGAGGAAGAACACAAGAAAACCCTGGAAAAAGCTACCGCAGGAGAGCTACTGGCAAGCTGTCTCATATTCATTTTCTAGTGAAACTGTCATGTATTAAATGGATTGCTTTCATAGTGTCAGTGTACAAGGAGCACAGCTTGATTTTACTAGTACATAATTCATATATGCACTTTCATTTAATGGCCTTACAAATGATCCACCATATAAAATAGTCCCTGATATGTATATTGGTACTTATGGTCATATTTTATTCATAGAAAAGTGGGACAGCATTATCCCTGTATCCATCATGTTGCCATGGATATCATTTCTATGCCTGGTCACAAATGTGTTATAATTTTGTCCAGGTTCACCAGTCCATATATCCAATATGGTTTACTTATTGTAAAATTTGTCTAATGTTTTCTCAGGCAGTGAGGTGGGGCATTCCTGTTTTTTCAAGTACATTTTTGGCTTCTATTTATTTTAATTAGGCTGTAAGCAGTAACTAAAGATTTATGTAGGATTTCACAATAAATCAATTTTACAAAAGAAGTAGAAATTTGGCTACAGTGTTATTCCATGGCAGTTCTAATTTAAATTTGATTTCTATTTTAACCTGCTTTTTTTTGGAACAGACAATAATATACTGCTCATTCATCCTAGTAGTTTAATTTATTTTATTTATGGTAATGACATTGAGTTACCTAGATCATCTTTAGCAGATGCTTTTGGTGGAAGCTTGGGCTTTCTAAGACCTGTGGACAATAATTGCTTCCTGTATTAGGAGGTTACCATATATACCAGGTGCATCCAGCATGGAACCTGATATGCTGCTGTCCAGTAATGTTTATATGTACATTATGCAATGGGAGATCTATGTCTATGATGTATACAGGATGATGTATCACTGCAGTTTATAGGGGTATCGGTCTCTGCTGTTTGATGTTGTGTGCAACTTGTTAGCAAGTATATGTTGTACAATTAGAATGTATTTGGAGTCCAATTTTCAAGAACCAATGACACAGCGTAGCTGATTTATTTAAAATTGTATTGTGGTCATTAAGAAATATGTTAATGATGCTTCCCCTGGTTATTTATAAAGGATCTAGCAACAGCTACCATACTTTTGTAAAGCCCTAAGATGATTTGATATGGTTCAGTCTGGTTGTTGTAGAGTTTAACACAATTTTTCAGCACAAGATAGGCTAAATCCTTGGGCACCTGGTCTAGTCTTGTGACATGGATAAAGCAATATAGGAACAAAGATATTTTTTGTTTTCAGGTCTAGTTACTCGTTACTCATTAGTGTGATGCACAATTTGTAAATGTTTCTGGCCAGATACTATCACAAACTGTTTGGTATTAATAGAAGAGTTAAAAGATTAAGGGATTTAGAGAATGTATTCAGAATTCATGTAATTGAACTAATGGCTGAATTAACTTTCTAACAAAAATTTAAAGTTCGATAGGGCAGTGTATACTTCAAAATATCATTATTGTTTATGTGCATGCAAATTACTGGTAAAGCCCATTATAATGCAATGCTAAGGGTCCAAAGAATAACAGTGATATAAGCAAGGTTGCATTAAATATTTTGAAAAAATTCCCCATAGTAAATGTGCATTGAAATTTCAATGTCATCAGTTACTAACACTTTATATTTTTTTTGTTCCCTTGGTTTCATCAGACATCATATATGCTTCATTTTTAAATTTATACATGTCAGTATGGCAGAAACTGTGCACAGTGAAGTTAAGGCAACATTAAACAGTGCTGGGATTAAAAATCTGCTAGGGCTTTGAATAAGTGTGTATTTAATGTTAAAGAGATTGCCTTAAATAATAAAAAAAAATAGGATCCATGCTGCCATTGCCAGGTAAGCAGAAATGTAGTTATAATGAATCATGTTATAACAGGTTTTACCTGTAGTTACAATTGATACTAAGGTTTTTGAAGGATAAAAATGACATGCATACTTCACCTACCAGTGCATTAAAGCATTCAATAGAAATCAGGCTTCATGGTTTATGAAAATTTGTTCCCTCCTAATTATACTTGAAAATATTCAGACTTCAGAAGGCTGGATTTTTCAATTTCAAGTAGAATTCCAAAGTTGGGAGTGAGATTTCCAAATGTCTGCTTACTCAACAAGTTTGAGGGACAATTTGGGAAATTGAAACAGTAGTGATTTTGTTGTCACTACATACTCCTTTACTTAGGCAGTATTTAACAATAAAGTTGAGTTTATTGCAAATCACATTTATTCTTTATATTTGTATATAATTCAAAATTAAATTCATTAACATAAATTTTGTATATGTGGATTTTTCAATTTATGTAATGGCATAATTGAAGAAAATATGCAGGTGTTTAAAAAACAATGAAAATCAGATTTGCATTACATGGACAAAGGTTACAAGATTTCTGTAAGAACCGTTTTTTCCCATGACAGTATCATGGTATATCAGTTTTCTTTTTACCAGTAACCTGGATATAACCACATAATCTTGCAGCTTGAAGTACAAGATAAAATCTTAAATTGCTCCAGTTCATTCCCTATAAACCGCCAGACAAGCTATTGTTCTTTGCAAGTTCTATCAGCACGACCCCCTCGAAAAGGGTCAGAATTGGGACGGCTGTTTTTGAAAAAGCCCAGGCAACGTAAATAACGCACTTGCCTTGAAGCTTACATGTGCTTAGTTACTTGGATGACTGCCCAAGCACATTAGGGCACTTTAAAATATACGGAGCAAGTAATGGTAAACCGCAAATCTGATTGGGCAAGAGCATTTAAATTTAGAGTGGGGTCAGCCATAGAGAAAACTAAACCTAGTTGAACAAGGCAGGTATTGTTGGTGTTTCATGTTGTGAAAGGCTCGGTGAACTTGGTAGAACGAGCATTGCGTGTTTCTTAACAGCGTGGAAGACTGGGTGGCGAGTCAATACTAACTAGACTGATAGATTACCAATGTAGGAGCGGTATCTAAGACCCGGTGAAAAGCGACTTGAATGTACATACTCCTATCTATACAAGGTGTTCTCAGAATGAATAAGGCTTTGAACTGTAGTAATGCAAAAGGATAAGAATATTGAGATTAGTGACAATAAAATTAATGAGAAACAAGCGATGAAGCTTCATAAAATCAAATTTAATTCATGGCAGAAACTCACACAATTAAATATACTCAAGAGGTCTTCGCCGTCTTAAAGATCGAATTTAACCTTAAACTTCTACTGTGCACACTCGAAAGCAAACAGCATAGACCCTGATCAGGAACCAGCAGATTAGAGTCACTTTGTTGATTTCTCATATAAAACCTAAGTTATTTCACTCTGCATTTTGTGATGGCAGATCTAGTTCTGTTCATTTTGCACATTGACTGGACATACAGTAAATATGGCAACATTTAATCAAGTTCTGCATAAAAAGTGCAACTTCACGATTTTCTTGGTACATTGAGTTAGAACACTTCATAGCATGTTTAGATGTTCCAGAAAAGTCATAAACCTGTTCTTTGTTTTTGGTTTTATGACGAGTCCTTGGTTTTCGTATTTTGTTTTCATTAAACAATAGCTGATCAGTCTGCATGAAAGTGTCTTTGTAGTACATGTACTAACAAGAGGTTAAATTCCAAAAATGTAAAAATGAATTACCCCAAAAGTTCGAAAGTTAATACTTTATGCAAAGATATTACAGTTATGTAATTATAACAAATAATGGTAACACATGTTAAATCCTTAAAACGTAATTAATCCCCTGCTCCCCACATTAGTGATTCAATATCTTTGGATGAAACGCTCCTGAAATTGTGTATTTTATAGAGCTTTGTTGTCTAGCAGAAGGGAAAAAAAGGACTCGTTCCTTGATAAATGTAACTAAGTTTAACCTATTATTACATGTATTAATGCACACTTCTAATGGTTACTTTAGAATTTACGTTTCGTCTATTAAATACCAATCTGGGCTGATAGGACTGGCGGTCTAATTCAGCCACACCCTGTATGAGCCAGGAAACAAGGAAAGCAGTCTGAATAAGTAATGAGCTATTTGCAAATGTGGGCACTATATTTAGTGAAGACGCATAAAAGTTGACTAGGTGTGTCAGCTGTTTGTTAAGATCATATCAGGGCCTTAAAACTAGCAAGGAGACTTAAGAAATTCGGTACTTTACATGCATGAAATGACTTCCATAAATAATTCTTGGATACATGTACATTCAGACGAGGATCGCTGTGGCCCGAAGCTACAATTACGATTCTATCTGGTGTAATAGAGATACATGTATTGCCAGCAAGAAAAACATTAATTATACAGTCTAGTGGAGAATAAAAAAGCCGTACCGAACTTAAAAAAAAATAAAAAAAATTGCTGTTTAATTTGTGTACCCTCCTAAGGGCCTCTAACTCATCCAGGCATATGCTGGTGCTTTGCCAAAAATCTATAGAGGTTACGTTTGTGGTGTTGGAGATGGGATCTGGAACCCCCTGCTGGGTTAAGAAGCTTTTGTACGTCCCACGAATGCTTGTCAACTATTGTAAATAGCAAGACGTGATAAGGGACTGGTAGTTGGTACCGGTTGAATGGAATTTAGTAGAATAAACTATGGGGCCTTTCATGGTGAGCTTTTCTTTTACTGAATGCTTTCCTTAAATTGAAAGGTTGTATTTGAAAGGGGGTAGAATGAAAAGTACACTTCTTTTAAAATAAACTCGAGTAGTATGACAAAGAAATCTTTGTACCAGGTGTCTAGATTTTTCTTTGAACCCCTTTTACGTTCATATTAGCGGCAATCTTCCAAACCTAATCATAAAGCGTGTGACCGCGTGCGATAGACTTTTTCTTAAGAGGATGACTAGTTTCCTACGATTGCCTCAAATGCCAAGAAATAGAACGACATTCAGTTTTTGTATTGTACCGATTTGCATATATATGGAAGAAATAGATTCACAGATTCAGTTTTTTATAGCACAGATTTGTATATATTTCCTATTGTGTTGTGATAATGAAAAAGTGTCCAATATTCAACATCACTTTTTGTTTATTTTGCTTTAAAATATTTGATTGCAAACTGGATTTTACTGTCAGTTTTTATTAAGTGCAACAGTGTTTAGTACGTATCTTCCACATTTCATTGTAGGAAGGAAGTTAGATTTATTATTTAGATTTTTTTTCTCTGCACTTATCATGTCACGATGATTTCGTGGGGTCAACACATAATCGATCATTTTGTTTTTAGTAAAAAAAAAAAAAAAAAAAGGAACAAAATGGGAAATCCAACACTCGTGAAGAATCTGATTCGGGGCCAGCTGCGATGTAGGACAGCACACCTTGCACTGTTCAAAATTATGTTGGTTTTTTTTTCTACTTTAAAATGTGTTAAATGAAATCATTTTCTTTTTACTGCAAGTTTAGTAAGTACAACCACGTTTAATGCTTTAAATAGTTTCTTCCTCGTTTCCTCAAAAGAAGGAAGCAAGATTTAATATTCAATTTTTTTTTTCTCATCCTACATGTACATGTATCCTGCAGGTCTTAATGCTTTTGGGGGTCACCACTTAATTTTTTTAAAAGTAGAAACTATGTTAATAAATGATGGAAAATCCATCACATGTAACTAAAAACAAATGTGGGGCAACTGAGATGTAGATACAGTATACCTTACACATCTCCAGCATGCTTTTACTAGCATAAGCCAAGTTAACTACAACCCATCGGATGTTTCTTCCAGCAATCTTTTACATACATACAGGCATGCGCATACAGGCCGGTCCTACAGATTTTCCCCATACAAATTTGTAGATAGTGGATTTTGTTGTGGTCACGATTAAAGTAATATAAACAAATTTTTGTTTGGTTTCAGCATCTTCTGCCCATTGTTTAAAAATAAGTGAAATACAGGCAATCCAGGTTGACAGTATTTCATAGTTGGTTTGTACACTGATGCTAGATTGGCTTTAAATGTTAACTGTTTTCCACGGTTCTGCAAACATGTAAGGATATTTTGTGATATCATTGAAGCTCAGTCAGTTGTGCTAAAATCAAGGTCATTGTGCGGTAAAATTGAGTTTCGTGTGTGATAAAATTGCTAACCTACATCAGCAGCTTGAAAATCTTCATGGTGTACATTTGGTAAATTGCGCTGTCAACACCTTATTGGCTATATCATCCTTAGGAAATTGGATATATCTGCCTTGCCCGAGGACACGCCAAGCAAGGTTGCAATTTACGTCTGTTTTTTTATTATTATTATTATTTTTTAAAATCATATAATTGAGGAAACTTCTGTAGATTTGTGATTATCTACAGAATGAAATTAAGAAATCCTAAGTTGCCGGTTCGATTTTGTTATTGAGAAAGTAACAAAGGTCATACAAAACTTGTTTTGACTCCATTGTGTCCAGTTTCGGTTTTATTTTTGTATTGTAAATAGAATGAGATCATCCCTTACGAACCAGACACCAGTCCGAACTTGATAGTTGGATGAGATCCAACAGATAAATGAGGCTTAAGTTTAGTCACGTGTCTGAAATGTATAAGCAGTTAGCCGTGAAGTGACTTAGGTGAGGCCGAAAAGGATAATGGTGTTTTCACTTAAAAACATTTATCTTGCAAGCTTGGTTGATTTATGAATCATGTCATATGGGAGATTCTTTTTTATGTGCAAGATCTTAGTTAAGAAATTAAGTTATACATACACAAGTCATTAATTCATAGCTACTCTCAAGTCGTATTCATAAGAAATATTTTTATTTTTGTTATGCCAGTATGTGAATATTGTTATTAGTTAGGTTGTAATTTAATTCAGTTTTAAATAAATAAATAAGGGCAAATTAATTTGGGTCCATTAAATCCATTAAGTTGTATCTTGCTGGTAATTTATCACATTTTTGTTCTTGATATTTTTCACCTTTCAAGAATTCTTCAATGTCTGTTCTTACACTGTAGTGTCAAAGTTCAATGCACAAGAGCCCTATTGTATTTCTAAATTCCTTGTATAGTCTGAAAGCACATCACCTTCATTTTAACATAGACCCTTGTTTTTGGTGAATTTGTAAAAAAAAATGATTTGTTTTTTTTAATGATTGTGGTAATTATGATAAAAAGTTTTACATGTGAATAAGTAGGGCAGAATTTAATAAATTTGAGTAAAATCTGAAGTAACATCTGGAGGAAGTGCTCTTAGACAGTTTGGGTGATGCAAAATGCGGTGTTTAGAACAAGTCTGTACTGTAAGTGGTAGTGTTTATTACAGGTGTAGGACATGTGGGGGCCAAAACAAAAGCCCAACATAATTTCAGTTTATTTCATTTCCTTTATTTAAGGATCAATATAGTATTAAATCCAAAAGCAGCCAGGCATATTTCAGTGTTGAATTATTGGGGGTTGGTGGGTGTATTTTAGGAAATTGCAAATGTTGGATCAGCTAGAATTGTGAGTGTGTTCGTTTGCATCAGGATCCTGCTGTCATCTTTAATTTGTACCTCCAAATCTCAAAAGTATATTTTTTTTTGTGCATTGTGGCAGTACTCCATTTCACAATCTGGCCTTAGTTGCTTCCATATTTGCCCAGCTTATGTGCTTTAGCATGCATACAGCAGTATCAGCTGTTCGTATTTGTAGCTGAAACTGGGTAAAACATTTTTTAGAATTTTGTTTGTTAGATTTGTTCCTTCTGGTAAGTAGACCACAATTAATCCACAAGAATCAAGGGTGTCTGCATAATATCATTCAGATGATGTATAATTTGTCATTTGTATGCAGTTTTTTGGGGTTCATATTGTCAGGTTTTGACAGCAGCCAGCCAGAATGAAGTGTTTGCAGTAATACTTAAAAAGATGTTGGTCTCTTCATATGACCTTCACCAGCTGAAGATGAATTTGAGAGTTTTCAGAAATTGCACAGAAAATTGCAGGGTGCCTTCTTTTTCCAATAACAGCCAGAGTAATTGGATTTGAGATTGTGTATTGATTTTGGACTTCATAGCCTTCCTGATTTTCCGTCAAATTCTATCAACCTCAATTAGTGTTGTTTGTGACAAGTTGCCATAGCGACAGGAATCCAGAGGTGGACAGTTTTCTATCCAGCTTTATAATTGCACATTAGAGCAGTAAAACCAAAGTCCCATTGATTGTTCAGCCCACACAATTGTCAGCCCAGACAATCCACCTTATTGATTTGCACAGCTTGAGCCGTTCTCCAATGAGAGATACATTCAGGAACCAGAGGATAATGTTTTCCATTCTGGGTTGTTTTACTCCTCAGGCAGTCTTGACAATTATTTCAGATTTATTGCTTTGCAGACCAAGCTTAATTGAACATTGTATCATTTCCCTATAATTGATTTGCATTCTCAGTGCCACCAGGGTCAGAATTACCTATAATTTCAATGTACATTTTAAGACCACAAGTCCTGGGTGTAAGGAATTTAGCAATTCAAACACAAGAACAATTACTTACCTTGCAGTATGCATGCATACAGACATCAGTTAAGATATCATTTTTAGGCAATCTCTTTCATATATTTTGGACTTCAAATCCAGAGAAATGTTATGGGAATACTTGGTGGTGCTCTAAAATTCAGGGTCAATGATTTAAAAATTTAAAAGTATGGACTGCAGGTTTTCAAATTGTCTACTGAAAAAGTTATATATGTACTGTAGGCTGTTTTGCATAGTGAAAAAGTTTTTTTGATGACTAAATGAATTTATTTGCTTGACATTTGCTATAAAAATAAAGAGTTTCTGTCAAGGAATATGATACACAAATTGTATATTTTGTGTAGTCTTCCTGCATTGCTTATCATTTTTGGGGTGAAATTTTGTGCTATTAAAAAGCAGACTCAAAGTTGAAACAAGAAGAAACTCCTCACTGTCCTCATGTAATTTTGAAGGGAAAAATTGACATGATAATAAAATTTCTGTTGAAATTGATACGAAAGCATAGAAGTTACTTTTTATTTAAAAACTCCAGCATTACAGTGTAGATTAATATAAGTAACCTCTTTAAAAAAAATGACACATGAATTTGATATTTTCTCTACTGGAAGACCTTCAGATGCATTTCAATTTTTTCCTGACCTTCTTAGCATAACATGGGAAATGATTTTGTCATTTCATATCTTATGTGCAGTGGTGGTATTTAAAATAATCTTACAGACATCAAATCTGTTATATTACTGCACCCCTCCCCCTTTAAAAAAAAAAAAAACCAAACAAAATTTAATGAATTTAAAACATTGTTTAGGTGTTTTTGTTGGGAAGTGTAGGAGGTAAGCTTCTGATATATTTAATTTTAAGATTTATGGCATTTCATACCTTAAGGTTAGATTCCTTCTAACAGATATGTGCCAGATTTGAATCCACATGGTAAGAATCAGGTATTTTAGCATTAGGGTATGGATCTGTAGATGTTGATAACCTGGTGTTTATCATGCTATGGGAAACTTGAGACTGTTATCACTCTAGAACCAGATAACATAAAGAAAAACTTTAAAATGGAATCTTAAGATGGGAGTTACATGCAGAGCTTAACTGGGAATGTTGCTGGCATTTGGTCTGGTGATTTTCTTGAATTCGATTTACCATAGTTATTCTGTTTGCTTCCTTTGGTTCATCTCAGTGTACCCATCATTTTTATATGCTTTTCATAAAGCAGAGCTTAAAGGAGACTAGAAATAAATTTTTTCCTTGTATGTAATTCTGTAAAATTTTTAATTTGATTGTAATATTTATAAATTACTTATCATGGGTGGGTAGTGAAAGTATTGAGAAGATGAGATTTGGGCTACATATTAAAGAGTTGAATCTGTTTCTGAGAGATGCTAATGCTATATCTAAAAACTGTGTGAAAAGAATGTGATTTTAAAATAAATATATGTTGTGTTGTGCAGAAATGTGATAAGGATTAAGTGCTGATGCCCAATGTAAAAATTAAAACTTGACCACAGTGCAATAAATTAATTTAAAAAGGATGAGATTCAGTCATACCATAGTCATTACCTAACTCCCAACACACCACATAAAGACTAATATTTTGAAAATATACATTCAACACAGAGATAATACTGATTTCTGGGCGAAAAGACTAGAACATGTATGACTGAAACATCATCAGTTACCAGTTAGGTAGGTGTACAAAGGCATTGAGAATGGTTTTTCCTTGATCACAAGTTAAGCATGTTTTAAATTAAAAAACCCCACAATAAATAAGCAAAGCAGAAATCATAATTAAGAAGCTTCTTTCTTATTGTTCAATTACAGTGTATTTTACATGCAGGCTACAGTTAGCATTTTGAAAAATATAATATATGTCTGGTATAATAGTTTATGAACTATACTGGTCAGTGTTCCTAGAAATTTTTTTTTAGGCACAGGCCTCAGGCTGGTGAATTGAATAAACTCACAAGCCCTAGCTGAAATTTCAGAGACCAGACCGTTCATGCCTGTCAATTCTAAAGCTGGAAGAAAAGCCTGCCAATTTTGTGGGTATTTCTACATCTTCTACCTCCTGATCCAGTAACATCTCAGGACACTGGTCCAAACAATATCACACACCATTTCTTTTCTTCAATATATAGATTGTTAAGATTAAACATTATTCACATAAATTTAAGATTTTTTTAAACCCACTACAACAATACTACTGTAAAAAAAATAAAAGAAATAAATTTTTCACCAATTAGCTTAAATCACTGAATGTGTAATTTTTTCTGTAAACAAAATCACATCACCATTTCCACCAAAAACACTTAGCCAGTTAACACCTGACATTTCTCTACCATATATAAAAAGTATAATTACCAAGATTTAATTAAAAAAAGGAATAAAACAAAATAAACCATGCAGTTTATGTGCCCCAGAAAACTAATTCAGAATAAATATTTTGATTCAGTAAACGGTGTTACATGCATTTAGACTTAAATCTAAGAAAATTGGGACATAAAGTGTGGAATAAACAGTTGCCACATGTACAGTAACTTGTGACTACAGATTTGAACTGTTTTTAAGATTACTGAAAATTGTGTTTTTTTGAACATGATTGTATCAGGGGTTTAGAATCTTTTTTTTAAGCCAAACTTCCATTTCATTAAAAGCAGATACCACTTTCACCTAGGACAGCAGTGATTTGATTTAGATTGTGCCTTTTTTTGGCATGAATATCAACATCCTGAATATAAATTTACTCCTTTCCTTGGGCAAACAATTTTTTTTACAAACCTGATGGACACCTCACATTCATTTTTCCCATCCATTTGCAAATCTCATTCCCAAATTGTATACCATCTACCAATGCTAGACTTTGAAAGTAGCTTGCATTTGGGACAAGGAAGAAACATTTTGATTTCAAGTTTTAATGTACAGGGCCACATGGACTGAAAAAAAAGAAAAATATTTATGCATAATAACATTTCACCAGATACAACAACCAAATGATCTAAATGGCTGTCATGAAAGTCACTTGATTTGAACATTCAAGGTCAAGGCCACAGTGAATCTTGAGAGGAAAAATGGTCTCTGCAATATATCTTCAGATTTTTATTACTTTGTATGTGGTGGAATGGCATTCATATGAGTCAGAGAAGCCAATAATTTATTTGGGGTCAAAAGGTCAGAGGCCATGTTGCAGACCAAATAAAGGCAAAATTGTTTCCGCAAAGCTATATAAGTTATTCTGTACAAACATGCCTTGAATAAATGTGGTAGATGAATGCATTTGAAGCAAGGAAGATACCTGTTGATTTTGGGGTTGAAAGGTCAGAGGGACCTCCAGTAATAGTTTCTGCAAAATAATTCAAGTCACAGGCTACAAACCATGACTAAATTTTATATTAGGTTTGTATTTGAGCTTGGAAAGGCAGCAGTTGTTTTGGAGTAAATAATTTGAAAGTCATGGTAATTGGGGTTGGAGGAGAAAAATGGTTTCTACAAAGTAACATTGACCAAATTTTTTGGATGGTTAAAAAGTCAGGCTTGCATTTGAGACATGAAAGATACCTGGTGATTTTGGATTTTAAAAAGTCTCAAATATGTGGCATCCTTTTTTACTGGCTAGGTTGCCAGGTAAAAAGAAAACAATTGGTTAAGGTGTTAAACCAGAGGAACAAATATTTAGTGACACTGGGGATCTGTTATGATAAGCCAGCCAGCTTTTATTGCTTTCTGTGGTACTCACTTTCACATTATTTTCCCATTGATTATGTTTATTTGACTACACAGACAAAATTTTACAGTATGTATACAAGAACAGTCTTTTCCCATTGTACTTTCTCCAGCACCCATCCAGATCTTTCCATCTCTGTTAGCACCTATCAAAACCATTTTGCTTCAGAGTCGAAACCTTGTTTGTTAGATACTATGCTTTGCATATGATCTGATTGTGAAGGACACTATATCATCATTTAAACAATTATTTGGTGTGATATCCATAATTCATAGGTCCTAAAACATTAACAGTAGTGTTTTTCATTTAGCAGTAAATTATACAAGTGAAACCAGTTAAGAGGCAAATGAATTTTGGGACTGGCTTGGACCTGGTTCTAGGTATTTCTGACAGTGATGTTTATGAGTTATTATTTGCCAAGTAGTTCTGTCAAAAATGAAATTTGAACAGTGTTTGATAATTTATCTGTCAGTTGCATTGTAGAAAAAATGTATATGTTTGGCACAAAAGAGGTAAGGCAAGTTTACAAGACCTGCTAGAGGTTGTACTCTTCAATAGCAGTTTTATTTTAAAATCTTTAAATTTAGAATAAATTTGGAACTCTTATCTCTTCCTTTACCATTTTGAAGATGACTATAGAATTGACATACCAGTGTCCATTCTGTCCGTAATTCATCCGATAGCTCCGAATTCAGTTTTCATCCAGTTACTTTATTTTTATTTTCCTTTTTAAGATAAAAATTTCATTTAAGTTGTAATTATAATGATTTTTAAAAATGCAAAATTATTGCAGGTCTCTTCACATTCTTGCTAGAAAACAATGGTCATCATCATTGTTTGCAATAAATTTAAGTGAAACTTTTTCTGTTGGCCCACCTATGTTGTTATGCTCAAACTATGTTATGCTTTTTGTAGTTGTAGTTCTCCTTCCTACACATTTGACATGGCAAGTGGCTTAAGATGGGGGTGGGAGAGGGCTAAAACATATAGTAAAGAATATTTCAGAACATTTTTGTTGTATTTTTCACTTGTCAAGAGAGAGAGAGAGAGAGAGAGAGAGAGAGAGAGAGAGAGAGAGAGAGAGAGAGAGAGTTGAGGAGATTAGTATCTGAATGTTTATTGAATCATGTTTGCAAAATAAAGAAAAGATGATGGTATTGATGATTATTAATTATTATTATTATTATTATTATTATTATTATTATTATTATTATTATTATTATTATTGAAGAAAGCATGTGTGCTGTTTACAAACCTGTAGAATATCAGACTGATTAAAGGGTTGTAGATTTACATCTCTCTCAAGGCTTAAACATATCAACCATGCTACCTTAGGGAAGGCATTGATTGGCTCTTGTTTCCATGGTTAGACAATAGCCAGTGCAGTGCTGGAGTATCAGTAGAACACAACCAGCCTGTTACATTCATACATAAATATAAATTTTATGTGAGCAAGTGGAATGTTTTGTTAATAAATTTTTTTTGAGTTGACACTTGTGCCTTATTGACATCTTAATTTTACATGCTCTAGATTTTTTAATAAATAATGTAACTTTAGTATCCTTTGTGCATGTCCTTAATATTTGATGAAGTCAATTTAGGTGTATATTGGAACACATTTAGTAAAGTACAGTGAAATAAACTCTTTTGTGTAATATTAAATAAAGCCAGTGTTCAGCATGCCATATAGGCAAATTGTTAGTAATTACAATGGTTTCCAGATGTTTCCTTTGTCTGATTTGCAACACAAATATATGCTTAGCTTAGAGGCTTGCCAGCATGGAGAGATGCCTTGCTAAGGGGTCATCTCAAAAAATGTCTGTTAGCAGTTGAGCTTTATTTAATGGCAAATGTCAACCAAACTAAACTATTTTTTTTTTTTTAAAAATGCCATCATACTTTTTATTCTGGACATTGTGGTTGCTGGTAGGGGACAAAACTTTCATTTGTGCTGTTTTAATTCTGTATTTAACTTTTAGAAAAGATGTATGTCCATAATAATTTTTGTCTCTTTTCTATGTAGAGTTTTTTAATTACTGCAATTGTACATAGTAGGTGATATAAATAGTTTGATTTTTGACTTAGTACTCTTTTCACCTTTGGATCTTTTAGACAGTAACTGATAACTGCTGTTTATAGTAATGCTTACTACCACAGTGCCACTCAGCTAATTTGAAGAAATGAAAATAACATAATTGGTTTTCCCAGGGGATATGTTGTGATTTTGCTTGTGTTTGAAACCAAATGGGAGTTCTGTACTAATATAGCTGCCATATTTTTTGCATGAGTCATGCAATTTTTTTTCTTCACACAATTTGAGTATTTTTAGTTCATTGTGCTGAGTGAATTAGTAAATTAAATTTATATGACTTGAGGTGTTACATCCCAATAAACCCATGTACTTAAGGTCTAGGCTACATGCCCTCTTTATTTTTTATTCTTTTTTATTGAGAAATATTAATAGACATTGCAGAAATTGAATGCAGATGACAGTCTGTGTAATATTTAAAATATATTTAGCCAGGAACTTTATCTGTCTTGAAAATGGTTAATTTCAAATGCAGACAGGATTCATATTAGGGACCCTGTGATTAACAGTCATGTTAAAAATTTTAAATTAATTAATTGAATGACTTAGCTTATTTGCATTTTTTAAAACAATATCCTGATGTATTTTGTTTTAAAATGACAAGGGACATACAAACTACCAGTGTGATGGGCAAATACTATCATAATGTACATGATTTAAATAAAACATGCCAAGTTCCAGAGGCTAGCAGCTGTTGAATTGGATTTTTTTTGTCTTTATAAGGGCAATAAAATCATTTTTTTTTCTAAGTTTTTGATCATGTTGATACCAGTGAAAATATACCATATTATGTCATTTAAAAATCAATGGGCCAAAAGAAACATGTTACCATTTGCTCTGGTTTAAAAATTAGGGTAGGCATATTTCATATGATTTTGTGATTTTTAAAAATTTTACCATAGGGGGAGGGAGTACTAGAGTTGGCAGTGAGAAACTGATGGTTGGCCAACCAAAAACATTGTTTTGTTTGGCCATAAAATGATTATATAGTAGCTAGTAGTTTATGTTTATGAATGTTGAGATGGACTTACAAAGATAACCTTGATCAGAAAATATTCCAAAAATATATTTCCATGATGTATGTTTGAATTGTTAAAGCACTTGGAAGTGTGCAGTTTTCAGAAAACGTTAACATTTTGTGACATTATCTGTAATCATTCTACATGGTACCAATATACTGTGATACTGGGTGCTTTTTTTCTCCCCTTTTTTGATGTTTCCAGTGTTTGTTAATTGCACATTTAAAAATGAATGCTTTGTGGAGGGTCTTTTTCTGGTATGACTTTTATTGTTGTGTGATGGTAGATAGGTAAACTAGTTGATTTTTTAAAAGAAATTGATGGGTTTCTTTTTCATGTTGGAGATCTAACAACTTCTGTTGATTGCTATAAATGTCACCCATGCAGAGGTAGTGAGTGAACACACTCCATAAATGTTTTTATGTTCAGATTGTTTTCTTTGTAAACATTTTGACTATTAAACTGTCATGGAATTCCCATGGTTTATTTTTTTTTGTTAATTGATTCACATTTTCCTGTTCATAAAATATGAATCTTGCATCCTTTAGCTAAAGCAGTTGCTGTATTCCACATTCATTCTTAGACTTGTATCAGTGATTGTCTAATGGCTATCTCTAGCAGACAACCAAATTATCTTCTGAATTGGTTTGATTAGTTACTGTATTTGCTATGATTGTTCCTTCATTTATTTGGTATTGATAACATTTGCAAAAGGTGAGTTGTAGCAATCTCAGATTCTCCATTACTTGTGGAGAATTACCTTGAAAGTTACATTGATAAGGTATCAGAATCACACACACACACAAACACACTATCTATCTATCTATCTATCTATCTATCTATCTATCTATCTATCTATCTATCTATCTATCTATCTATCTATCTATCTATCTATATATATATATATATATATATATATATATATATGTGTTTTGTATGTGTGTGTGTGTGTGTGTGTGTGTGTGTGTGTGAGCACAAGAATTTTCTTTGGAAAATTCTCTTTGGATGAAAATCTCAAAAAATGGCCACAACATTGGGAAGTTTGATTTACATGGCAGTAAATTTCATCTTTGATCTCCATACCTAGGGGAAAGAAGAACTTTGACATGTCTTAATGTGTGATTTTGTCATCCTGGATTTTTTTTGTTTTTAGTATAGTAACATGTTTTTGTATATAAAGTCATAGATAAATACAGATAAATGTATTGAGTGCTTTAGTCTATAAGTCAGACAATACAGAATTACTGGTACTAATTTTTTGAAAATTTTATAAATCGAGATAATTCATAGCTCAGTATTTTGATAATTTAGTTCTGGAGTATGCATGCATTAAATGCTGTTTAATGCAAATAATGCTATGGTTTTGCAGAAATGTTTTGCATGTGACAATGCTGAAATTTTATAACACGAGACCTCTTTCTTCTATTTATTTAAAAAAATGGACAAAATTAAATTAAATTTTTAAAACTTTACTACATTTGTTTTCAGATTGGAAGAGGTAGATGGCTTTGATGTGTACTATGGCCCAACACAGTTTGATGGCCAGTACCCACAGGCAACCTTTCCAGAAGAAAATCGACAATTTCAGAACTGGGGACGGTCACGGGATCGCACACCAAGAGGAAGTGGTGTTGTTGGGGGAGGAAACTTTAATAAATTTGATCGGTAAGTCATTATCAAATTTGTTATAGGGCGAGTTCATTTTTCAGTGTTCTTCACAACATTTTCTGATGATAAAGTTGATGTTTGTCTAATGGGACAAAAAATTAAAATAATATACTGTGTAACTTATGATTAAGTGGTCTATCATCACAGGGAAAAATATGAGCTTCTCATGCAGTATTGTTTGTTATTTATCCAGCAGGGAGGAGTGTGAGATTCTAGTGCAGTATTGTTTGTTATTTATCCAGCAGGGAGGAGTGTGGGATTCTGGTTCAGTATTGTTTATTATGCAGCAGGGAGGAGTGTGAGATTTTGGTGCAGTATTGTTTGTTATTTATCCAGCAGGGAGGAGTGTGAGATTTTGGTGCAGTATTGTTTGTTATTTATCCAGCAGGGAGGAGTGCGAGATTCTGGTGCAGTTATGTTTGTTATTTATCCAGCAGGGAGGAGTGTGAGATTCTGGTGCAGTATTGTTTGTTATTTATCCAGCAGGGAGGAGTGTGAGATTCTAGTGCAGTATTGTTTGTTATTTATCCAGCAGGGAGGATTGTGGGATTCTGGTGCAGTATTGTTTATTATGTAGCAGGGAGGAGTGTGAGATTCTGGTGCAGTATTGTTTGTTATTTATCCAGCAGGGAGGAGTGTGAGATTCTAGTGCAGTATTGTTTGTTATTTATCCAGCAGGGAGGATTGTGGGATTCTGGTGCAGTATTGTTTATTATGTAGCAGGGAGGAGTGTGAGATTTTGGTGCAGTATTGTTTGTTATTTATCCAGCAGGGAGGAGTGCGAGATTCTGGTGCAGTATTATTTGTTATTTATCCAGCAGGAAGGAGTGTGAGATTGTAGTGCAGTATTGTTTGTTATTTATCCAGCAGGGAGGAGTGTGAGATTCTGGTGCAGTATTGTTTGTTAATTATCCATTTATTAATTTATCATCTGACCATTTTGAAGCCTTGTATGTCCTCATTTCACATTTTATGGAAATATGTATTAGCTGTTCAGCAGTATTGTTTTTTTTTATCCAGCAGATTTGCCTGATACTTTTTTAGCTTTTTGTGTTTCCTGACTTGGTTTTTGCATGGCATATTCAGGGAACTTTTTTGATTTGGTTATATCTGTGATAGAATGGGATTAAAACTGTCTAGATTAATGGAGTGTTACTGTAGTTTGCATCATATCAAAGAAATAGGACTGTACAATAAAACCAGTCTCACAGCTGGAACACAGTTCTTTTCCTTTTTAGATACAGTAGTATAATTGTTACTTGCAGCTACATGTATATTTTCTGAATATAAGCACACACAAACTGCATCCAGGGTAATATTTTAGATTGCCTATCAATGGGTTGTCATGAAATAACATAATAAGATTTGTCAGAATCACATATAAAATTTTATTGACAAGATTTGTAATGGGAGAAATTCCCAATGTAACAGATAAAAAACTTAAGTCAAATCCAACTGCAAACAACAAACATCCTGATCTGCAGTAGCATAATGTGCATGCAGATTTGGGTCTATGCAGTTTGCATTAGGACTCGACTTCTGAAAAAATACATACTGTATATTGTCATTGAAGTGTCATTTATTAGCTTGAAGTGTCATTTATTAGCCTGTCGTTGACATTATTTATAACGGTCAGATTTACAAAACATGAGATTCAAGAAATGAATTATACAAAACTTTCTACATATTTACAAAAAATGTAATGAATTTAATGTGATGTGTTTCTTTAGGAGCAATTCTTGGCAAGGTTCACAACAACGACATTTCCCTGAGGGTCAGCATAGAACAGCTTCATTTGAACAGCATTCCACAGAAAAAGAAACATTTGAAAGGCCAAAGGCTCCAGCATCACCTGCACACTCCACATCACAAGCTAGCAGTCGACACAGCAGTCGCAAAAAACAATCTCCTAGTGAGTCGAGTTCATCAAGCAGTCGTAGCTCTTCATCTTCTAGCAGTAGTGGATCTCGGTCACGATCTCGAAGGTACTTGCTTTTGGACATAGTGAAATATATAGAGTAGAATCTTCTATTTTTCTGTCTTATATTAGATTATGGACAAAATATATTGAGAGATATTCAAAACTGAATATCATTATCTTCCTGTCTTTTTTTTCTTTAAAACTTCTTTTAAAAGTTTTTGTTTTTTTTTTCATTTAGTTTTCTTGGAAGTGGATTGAAAATATTAGACTACATAAGATAACAATACAAAATACCAAGCATATCTGAGCATTTCTCACTATCAGCATATATATTCTTCCATAGGTCAAGTCAAAATGTAGGCAACATAAACCTGATCTGCAGTCATATAACACACTGGCAGATCAGGGTATGTCTTGTTCTGTTGGTTATTCATGACAAAGCACACATACCTGGATCTGCCAGTACATTATACAACAGCAGATCTGGTACCTGGATCTGCCAGTGCATTATACAACAGCAGATCTGGTTCTGTGCAGTTTGCATTTATGCTTATAGTGGATTAATATAGTGTATTAATGTGTGAGGTCCATGCAGCCAACATATGGATAACCAACATAAATGCAAAACTAATAACAACCATTGAGAACTTGTAGGACAAGGCCACTAGTGCATTTCTCATCAATGGCAACATAGGAGATTGGTTCAGAATCATTGTCAGTATCAGACAGGGGTGTCTTCTCTCTCCTACTCTTTTCAACATTTAGGTGAAAAGGGAAAAGGATGATGTGATATATATATATATATATATATATATATATATATATATATATATACACACACACACACACACACATACATATATACACACACACCTAAATGCTCAGTCTATTCCAGCCAAAATCACTCAAAAGTAGAAACACACTTTGATGCCACCACCACCAATTTGTATCACATAGCTGGTTTCAACCCAGAACAACTGCCTTATTAATGCATATGCCAGGTGAGCAATTTTATTTACTCCCTATAATGTCATAACTGAATGATCGACAGTAAATCATTCAAAATTAAATCACATTAAACTTTTAGGTTCTTTTGATATTATTAGTAACAAAATTCAAATTGAGAATAAGGGGATTAAACTGTATATTGTTTCTTACTGCTTTATTGCTGATTTTAATTAACTTTCTTTCATTAGCAGCAATAGCAGTCAGAGTAGTAGCAGAAGTAGCGTAAAGAAAAAAGTCGCCTCTACGGCGCAGAAAGTCGTGCCCCGCACAGAAATACAGGATGACAAAAATTCTAGTCAAGAGGTCCCAGAATCTGGAGAAAGGGAGCCACATGGGATCTACATTACACATCTGCCAATGCGATCAAGTGGTACACATCACTTTTCTTCATTGTATTAGCAAGCAGTGACACGGAGATCTGGCATCACTGGTGTCAGTTAACAGTATTCATTTATTTTGTGTAATTTGTAACAAAAAGGGATCTTTTTAAAAAAGTTTACCTTTGATTTCATTTGCTGTGTTCATTTATTGTGTGTGGAGTGTTTGATCTCCTAATTGTAGACTACCTGTGTTAGCATGGCAGCACTGGTAATATTAGACTATGTTGGTATGGCAACACTGGTAATTTTAGTCTAGCTGCATTGCTGTGGCAACACTGGTAATGTTAGACTAGCTGTTTTGTTTTGGCAGCACTTAATGTTAGACTGGCTGTAATGGTATGGCAACACTGGTAATGTTAGACTAGTTGTGTTAATGGAAGATATTGGCAAGGTGGATCAGGTTATATGGGTTAAATACTAGTACACTGCTGCTAACACACCTGTCAGGTAAATAAGACTAAAATAGCACTAATGAATCATTAGGATTATGTTATAAATATTGATTTATGCCATGGGACTTCAATTAAGTTTGAAAACTACATCATAAAGACAAAATAAATTACTTGTGAGTAATCTTTTTTTGTCATGAAAACTTGCAATGATGTCAAAAATATGTAATAAAGATTTAGAAAATTTATCTGATATTTACTCTTTAGTGTGGAAAGTACAGATGAACCTCACTCTTTGATAGTCAGAGACACAAGACTTTCATTTTGTGGGAACTGTCTACTTCCCAAGACTTAAAGAATCACTTTTGTTGCTGTTGACAGCAATGGCACTGTTGCCAATCCAGGCATTCATGTTAAATTTCTGCCCCTAGCTAATATAACAAGGATTTGACCTAAATGGATGCTTTGATTAAATGCCAACACAACACAGTGTGATGAAAGAAGGAAGTTTATGAAATGAATTAATAAAAATAGGTATATCATGTTACAGTGTGATCACAAACATATGACTCATGCAGTTACTTTACACAGACATTAACAAATGGGTAAACAAAAATGTGATTGATATATTCTCATGTAATGAAAGTAAAATTCAAATAATTTTGTGTAATGAAAGAAAGATTCCTATAATCTCATGTAATGAAGGGAACTCGGTTGAAACAATATCATCAGTTGCAACAAATACAATTAATTGAATCAATACAAAGATTGTCCCAAACACATGACTCATGACTCGATCATTTGTACAGCGCGTATGATTCATAACCATGTATGATTCACAAATCAGCAGTTTTGTCCTTGTATGGCCTTGCTTCCATCCCCATACTGACAGCCTGATATAACCCTCACACACACACACTGTGATAAACCAGTTAATGGATATATCCTTTACCAATCCATGATAGACCAGTTAATGTGCACATATCCTTCACTTGACAATGGTGGACCAATTAATGCATATATCTTGTACCCATAAGGATTCACCATTTATGTGTTTATATCCTTTACCCATCAATGAAGGCCGCTATGGTGACCTAGACCTATTGGTTAGAGCATCCGACTAACAGCTGCCTCGCTTGGCCCTCAGCATTAAGAGGTTAGTTTTAGGACCAGTGGGATATCGTACTGCATGTCTGATGCATGATGCCTAGGTGACATCACTGTAAGCTGCCGCTGCAGACATCATGGCGATATGACTGAACTGAAAAAAATTGTTAAAGCCATGTTAAAAATACAAATCACACACACTTGACTCAATAATGATGATACAGTTATGTGTGTGTATATATATATATATATATATATATATATATATATATATATATATATATATATATATATATATATATATATGTGTGTATATATGTGTGTATATATATATATATATATCCCCTCAGCAGCAGCCACCCACTCCTAACCGCCAGAATCCGATAGCACAGATAAATTTGTGTTAAAAATTGCCCCTTACGAAAGGCCATCCAGCTATTGCGACCAGCAGCCAGCATATTTGTGCAAAAATAAAAAGTTTATCCCTCATGAGCGGCTGCATGTTATTTTGTAATTAGCATCCAGAACCAATTATATTCTTTGCATGTGTTAAGTAACCGATTTTTTGTTTCTGGATGTCAGGTTTTCGTTCTTGAAAGAAGTGTTGACTAAAGTACATGTACCACTAAGGTTAATATTACAGTAGTCCCCCTCTTATACAGCCACCCCTTCTGCACCGGGACAGTGGCCTTATAAGGCGGGTGGCCTTTCCAGAGGGGGACTAAATTTTTTGTGAGAAGTATATGTATGTAGTAAGAAAGCTTCATTTTTCAAAGCATTTAATATCTTCGTTTAAAAGCAACATTAAATTTTGAACAATTGTTGTGCTATAATAGTTGACTTATTTCAACTGAATATGCATTAATAGTTCTTATTCTTGGCGTAAGCATGATATGCGAGCGGGAGTTGTCATGCACATTGCAGAACCATTCAAAAACGTCATTTGAATCTTGGTACATACGCAATTCTCTAACCATATGCTCCATTTTCCCACTGCTGCTAAATAACTTATCGGTTACAATGTTATTTTTTTTAGTCTTTTCAACATAAAATTGTTTTATTCTAGTCTTTTCTACCTAAATTTGTTTGACCGGTTCCCCTCCCCCACTTCACCCGATATCGTAGACTATAATAGCCGACGTTTTCTGAAATAATCATCTTCGTTTACATGTTAATGTTTGGTAATGAGTTATTCCGATGTTGCTAACTAACTATATGCGATTTAATTATGCAGACGACACATTTGTTGAGCGGACAAAATTCTGTCTTCGTAAAGAAGCGACAAGTTGTGTTGTCACATGATTTTTCAGTCTTTGTCTAGTACTGTTTCTCTTTTTAGCCAATGAAGACCGTGTGTCTTGACATTACGTCCAATTATAGTCATCAATGTGGCAACTACAAGACTGATAAAACAATTTTTTTCAGCATTTAAACAAGATGCCGTATATTTTTAAGGCAGCGATTGTCACGTGATTCATTAGTCGCAGTCTGGTACCCTAATGTTTTTAAATTATTTTTTTTACTTTTTAAGTGCGACAAGTGGTTTGGATATGTACGCCGATTTGATCTGAACAATAGAACATCGTGGCCGTTAAACTTTACAATTGTTGAATAATAGCCATTAATTATGTAAGTTCAACATCTTGCAAAGGGAAGCCATAAAGGCTATCAAACCATTTTCCGCGCAGACTTTTGTCTTGTACATCAATATTGCCACTTCTCCGATGTTACTACTATTAATAAGTGTAATCTTAACAATTATCAGCGGATAAACCAAACATCTTATGATAACACGCGGTAAGGATATACGGATTACTTTTATGTAAGGAATAAAATTTGAGTCTTTCTCGGCTTTACAGAATAAATGTTGCTTCTCGTGAAGTGTAAAGGATATAACATTAACCTTAGTGGTACATGTAGAACACTTTTTTGAAGAACAAAAGCCTGACATCGGGAAACAAATCGGATTACTTAACACAATTTTAAAAAAAATTGTTCTAGATACATATTACAAAATAAAATGCGGCCGCTGGTAAGGGGTAAATTTTATGTTTTTGCAAAAATATGCTGGTCGCGTTAGTCGGGTGGCCTTTCGTGAGGGGTAATTTTGGACACAAATTCGTCGGTGCTATCAGATTCTGGCCGTAAGGAGCGGGTGGCCGCTGGTGAGGAAGGCCGTTCAAGAGGGGGACTACTGTATATCATTTACACCTCATGAGAAGCCACATTTATTCCATGAAGCCAAGAAAGACTCAAATTTTAATCCATACAAAAAGGTAAGTACACATTATCCGATTATCATTACTGTGTGTTATCATAAGATGTCTGTTTAGTCGATGATAATTGTTAAGATTACACTTTTTGATAGTAGTAACAGCTAAGAAGTGGCAGTAGTATTGTAAAATACAAAAGTCAGCAAGAAAATGGTTTGATAGCTTTTATGGCTTTTCTTTGTAAGATGGTGAGCTTGTTCACTTCCATAATTAGTGGCTCTTACAGTTGACAATAATTGTCAAGTTTACACATCCTAACGACCACAAGGTGCTATCTGTTTAGGTCAAAAACCAAGATAAGAACTATTAATGCATATTCAGTTGAAATAAGTCGACCATTACAACTACAAGAACCATTCAATATTTAATGTTGCTTTTAAATAAAGATATTGAATGTTTTGAATATGAAGCTTTATTACTTCTCACAGAAAAATTTAGTCCCTCTCTGGAAAGGCCACCTGCCTTATAAGGCCACTTTTCCCAGAGCAAAAGGGGTGGCAATTTAAGAGGGGGACTACTACTACACACACACACTTTGCCCATAAATGATGGACCAGTTCATGCATATATCCTTGACCAATCAGTGTTGAACTTATTGTACGTGTTGTGCAAGAAACCACCATCTTAACATTAATTGAAGTGGAGCAATTAGGAAATAATGTTCTTATGGATGGAAAAGATGCACATATACTTTTTTCTTCTAGATAGCAATGATCCAAACCTTTCAGATCTTTAGTCTCATTATTAATTTAGACTATCCTATATTTGAAATGGTTTTTAAAATTTTTTTTTCTTTTGTGTTAATTAGATACCAGTCTCAGAGATGGCTTGTTCCATGAATATAAAAAGTATGGAAAAATCACTGCAGTTCAAGTGACTGGAGTTGGAGACTCCAGATATGCCATCGTCAGTTTCAAAAAGTAAGTTGAAATGTGTTAATTGGTGAGTATTGTACCTGGAACCCATGACTCTGACACTGTACCACTTTGATACTGTGGCTTCTAAGTTGAAAGGTTCTATTCAGTAAGTAATAGATGAATTTCTTTGTACAATTCTGAACCTCATTAAATCTCAATGCTTGTGTCATTTGATATAAAGTATTCTACTTGTATATTATAAAGGGTTCTATATCACTTTGAAATTCTTAAACAAATGCGATGGTTTTGATTTTGCATTGATTTTGTTCACATATTAAATGTTATGAATTGAATTTCTTTATATTTTTGTAATGGCTTGTATGTCTAATGATAAAGAATATTGAGAGCTCAATTATGCATAGCATGTAATCGATTTTCAGGCTTCGTTGACCATTTGAATCCTGTTAAATATGAAAGTCAGTTTTTATATGGTACCTTTTGGTGATTTTGCCAGATTTAGGCTAGGTAGGCCTGGAATGACGTAAATTAACAAATAAAAACAAGGTTACAGATTTGATCTGGCTTACATGCCTACACTTTGCACACCCATGGTCTAGGCCAACAATCTTGTACTATGAGCCAACAGATGGCCCAAGGGAGAAAGAGCCAAGAGATACCCTCACAATGAGCTATCCATACCTTTTTTAACACACATGCAGTTGTATTGAAAAATATACATCAGATTTCAAAATTATACCCATGTTGCACTGGGGACTTGCACTAAGGTGTATTATTGCAAGCGACCAAGGTATACAACAATTCTTGTAAATATTTTGTGATGTTTCGTTGCAACAGGGCTGAAGACGCTGCCAAGGCACTAGAAGCATCTCAAGAAAAGACATTCTTTGGAACGAAGATCATTGTGGCCCAGCATGAAGGCTTAGGTATACATCAGCTGTTAATTACATTTTTACCCCTTTTAGCAAGGTGTAGATGCTTCTTTCATAATTTTGAAAATAAATTTAACAAACTTATGCAAGTTAGGGCCAGATTTATCATTTAAATTCAGGAGAAACATATCTTGACCTGTATGACATATAAAGCATATTCCTAATGGAAAGGATCATTGATCACATTCTTGGTCATAAAAGCTTGGGTTATTCTTGTTGCCTGACATGTGCTTTATCAGTTAAGTGATCAGTTATCAGTTAAGTTAAATATTTTTTTGTATTACATTGAGGGAGAAAAACCAAATTCTTTGATACAAGAATAATCCGGGTGAGATCTAGTCAATCTCAGTAAGGATTAGCACTTTGTCACTACGGTGTCTGATATGCTGACATTAATCATCAATATTTTTACAAATTTGAGTTGTTATATTAGTAAATAACTGTAAATAATTAACTATTTGCATTACAATATACCCATGCATCCAGATCAGTGTCATAATTTTCTTGTGATAGACTACTTGCATTGTTTCTTGAGATAATTGTCTTCCATTGTTTTCATATGATAGAAGTAGATGACGCCGAATTCCGGCCTCCTGAAGCAGAATTGGATGAGCACCACCCCAAAGCCACGAGGACTTTGTTCATTGGAAATCTGGAGAAGGATGTTACCAATCAAGAATTAAGAGAGAAATTTGACACCTTTGGTGAAATTCTGGTAAGCTGATTCTCTATTCAGTAAAAGATGTGCATGATCTGATTACATTGTAGCATTATGTAGAAAGTAACAATTTTGAAATTTTCTTACACATCACATTGTGAAAAATCATTGAAGCTCTTTGGTTTAAGGTTTATGCAAGCTCTCTTAAAGGAAAACAAAGGCTGAATTTAATGCATTGAATCAATATATGAAGTGAATAGAAATGTATAACAAAATTGTATTCAAATCCATGAAGAAGTTTTAAAGATATGACAGACTAATTTGAAATATTTGCATCAGTAATCTGGGTTACAAGAGCCGTGATGATGTTTATAATTGTGGTGTTACTAGATAGATCACATCTGGTCTGTTGCTGATACATTTGGTCATTCACAGTTACACTTAAGTTTTTTTTTTCATTTTGGAACTGTTGTAAGAATAATTATGATACTAAACATGTGGAAGATGAATTCCAATTATGGTGATAAACAAGAAGCCAGTTTAAAAGACAGTCAATTGTGCAGCCTTTTCTTTTGGGGAACCTACCATTTTTCTCCACAGCAATGTAACCCACAAATGTAAGTTTCATATCAATCTAACCCACAACTAGATTTCTAAAAATACTCATAAGAAATACAATTTTTTAAAACCTAAAATAAGATTTTATACTAAATCAGTTTGTCTCTATCGAAACTTAGGCTTAGGCTCACATTCAAAGACAACTTGTTCTGTAACCAGAATTGATTAAATATAGATTGTTCCTGCATTCACAAGTGATGAGATCCCAAATAGTGTTGACATATTGAGCAGACCACACCCAATCAAAATAAAGTTGATTAGATTTGAACATTATTCCTATGTGATCGAGGCAGGGAGCACACTACTTGGTTGGACTGATAAATAAGCAGTTTTCTAGTGCTGGTCCATATTTGCATAAATATCTTTCAGATATGTCTGAAATGGCTTTGCTCTTGTGCATAGTCATTCTTTTGATATTAAACGTACAAAGTATCCTTTTTAGGTTAGTTGCAACCACTGTTTTTGGCGGATGTACAATGCACCACACTATTGGTTAGTTGGCATTACCATCCTAAGGGAGGCAACACATGAAATCCAATAGATGTCGCTAGCACCAATAACGCTGTTTGTTCTGCCAATTTGTAGATGGGTTATCGAAACCTTGACTAGTTAAGATGATGATTCATGGTAAATCAGTGAACTGAGTTTCAGAACTTTGCAGTAATTAGTTTTTTATACATAGTGTTTCATTAGTAATTAGGGTATATACTTAGTGAATTATTAGTAATTAGTGTATATACTTAGTGGTTCATCATTAATTAGTGTATGTATGTGTAGTGTTTCATCAATATTTGGTGTATATACAATGTTTCATCAGTAATTAGTGTATATACATGCTGTCTTATTAGCAATAGTTTTTCAAGCAAGAATTCTAATAATTTTTACAGTAATCTTGATGGGATTAAGCATGCTTGGACAAATATTAAATTTAATTTTCATATACAAGTTTCATTTATTTTCAATTTCAGTATTACAGGTGTGTGAATACTTTTTTTTTCTTTCATTTTTCTCTATTCTCATGTGTATATCAGAATGCACTGATTTATGAGTGAAAATTATAACAATATAGAATGCATTATAATTTATTTTTTGAAAGGTTAAAAACTAATTTTATTACCAGATTACAGAAATAAAATTGCTCTACCAGATAGCTTTATTGATCTCTATGACTGTAACCAATTAGAAAATGTAAAAGCGATGTTTATTATATGTAGCTAATTTTTCCTTTTTTCTTTAAATTCATCTTGCAAGGCAGCAAAGAAACTTGTGAAAAATTGTTGCCCCATGAAAATTAGTGATACTATAGTATTTGTCTTATTTCAATATTTACAACCTCAAATGAAGTAAAATTTTGTTGTTTCAAAATTGTCCAGTCATATTCCTAGAAAACATTATTAATGTATAAAATTTAACATTGGTTATCTTTTCATCTCGTCATTTATAGGATATAGACGTAAAGCGGCAAGGAGCAGTGTCGGCATATGCCTTTGTCCAGTACACAGACATCCGAAGTGTGGTAAGGGCTCTGAGAGAAATGGAAGGGGAGACCATGGATGGAAATAAAATTAAGGTATGACTTCAATATATAGGCATGCTGGCAAAATGGATTTCTCAACTCAGGCCACCAGATCCAGAGCTAACTGGATTCCTGGTTGTAGTTTAGTTTTAGCAGTCTTTCATATATAATTCATTTTAGTGTGACACTGTTTAGTTTGAAAACTAGGGGGTAGAATCAAATTCAGTTTGTACATGGCTTGCATATTTATGTGGGTTTTTTAAAAAAAAATGCAAAAATTAATCGTATGCTTGCAGCAGGACTTGAGGGTTATAAAATGATGCTGTTGCAAAACAATGGTGAACACCTTTAAAAATGACAATTTCCAAGGACACTTTTGGCATATATTAAATTCTAGAACATTACAGCTTTTTTTGAGGCTCAAAACACAATTTAAAATCGATGTTCTAAATGGTGTGTGTCATCAAGAGTGAAACAAGATCATATACATAAGACCATGGTAATAACATGATCATGTCTCAGGTCCTAAAGTAATGATAGTGTTCATATTAACGATGATTTCCTTTTAGGATTAACAGATAAAGAAAAATACTGAGTGGGAGAGGGAGATCAAGTGGGAGAGAAAATCCAAATTTATAAGAAAGATATAGTCCTCCAGTCAGTGATTCATAAGCAGTTTACTTTGCACATCACAAAAATAAAAAGTACAAATTAATGAGTGTCCAATACAAAAACGAATGGATAATGTGGATAATTAATTATTAAATAGGTTGTGATATACATAAATAATGTAGTTGATCAATTTTATTTGAGGAATTTACTTTGATACACTTGAAGATTGCCAGGATAGAGAGAGTGAGAGAACTAATTGGACTATATACATGACTTGTATGTACATATCAATAATGTATCAGTTTCAGCATGAATTATTATCATGTATGAGAAAAATTTCAGTTCAAATTTAGTCACATTGTTTCACAAATATAGAGCCACCTACATTTTGACATTTCAATTTCCTAAATCTCTTTAGTCCAGAATGAATCAAGAAAATGACAGAAAATAGTCCCTAATTAAGGAACAGTTGAGAGTTTATGCAGTGTCATATTACTATTTGTAAAGATTGTGGAGTTCTGTTAAATTAGTTCTATTGGGGTGGAGGGAACTTGCATAGGTAAGGAAATCGTGAATACAACACAAATCTGTTCAGAACTTTATGGGATTCCATTTCTTCCCATTGTGTAATAAATTAGGTTATATGGGTTCTCATGATTAATTGCAGTAACATGCATGAGAAATGTAAGGGATGTAATTGATAAGAATTAATAGTTTGGCAACTTGATGATTTCTTACTGATTACATTGCTAAGGGGAAAATCCAGGCTGAGGTATAATATATATGCATAGTTCCTTTTATTTATTACCTCTGTAAAATTTTAATACCATTTAACAGAATACCAGTCTGGGAGAAATTGGACCATAATTCAAAGGTTATTGTTGTGTTAGAGTTGACATTTGTGTTGAGCTCTGTGATCATTCATGTATGTGCTGTGAGGGGAGAAGGAAAGAACCTATTAATGCTGGAATCACAACCTAGCTTGTTTAATTTTGATCAGGTACATGGTTTGTATTTTATGAACACACAGGGGAAGTATTAGCAACTTTAATCCATGAATTCATCAACCAATATAATATCTCGGGTCATTAAAAAGTACATGTAGAACAAATTTAGACATAAAATGATGTTTATTTCATTGAGTTTATAGGTTTGTGAATTGCACTTGAACATCAAGTATCATAGGTTATCTCAAACCAGTTATTTTATGTATGAATAAACTTTAACTATCATGTCCATATTTCATTTTTATTTGATCTGTCATCAACAATGACAGGATTTTGATTGATGAAAGTAATTCTCACCAGATTTGGTATAATGTGAAGGTGAAGCAGTTTTAATACTTTCTAGATATCGAGTCCCTTATGCACAAAATATTTGATTTTATATGTGTGCAAAATTCCACCGCAGAGAAATTTAGTTTGTGTTAGAGTTGAAGGATAGAGTCGGCATGACATGGTAATGTGAAAATTGATTATGGGTTTATTTTAGCAAAAGCTAAGAAAATTATTGCCATCATAAAATTAAAAAAGGTTTAGTAAAGTGAAAACAAGTTTGTAAGCCAGATTTTCCCTTTACATTTTCCTTATATGGTATTACGGCAATAGAATAAGCTAACTTGTGTGCAATATTCCACTTGGCATGGTGTCACTGTTACATTACTGTACAGTATACAAACAAATTAAATTAATTGTTGTTCAGGAATTGGCATGCTGGAGTTGAAACCAAAACAGTGCAGTTTTGAATCCTTCATCACATCAGTTTAAGCAGGCTGCTAGAGCGTGGCAAGGCACTTTACACCAATTGCCTTGGCACTAAGTCACTTGTGTTGCTGTGCAATAAAACAAAAACCAAACTCAATTTTATTTTTATTTTCTGGCTACAGCCATAAGCAGTTCTTGTTTGAATGTTGCAAGTTGTAGGTTTACAATCATCCTTAAATGAATTAAAAGCTCTTAAAATTAAGCCTCAATCACATTATGCAGTCAAAACAAAGCAACCTTTGACAGGCATGTATGTGGTGCCAAGTCATGTTCTTTTCACACTAGTTTTCACAGGTTTTTCTCCCTGCAAGGAGGAGTACACAATAGTTTGCCATAGATGCTTGTTTTGTATAATGTGTTGAAAGAACTGGATCTGTTGTTTTTAGTTGGATCCATGTTAAAAGAGAATATATATGGTACATGCTTATATTGAAAGAATAAAGTTAGGGGTAAAATGGGTTGTCAAATTGAATAAAACACTTAAATTGAAAGTAAGTAAATTATGATGACATATTGCATTAGCATATCAAACATTAGCAATAATTGAAGGAATGCATCACTGGCATGTTGAACTGAGAAAAAGAATTAAGCAATGAATTTATAATAAAATGAGAGAACAGTGATTGAAATCAGTAAATTGTACCCTAGATCCTGGAATTCTTTTATTAAAAAGTGGTATAGATTTAAAGTAATGCCTCTTTTGTCAAAATATCAGAAGAGCCGATATGATGGCCTATTGTCTGGCATGTGTGGTCTACAAGTTTGATATTGCCACCCTTATCGACTACATGTATTACCATGAAACTTGACACACATTTATTAAAGTGCCTTAGTGAAATTTGTGCCACATTGATACTCCTAAAATGTTGTCATTGCTACTTCCGAACAGATCTTTACACCAATGCATTTTTTTAAAATAACATATATATATATATATATATATATATATATATATATATATATATATATATAAAGTTTAACTGGAGTGAAAATAAGGTGAATCTGACACTACTACAGGTGGCTATGTAACAATGACAACTTGTGCAGGATCATTCCCACATTCCCACATTATTACACCCTCCTGCATGTTAGATGAGGAAACTTGGCCAGTTATTTTCCACTGATGGTATTCCAACTGAGATGATCTTGGATTCGTCAAGGGAGACCATTTTGATGGAAAAAATTTGACTTGGTAGTTTTAGGATTTTAGGTTTTTGCCTTACCTTTGTTAGCATGCCTAAACTTGATTTTCATCTTAGAGCTAAAACTGTGATGATATGACCTTTCCCCCCCTCTCTCTCTCTCTCTCTCTCACACACACACACATACACACACACACATGGTGGTGATTTGACATCCACTATAGCAATGGTGGTAGCCATCACACAAATATTGTTTCTAAGCAGATGGTCTTATGAACATGGGTTTTTACTAAATATTTTTTATGATTAAAAATGGTGCCCCTAAGACCCCCAACATGGTAGTCATGATTGCTATCAAGACTATTGGAGGGATTGAAATTATTTTGTGGCATACATTTTAAGAGGGGGTGGAGTATACACTTCAACCTCCATGATGACATATTTTTTTAAATTAACAAGATATCTGCTTAGTATACAATGTAGCAACATTGGTGGGGAAAAAGTTACCAAATGCATAACATGATTAATTTGTAGCATTTTTTAATTATTTTTTTAAAAAATCAACAGGATGTCTTTCTTGCTTTAGGATGGATTTAGTTGTGCTATTTTCAGTGGATTTGCTTGGCTTATTCTTGATACCTTGATTGCCATAGGTCACAATGACTGGTAATTGATTCCCATTTATTATGCTGTCATTTAACAAGAATGGTATACACTCCTAGCTAGAGGCACTCCTGTATCATTCTACAAGGATGTACACACACTTGGTTCACATTTAGAATAGCTATAGTCAGTTTTAAGGTTTATAATGTTGAAAGCACACTCGCATATCCTGATGTTAACATTTATTATAGGAAAGTTCCACTTCAAACATTTGGATGATGTATTTATTCATCACTTTTATTGATGGCTTGAACTATTCAAGAGAAATATTCTGTATTGAAAACTAAAGTTCTGGATAATTAAGGAAATAAGATCAGTTTTGTAAATTCTGGTGCGAAAAGAAAAAATGGCCTTTAACTTGGTCACTTGGACACGGCACAGATCCAACAAGTTCAGGTATGAATTAATGCTGAAATACTTTCCAGTTAGGAACATGATATATAAAGTTTTAAAAGTAATATATGTTTAAATGCTTTGATAGAGATAACTTTGCTATGTTTAAATGCTTTGATAGATAACTTTGCTATGTTTAAATGCTTTGATACAGATAACTTTGCTATGTTTAAATGCTTTGATAGATAACTTTGCTATGTTTAAATGCTTTGATAGATAACTTTGCTATGTTTAAATGCTTTGATACAGATAACTTTGCTATGTTTAAATGCTTTGATACAGATAACTTTGCTATGTTTAAATGCTTTGATAGATAACTTTGCTATGTTTAAATGCTTTGATAGATAACTTTGCTATGTTTAAATGCTTTGATAGATAACTTTGCTATGTTTAAATGCTTTGATACAGATAACTTTGCTATGTTTAAATGCTTTGATACAGATAACTTTGCTATGTTTAAATGCTTTGATAGATAACTTTGCTATGTTTAAATGCTTTGATAGATAACTTTGCTATGTTTAAATGCTTTGATACAGATAACTTTGCTATGTTTAAATGCTTTGATAGATAACTTTGCTATGTTTAAATGCTTTGATACAGATAACTTTGCTATGTTTAAATGCTTTGATAGATAACTTTGCTATGTTTAAATGCTTTGATACAGATAACTTTGCTATGTTTAAATGCTTTGATACAGATAACTTCATAGCTAGATTGAGTTATTTTGGTAAATATATTGTAAATCAAATGGTAGATGATTTCTGGGTGTGTGTGTGTTAAAGCTTTTCTGGTCATAGACCGGATGGGCCTATGGGATAGCCTGTTTCATAGACCGGATGGGCCTATGGGATGGCCTGTTTCATAGACCGGATGGGTCTATGGGATGGCCTTTTTCATAGACCGGATGGGCCTATGGGATGGCCTGTTTCATAGACCGGATGGGCCTATGGGATGGCCTGTTTCATAGACCGTATGGGCCTATGGGATGGTCTGTTTCATAGACAGGATGGGCCAATGGGATAGCCTGTTTCATAGACTGGATGGGCCTATGGGATGGCCTGTTTCATAGACCAGATGGGCCTATGGGATAGCCTGTTTCATAGACCGGATGGGCCTATGGGATAGCCTGTTTCATAGACCAGATGGGCCTTTGGGATGGCCTGTTGTACATTGAGTAGCATCCTTTGGACAGCCATATGTGAACACAAATTTGTTATTGCTACATTGCTTGGAGGATTGTCATAAAACTATACACACATTCTTCTTTTGGTCTAGTTAATCCTAAAAAAGAATGGTACTACTCAGACATGCATTATGGCTGCCATTGTGGCCATGTTGAAAATCTTGTCACTCCTTCAGAATGTATATTCATATCAACAATTGGTGGGTTTTTAATGAAAATGGAGACAGTCTTACATCTAGTATTCTTGCCATAGTATCCCTCTTGACTAACATGTTGCAGAGATGGATGGTGAATGAAGAGAGAGAAACAAATGTAATATGTATGAATCATTGATGAAGAGACGCATGGATGAACAAATGCTTAGATAGATACCCAGTAGCTGGATGAATAATTATATGGTCAAATAGAGGGATAGTCCTTTGTTTTATGTGTCTGATGGACATAATATGGGTGGTATTTTGATCTCCTCTCAGAATATATTGACCCCTTTACCCAGAATGCACATATTTGGTCTATTGGGGAGCAGGGTATTTGATTTTGTCAGATCATTATCTGGGGGGGGGCACTTAGCTCTTATTTCCCCTGCTTGATGTGGCCAGTAGTGTTGTCAACAACTTGTTGATATGTAAACTAGTCTGCATAATACAGATGGGGCAAAATTAAAATCTAGTTCATTTCCTTGTAACTACATCATGATTTCCTCGTGAATCATTTCCCCCTCAGCAATGTCAAACATAGTATTGATGAATACATGTTTGAAAAAAGAGGCAAGAATCTGAAATAAATCTGCTATTAAAGGGTAATCAATTAATTTTGTTCAACATCAAACCAAGGTGTATTTAGTTGGATCAGTTGGTATTTAAAAAAGTGCCTTCTTGAGGATAAAATAGTCCCTGTATATAGGAAATGAAATCAATCAAGCTAGGGGTTGAAGTACAACAAGTGGATATACAACCCTTGACTTGTGAAGATGCTGAAAGAATGACTCTTAACTTGTACATGAATAGGATATGGGGTGCATGCTCTGCCTAAGCTTCCTAATGTTGAGTTGTCATGTATTAGGAGACAGAGACATAGATCTGAGACATAGATCTGAGACATAGACGTAATATATGTAATATATGTGTATATGCCGAGAGACATAGACGTAATATGTAATATATGCCAGACATAGAGTCTATAATAGACATAATATTATGGAGACAAAGACATAATATTATGCCATAACGGCATTAACAGCAATATGTATTGTTATAAGTTCTCCATGCTTTATTTAGAACAAACAAATGTGAATTTGACAATTGTGCATGCCTTAAGCATTTGTGTTGGTAATGTAGACTATATTCTACATTAATCCTAAGCTGTGCAATACTCCTTCATTCAAATGTGTTATGTGTACTCGCAAGATGAATGCTAACTGCACAGAGCCAGATCTGCCATCCCATAATAATCTGAGACATCAGGGTCTGTGCAATTTATTAGGAGTAATCAGTCTAACAGTTACCATAGACCTGATCTGCAGGCACATGATGCTAAGGTAGATTGGGATCTGTATTTTTCAGTTTGGCTTGTATGTGAGTACATAAGGCATGTAAAAGGTTTAAAATATTTTACCATTATCTTTGCTTAAGGAGGGTAGGATTGTGGATTATATAAAGTATATGTTGATATATAGTATTTTTTCCTGTATAGCACTTCATTGAAACAAGCTTAACATATTTGCAAATTCAGAAAGGCAATAAAATTAATGAAGGTTAATTCTTATAAATAAAAAAAAAAACAGGTCTACGCTGTGGATGTTGGCAATAGCAGATTAAGTAATCTATTATGAATATCTTGTATACAGTAGTATACTAAATTAAAAAAAATCCACAGCAATTATATTATTATTGTGATAATTTAATTCTTTGCCATTTTGATGTTCCTAAAATATTCAAGATCAAGTCCACATTGCATCAGATTATTGGAAATTCGCTGTTATTCCTGGATTCCAGTTTTCATGGATTATGATTCAAATCACAAATTTTAGGACAAGTCTGTGGAAATTAGAGGGCCTTAACTACAACAGTAGCATGGTATTTAACCAGTCCATCTAGTCTGAATTTATTGTAACATTAGAACTTGTATGTTGATCTGTCCTTGTACTGGGACAAGGATGTGTACTCTGTGACATTTTATGAAAGCAGGATGATTTTCTAGAATTCATTCATTTTTGCACCATTTTATTAAGACAGTTAACTTTTGCTTAAATTTTAATCAGGAACAAGTTGGTTTGTCAAAGTAAGCTCAGAGACTAAGATAAGCTGGTGCAGAAATATTTCGCATGAAAATAAACACCTTTCTCCCATCCAGTTTTCCATCTCTAGTTTTAAGTCCTGTGTAATTACAGAATTTCTGAATATGGTTTATTATAGGCAAATGTTTAATTATGTCTACTGTTTGTTAAAAAAACATCTTTAAGTCTTGATGTAACAGGTCATACATTAGTCAAGGGAGATGATGTTTCATCCTTTAACATATTAATTGTGATTTCTTGGAGGTTTGTTTTTCATAGCTGTTGCACACATTCATTTTCACATGTGCTGTGGTTTGGTGAAGAGTCTGAATAATGTTCAGTACCTTGATTGTCCATTTTGATTTTTATTTTGTATCCATTATTATTAGTCCCATTTAATTATTTAATAGTATTAAATTTAAATTTTCATGGAATTGTTTTTACCATTATTATAGCTGGGGTTTGGAAAAAGTATGCCTACAGGCTGCATCTGGATGGATAATCTTGCCGAGACGGTGACAGACAACTTCTTGTGTCGACAGTTCAGTCGTTTTGGTGGTGTCTCCCATGCAGTTGTGGATCGGCTGAAAGGGCAAGGACTAGTGTTCTTCGACAGCATGGAAAATGCCCAATTTGCCTTGCCTGAAATGAGAAACAGGATTTGGAATGGGAAGAAAATTCATGTAAGTCTGATGTTTGTTCATCACTTCTCACAATTATGTCAGACTTATATATGTGCTAATTATCAGAGATGAAAGTTTCAGTTGCTTAGCTGAAATTGCCTCTAGTATTCACTGCAAGATAAAATAGCCATGTTTTAAAATATAATAGCTAGCTGCATTTTTTTTTGTTCTTACATCTGCATGATAAGACATAATTATCATTCATTTAGTGTTGTAGGTTTCGTGGTTCTAAGCGTTGTTGAAGATTTATGCAAAAGTTTTTTTTCAAAATCAAATATAGGAGCAGTATATCAACACAGTTTTGGTTAAAAACTTCTTTAAAGTATACTGTACTTCCATCTATCTTTTTTGTAAATGATGATTGCAAACTGATATCTTTGCATGTCAGACCTTATGAATCGGCCTGAAAATTGAATTTTTGCTTGTTGTGTGTTCGAGGAAGGAGAAATTTGATCACCACTTTCACTTTTTAATATTTTATATCAACTTATATTCTTTGTCTTGTTCAAGTTTGTTTTCTGTTCTTTTTTTCTCTCTCAAATCTTGTACATTTCAGCCATTGGTAGAGGCAGATGACTTCATTTTTGGCATTTCCAATGTCAAGGTCACTAGAGTTCAAAATGGTATATTATCCTCTGCTTGATATGTGAAGTTTTCTTTGCTATGTTTTCATCAAACTTTAACAGTAGACTGCACTTGGGCAGGAGAATCTCCCTGTTGATTCTGAGATCATGAAGTGCAAGGTTATGGTCACTTGAGCTGATATGGGTCTTGCAATATATATAGGACAAAGTATGTTGATGCAACATCATGAAGATACAAAAACTAGAGAAACTTTGAAACAGTTGTTTCCATACTGTATGCAATTAACAGCATTGGTAGGAATTCACACAAAAACATATTTGTGACCAAGATTTTTTTTGTCAGCCATTCTTATATTTTTTGCCCATTAATTGCATGTTAATGAGGTGAGATATCTTAAGACCAATTTTTTTTCTTCTGAAATATTATACATTTATAGTTTTGGTTTTCAGATTGACTTTGCCAGCCGTGACTGCCAAGATAGATTCTTTGTAAAGATGGAGGAAAGTGGGCAACTGCGGGAAGGAGATCGACCTGATACACGCAGAATTTTCAAACAGCAGGTTGAGAACTACTGGGAGGAAGGGTATGATATTAGGTTTACCTCTGAACCACTTGTATGGTTAAATTCAGGTCACTGTGGTCTTATTTAAAAGGGTTTAAAGGCTTTCACAATTTTCATCATTACATTACATTTGTATGACACCTATTCACCGATAAGATCATGTGTGTATGTGGTGCTGTGCCCTTCTGTCTTAAAATTTGTTCATTTTTGGATCATTATAACCAAACTTTTATTTAACAATATAGCTGGGAGTTTACAGATAAAATAATTACATGCATTCTTTCATAAAACCTAATTCTAGACAAGTTACTTTGGTAGTATGGATTCAAATTAATCTGTAGAGGGAGGGGGGGGGGCTTTAATCTTTAGTCATCTTTCAGTGTTGTATTTTGTAGTTTATCTCTTTACATGCAATTTTGCTTGTATATTATGTAAATTGATGCTATCTTCACACACCATTAGGTAATGTTGGAAATTGGTCAGAATTTAATAATCAACAATCTGTTCCACATAATTGGTTCCACATAACTGACGATTATTATAATAGTTACAAAGAGAAAATTTTAATTTTTGTTATACAGATATATCATTGCTCAAGAGTTAGAATGTTAAAAAGGTAGGGGAGTTATTCTTTTCATTTGTATATTTTTAGACCTGAAACATGAGATCAGGAAGTTTTATTTTTGAAAATCTGACCAACATGCAATTTCTTTTGTTTTCTTTCTTTTTTCAGCATAAATGCACAAAACTAACAATTTTAAAAAATTTTAGATACAGGAATTCCAAGAAGAATCGATTACCAGAAGCCACGATCACTAGCATATGCAGCTCTAGCTGTACCTTGCATGATGTACACAGTATATCTGATGACATCACAATTGTAACTCATCATTTACATGTCTGTTGCTAAGCATTTCAGAGTTGTCTCGCCTTTCCAACACAATCGATAATGGCACGATTGATTAGCTCAACCAGCTGATTTTTGGTTAAATGTGATAATTGCAACAACACTAACATTAAATACATTGCATAAAGGAACTGTGGTAAAATAGTTCTGCAGGAGAGTCACTTAGCTCAAATTTCATACACATTATTAAGCCAATAAATTTAACCAAACAACATTATACTTTCATATGTATTAGTTGTGACACTACCTGGTCAGTGTGTGTATTTTCATGTATTACACATGGAAGAGCTGGAGTGGTTCAGATGCTAGAATGCCAGACTATTAGGTTGCAGTTCAAGACTTGCCCAGGACACATGTTGTAGTGTATCAATGAGCAATGCATTTGACTCCAGTCACCTCAATATAGTCCTTCATGTCAAAATGTGCCATTAACCAATGAACCAATCATTCAGTCATATACACACAGCAAATGAGTAGTGTAAACACAGAACTTAAAGTGGTGCCAGTCTTAACCCAGGATAAAAGATTGACCTTTCTTTTCTACCAAATGTTGAACCATAATTTTCTTGATTTCTTATTTAGTTAAAGAAGATTTTGCTTTGGAAAATTCATACTTTCTGGCAAGTTCAAGCAATTCATCCTTCCTAAATCTCTCCAACTGTTCTTTAGATGGAGTAGAAAGAAAGCTCTCCACTCTTAACATTTTTAAGAAAAAAAAAGCCTGTTATTTTCGCTAAAATTTCAAATAAAGTGAACTAGGAGAATTAAACGTTAAAATTTTAGTCAATTTCATCCCAGATGAGCCCCCAATTTTTTTTATGTTAGTATCAGCTCATTCAAAATAACATAAAAGAAAGAGTGAAGACAACAAGCTTTGTAAATTTTTACAAAAATAATTTATTTTCCTAGAAAATATGAAATAGTTCAACTGTTAAACAAGACTTATGGTTTACAGAAACAATCCAAATTGTTTGTTCAAAATAGAAACATAAGTCTTGTAAAAAGTTCTAAACACAGTCTGAAGTTCTGATCCAAAATGGCGGATGACCACGTCAGACGAAGGCTAACAGAAAATTACAGAATTTACACAATAAAACACAGTTTGTGTTGTTCCATTCCAATTTAGAATATGTTCGGGAAAATGTCTGTCCAAATAAGTAATGTTCTCCAGGAAAACAATTATTCAAAAGAAACGAAGTAAAATTAGCGCTTCTAACAAAACATGTTGTTCTATGTAGACATACAAACAGGCAACTTCTTCTAGCAAAAAAATACCATTTTTTAAAGGTAATAGAAGTTGTATAACTGACTTTACAACTCTACGACTGTGTATGACTCGATTATGACTGTCTGTCCGTGACTATGTACATCTTAGAAAAATCTCAAATATATAAATGAAGTTAATACGTTGTTTGAATTGCACGCACACAAGGACACATGCAATTTCATAATACTTCTGGACATTAAGAAAGCCTGAGCAAGTATCAGCCAATCCTTTTCATAGCTATTCCTGAATGTTTACTTGTAATGAATTAGTTATCATACACAGCACTTGCTCACATGAGTCACATTTACGACTCAAGTAAACACAGTTTACAACAACATATTAGACTGATATTAATATAGTCATATTAATAATTACATTTAATGAAATAAAATGAAATAAAAAGATTTATACAAAATTCAATTCACTCCTTAACATACACTTTAACTATAGGGTCGTAACACTAACAATTGATGCATTTTACTATTTCCATGTATTTAAAGTCGGGCCAAGTCCAAAGAGCTTTTAGAAGTAGATATTGTTGTGCCGTTCTGTTTTTTTTTTTTCTGCATGTTGAGTATACTAGTAGATTCCAAAGTAGCTCATGCTATTGAACATCTACAGCATATGGCTAACAATTGATACATTTCACTATTTCCATGTATTTAAAGTCCAAAGGGTACTCTCTGTAAACATATTCAACATAAAGTTTGTTAGTGCATATTTGATAACGATTGACCATCACTTGTTACTAAACCATTTTACAGGTCATGGTGTTATTTCAAAATATTAAGTAATATTTTAAATGAACAAAAAAAAATTCACACTTAGCCCTAACTGAACTAAAATGTTTTAAAAGTTAAATGTCTAATACGAAAGAATTTGTGCAGATATGAATTTGCAGTTTGTACCTACATGTATCTGTATATCAATATATTGTTACAACCTCGCATTTAGTGTCTTTTGTAAAGCATTTTTTGAACAGCAAAAGTTCTATTTGTGACAAAATATGGCATCTTTTGTACTTTCAGCATTTTATCTGCCATATATATTGTTTGTAAGTCAGACTGCAAACACCTGATCTGCACCTGCAGGTCCAGAGTCTGTGTTATTTGTTTGACTGACTCTTACAAACTTCACTGTCTCAGGTCTGACAGCATATTATGCAATGTAATGGCACAATTGTGCCTATGTAGTTTGCAGCTGGACTAGACTTTTTAAGTCAGTATAAAGAGTATTACAGATGTTCTGATTTGGTGTCGTCCTTCATTTTTGAAGGAGTACACAAGATGCCTCCAAGCTGCATGTGGTTGTTTCCCAGCATCCTTCCAGGTAAGCTTCAAAAAGAAACGTACCATGTTGCAGTCTGCCTCTTATTTTTCCTCAGTATGGAGGCAGAGAAATACCACATCACAAGTTCCTCTGTACAACCTCCTCCACCTCCACCTGTTCTCAACAACGCAACAAATTCCACTTCCTTTGTCAGGGGCCGAGGTTTCAATCGACGTGGAGGCTTTAACCGGGGACGAGGACGTGGTTCAGGACCTGGAGATCGTAATTGGGGTCGTGGAGGACGCTTCCACAATAACTTTGAGGAATTCTCATCACCATCTTCAAGGAGAAAGTAAGTTTAGATTAGGGCTGGTATTTTACTTAACACTGCCTTGATTAAATATAACCAATATTTAATTATAATAAATAATTATTTTGTTAGTAATATCTGGTGCAAGCAGTGGCATGTTGCATTAAAAAATATTTTTTAAAAATCTTCTGAAACTATAAACTTTAGAAGAAATGAAAGAAAATGATTGAGAATGTTTAACCCCAATGTTGAAAAAAAGTTTTTATTTTGCCATTAGTTTATAGCTGTATACCTTAAATTAAATGATTAGTTGAGGAAAATACTATAATTATCCAGATATGTTTTTTCTCCCTTTTAAAGCTGAATTCCACTTTTCTCCTGACTTGAATCCGATTTTTATATCATCTCTGATCCATTTTTTTAAAAATAAAAAAAGTCTGTCTGGTCCCATTCAGCAATGACCTTTGAAGGTATTCATTCCATATATTAGTTAGCAAATGACATTCGAAAAGAGTATCCTGATTGGTCAAACATTTAAATTCATTCAGTGAATCTTTGTGTATTGTAAACTGAAAGCATGCTTGAAAAGCATGGCATCATGAGTTGTTGAGAGAGAGACGATGACACGAAAAATTTAAAGTTTTAAAAGAACATATGGGATTGGTGGGAGTGAAAAGTTTACGGAAATTTATTTGGTCAATGTATAAGAAAACTGTTGGTTAGATGACTGACATTTTGTGACCTCTGCAAGAAAGATCTAAATTATGGGAATCATGTTGGAAAAGTTTGGAACAGCACCGACAAAAAAGTTGCATACAGAAAAATTGAAGCTCAGGAGACACTTAGAAAAAGGCGGAGTTAATTACTATAAGAATGATGATTTCTTTCATGAGAAAACAGATGTAGCTCTGTTAGAATATGTATACTGCATGTTGCCAATACAAACTAGCTTGAAAAGAAAAGGTTCTCATTTAGAATGAAATGAACTGATTGGATCCAGGTTTGGTATTAGATTTTAGTGGAATTGATAAGAAAATGAGACAAAGTTTACTGTAGTACCTCAGATGCTTTAAGCTGCAAACATTTTTTTTTTGTGTCAATCGTGAAATTGTTAAATTTAGAACTTGAAAGATGGTATCCAACAGACAAGATCTGTTGAAGACAAAAGGGAAAATAAGCCTCTTAAAAAGTGTTAATAATAAGCACCAAAGAGAAAGAAGGAATATTCAGACTCTTGAAAAAAAAAGCAGGAAGGGACACAATTACATTTATCTGACAACACATCAGTATGGGTATGTCTTGTGGTTGGAGTGAAATACAACAAAATTAAGGAATTATATCAATTATGTAAGTTCAATTGCTTCTTGTTTATTTTTTATATGAAATATAGGTTTAACCAAACTTAGCATGGGGTTGTATGTTCATTGTGTCCAAGATAATGATTGTTAGGTTCAAGGTAAGTAAAACAAAATTTGTTAAGCACATACAGGTATTGTGTGAAAAATTTAACTCTGGCATATAAGAAAATATTTTTGTTACTAAATTTGGTGTGTTGGAGTTTCTCAAGAATATATAAGATGGTTGCAGTACTAGGCAAATAAAATGACTGAAGAAATAAACTTGCTCTTGATTCCCAGATTTTCTTTTTGGTCAGTAGAACTTCAGTCTCTTCAAGGGCTTGTGTTATAATTTTATATTGAGCTTTTTAAAATTCTGTTTTTCTATCTAGGCACGTTTTACTGGGGTTGTTATTTGTTTCTGACAAATCTTTTTTCTTTTTTCTTTAGTCAATTTGATGAGTACAACCAGGCAAGTGGAACGTACCCAGAAGAAGATTCTTATGAACAGGAGTTACGTGCATATGGTTTCAGCCAAAGAGAACGACGGGAGCGTTTGAGTCAGAGCCCAGGTCATTATGAGGATTATGAATACGAGGATGGCTCTCAAAGTGGTCGGAATTATGAGAGATTTGAAAAGTATGGTAAGGAAGGTCGTTTTGATTCATATCGGAGTGATAGTCCAGGAAGTGATGTGGAATTAATACACGAGGAAGATTCCAAATATAGAACAAGAGATGAGAGATATTACAAGGATAAATATTATTCGGAGCAGGTGTCTAGAGATCGGTCTGCAAGTAGTGACAAAGAACAACAAAAACTTAGGTTATCATCGGACATTGCTAGTAATAGGAGCTGGTCTCCTACTAGTAAAGAAAAACGAACTAAAGAATTACCAATGTCTTACCGATCTCAGACCCCACCAACACCAACAGAAAATGAACCTGTGTATCATTCAAGGGATCATAGTCCAACTGATAGTGCTTACAGAAAATATGGGGATTATAAAAAACGTTTAAGTGCTGGAAGTGGTGATGGAGACAAGGATACTAAATCTGCAGTTTGGAATATAACACTTGCCAGTACAGGATTACGAAAAGAAATTGAGTCGGTTAAGACAGAAGAAAGAAATGCACGAAAACGCTCTTATGATGATATAACTTCTAAAGGTATTGTGAGGCATAATCTAACTGTACCAAATCTTGAGCGGCAGTCTAGTCGTGGAAGTCGGACTAGTTCTGTGGATTTGGATAAACTGTCAGCCAAGGTTGGGAAGTTGAAATCTGAAGTGCATGAACAGACATTGGGAAAGTTAACTGGTACTAGTCCTAGTTCAGGAAGCTCGCATGGTGAGTCCGATCATGGCTCCCTAACAGAGTCTGAATTGTTAAAACTTCATAAGGAGAAACAATTATTGCTTGATAAATTGAAACAGTTGGAAGATAATGGTAGTACTAGTGATAATGAATCAAATGAGTTAGAGGACACGAGGCGTGTGATAGCTAAAAAGCCTCGTTTGGACCTCGCATCACAAAATGTGGCAAAATATTTACAGAAGGCAGATAAACTTGGTTTATCAAGCCAGGAAAAGATTCGTTTACTGGATGTTTCCAAAAGTTGTCGCAAACAAATGGAGGATTTACGTAAACATGAAGCTTATCTCAGGGAACAAAAAGCTAAGAGTACTGTTGAAAATGCTAAAAAGGACACAAGTTTTAGTGATAATGATGAATCCCATACAGTTTCACCAAAAGATATTCCAACAGGTTTCCTTCCTAAGAAAAGGCGTAAGGTAGATGGTTCAGATATGGAGGAAAGTTTAAGGAGTCGTTTTTACAGAATGAGAAAAGATCAAGAGGAAGAGGGCATGTTTAGTAGTGAGGATGAAAAAGATTCAAAGAGGTCTCAAATAACTGAAAACATTTTTAAACAGTCGAGTACTCATTCCAAGGATGAAAGTCGTAGAATTTCTTCAGGAAGTGAATCTGCTAAAGAACATGGAGATCGAGTTCGTAGAAAAGAGGATTATGTGCCACCAGTTATTCCATTAGGAGATGATCTTCCAGACCCAGATTTGAAAGATCCACGAACGTATAAAACCAAAATGGAGGACACAGCTATGTCTCTGCCACTGCCAAAGTTTGCTCAAAGTTTGCCTCATGTTACATCTCCACTCCCATCACCTGTGCCGCATTTGTCATCCAAACAATTCTCTGATCTCCCATCCCACTCTGCTGCAGCAAAATCAGCCAGCAAAAGTGACACCTCCCAAGATTTGTATGATCCTAGTAAGCCTACTGAGCCATCTGATCAATCGCCATGCTTTTCACCACAAAGCAGCAGCAGTAAAGCTCAGTCACCAAATGGGTCACCGCCAGGATCATCATCTGGAAATTCAAAAGGAAATTCCGATTCTGTGGAGGGAGACTATAATGGAACTCAGTTCAAATCTGATTTGCCAGAACAGAAACTGGAACCTTCAGTTGGAAACAAGGGTGAGGACAGTAAAGAAAAACTTGAATTAGAAGACCATGATACATTCTCAGACAGTAACAGTGAACATAGTGATTCCATTGATATGGAAAATTTATCAATAGAGGAGCGAATTCGTCGTTTGGATGAAAAGTTATGTCAGGCACAGGTGGCAACTGCAACATCAAAAACACTGACATCAGTTGCATTAACATCTAGTCCAAGTTCAAATGTGTCATCATCACTTGCATCCTCCACAGCAGTCACAGCCAGCCCAGTTGCATCATCTTTATATTCAAAGTTCAGGATCAGGAAGAAAAATGAACCATCATTGCTGGGAAAGGAGACAAGTGAGCCGTCAGAAATTGTTAAACAGGTGTTGTCTAAATCAAGTGTTTTTGATCAAGATTCTAAACGACTGGAGCAAATATCGGAGAAATATGAACCTAAAGAAGTTAATTTAAACCTTGATGAATCACCAAAAAAAGGCCCCTTTAGAACTAAAGCAGCAGCAAAGGAAATGCCCTTAGCCACGTTGCCAGGTTCATTGATGGAGCGCTTAGGTCAGTCATCATCATTTCCTACATTAACTGTCAATACATCACTTGCCAATCAGGGTTTCATCTCTGTTGTGACTCCAAACAAATTTGGTGAGTCACCACTCAAAGATACGAGCTCTTCAGAAGTATCAACACCAAAAATGAGCCCAGCAATTGATCAGAATGGTGAATCTACTCGTGGATCTTCATATTCATCACCAAGTGTGAACACAATGCCTTCCATTGATGGACCACTAACGCCTGTTTATCATTATGAAGGTCTTGATGCAGAGGCTCTGCCTCCGAAACTTGAAACTCCTTCTAAGTCAAGTATGAATCATAATTTATGGAGACCAGATGATTCAGATTACCAGCATCTCTTGATAAAGGCACCAGAATTAGAAAAGCAAGAGAATTCAGAGATATTAGTGCCTTCACCTTTGAAGCCATTGTTGGCAACAAGTACAAGCCAGAATCAGGAACTTAATTCTGAGTTGATAACCTCACTAAATGGCAGTCCCCTTACTTCACAGATCTGCACGTCAAAGGCATCACCAAGAATGTTGTACAGTCCTGTACCAACTCTTGCTGCCAAAAAGGAACCATTTATGGGAATAAAGGAAAATGATTCATTAAGTAAAGATACTGCAGAAAAGAAGGAAACAGTACCACCAAAAGAGCCAACACAAGACAGTACCTACAAACCAGAAATGTTTGGTGTTTGCATTGTTAAAGAGTCTGCTCCAAAGAAGGAGACTGGTTTTGAAGCTTCCAGCAGTAGAGACATGAAACGGGATGCCTTTAATTTAGACATATTTGGAATGTCAACACCACTTGTTTTTGGTAAGAGAAAAGCTGATGAGAGTTCTAAAACTGAATCTGGTGGGGCAGAGAAACCAATGGACATAGATTCATCAATTGACGAAAAGGAAATAAAAACTGTTAATGTTTCTGATGAAAATAAAGTTGAGAACATGTCAGCAGATACTAGTAGTATCAAACCCTCAACAGACAAAGTGAAAATATCCTCTGAGAAGAAGAAAAATGAAAAAGAGGCTAAGAAAGAAAGTTTAAAGCAGGACAGCTCAAAGGAACCAGATAGTAAGAAATTGAAATCATCTAAAGATAAAAAATCTGATTCCATAAAAGAAGAGAAACACTTGAAAAAGAGTAGCAGTAAAGATATTGATAAGAAGATGGAGCATCACAGATCTTCATCTTCATCAGATAAAAAGGAAAAAGACAAACAAAAAGCAAAATCAGAAAAGAAGGACAAAGATGGAGACAAAAAGGCAAAAGAAAAGAAAGATCAGGAAGAAAAGAAGGAGAAGGATGAGAAGAAAGAGAAAGAAGACAAGAAGGAGAAAGAAGACAAGAAAAAGAAGGATGGAGAAAAGAAAGAGGAAAAAGAAAAGGAAAAAAAGGGTGAAAAGAAAGATGAGGTTAAGAAAAGTGAAAAGAAAGATAAACCTGAGAAGAAGGACAAAGATGGGGACAAGAAAGATTCACATAGACACGACAAGCATAGTAGCAGGAAGTGCCCAGACAAAAAGCCACCTAAAACAAGTAAAGATGTAAGTTCTGATGCAAAAGAAAGCACAAAAGATTCTGACAAAAAGACCAAATCTTCTAAATCTGAGAGTAGTCATAAATCTAAGAAAGCAAAGGAAGAAAGCTCAGGTGATAAAAGTAAAGAGCAAGAAAAGGACAAAGCCAAGGACATCGACAAGGAGAAAAAGGAACAGGACAAGGAGAAAAAAGACATGGACAAGGAAAAGAAAGAAAATGACAAGGAGAAAAAAGAACAAGACAAGGAGAAAAAGGAACAGGACAAAGAGAAAAAGGAACTGGACAAGGAGAAAAAGGAACTGGACAAGGAGAAAAAAGAACAAGACAAGGAGAAAAAGGAACAAGACAATGTAAAAAGGGAACAAGACAAGGAGAAAAAGGAACAGGACAAAGAGAAAAAGGATACAGAGAAAGAGGTAGCGAAAGATCAACCCAGTAGTGATAAAAGCAAAGAGAATGTTCTGAATGAAATGTCTAATGATCAGAATGAGAAGACTAAGGAAACAAAGGAGAAGAGTAAAGACCATATAGCAGAGAAATGCAAAGATCACAAGGCAAAAGATCACAAAGAAAAGGACAACAAAGACCCAGATGTTTCAAAAGGATCAAAAGCAGGTACATCTTCCTCAGAGAAATCTAAATCCTCATCTGAAACAAAAATGTTTGAAAAATCAAAGTCTGAAAAAGATAAAACCTCAAAAGAAAACAGCAAGACTAAAAGTGGAGGAGAGAAGAAAAGCAAAGACTCCAGTACCAAACAGCCAGATTCAAGTACTTCAAAGAAGACAAAAGAATCTGGGGATTCTGAAAAGAAAAGGTCCAAGTCAGAAAAAAGTGGAAGTAAATCGTCAAAGTCAAGCAGTGAAAATTCTAAAGATGATTCAAAATCCAAGGAGAAGGAAAGCACAGAGAAAAAGGAAAATGATAGTGCTGGCAAGAAAGAAAAGGACAATTCCTCAAAGAAAGAAGTAGATAGCACTGATAAAAAGGATAAAGAGAAAGAAAAAAATAGTTCAGGAAAGAAGAAGAAGAAGGAGAGAAACAGCGCAAATTACTTTGCTGTTGAGCTTGATTTTGAACCTTACATGTCTATGTATGATAAAGTGAAACGCAGATCCACTGAAAAAGATAAGGAAAAGGAAATGGAAGATGTGAGGAGGAGATTTTCAAAAATGCAAAAAGGTAGTCGTAAAAAGACCTCAAGGTCTAGCGACCATTCAGATGAAAGCATGCAAAATTCTGATGATGAAGATGCTTCAGTTTGTACTGATACCAAAGAGGAGAAAAAGGGGAAGTATATCTTTGAGAGTTCATCAGAATTGAGCAACAGTTCCTCAGAGGAGGCTATTTTTATGTCCAAACCCAAGGGCAAGATCCAGACTTCGAAAAAGAAACCCAAGAAGTTCTTTGATATATACTCCTCAGACTCTGAGGAAGATGAAGAAGCAATTAAGCAGCCTGAGAAGCCAAAACCTAAAAGTCCAACTCCTAAATCAGCTACACAGAAGGTGGAGAAAAATAAATTTCTGGCTGATTCTGATGACATGGATATTGAGCTGGACAGTCTAAGTGAGCTTGATGTCAAGTCAGACAAAGTAGCAAAACCAAAAACTTCAAAGCCAAAGAAGAGCAACAATGCAACTAAGAGTGATAAACCTGCCTCAAAGGGTAAGAAAGAAACCAAAGCCAAACCCCAAAAGCAGAGTAGTCTACTTTCAGATGACAGTGATGTGTTTTTCAAGGACAAAGGTTTAAGTGATACAGAGAGTGAACTGGACATCAAACCAAGTAAAGTGATCAAGAAACAGTCAGATAAGAAAAAATCACCACCTAAAGGTCATTCTATTTATACATCATCTGAAGAAGATGATGATGAACTATTCAGCAAGTTTTCATCTTCATTGAACAGTAACAATAAATCATCAAGTCAGAAATTAGCAGAGAAAGAAACACTAACAGAAGTCAAGGAACACATAGACACTGAACCGAAGAAATCAGATCCAGAGCCACTGAAACTCACAGAGGATAACACTGACATTCCAGTCTCTGATACAGAGACCAAATCACTCAAGTCCATTAAAAAATTGAAAGACAAAGATGGTAAATCTCAAAAAAAGACAAAAAAGACAAAAAAGTCAGAGCCAAAAATTTCTAGTGATAGTGTTGTTTCAGAGGCTGAATCAACTGTTTCAAATCTGTTATCAAAGCCTGAGGCTGAAGTCTTCTCAGAAACTGTCTTTGAAAAGGATGAACCTGTGGTATTCTCAGAAGAACTTAAAATGGAAAAGGAAACCCCAGTACTGTCTGATAATGAGAAGAGTAAAGAAAGTAGAAACATTGAAGATAATGAAGTAAAGTCTAGTAAGAAAGGGAAAAAGCACAAGAAAGAAGGTAAAAAGAAAAAGAAAGACCAAGAAGAGAAGAATGATAATATATCAGAAGACTTAAATATAAGCCAAAAACAGAATAAGAGAACTTTGTTAGAAGATTTGAATATGACCAACTGCTTATCAGAATCAAGTGTTGGTGAAAGTGACAAAGTGCTTGATCATGTGATTAATAGGAAGAACAATTTGTTTGATGACTTGAGCAACATATCAAATATTGTCGAGTCAGCAAAACTAGAGGAAACTTCATTTGTGACTAGTGAATCCAGAGACAATATTTTTGACAAAATGACTAACATAACTCAAACTAGCATTAATATTAAACCTGAAAAGGAAGGCAAGAAGAAGCCCAAGAAAAAGAAAAAGAACCAGAAAGATGACAAGAAAGATTCCACCAAGAAAGATCACATTGAAAGTAAGAAAGAAAACTGCGAGGCCTCACATGAGAAAGACTTAGTAGATAGCAGTTTGAAGGATGATAAACCCCATGATCTCTCCGAGTCAAAACAAGAGATAATAAATGATTTTGAGGTTAAATTGGAAAAAGGGGACTCAAAAATTGAGAATATATCTGAGCCAAAGGATGAGCAACCCCTAGCACAACTTGAGAAAGCTGAGAAGAAGAACAAGAAGAAAGAGAAGAGTGACAAAGACAACATTAATAAAAGTGAAACAGACAAATCCAATAAGAAGAAGAAGAAGAGAGAGGAAGCAAAATCAAGTACAGTCTCAGATATATTTGAATTTACAGAAGATGATGAAGACAGCCTTCTGCCTTTGAAGGACATGCATGTTAAGCTTCATAGAAGCGAATCTGGTGGCAGTGGAAAGACACATGAGGAGGTGAGAGATCCAGGCTTTGGAAAGACACATGAGGAGGTGAAAGGAAAGACAAAAACTGGAGATCATAACTTTGATGTAGACAAGAGTAAAGAGGACAAGGTTGAAGAAAATGAGTTTCCTGAGGTTGAACCAAAAGAGGTTGTTGTTGAGACTAAAACTGAGGAGAAGCCTGAAAAATGTAAGTCAAGACCACGTAAGAGGAAGTCCAGAAAAAATAGTAACAAGGGCTCTGAGGTGTCCATAGAAGATGTATTGATTCCAAATGTTCAAGCTGTTGAACCTCAGGAAGAAGAGGTAGTCCCAGAACCCACAGATATATCTGAAGTAGAAGCTATAACTACAGAAATTGAAAGCAATAAACCAGATCAGACACTTGAGGCAGTTTCTAATTTGGAAAAGGAAAATCAAGGTCTTAAAGAAGAAGAGCAGACGGTTACAGAGGTTGTGACTTTTGACCCTCCAGTGTCTGAGGAGCAAGAATTGGTAATTGATGAGGGAATACCATTGCATGTTGAGGATGAAACTACCAAGGCTATAGAATCTCTTGTTGAAGATGAAACAGCCAATGCAGTAGCATCTATACTTCCACCAGAAGATATGGCTGCATTCTCAGTTTCATCCACAATTTCAAACCAATCTAGTGTACAGGTTGAAGACTCCAGTTTTCTTGGTACTCAGTTAAACGAAGCAACCACACCTCAAATCATGCCAGAGGCCCAATCTATTGAAATTGAAACATCTCAACAACCAGAACCAGAAAAATCAAATGCTGCAACTCCAGGACGCAGGAAGAGAGGTAAAGGAAAACGATCCAAGTCACAGAATAAGGAAGAATTAGCTGCCCCAGAATCAGAATCTCAGCTCAGTGAAATCCCAAGTGTGACAGACCAGTCCCAGCCTGAAACAAACCAGTCTACAAATCAAGGTTTTAAATCATCCCAACAGCCTAGGGAAGACTTTCAGACAGACACACATGATGGCTTCTTGTCAGACCTTGGGCAGCCTGACAAAAATGATGATGATGATGATGCTGGCATGGGTAGACTGCAGATTGACCTAGAACCTCCCAAGCAGGAGAGCACTGGGAAGAGGAGGAGGAGAGTTAGTAAACAAGCCAAAAATAATAAAACTGCTGAGAACAATTACTTGATCCTGCCATCTCCTGCCCGAGATGAATTTGATCCTCTGGAATCCACCCTTCAGGCATCATTGGTGGAAGAATCGGATGATAACAAAGATTCATTCAATACTGATATAGAAACGGATAGCCAGTTTGATAACTCTAAAGGAGAAAAAGAAGATGACCAGAGGCAAGACTTTGACTTCCTTTCACCTGATCAGGATGATTCACTGACAGACAAAAGATCCAGGAGAGGCAAAAGGCCCAAGAACTATAAGGAAATGAATTCTGGAATCTTGCCAAGGACAAATTCACCCAGATCCAAAACTTTGTCACCACGATCACCTAGAAATGCCATGTCACCTAAACAGTTGCACAAGTCACAGAATTCTCCAAAACCAGAAGTAACAAAAGCAGCACTTAAAAGAATAACTTTTGGTGGTCAGAAGGGAACAAAATTTGAAGATCCATTTGATTCACCTGCTGGGAAAGAAGATTCACGACATGGAAAGGTACAAGCATCTGCTCAGGAATTTTCTCTGTTTGAAAATGAGGCAGCACCTGATGTTGCAGGAGATAAAGCTGCAGAGAATGACAAAGCCCACAAGACTAGTACCAATGTGTTTGACTTTAATGATGATGCAGAGTTGCCCCTTGAGCCCGTTACCCTACAACGTAACAGAGGGAGTCGACGTAAGAAAGGAGCTGAAGTACTTAGTCCTGAACCTAAAGTTGAACAGGGATTGTTGATGCTAAGTCCAGAGCAGAATTCATCTGGAAGTGCAGATGACATAAAAGCAGGTCTTATCAGTCCTGAGTTTAAATTTATCATTAGTAGTCCAAGACACAAGACAGATATCTTAGGAAGCCCCAAACACAAAATTGACTCTAATCACCCATCCAGGAAGATTGAGCTTGGAAATGTGGATCTAAAGATGGGAATCTTCAGTCCACAGCCTGTCACAGCAGCTCATGTGGATGATGTTCACTCCGAGAAGAAGGCAGTAGAGGAAGAGAAGAAGCCAGAGCCCCTTTTCAAAGCATACTTTGATAATTTGAAATTACCAAGGTTATGTGTCAAGCAGGAGGTTGAGAAAGAACCAACTGTCTTGGAGAAGAGGAGTGTGGAAGAGAGACATGAAGAGGCTGAGGTTAAGAAAGCACATTTTGGAGTTGAGTCATCAAAGGTGACCCCTACACCTTACAGTCTAGATACACTTAAGATTGTTTCTCCAAGGACACCAGCTACACCAATGAGCAATATTGACAGAATCATTGATAATGTTTCAAAAGGCATATTTGATGATATTGATGCAGAAAGGGAAACACCAGTGTCATTATCATCTTCACTGACATCAACAGTTGGACCTGTTACCATTACAGGAGTCATCAAGGCCACAAACAACAATCTCTTGGAAGGTCAAGGTCATGACTTGTCCATGGCAGCAATAGAAGCAACCAATGTTGCACCTGCAGTAACTGTAGGAAAACGTCGGCAAACCAGAAACCGAAAGAGCAGTGACGAACAGACAAAAGCAGGCCGTGGTCCACTGATGAGCCCCCCAATGATGAGTCCCCCACTATCAGTATCCACATCTCCAACAGTATATACATCAGGAGTTAGGATAGGTGAATCATCACAAGGTAGGTTAACATTGTGTTTCTGAATAAAAGATTCTCAAAGTAATATATAACGAAATTATTTAAAATGCAATGTTAAGTTAAGGTTTGTTAATTGTTCTGCATAGGGTGTGAATTTGTTTGAGAAATCGGACATAATTGTACCAGACTAACTTGAAAAGTGAAAAGTCACTAGCACTTTAAATTCATGGTTGTTATTGATGTTGCTCATTTTACCCTTTTGGACCAATGTAACTAACATTGATAAAGGATTCCTTATTGTAATTAAGTATTTGTGGATATCAAATAATTGCTTTCAACAAGAAAAAAAACCCACTATTTTCATCAGAGTAAAGAAAAGACTGCTTTCTAAGGTTCATTATTGTGTAGCCAAAAATATGTTGTGTGTGTGTGTATATATATATATATATATATATATATATATATATATATATATATATATATATATATATATATATATATATATATACACCCATACACACACATACATACATACATACACACATACATACATACATACATACATACATACATACATACATACATACATACATACATACATACATACATGGGTCATGCTATCAGGTGAAGTAGGTGACTAAAATGCCCAAAAATTGTAAACTTTGTCACCTTCTGCTAGAAAAGCACAACTTCTGTTTTTTTTAAAGGTACATTGACTAACTATACTTTCTGAGATACCCCTTGCCTTAGCCAGGTTAATTCTAATATTGTGCTGCACCAAAATGTTTCCATCATTACTATGCCTAGTTTTGGTATCCATTATGCTGACAAATTCTTGCACATTCACTGGCATGTGTTTTGACAGCTGATTGACCATTAACCATTTCCCAAATAAGCTATGTAGCAACTGTCACTGCCCGATTTCCACATCTTTTGATGATAAACACATACAAACTTGTGTTTTGGAACTAACAACAGTATGTAAATAGAAATTTGTGTTTTAAGAACTGAATCAGTGACCTGGATATTTTAACTGCTTCTTGTACACTATTTCATCATAAATATAGTTTGAAACTGTGCTGTAAGTGAACCAGACCTAACTGGGAAATAATTGCAGACATTGCTTATTTTTTTTTGTAAATAATCAGGCAAATATATACAGTTCATAGAAAGCAAAGTCCTTGTATGATGTTATTTACGATTTACCTTTAAAATGCAATTATGTAGGTCAGACAATGCTATGTTCGTGACATGGATGTGTTGTGGAATGCATGAAAAGCATTGTAAGGTCAAAGTTGTTTTCTGAGACTCATATTTGTGAAAATATGGATACTATTTAACCAATGCCTAAAATTACTATCAGTAGGTAGACAAATCAATAAACCACAAAGGTGAAATCCTATCTGTGGACTTTTATAATGAGGCTATATAAAGTGGATGATTATGAAAACCCTTCCTTCTAGAAATAGATGGACCCATGTGCATGTTAATTTGGTTGGAAAGAAGGATTTTTTAATATACTGACTATAAAGGAGCCATGTCTAAATTTGTGCAATTTAGTGTTATATATAAATAATGTTTCATCAGCAACATAGAAATGAGGACAAACACTGTGATCTTAAGACGTGTGCATTTGCCATCATGTACCTAAAAATGAGGACAAACAGTATGATCTTAAGATACATGTATTTGCCATCATGTACCTAAAAATGAGGACAAACAGTATGATCTTAAGATACATGTATTTGCCATCATGTACCTAAAAATGAGGACAAACAGTATGATCTTAAGACACATGCATTTGCCATCATGTACCTAAAAATGAGGACAAAGAGTATGATCTTAAGATACATGTATTTGCCATCATGTACCTAGAAATGAGGACAAACACTATGATCTTAAGACACATGCATTTGCCATCATGTACCTAGAAATGAGGACAAACACTATGATCTTAAGACACATGCATTTGCCATCATGTACCTAGAAATGAGGACAAACACTGATCTTAAGACACATGCATTTGCCTGGTAAAAGGGGTTGTTTCAGACATTTTTAGAAATTTTTGAAAGTGACATTATTGTGAACTTTTAAAAAGTATAAAGATAAAAAAACAAAATGTGATTAAGAGTAATTGATTGAGCATTTTTACTAACTTGCAATTACATTAATGTAATCTGGTTAGTCAATTAAAGTTTGTTACAGTGTAGTGTCTGTTATTCTCTTTTAGTCATATGGGCAAAAAAACTCTAAACTTACTACTTAAAAATAAAGTATAGCTTAAATGTTAAATGCAAATATGGACAGAGAGCATAACTCAAATAAGAGAGCACACACACATACACACATCAACATGTTTCTTTGTAAATGAAAGTAAATTGTAATACCTTTGATAGTGTTCTTTTCCTGTGCTATCAGCATGAATAAATAATTTAGCTGATCTATTTTTTTTAGCTTCTGTTGTTGAATCTACAGTTGTTGCTTCTCAAAGTGGATTTATGCCATCTGTCCCTACTCCAGCATTTACTAAACTAGATCATCCAGAACCTAAGAAGGGTCAGCAGTTAGAGGAAAAGCAGCAGACAGTTCAATCTCTACCACCTATTACCACAAATACAGAAAGCTCATTTGTCACCACTCATCACCCTGTTTCAAAATCAACTATCAACTCAGCTGTACCTGCCACTATTAGCATGGGCATCTCCACCACAGCCATTTCCAGTGCCACCACAGTTGTCATGGCAACAGGCCTACCAAATTTGGCACCACAACAGACACAAGATAAGGTAGCCGAAGAGCTGATCAAAGAGCATGGTAAAGATAGTGCACTTTCAGTGATGCAGGAAATGCCACAGACTTTGCCAGGCCCTTCAGAAACACTGCCAGTGTCGGTGTCCAGACTGCCAAATACTCAACCACAATCACAGCCCCTGCAGAGCCAAACTCCTATTAGTCAGCAGACACAGGTTGTAACCTCTCTTGCCGAGATTCATAGACGACAGGAGGAGGAAATAAAGAGACGCATGCAACAACAGCAACAGCAGCAAATCCTGCAGCATCAACAGCAGCAGATGCAACAGCAACAACAACTTCAACAGCAGCATTTACAAATGCAACAGAAACAAGAACAACAGCAATTGCAGCAAAAGCAGCAGCAACAAAGTCAGAACAAGCCTGCAGAGAAACCCGTACAACCAGTGCCTAGCCTTCAACAAACTCTACAGCAAGACCAGTTGACTAAGGCTGGCCTGGGAGCTCTTTGCATGCCACACAATCTGCCTCTGTTTGGAATTCCACCAGGGGCAGCTAGACACCTTCCACCACATATCTTCTTGGCCAATCATGCAGCACAAATGGCTGAACTTGCTACTCAGGCAGCACATACACAAAGCCAGGACAAGCGAGGGCTGATGGGTGGGCCTGGAGTCTTGGAACCCGGTCAGATTCATTCACAGCCGCATCAAATGCAACAGAAACAAGGCTTACCTCCATCACATCCGATGGAGAAAATGCAGCACCAAGCATTGGAGCAGCAGAAACTGCAGCAACAACAATTAGAACAGAGACTGAAAGAACAGCAACAGATGGAACAGAGAATTCAAGAGATCCACAGGCATCAGCAAGTATTGGCTCAACAACAGCAGCAGCAGCAACAACAACAGCAGCAGCAACAACAGCAGCAGTTGAAGAAACAAGAGGTGGGTTTTACATTTGTGCTGTTCAGCACACATAAGTATAAAATAATTAAACAGTAGAATTTAATGCCTTTATAATTTCCTGTTGAAAATATCTAGCTATACATCCTTTGTTGTGATTTTTGTCTTGCATGATCTTTTCTGCTGGAGAAAAACGGGTTTTATTGATCTTACAAAGATACTGTCAGCAATGTTAAAAATGTTGGAACATTGTAAATTTCATAAAGTTTCCAAACTTGTATTCTGAAAAATTCATCACACTTGATGCTATAAATGATTGACTTGTCCCTTCTTTTGTGCCAGTTCCAAAAATACTTTTGTGTAATATATTTTCCTAACATTACAGTCTCAGAGAGGGCAGGGAAAGAAAGACAATCCACGTGCCCGGGCCTCCGCCAGCCAGACCTCTGCTAGCCCTCAGGATCAATTGCCCAATCACCCACCTAGTCATGAATCCATGGCTCAGTTGCCCACTGCAGTTCACCAACAGTTGAAATCTCCATTGCCAACACATCCTGGGCAACCCTTCAAACCAGGACAGGGACTACCTCACCCATTACACCCATGGCCCCAGCATCTTTCAGCACAGGTCCGTCCTGAAGTGCTTAGAGAGGATGTGGTTAATACCAGCGTTGATCTAGCTCGGAGCAGTGCTGGTCCCACTGTTGGCACTGGGGGCATGCCAATCAACACCACTGGACAAAGGGTGTCACCTCATCCCCCTACCAAGTCGCCCACTGTTGCCCAGATGGCACCCAACATGGGAATAATGTACTCCCAACACCAGGCAGGAACCCAGAGAGCACCTAGTCCTCAGGTTGCAAAGGTAGTACTTAGTTTAGTAGTTGAATGTTGAATGTGCATAAATTAACATTGGTTTTAATAGTGTCCATGTCTAAGTGCTTCATTTTCTTGTAGATATTTATCTTGCATACAAATAAAAGCACATTGTGATGTGTATTGCTGATTGTTTAGGTACATGTAATTAAAAAATTTAAAGTCAATAATAATTTTAAGGACCTTAAAGAAACTTGCCGTTTGTCTGCAGCCATTAGGGAAAACCAATAAAATTTGCAGTTATCCATATATTTACAGCTGGCTGGATTGGGCTGGTGAAAGAAAATTTTCACAGTATCTGTCATTTTGTCCTGTATGTTCTGCGGTGCTATGTGTGATTTCACTCTTGCTTTTAAAGACTTGTGTAATATTTATTCTGACTCTTAATTCTAATTTTCAGACTGCAGAGAGACAAACTCCAGGAAAGTGGCCATCCAACAGTCCAGGTGCTGTGAGACCATCAATCCAGCTCTCTGATGGGAGACCCAGAATACCTTCCACAGAGGCCTCGCCCACCACACCCAGAGATCTGTGGGGTGCATGTCATTTCTGATTTTATTGAATACAGACATAAAATATTTTGCATTATTAGTGGGATGTACGGATTGACCAAATAACTGGATATGGACATTATTCATGTCAGAAAAATGACCAGTCCATACTGGAAATAAAGTACCCAAAGCTACACCAGAGTAACCAGCCTGTGCTGGTCAGCAGGTGTCAGACAAATACACTTTGTCTTGTAATTTGTCCTACTGATCTTTAACATTCTGTTGAGATGGTCAGTTCCTTACTATTTCCTTAACCAAATACAAGGGCATAAGTTTTGAATCCTGCTATAAGATCATCCATTGGTGGTCACCATCTTGTGTTTTTGGGCAAGATACTTTACTCCATTTGCCTTGTTTTACTTATGGCAGCACTTCGCCATGTAAGATAATAGTAGCTTCATTATGGATGGTGAGGGGGGTGGTTAAAAAATTTATCTTCCACTGTTTGTTTTAAAACACCTAATTAAAAAATTTAATGTGTATTTGGAGAACAAAAAATTTTTTGCTGTCCAAAAACATGCAGTAAATATAGTAACTGTAACAAAAGTCAAAAGTGTACAGTTTTTATATACATCTTCAGATTTTGACAGTAACATTTCTCTTGGTAGTCTATTAAAAACCGGGAGACTAGTTGCTTTCATGAAATTAAGATTTTACAGTTTTCAGGTGCAAGTCAGAAAGGGCAATATCGCTTGCAAAACATTTAGAGAGCTGCATTCACATTATTGAGTGATGGCTAGACATGCAGCTTACTGAATTTCCATGCTTTTAATTAAGTATCACTGTATATTTATTGGAACCCGAGTACCATTTTCTCAATTACATGAAAGATAATTAGTGAAATATTTTTATTTTAGCCAACATGCAGAGCCCTGGAGCTCAGATTGGACAAGCACCACCCCGCACACCTCGGCCCGCACACCAGCAGCCACCAGAGGGTGCTCCAAGACCAGCTCACCAGAAGCTCCCAGAACACTCTTTGCATGCAGAAATAGCAAAGGACCCCAAATTTCTACAGCATAGAGAGGTAATTATATGGAATCTGAACCAGTTCTTTGTTGATACATATTGGATTTTAAGATGATGAGACTGCATAGCACTGACAAAGTGAACTTTTGCATGAAGTATTGATGTAGGTTTTATTCTGCTAGGCACAAAATATACAGGTCTTCTGTAATAGTGCATTTATACATAGACAAAAAAAGGACAATCACATATCTATAAATGTTTTCATTTGCATATCTTTGAAGAAAGTTGTATGATATTACTAACATATTTTACATGTAAAATCTCATGTTGAAAATTGTTGGATCAAATAACTTTGAGGGATTTAACCTGTACTTGATTTTTATAGACTTTTATGCTTAGGCTTCTTTTCAGTCAGTGCAAGCTATTATGTACAAGTTCTAACTTAAGGTGATGCTTACTTATTCCAAAGTTGCAAAGTGTAATCCTTAATAAAATTGACTGATTCCAATTGGTAGACTCTTTAAATATTATAATTAATAATTTATTTATCAATTTATCATGCAAAGTTCCAGTTTCTTCTTTTGAAGCAAATCCAACAGGAGATGCACCGCCAGGAATTGTTGAACCTTCAGAGACAAGAAATTCAGCGAAATGAAATGCGCCAGCGTGAACAAGCAGCTGCTGTACAGGCAGCACAGGCACAGGAGAGGGAACGAGAAAGGGAAAGAGAACATTCGCGACCAGATTCACGCCAGTCACCTAGTGGCATTTCTCTGCGGGAGAGAATTGGATATTCATTTGTTGAGCCTCGACCACCAAGTCAGTCAGATGCTAAAGTTCCTCAAAGTCCATCCCTTATTGACTCTAGATTTCCACAGCAGTATACAAATCTTCCTGTGGGTTATCACGCTACAGACCTTAGGCTCGGTTCAACTCAGGCACCTAGTGCTTTCAGTCCAGCAGCCCCAGGGGCTGAGGTTGCAGCTCACATGTATACACCAGCAGAAATTCAGCGATTGCAGCAAGCAGGATTGGGTGGGTATCCAATCCGGGTGTTTGAGCCTCATGTACAGCACCCTTCCTACATGATCCCTGCAGCTGTACATCCACATCTTGCATATATGGCACAGCATGTGGAACATCAGCAGCTTATTGAAGGTAGGCCATCAATATCAGCATCAGGAGCACACAGTGTATCACCAACACAGACAGTGCCTCAAGAAGGACGTGTATCCCAAGGAAGACAGGCCCATATGGGACCAGCTCGTACCCTTCCAGAGGCTCCTCCCCATCCTGGGGATGGCAGTTTGCTGAGTTTGTTACAGGTATGTTTTCATAAAGTGCACAGAATGTTATAGTAAAAGTAATTTGAGCATTTGTCTTTCATTTATTTTGGGCAATGTTTACATTTTTGTAAGCCTACATCTTTCTGTACTAAAATATGAAATAAATTGTATAATCTGACTGAAATAAAACCTCATTTTTCACAAACTCAATCTGTCTGCCACTAGTTGTCAGTTATTGCTTACAGTCCAAGATGGAGTCTTAACTTTAAATGGCACGATAAAATTTAAAGAGGTAGAGTAAATTTTCTAGTCTTGGATATCCATGAAGGACATGTATGTTCTTTCAAGAACATCGTTTTCTTATTTCATATGATTTACAAAAAAAAATATACTTACAACTGGTGTTAGAAGGATGACAGAATAAGTTCAAGAAACGGCCATTCATGCAACTGACTTAAGTCGTTAACAACTGTTGAGTAAGAGTCTATTTTGGGCAAATAGACAAATGTTAGTACTTGCCTAATGGCAAGTGGATTTACAAATTTCACCCCCATGTTAAAGTAAATGGCATATTGTGCTTAGATTTTCTGAAATGAGGTCAGTGTGCTTTGAACTCATGTTTAGATACCTGGAAAGTTTGCCCTATATGTGTAAATTCTGTGTTTAACATTTTTGTCATCCATATTTCATGAAATTTTTTCACTATGAACTGAAAATATCTCTCCAACAGAATCGTAAAACTTTCCCATCAATGACAATGATTCAACAGAAAATGATATGTCAGTAGGTGCAACTTTTTATCTTGGTTTTGCTGATTCATCAGTTATTTCATTTAGGGAACATGAGTCAGATTATCTGGAGCTAGGATAGAAACATCTCTTTTTGTACATTTAAATATTTTGGAGTGATAGAAATTCAGAAAATAAAAGCTTAAATAATGGAGGCTGTACTGCAATAGTATAGCAGTATTCCATACATGGCTTGAACTAAAATAAAGAGCATGCTTTGCAAGCATCTATCTGGATCTCTTCTTTCTTTTTGACAGCGCTATCCTGTGATGTGGCAAGGTGTGTTGGCCCTGAAGAACGACCAGTGTGTGGTTCAAATGCACTTTATTGCAGGATGGCAGCCCCTAGTCAAGATGTCACTACCCCAGCAAGAACCTGATGGGTCCATCCAGCCATTAAGAATTGCACAGAGGATGCGACTTGAGCCTGCTCAGCTGGAGGGAGTGGCAAAACGGATGCAGGCAAGTTTTTTTTTCATCACATTCGTAGAAAATACCATCTGTCGAATGCCAAACCAGTTTTCAATATTCATGTTGCTTTCTTGCTTAAGGAGTAATGCTTTTTGGCAAAGGAGTAGTGCATTTTTCCTTAAGGAGTAATGCTTAAGGCAAAGGAGTAATGGATTTTTCCTTAAGGAGTAATGCTTTTTGGCAAAGGAGTAATGCATTTTTTTCTTAAGGGGTAATGCTTTTTGGCAAAGGAGTAATGCATTTTTTCTTAAGGGGTAATGCTTTTTGGCAAAGGAGTAGTGCATTTTTCCTTAAGGAGTAATGCTTTTTGGCAAAGGAGTAATGCTTTTTTCCTTAAGGAGTAATGCTTTTGGCAAAGGAGTAATGCTTGTCAAAACAGATGTTACATTAGTGCTCATTTTAGATTGAATTGATTAAGTGAGTGAAATAATTACTTTCTTTTGTGAACCTTGACAAGCTTCATAAATTTCATTTGAACATTTGTGCACCTTCAAGATTTTTATTTTATCATGGGACAAAAAAAAAGAACTTTTATTTACAAAAATGCACACAATGTAGAGAATTCCCAGCTGGCTTGTTTAGGTTCTTATTCTGATGAGCATGGCATTCCCATGGTTGATCAAGAAGAATTATAATGCCATTTGATATGTGTGAAGTTTATACTTTGATCTCTGATGAGCTAGGAATTCCTATGCTTGCTTGTTTAAGAATAGTGATGATGCCATACTATGTGTGTAGTTTTCACTCTGATCAGCTAGGAATTCCCATGCTTGTTTAAGAATAGTTATGATGCCATACTATGTGTGTAGTTTTCACTCTGATGAGCTAGGAATTCCCATGCTTGTTCAAGAAGATTTAATGATGCCATACTATGTGTGTAGTTTTCACTCTGATGAGCTAGGAATTCCCATGCTTGCATGTTTAAGAATACTTATGATGCCATACTATGTGTGTAGTTTTCACTCTGATGAGCTAGGAATTCCCATGCTTGTTCAAGAAGATTTAATAGCTATTCCCAATCTTGACAGTCTCTTCTTTCTGTATAAATCTTGTTTAATAAGCAATACCAGCTTTAAACACCTTGTAGTTTATCTTTATTTAATATTATAAAATGCATCAAATGACAGATTGAAAAAATATTGTTTCATTGTACAGCCTTGATCTGGCTTGTGCCAGATCTGCTGGTACAGGATGTAGGGGCAGTTCTGCAATTACCAATTTTACTTTGAATGGATTCTCATAGGTGATGGTAGGTCATGATCTAAAAATCTTGCATCAGTGGAACAGCGTCTTACCAGATTTACTGGCAATGTGATGGCAGATCTGAGATTAAAAATTTTGCTTAGAATGAAGAACACTTGTCCCTAATCTGCAGCCACATGATGACAGGTGTCGGTCTATACTGTTTGTATATGGATTCATGTAAGACATCAGAAGAAATGATAATACCAGTAAGTAGTATAAACAATTTAGCACTAACCCACTCTATATTGATACATACATTACATATAAGATTTCTGTTATTTTCAGATGGAGAAAGACTTCTGCATGCTCTTGGCTCTGCCATGTGGTCATGACCACACAGATATTTATCAGCAAACTCGAGCCATGTCTGGTGGCTTCATACAGTACCTCCAATCTAAACAGGCTGCTGGGATTGTCAATGTTGCTGACCGGAACATGCAAGTGAGTGTTTAAAATGAGACAGTGTATTCTTTAATATATTCTAAAACTTGTTTTTTGTTATAATTGGTTAATGTGGGGGGTGGAGGTAGCAGAGAGTTAAGATGATGCCATACATTTTTAGGTGAACTTATTTGTATGTACATTTATACATTGCCTTGTTGTCCACTGCGTTCTTGTGAATGAAATGGTGGACATGGTATCTGCATATCGTTTTAAATATCCATCAGTTTAAAGGACATTTGAGATTAAGGGATGAAACTCGTAATATTCATATATCATCATTAGAAAGTGTGTTGTTGGCCACATTTCAGATCCTGTCTTCAAGGTTGAAGTCATGGGTCAGTATGTTTCAGTTTTTGCATACACTTTTTAACTTTCAAGTCTTTTGAAATCAAGTTATAGAACAAGGTATTCTTGTATATCATTATGAGAAGGGATGTTGTAAACCACATACTGTCTTCAAGATCATGGTGACAGTTTCAAGTACTCTTAATGCCAACTACATTGCTTTTGTATGAAACCCTGCACATCATCAGACAGTGTATGACATACTAAATTTTGTATCCAGTTTGAAGGTTTATGCTCATTAAAGTTTTCCATTACAATTTCTACTTACGGGTTACATTTTGTATACTTGTATACTGTATAAGTTTTGTGCTGTACTACATTGGTGATCAAGCATTAAATGTTACAGTTTAATATTTTAAGGTTTTCATTACACTTTACAATTCTGCACCTTTAAAAATTTTGTAAATTAAGGAATGAAGCTTTGTATACTTAGAAGTTTTGTCCCATCAAGATCAAGAACACAGTTAATGTTGTAAGTCTTACTTTTTTTTAAAGAACTTCAAGAGTTAGGGATGACAATTGGTATACTTGAACATTTTCATTAGAATGTGTACTGTTCTATATCTAGGAATCCTATATTTAACTTTAATGTCATTGGCCAATATGCTTCTATCTCCAAGGTCTAGGTCACATGCCACTGTTATCTTTTGTCACTAAGATGGGTTGCATTGTCCCCATTTGGTGTCCTATTTTCATGCTTTATATTTTAAAAGTCATTTGAGGTTCATAGATGAATCATGACACACTTACATTTCTCTTTGATGGAATCTACTGTATTACTGTTAGGGTTCTATCGTCATGGTCAAGGTCACTGATCAATTTCATTCCCTTTTCTGCACAATGTCCATAGAGCTAGGTTGCTTTGCATGCCAGTATGGAAGCTTGACAGTTATCTCACAGTATTGATTTCATTACTGTATATCATATGTACTCTCTTAGAAGTTGAGTCCAACTGCAAACTTAACAGACCCAGATCTGCCATGACATAATGCACAGGAGATCTTAGTCTATGCAGTTTGTAAGGATTAATCAGTGGAACAAACAAGATAGAGCATGATCTTCCAGTACATTGTGCAATTTGCATGAACACTTACATGCAGTTGAACTCAACTTACAAGTATGTATAAAAATTGTTCTTTTGGTGACCTCACCCACAGTAGATGGATGTTAGCAACTCTAAGAAAGCGTATGTTTTCATGAAGTTTACAGTGTTTGTTTGTGTGTGTGTGAATAATTGGTAACTTGTACATATTTAAGTGTCTTTGACATCTGACATCCCACACATTATAACTTTCTTTTTTTTCATTTGCAGCCTGCATATGTTGTTCACATCTTTCCACCATGTGATTTCTCTCACAGTACCTTGAGTCGACTTGGATTTGACCTTCATTATCAAGTCAAGGACTTGGCCCACCTTATAATCATCATTGCAACAGTAGGTTGAAGATATGTGTCAGCTGATTTGAGAAAACCAGTTCTGCTGTGAATATTGAATAACAGTGGGTCAAAGAGATGGAATGTGGTCACCATAGCTTGAAGACATTTTCTTTGAATCATTTGAAGATAATGAATGCTGTGGAACATGATAACAGGTTGAAGATGTTGCTTGAATTCAGGATGAGAATTTGAAAAAGTTTTAACTGTAGAAAAGCTTCTTCCAAAATGTGATATTGAAGACCGGTTACAACGATTGGATATATCAAAGGATCAAATAGTGTTGGAATACAACTGATAGATTCCACTTCAGAGTTCTGCAAGACACTGAATCACATAACAGGTCCGTTGGAACATGCATGTATGTGACATAGACATTTCCTGTTCCAGTAAAGAAAATGGATGATAAAATCCCTCAAAATATGGATTGAATACTTGTATTCTTGCACTGCATTCAAATATACAAAATGCTGCACAGCCAGTCTAGGAATTGCCAGTTCTTTGTAAACCATAGATCATCAGTCAGAACTTGTCTAAAAACAATCATCCCTAGCTTTACATAGTTCTGACTTTTTAAAGACAATGGAGTTTCTGTGGAAAAATTGGAAACTTTTCATGCATAAATGACAGCATTGGCTGAGCTTATTTTACTTCTAAGAGGTCTTGTGTCCAGTTTTAATTCCCATTGTGTTGGAATTACTTCTTTTGAGGAAATTATATGTATTTATGACTGACATACAGTGGAAAATTCATGTATATAAATGTGTGTATTTTGAGTGTAGATGTGACATTCTTTTATTGTCTTCACTCTTTATGGATTATCTTCACGGGGATTTATTCAGACATTCATGTTGATCTTGCATTTTTTTGGATTAGATGATTTCTGTGAATATCTTTAACGTTTTCCTTCACACTAGTTTGGATTTATGATCAAAGTTTTAACCTTGATCACAGTTCTTTTTCTAACTGGAATTACTTGGTGTATGGCAGAGTTAAGTTTTTATTTCATGGTTTTTGGGAATTAATGAAATTCCACATGCATTTGGATTAATAACAAATCCAATCATGACTGGAATATAATCTTTGTTTTAGCTCGGAAGGAAATCTTGAAGGAAGTAAAGAATAATTGTATAAATTTCATTATTGGAAAATCTGATGTCTTACATATTGTATCATTGATAGGTAATTGACTCATTTTATGCTTGCATATTAATTTAGATAGATTTTTAGAAGATCATAATCTTGTATCTTCCTTTGTGTGCTGGACACGTTTCATCTGGCATTTGTAGAAATTTTCATCTTCAACATGTTTTGCCAATTTGTTGACTGATTCTTAATAGTGAAAATGGGGATTTCTTTTGTTTATCAGGGACTTAATTTTGAGTGATAGAGACACTGATATATGCCATAGTACTTTGTTATGTCTTGAAGAGGCAGCTAGGTAATGTGTACTACATACATGTATATGGATTCATTTTATGAACATGTAGAATTTTTGTTTCCTTCTCTTTACTTATCTTTGCTTTCAATCCTACTCCCATCTAAGTACCTTTGTGAGAGTTGCAGTATTATATTCATGATGCCATATAAAGGTGTGTACAGATGCTTATTAACTGTATGTTAGATGTATAAAAAAAGCCACTGTTGTTGCATGTACATATAGCAGTACACTGTACAGAAATAAGACTGCCTATTTTTGTAGTAAGAAATTATCTCTGTGCAATGGAACATATTGATGTATGTAGTTTAATATTAATTTGATCTCAAATTGCATAGGTCGTCAAGGCAAGTCCTTGATCATTTTACATAAGTACATTAGTAACAAGAGAATGTGAAAAAATGGGGAGAGAAAGAATGTGTGTTTGTGTTGAAGCAGTCTGAGAAAGAGATGTGCAGTTTCTGAAACGTTATGCTATATTCTCATTCGCCAAAATAAACTTCTGTAACATCAGTTTTATTTGTTTTGTCCTATTTCTACTACAAGACCTGACCTATTCTGTTAGTTATACAATTTTATGATGTTTTGAAATATTGGTAATTACTTGAGATATCATCAGTTTCCATTTTGTGAATGATTCACAACTTTATTTTTTACACAAATTTAAATGATTCACCAATTTTATTGCAGTTTGAAAAAGAATGGTGCATGAAGAAGATAATGTGAATAAATTAAGAAAAAAGAATAAAGTTGAAGATAAAATAGAAAATTGTCTATTTTAAAACTTAGACAAGCATAAATGGACAGATATTAATATGAAAAACAAACCTCAGACCAATGCTGATCTCATTCCATACACTTCATGGAGATCTATATGAATATATTATGAATACTTTGCATCATGAATATCATTATTTTTGGATGCTCTCTTCAGACTTTATGGCTGTCCAGGCTGCATCACACATTTAACTGGTCAGACTTAATAAATTTCATAAAAATGACAAAAACAACACACAAAAAAATGATGATGGTTTTTATATTTAAGTAAAACATTTTTGGCAGTATGTTTATCCTGTAATCCTTAACATGGTCAATCTTTTCCATAAGTAAACCATTTTGCTTTCAGTTCTTCCACACTATAACTTTTGTTAGAGCAATAAAGTTGGACCTTTATCGATGAGGTTGCACTCTTCTTAATATTTTATACATGTTACTGCTAATTAATGAATTGGCCTGCAACACCATTGTTCAAAGATTCTTAAAAATTTTTTTAAAAGATACAAATAATGAAAGGCATAAAGCAATATAGCTTTACATTGAAATGGTTAGAGATTTAACTCTGCTTGACTTGCATTAAGGTTGGTCCAAATGCAACATGTACTGCATCTAGGTTAGGTTTCACCAGCAGGTTGTGAATGGCACCTTGCATTAAAGAAGCCTGTGACTTTGACTGTATAAGTTTGAATCTGATTTAATTTTGACTAATAAATTATGTTAGATCTAGATGTAATAAAGTTGAAGATGTTGATGAATTTCAGGTCAGATTACCTGCACGTATTGCATAGATAATGTTTAGTTTGGGCTTCATGGCAAACAGATTGTGAAGGTATTTACTGAGACAAATCAGTGTCTTGTGCAAGGGCACACTTTGGCAGCTGACATTGGTCAATCTTATGGCAGGGATTCAGGTGCAACATGCTAACAATAGAACTGCTGCAGCTCGCCAGCATGGATAGGTTAATTTTTTTAATTAATTTAATTTTCTGAAGATTATATGCTTCATATAAGCAATTAAGTTTTAATTATCTGTTAGGGACATGTTTACTCTTAATGTTACCAAGTTATACAGAATAACCAAAATGAGTTGCTGGGATTAGACAAATATATTGCATTCAAAAGCATTTTAATGCAGTGGGGGACATTATTCATGGTTGAATGGTCTTCTGTCTATTTTTTTAGCCATAAAGATGTGTAAGTCTTTGCTTGAAAGAAAAATATAAATTTTTGTCAGCATACAAGTTCCTGATTTGTTTAAGTGTTTTTCATTATCTCATGCTTATATGGGATATATTATGTTGCACTTGTGAGTCCATGAGGAGTTTTTCATTTAAACATGCATGGTAACCAGGAAAGGCCGTTTTTGAAAAAAATATCCCCACAGAGTGTATATTAAAATGATTAGAAAATTCTAAATTGCATATAAAAGTGCCTTTCCTGGGTCCCATGTATGTTCTGATGGAACAGCCCTTACCTCATCTCCAAAGCTGCTGGGGTGAAATTTGCAAAACATTGTAGTTTTGTGCCATTGTAAAATCTGAGGAGGGGTTACAAACTCTGATGTACAAGAATAGATACCACATTTATAATAGATTGTTCAGTATGACCCCTGGGTCACAAACTTGGGGTGGGGATGAATACTGAACATTGTTTTAGGTCTGGATTTTACTAAGGAGTTGAGATGGCCCTTTAATGTGCTGGACTCTGTCCAAAGGTTGTTTTTTTCAATCAGGTTTTGATTAACTTGGTTAGAATTTTGTGGTGTGTATTGGGGCATTCACTTCTAATTGCCTCAGCACTTTATAACAAACACACTGTAATGAACCCAAGAAACTAATTGCTTGAGATTTAGGTTGAATTAAGTTTGACCAGATAAGTGTGTTAAAGCTTCAAAATTCAGTCATGTTTTGTGAAATTTTATCATGGTCTTGTTGCATTTCAACATTTATTTGAAGTACAGGATAGTGCACCATGGAGTACACATGTGCATGCAAGTCTTGTTTATTTAGTGTCTTGCATTTCAGAGTGGTACATTGTTGCCATCTGTTCATTGTGGAAATGCCTTTCCTGACAAATTATGTTTGTAAAATTAAAGCCCAATAATCAAGAATAGTATAGATCTAGGTCTTTGACTAAGGTAAGAAATCTACAGTCAGATACATTTAGATTCTGATTCCATGCATCGATGCTGCAATAAAGGGACTGTTATTTGAATAATTATAGTGATGATTGCCTGTAAGATGAAAACGTGCATTGTGTGTTTGGAGTTAGCCGTGACAATTGATTGACTGTATCCCAGTCTATAAATTGACCCCAAATAGTTCACAAATTGACTATCCCAGTCTATAAATTGACCTCAATCTGTCCACAAATTGACTATCCCAGTCTTTAAATTTTTCCCAAAATGTACACAAATTTAAGTATAATCTCTTTGACTAAGAATATTATAAAGCTTGAATCGGGAGGAATATAAGTTTGTATTTGATGTTTTGTATCCCAGAGGATAATTGTTTTGTATCAGTTAAATCAAGTTTTAACAATATTAGAGCAAACACTTGCACCTGAAAAAAATATGGAATCAGTCTGGTTTGAAAATGCCATTTCACAAAGAACAAGGTAGAGAACCAGTCTGATATATAAGCTGTAAAACTACTTGGTTTTTCCTAAAGCATTACCAATTTAACTTGCAGTAGATGCAAATAGTGGTATAAAATTTTATTTAAAGAATTTGTTGACATCCTGAAAGGAAAAGTAACATTTATATATCTTTAGATCTTAAGTTGTGTAAATATCTGAAACTTGTGCAATTTTTAAATATGTTCTCCCTAGTATGGGGTCAATTTATTGATTGTTGGATAATGTTTTTTTTGGTCTTTGAGACAAATCTAGGAGGGCATATCACTTCACTTTTCTCATAAACAATACATCAGATAACAGGAATAGCTTGAATTTGAAAAAAAAAAACATTTACAACAAGAACAGCAAAATGTTTATTTCTAATAGACATCTTAAAAAAACATTTGAAATTTCTGTGTACAAAGTGTTCAAGTTTTTTAAAAAATTTCTATTGAGATTGTTTTTGATCATCATAACATCAGATAGCATTTACTGAGTTTACGTTACAATATTAGACAACTTGTAGAATCTTGGTGTTGAATTTGTATAAATTGGTTGAAATTTTAGTCATTTCTTGCAATTGTAACATTGTTTGACAGTAAGTAGTTCCTGTTATATCTGATTTATTGCATATATCATTAATTCTCATATACATATATCTTGTTCATCTATCAGCCATTGTATAATACAATTGAACATATATATACCAACATAAAATTGTCTACTTCAACACAGCTTACATGTTACTTCTAATTGTTAATGTACATGTTGTTCTGTAAACATGGAGGTAACTATGTGATCACAAGTGTTATTCATGTTAACATTATTTATATTAGTGTACATATTGTTTGCGTAAATGTCAAGTAAAGATAAGAAATCGGAAATCATATTTTTTATTCTTATTTTCATGTGTTTACAACATCTGTATGATGTGTATAACAGTTCGCATGGTATGGTTTCTTGCATTTTATTACAAATATAAGTCTTGGAGAAAGGGATACTTTTTAAAGCTACTTTGTTAAATCAGTTGAACTGTTGAATAGGTTTTTTTTATGGAGTTAATTTGTTGTCTATGCTAAACCTTCACCGGATTTTAAAAGACGTTTGAACTCTAATCAATACTATCTAAACAGGTCACAAATGATGAATTAAATATTTGTCATGCTTGATGCTTCTAAAATTATTTTAGGTTCAGAAATAAAGATATTTGAAACAATCAGTTAACTCCAAAACAGTGGAACTCCATTTCTATTTTTGTATACCTACCATAATGAAGGAGAATATCATTTTATGGCATGTGTCCATCCGTCCTTTTTCTATAATGTGTTTCCACACAGTAACTCTAGTTCTCCTCTACAGATTTTGTCTTTGCATTTCAGGCAAGGATGAAGCCTATCAATTTCAGGATCAAAGGTCAAGGTCACTTACTGGAAGAACTAGGATTATTTCTGCTCAGTTATAGCAGTTGTACATCACAGACTTGGACCAAACTTTGTGGATGGCTTTTGTTTGAGTGAAAAATTAAAAAATGGTTTCTGCACATAAATTTCTCTTCTGAACCATGTACCTTCACCAAAGATTATGGATAATGTGTACTTTGGGTAAGAAAGAAGACTTGAATTAGAGGTCAAAGTTCAAACACGAGGTTACTATGATTGAAAGAAGAAAAATTATTTTTGCATAATAACATTAGTTCTGGACCATTCATCTTGATCAAGGTTTGTAGGTTATAGAGGGCAGGAAACCTATTTCTATTGGAGTCAAAAGATCTAAGGTTAGGGTTATTTTGACTCAAAGAAACATTGCTTTTGCACTAACTTTTGTTTTAGAGTTAGTTACATGACTGCATTTCGTAGATGGCTTTCATATAGTGTAAGAAGGAAATCTTAATGGGATCAAAAGGTCAAGGTCATGGTGAGTCTTATAAGAAAAATGTTTCAAAACAAGAAGTTTAATGTAAGGCTGTATACCCTGACCAAATATCAAGGTCATTAGGTTAGTTGACTTCTCAGTCAACTATGCTCTGCTAGCTAGTACCAGTATATAATTCTTTTAAATCTGAGGGAACATATAATGTATTATTCACAGTACCTGGGTTCTATAAACATCCACCCATGAATATGTCTGAATATTTACTATTGAGAGAAAGAAAAGACTTTTTGAGAAGAGTACTGATCTATAATAGGTTTTAACTATTTACAAATTTAACTATTTAAAAAGTTTGAAAAAATGTTTGGGTAGTATGTAGTTTCCAAAGGAAATAACTTTTGTTTTGGATACAGTTAATAGTTTACCATGTCAAAATTATGTTCGATACCATTTGACCTTGAAAACTTCCTTTTATTTAATTTCCATTAAATATTTTTCTCCCAGCAATTTCTTTCATCTCGCTGTTTTAAATCATTTTAAAACATTTCGTTTTTTCAATATATACTTGTTGATATGTAGGATACAGCAATTAACAGCATAGACACATATGCTGGTGCAATTTGCAATGGCATATCGGGGTCTGTGTAGTTTTGATCCAACTTGTATATGAGTATATAAAGTATTTATGATCTCAGATGAATATCATAAAATCTAATCAGTGACAGCAGGCCATGGTCAGAGCTTTTCATAGATGTATGTTGTACATGGGGTAGATCAAGTAAGTAAGTGGGGTGTTTTGTTGATGGTGTCCTGTTGTGTCGATTTTGTTTTAGTCTGCAGTGTTATAATGTGTTTCACCTGTTTTGTTTCATCTGTTGTAATGTGTACCCACAAAGCAGAGCAATTTCCTTGTAACCATGGTAATTTCATTGTGTATTTCTTTGTTCATGTCACCCAAAGCTCAAGATGTATATGATCTGAACCCACTTACCCATGCTATTGTGATAATGCTATAGAAATAAAAAAGATGAAACAATTTCTAATAAATCAGGCTTACTACTTTGTTCCTGCCCCCCCCCCTTTGCCTTTGTATTTAGCATGGGATTTAAGTTCTATCCTTCTATTCATCTTGCAGTCAATTTATGTCCTGTTCAGACTTGACGTTTTGAGTAATGTACATGCATCAGCTGTATATAAATGTAAGTAAAAAGCACGTTTTCAATCTTTAACTTTGTGGATACATGCCTTGATTCTATAAACTTATTGCCACATGTTGTTAAAACTCTTATCAGTAAAAATCTTGTTTTAGTCAGCAAACATTGGGCTGCTGACCAAAATTATCTCTTGGCAAAGTCAAAAGTATCACATAATTGTGGTCACAAACAGCTTGTCAGAATGTTAAAACTGACTCTGACAAACAGGCAACTGACATATGTCTATATATTATATAGTCTGTTATATTTGCAGACATAAAATTTCATGATTTTGTCCAAATCAAATTTTAAGGAGCTAAAGGTTTTAATGGTTGCACATACAGGTAAATTTCATTTTAGTGGGATTAGCTACTGATAAAAACAAGCCTTTAAGGCACCACTCTGTCTCATAAGTAACAACCCTGTTAATGGCATTACATTAAGATTAACTTCAGCAAAAGTTACATGCAAAAATCTGCATCAAAGTTGTTATTTAAAAAATCATGCCAGGTTGGTGGTTCTGAAATTTTCTACGCTCTTCATCCACCAGTTATATTGGCCATCATGTGCTGAAAAGTGTCATTAGGCCAACAAAAGAAAAATCCATTATGACAGGATTTCCTCATTTCTCATCGATGGCTTAAATCTACTAAATAAATTGTGAGTATGGGTTTAATTTTCTCTTGGAAGGTTATAACCATCATGTTGATTATGTAAGCCAGTCAGTATAAACTGCCACACAGCAGACATCATAGCGCTAAGACTGCAAAATTGTTAAAGCTATGATAAAAATCCAAATCACACAAATCACACACGTGCATGCTCACACACAATTATTAATTTTATTCTAATTATTATTTATTGTTGATTTATTTGCAACCAGGATGAGTTTAAATAGACATTACAAATTTGAAATTATTATTTATTGTTGATTTATTTGCAACCAGGACAAGTTTAAATAGACATTACAATATTGATTACTATACCATTCCTAAACCACTTGCATACTCCATAAATGCATTTCAGTCTTGAAACTTTTATTCAGATTTTATGATACAACTGTTTTAATTTTTTTAATGCTCTTGCAGAATTCAATGAAATTAAATTACATTCCTGAAAACTAAAAAATATTTGTGCATATGAATAATAATAATAAAACTAAGTATTATTATTATTATTATTATTATTATTATTATTATTATTATTATTATTATTAATGTTACTATACTTATTGCAAAATATATTTTTTATACAATATACAATGATTGTACTTTTGTCACAGGTGAATATAGACATCATACAATATAGTGAATATAGACATCATACAATATAGTGAATATAGACATCATACAATGTAGTGCAATGCTGATTATTTATTGAATAGCCTTCAGATTTGCTGTCTTATATTTATTAAGTCATTTCCTTTTGGAAACAACACCTTTCTTTTGGGGATTGTGTTGTCCAAACATAATGTACAAGGTAAGAATTATGAGAAAAATGGCACCACATGTAATTTAAATATATGAGAATGACATTTAATATTTTAGCAATATTTGGGAATCACCCTTTTTGGAATTGACTGCAGTCCTATTAGCATTGCAATTGATAACATAGGACTTAATGATTTGCACCACAGTATAGATCACATCTATCTACATGTACTGCTTGCCTATGGTAATTTAAAAAGCAAACAGTTTTATCAAATTTCATGTCTACATAAAATAGTGTTATGTGCTCACTAAACCACAACAAATTAATCATTGTGGGTTACTTTTATGTATCTTTCTGACATACTTTGCCAAGAGCAACTTATGTATGGTAACTGGATATATTTAACCACACTATGTTTGGAAACCCTATTTTACTCTGATATTATTCCTACCTTAATCTTTTAACATTCAAAATGAAAATTTACACAAAGTGGTTTTTAGTTGCCAAACATATCTAGTTAAATGTATAAAGTGTCAGATATATGGATGATCAAGGTGCAGATAAGATTATTTGATGACATTAATGTTTTAATTTTTTCTTCTGCTGTTCTGTGCAATTTTGCTGAACACCATCCCCTTTTAACTGTACATGCACAGGAAGCTGAAAGTGCATATCAACAATACAAATTCTAAATATTTCCCATCTAAACCACTTCCTTTACTAAGTGCATGCTGGGTACATAGTTCTCCTATTGCAGTCTTTTTCTTGACTGAAGCTGAGAAAGAATCCAGTATTGTTGGACAGAGTTCTCATTACATTATGTGTCCAGTATTGTTGGACAGAGTTTTCATTACTTTATGTGTGCCAGGTACACCATTCAAATTTCTTTTGCCTAAAGCTGAGAAAGAATCCAGTATTGTTGGACAGAGTTCTCGTTACATTTATGAGTGCCAGGTACACCATTCAAATTTCTCTTGCCTGAAGCTGAGAAAGAATCCAGTATTGTTGGACAGAGTTCTTATTACCTTATGTGTGCCAGGTACACCATTTAAATTTCTCTTGCCTGAAGCTGAGAAAGAATCCACTATTGTTGGACACAGTTCTCATTACCTTATGTGTGCCAGGTACACCATTCAAATTTCTCTTGCCTGAAGCTGAGAAAAAATCCACTATTGTTGGACAGAGTTCTCATTACATTATGTGTGCCAGGTACACCATTCAAATTTCTCTTGCCTGAAGCTGAGAAAGAATCCAGTATTGTTGGACAGTTCTCATTACCTTATGTGTGCCAGGTACACCATTCAAATTTCTCTTGCCTGAAGCTGAGAAAGAATCCACTATTGTTGGACACAGTTCTCATTACCTTATGTGTGCCAGGTACACCATTCAAATTTCTCTTGCCTGAAGCTGAGAAAGAATCCACTATTGTTGGACAGAGTTCTCATTACATTATGTGTGCCAGGTACACCATTCAAATTTCTCTTGCCTGAAGCTGAGAAAGAATCCAGTATTGTTGGACAGTTCTCATTACCTTATGTGTGCCAGGTACACCATTCAAATTTCTCTTGCCTGAAGCTGAGAAAGAATCCACTATTGTTGGACAGAGTTCTCATTACATTATGTGTACCATGCACACCATTTCCCTATTAGTCAACCATTCTTACATGAAGCTAAAAAAGCAGCCCAATATAAAAATAAATCTTTTACTTCAAAATTAAACAGCCCCAAAATACCATATATATGTGTATGTAACAAACCGGATATGACTACACTATCCAGTAACTAGTGTACCGGAGAAGCGATTATGTATTATGCCATATTTACTTGTTTCAATAATCATGTTAAGCACTACCAACTTTAAGCATTCAAGTTGAAAAATTACTCGTTTGTAATTGAGTCATTTTGTTTGCTACATTGATTATTTTTATGGTGACATTATTAAATAGAAATTTGGACTCATCAATTCCTCATCTGTGTGTGTGTACAAGATTTAGATTTTTAATGTAGCTTTAACAATTTTTCAGTCATATCAATACAATATCTGAAGTGTCTAGCACTGGGGCATCATGCTGCAGACATGTAACATGATGTTCCACCCAGTCACATTATCCTGACACCAAGCTGAATAGTCTTAACACCAACCTCTTAATGCTGAGTGCCAAGCGTGGGAGCTGTTAGTACCAGTTTTGTAAGTCTTTGATGTGACTCTGCAAGGAATTGAACCCACGACCTCCCATATCTGAGGCAGACGCTCCAACCACTAGGCCACCAGAGCGGTAATTCCTTATCTGACTTACATACCCTAGACCCCCACCCTTTTAAGAAATTAACAGATCTCATCACCAAAAATCTTTAATTTAAAAATATTTTCTGTGGACTTGACAAAGACAATGGAAGTAAGTTATATTTATTAAGCAATGTCATTTATTATTGTGTTTGATATCTCTAAGAGACGGTCAGATTACTTGTACTGCAATATTGAGTTGCATTTTTAATCAAAATTAAATATTTTACTTTTATTCAATGTGTGCATTCTCTGCTAACAGCAAGACACTCAAATCAAAAGATATCTGCTGGAAAATACAATGGGTTCTCATGAATTCCTCCTCCATTAAAACATTCTGTACATAAGACTCTGGGAAGGCACTTTTAAAGTGGGGCTACTCACTCATAGATGCTATTTAGAATTTTCTTATCATTTGGATATGAACTGTGTTAAAGTACCCTGGCATATATTTTTAGAAAACTGTCTTCTTTGGGTGCCATGTTTAAATGAAACATCTCTCAGTTTATCTATTAAGGATAGTGTAAATTCACATCCATTCAATGGGTTAAGAAATACTTCCTAGGTCTCTATTTCATTAACAACTAAAAGAAGAAAAACAAGTCTTTTGTTTGAAGATCAATAAAACATTTATTTTCTACACTTCTCAAAGCTTTCAGGCTTATGTAATTAAATTACAAGAATACTAGCTTTTGATGAACCAAGTCATAAAATGATGTTAAGAATTTGCACACTCACTATTGTAGCATTACACAGAAACAAAAAAAAAATGACAAAAATAATACAATTTATCTATAATGAAAGCAATACAATCTAGAAATGTCATTTATGGCTAAAATTCTGACATACAACTATTGAATTACAAAATCCTAATTCTGAACATAAATGGAAACTTTGTCATGTCTCTTTGTACTCCTTAGCTGCAGTACCAGGTGTTTGCATTAAAGGTGGATGTGACAAATTTTACTATAGTGCACTTTCTTTTGTCAATATATGTTGAAAAAATTTTAATATCTGTTAACTGTCATGTACATAACTCTTTCAACATATTTCATAATCTCATCAACATGAATTAATAATAGTTCTAATGTCTATTCAAAATTCTAATGTCTATATCCATTGAGAAAATTTAGGATTTTATGTGTCACATATCACTGTATTTTGCAATAATGCCTTTTGCTGAAAATACTTCTACAATGAGATATAAGATTTAATAAAATCAGCTTTACAAAAGTGTTCGTTATATAGAGCATAATTATACATGTCGTGAAAAAAATTTGACTGTAATACTAAGGTGACTACTGTTTGAGTTTGCTTAATTCCTGATGTCCATCTATCCTTGCTGAACCTCCAATACACCTAATCACTTACTTTCCTGATGTTCCAGTATGCAAGTAACACTTCACTTTCTATGGACTGATATATCATTAGTACAATGTAATAAATCTATAGCATATATTTTCTTATTATATATATGTGACATCAAGGAACCATTCAGCTAATTTCAAATATAACTGATTGGTGAAAGACTTTCTGCATCCTGACTCAATGTCAATCCCACAAACTTTTTGACTTACTACCACACTTCTCAATTTTTAAAGCCCTGGTTATTTGAAACTGCTTTAATAATCATACCCCTCCCTAACCACCAAATGCATAATGTACTAAACATATGAAATCAAATGGTACAGGTAGAATAAATTAATACAATGTTATCAACAACTCAACAATAAAAAAAGCTGCAATACAGTTTTTCCATTTAGATATACATGGTACCTGGAGAAGCAAATAAAACAATCATACTGCCACAATGTCTGCAGTGTGGCAATTTGTAGTAATGTCTAGCACTGGGGCATCATGACAGCCATGTAGCATGATGTCCCACCCAGTCATAATATCCTAACACCAGGCCTGACCAGTCCTAACACTAACCTTTTAATACTGAGTGCCAAGCAAGGCAGCTGCTAGTACTAATTTTATAAGTCTGGTATGACTTGGCCAGGATTCAAACCCACAACCTCCCACTTCTAAAGACAATGCTCTAACCATCTAAAGTAATCATGACCTATCAAAAACTGTGGCAAGTCATAAAAGATATTTAAAAGTTGAAAAAAAGAAATAATTGTCAAATCAAAGTAAATGGTACAGTAGCGAGGCACCTTAAAGTAATTGACATTATTTTTATTGAGGTCTGAACTGACATCATGAGAAGTCTTTTGCTGAAAACCCGATGTTGATATGATCATCCATTCAGGTGAAGGAGTGATAGCGAGAATGTCATGATTATTGAGATACTGAGGCAATACAAATTTGCTTTTTTACATGTGGCTACTGACGCTTATGCCAATTCTAGTACAACAATTATCATCTACTACACAAATGGCAGTCAAAAACTGGGCTACTTAATAGAAATGGCTACCACAAATTTGCCCAATAATAAACCTATCAAACACTTGTATATGGATAAAATAAATAAAAGACTTGTATAATCTGAACTGCCCAAGATATTGTCTAATGTCAGACAAGACCACACTAATTTTATACAAAATGTTTTATGTGGGCATCATGCAAGAAATACAATATATGCCAAAGTAACCCAAGTTCTCCTCAAAATGATCTTAATTATTATTATTATCATTATTATTATTATTATCATTATTATTATTATTATCATTATTATTATCATTATTATTATTATTATCATCATTATTATTATTATTATTGTGTATAGCCATTTAATGTAGTCATCAGCAATGTATAGAGCCTGCAGTCCACTGGGAAACTTTGTCAGTGGACAATTATTCACACTTTGTGACATGGTCCTTGTATAGCTCTACAGAAACAGGAAGAGTAAGTGTCCTGGTCACATCAGACAAGGTTGACTGCACAACAAGCCTGTCCTGTCAAAAAGTGGTTCAGATGACATGGAAGGTTGACATCAGGAGAGCTCAGATGGCTCAGTTATGAGGGAGTAGTTTCCAATATCTGTTGAATACTCAACACTGAAATAGTCGTCATATCCTCCAGCAATGAATTTAACCAGATTGTGCATCTCAAAAATATCCTGATAGCAAAACCACATCTACAGTTAGCTATGTGAATGTATTTTCCACTGATCTCTTATGTATTTAAAGGAGCAATTCTAAAATATAGTGTGACTACATGTTCCACTTCTATAAATCTCTCTACAACAAATCAAAAGATCTGAAACGCATCATTTTCCAACATGTTGATGGTGATGTTGTGGAGAAATGAAAGTATTTAAAGAAAAACAAACATCTGTTTTAAATAAAAGAAAATCATTATGAAAGAGCAGTAAAAAGTACCAACTCAAATTTATTCAAATATAAATTTAGATTTGGCCTCAATTGTAACAAAAAAGTATATGTAGACAAAAACGTGTATTACATTTGGATTTATTCTTCAAAGTGTCATGTGGAATGAACTACTGTAAATGCTGAACATTCAAATATAATATTCACAGAAGATATTATATTCTTAACTTGATATTCAAGCTGCCCTAAACATGAAAATATTTGAGTATTACATGTCTGTGATGTAAAGAAACCCATCTATGGCCACTTTCTTTAAAATTCTAATATGGAATGAATTTAATTATATTTTTTATAAAAAGTAAAACATTTCATACAAATAAATTTAAATTTAACATATGCTCTAACTAATGTAAGAGTCGTGTGAAGGAATGAAAGTGCATCAACGCTAAAATTCTTGCAATATACAAATTTTAGTTAGACTGAAAGACTTGAAGAACGCTAATACAAAACAATGCATTGAATTTCATCTTCGTTTCTTTCAAGAAGACTTATGTGGCTTCTCAATATAAAGGCTGGTAAAATATTTCATTGAACTGTTTTCCCCATAGAAAGCACTTTGATAAAACTTTGTTCAACTACAATGACATTTCTCAGGATTTCAAATCTTTTCAAGGCATTTTCTGCAACAGTTCAAACCAAAATAAAATTAAAAACTTGTTAAGGATGTAATTTAACACCATTCAAATGGTGCATCTCAATCAGCCAATGAAATATTTGTATAAAATCAATTTATGATCACAATTATATTAGACATCACCTCATCTTATCAACAAATGAAATTGTTTCTCCATATTTTGGAAAAGATACATTGTCATTATCAGACATTTTTTATAACTAGATCCTCAATGAAAAAGTTGTGAAGTAGCCAAGTGTGAAATTGAGGGAGACTAGAAATTACTAGAATACAGCAGGTGCATTTGTTCTGATACAGTAATGGATAATTTATCTCCAGTTTGGAATCAAACCAGCAGAACTTGAGGTCGGACTCTCAATTAAGGACACTCTTATTGTCTCTAGACTGGTCAACAAAATGGCTAGACATGAGAAAACAAAACCTCTAACTTCAAAATGTTTCAATTATAATTTCTGCTAAATCACATTGAAATACTCACTTTTGTGTTGATGACGAAATGAATATCGGCATCATTGTATAATTCAGATCATGTGCTGTTGGGTGTTTTTCGCTGCCGTGCAGTTATCATGTGCATACTGAACATGACTCTAAAATTGTCATAACTCTAAAATTGTATCTTAAATCAAATATAAGTTTATGGGAATGCCAAGCTTAAAAACAAATAATTACTGGAACAAATCTACACAGGTCATAGAAACAGGTTATAATATCATCAACATCAGACAAACATGCTCATGTACAACCTGAAGTCATTAGCATGCCAAAGAAAATCCAAGTATTAATGCCCATTAATAGACACTCTATATCAAGCCAAGTACAAAAACTTTCAAATGGACTAAGTAAAAACTACATAATAAAGCATAATTAATTTTTACAAAATGAGGTGCAATGAATACATACATATATATATATATATATATATATAGTCCATTCCAAAAACAAGCAAAATTACATAAAATTGTGGACACATTTCTCTGCATCACTTATTACTCATGCGTACTGCTGCACTATGAACTCAGTGACTGTGCATAAAATAATGTATGTGATTTATTATTAAAAGAAAAAGAAACAAGACTAAAGCATATACCACTCTTTAAATGCTTTAAGAATCTAGTGAAAGAAAATGACAAATTCCATAAATTGTACACAAGATCTTACTAAATCTTTAGTGGTATACGAATGGTCATAAAATAGGTTCCACAGACTTTATGTTGCAGAAACCAATGCGACTTCAATATTTATGGCACTCTGAAAAAAAAATTTCACTCCCAAACATGTACATTTCTCTGTGCATTTAATAAAAAGTCATCTCTAATTTTCAACCTGTCCAAATCTGAGTAATTTTAAATCCTCATTCAGCATTTATTTTATCATCAATTACTAACAGGTTACATTTTCCCTGTACTATTCCAAGTAATGACCTTCATGTGTGATGAGATATTCAATTAAGAAAGTGTGCAAGAAAATCCTCATCTACATATACACATTAAACTGATTTGAGATTCCCTGGACCATTAAACATGTAAAATATAAATTTTTTAAATATTTCACAAGTGATCAATTATAATGTTTCTAGAAAAAAAAATTGGTATGAATGTTGATAACCAAAACACCAATCCTAGTTCAAATACTGATAACTACTGCATCTTCATTGGTCATAATAAAAGGTGGGTATTATTTGATCAATCAATACAAAGATATTTGATTGGTTGGGACCTACATATTTTAAATTCTAATCCATTCCAGAAATGTATCAACATATAGCATCTATTCGCACAAAGCACAATCCCAACTATACAGCGTTGAGTAAATCCAAGACCTTCTCAGATGAAATATCATAATTGGATACATCACATGGCAAAAAGGTTGCATTAATTATAGTAGACTAGATTGACTGATATAAGTGAATGATCATACATAAAAAAATGTGCTTTTTAACTAAACGCATTAAAATCCATAATACTACACGGGCAATAATTAATCAACAACAATAATTAAACGATATAAAGTAAATGTTATTTCAGTAGACTGTGCACTTAGTAAAAAAAGGTTTTATTCCACTTCCAAACTCAACAGATTTATCATTATGTTTGTCTTTAACATAAAAAATTAAAATATTTCAGTGTTGAATTTAATGGGCAAAAGTCAATACTTGACATGGTGCAAAGTTTTCAGAGAAACTGTCTCACAGGTTAGTGGTAACAATATGATTTTTGATCGACTTAAATTATGGAATAATAACAAATCAATAGGACACCTACTTCGCTACAAACTGGCACTACACATTGTAACAATATTTGCTTTTGCTATAGTGCAGATTGTTTTACCAAACACAAATTTGTTAAAATTAAAATTAAAATCTGGCAATTATGCAAAAAATTGTGGAGATAAACAAAAATCAGGTACCAGAAAAATGCATGAATAAACATGATGTTTGCCATTAAATGAGAAAGATGGAAACAAAAAAATGAGAAAGATGGAAACAAAAAAATGAGAAAGATGGAAACAAAAAAAATGTCTAAACATATAGTATTTCCTCTGAAAATACAAATTACCTAGTTTGGACATATATACTCAATGACCTTACATGAATGTAAACCAGAATAAATGTATATACATTTCTAACACTGGAAAAACTTTATAAATTCAAAAATAAATACTATAACCCATCTTCTCTTGAATTCCAAGAAATAATGCTATGCATCAAAAGGAGTTCAGATTTATTCAAGTAGATATACCCCGTCATGTGATTCTCTTCCAGCTTTGATTTTCAATACCGTAATACAGCTGTCCCTCATTATGTCACAGTAGTCAGGTTCTAAAGTCACAGGCTGCATTATATACTGAACCCCATTCAAATGAGATCTGCATTATGTACAGAACCACATTATAATGAGATCTGCATTATGTATGGTACCACATTATAATGAGATCTGCACTATGTACAGAACCACATTATAATGAGATCTGCATTATGTACGGAACCACATTATAATGAGATCTGCATTATGTACAGAACCACTTTATAATGAGATCTGCATTATGTACGGTACCACATTATAATGAAATCTGCATTATGTACGGAACCACATTATAATGAGATCTGCATTATGTACAGAACCATTTTATGAGATCTGCATTATGTATGGAACCACATTATAATGAGATCTGCATTATGTACGGAACCACATTATAATGAGATTTGCATTATGTATGGAACCACATTATAATGAGATCTGCATTATGTACGGAACCACATTATAATGAGATTTGCATTATGTACGGAACCACTTTATAATGAGTTCTGCATTATGTACGGTACCACATTATGAGATCTGCATTATGTACGGAACCACATAATGAGATCTGCATTATGTATGGAACCACTTTATAATGAGATCATGATACACAACTTGTTTAAGTTTCATTAAATTATTTTTGCAGTTCAAAAGTTGTACTCCAGACAAGGGTACAAGTCAAAGAATTACATTTTACCTTGCCAGGACCATTCCCAGTTAGGCTGGGGGCATGGCTATAGTACACAACACACCTGTCAGTCATGATACAGTCTTGGACTCATGAAAATCTCTCCATGTTGTTGTTGTTGTTGTTGTTGAGCTTAACGCCATTTTTCAGCACACGATAGGCTATTCATGGCGGCCAGTATTAATGGTGGAGGAAGAAACAGGGAAATCACCGGAAAGAACCACGACCCAAGAGAAGCTACTGGCAAGCTTTCTCACATATCCACATTCGCCGAATCCTAGACTGGAACCCACGCAGACACAGGTGAGATGGCAGTGATCCGTAATGGACAGAGCTTTAGACCACTCGGCCACTCGGGGCCCCTAAAATATTACTGGATGGGTAACTCCATAATATGTACAACTTAAGATGGTGCATTAATACTGAAATGGCCTTGTTCTAATCTAGAAATCAAAAAACAATAAAAGTTACCTAACTGAAAAATTATGGTTGGCATCTAAGTGTTTCTAGATCAGAAATAACTATGTGGAAGAATTATCAATAAAAATTATACAAATCAAATTTAATTTTCATCATACAATTCATTATGAGCAATGCAAAATATGTCCCCACTTATAAGATTTATTGAATATGATTGTCAAAAAATGATAAAGACTTGTGATGCATAAGAATATTACAAGGAAGCATGCAAAGGCATCAGACATACTATACAAATATTAAATCCATGCATATTTCAGTGATAACACAGGATAAATGAAAATAATGATTCAGTTTGTTTATCACCTGAACAAAAATGAAAATAATGATTCTGTTTGTTTATCACCTGAACAATCAAACATTATTGAAATATAAATTTCTTTGTTTTCTGGGTTAAATTATATAACAGCCTGTTGGTGATACAGCTATAGGTTGACCTTAGATATTATTGTTTTTCAGTGATGTAGTGGGCTGATCTGAATTCATTTTCAGTGTTGTAGTGGGTTATCTCAATCCGACTGCTTTAAGAAACTAATTATAAAAATTTAAAATCATATAAAAAACACAAAGGTGGAACATATGTATGAATGTAATTAAATGTTCATGAAGGCTGACCAGGATTTATTATTATAGCTCTTTTACTACTGTTGTTTACGGTTTAATGCCATTTTTCAGACCATGATATGCTATACATGGCAGCCAGTATAGCTGATGGAGGATGGACCCAGGAAAACTCTGGTAAGAACCACCGACCAACAGGAAGCTACAGGCAAGCTTTCTCAGATACCCACATTGGCTGAGCCTTAGACTTGAACCCATGCAGACAGGTGAGTTGACAGCAATTGATTAAAGCTAGTGCTTTAGACCACTTGGCCACCTGGGGTCCCTTATGTTTTTTGACACAAATTACTGAGTCAAGGTATATGTATTAAAAGTATGCTAAATGAAATTTAATTGGGTCATTTATTTCCTTTTTTTTAAATGTACATTTTTTTACATGACTTATTCATTACCACATTATTTTATATTCCAGTGCAAACACCAAATGATTACAAAAGTATAATAACAATTTAATAACAGATGATAATATATACAACAATATTTTACAAACAGATTAAAATAAAATGTATGACAAGAATTTACTAGTGTTGAAAACTTGCAAACATGAAGAAAAAAGTGGAATGACAAAAGTGCAACCTTACCCACTGTCACGATTCTTGCTATGACAATTAAACTCCAATACATATAATAATGAGTAAATCACTGTAACCTACTCTCCAAGATGAAAGTTTCAAGTAACTGAGAAAAACTTACTTCAAAGTTTTATGAAGATGCAGAAACTATTAAAAGTAAATAGTACAAATACAAACTCTAAATTGTAACAGTCACCGGGAAGGGTGGAAAGACCAATTAATTATATATGTTCCAACATTCATATTGCACAAACATGAAGAAATATGCTGTGTCCAATTCCACTACAATCATGTATTAAACCTGTGTATGTGTAGATAAATGTTAGTATTTATTCACGTTCAACTTACTCGAGAAAATATTAGTTTTCTGTCAAATATTTTCTTGGTTTTCTATATTTAAGAAAATACAACACTCACATGTACATGTATTTGAAAGAATGTGACTTGTAGATCCTGATAAAATGAAAAATTTAACAAAAACTCATGTTTGATTGTAGATTTGGTCTCAAGCCCATGATAAGCAATTCAATAGTCAAATAATATAGAATTACTGCACTCGGCTGAGGGCTGTTCCATATATGGTTCCCAGGAAATACAGCTTTTTTAAATACACATGTCAAGAGTACTTTGATTGCAATAATTCATGTAAAAATGAAAAAAAATTTAAAATGCATGCTATGGGTGAGTACCCCACATTAAAAGTGCCTTCCCTGAGTCCCATATTTTTTTACTGCAACAGCCCTGTGGTAAACATTTATATTTTTTGAGCTAGTAAAATATCAGCACTAAGGTTTCAAACTATTTTATCACATAAGAATGTGCAAAACCTTTTGAAATTCAACTTGTTTCAGAAATACTAAATTAGCTGCTTGAATCCAGAAAAAGAGATCATGACATCACATATATATGAATTATGTAATGTAGCATCATTCAATAAAACCTCTCTCACAGGAAACAGGTAACTTTGTAGATATCTATTTAAAATAGTGATTTTTGCATAAACAATTCTATTTGAACAAGACAATGTTCTGCAAATTTAAGAAAAAATCAATAAGTTCTGAAATATATGTATTTAAAAAAAACAAAAATAGAATCATTGATTAATGCTAACAACTGGATAACGATCTGAAAGACTTCCTCTAAATTTTATGCATGAGAAAAGCATATAGGCATTTTGAAAGAGTGATTTACAATTCAATATTAAACGTGTGCAAAGTGATATAAATGATGTCCAATGACAACACTTCTACTTCACAACAACATCCAGTGGGTTCTTTATTAAGTAATAGATTTTAACTTTTACTTTCATTTCATATGAAAAATTAGAAATCTTATGAATTGATCTCAATAATTTTGTGTCTGAAGACAAAATATAAAATTAGTTTACTAATTTAATATTTATATTTTATTTCATTTCATAAGTTTTATAAGCTTTCATGTTTTTATGATTTCATATTTTATATGAAATAACAATTCAACAAAGATTAGACTCTCTTATGCTCTTCGTTTGGATGATGTGTAGTTTCGTAGTCAAGATGAACAAAGGCTCGCTCAACTGTCGGAAACTTTTCAATTTTCTGTTGCAGTGACTCTCCAATGTCATGTGATTCCTTCAAAGACATATCCTTTGGAAGAACAATGTCAACCTCCACAAGGAAATTATTTCCAAAATGAAAGGCACGTACTGTATCTATTTCAATAATCTGAGGATGGTGATTCAAGCAGATCCATGTGATTTTGCTAAGGAATTCCGGTTTAGCAGTGTATCCCGTCAACAGCTTGATTTGTTCTGAAATAAAAATAATAATAATGACAATTGTTTCTGAAAATTGTGAGAAGAGGAAAACTTACAAAATTAAAAAATTTGTAGCTTTTGCAGCTGTGATCAAATGAATACATAATATTTTATTACTTTATTATAAATTTATATTCAAACTTTAAATGTTCAAACTATTAAATAGTATATTTTAAATATTATAAAAGAATATAAAATAAATAAAATATTTATTCTTCAAAAAGCACAGGATAATCTGAAAGCTATTATTAATAGTACTTTTCCCTACTGACTGTATCATCATTTTCTGAAATTAGAATTTTATTATTAAACCACTCCCACCATGTTTAACATAATCAGAGTTGTGCATAACATTATGCAGTTTTCTCCTTATGACATACCTCATAAAAATTAGATGTGCAAAAATGTTTACTATATAGTTGCTGGGAGCCATGGTAGTTCATTTGGATTCATAAGCAAAGTATTGTAGGTTCAATACCCACCCAGGCTAGCCTTGGTCAGCTGATTTCAATGTGTCCACATCCTCAGATTGATTTAGCCAATATGATAAAAGTGCTTTTACAATATAATACAAATATTTAAACATCGTTCTCTTTATAATATACCTACTACCTTCATGTGATAAAGCACTTTCTGTACCACCAGGAAGAGAGTGACAGACTGATGGATGGAGAAATACAGCAAGTACATAATTAGGTAGAGTGATGGACAGAGACAGACAGACAGATTGAAAAATAAAGTTAGTCATATGCAAGTTTCTTTTATTAGCTCACCATAGCCAGTTCTCCACCAGTTAAACAAGATGTAGAGACTTATCAGAATTGCCCCAATAGGATCGATGAAAGTAACTCCTCGCTCTTTCGTTGTTTCAACAAACTGCTTAGATCCTGAAGAAAAAAAAAATTATACTGTAGAATAGGAAAAAAATGTATCACAGGATATTGATGATGGCTCTTATGTTAGAAAAGAATTCTGCATTTGTGTGATCTGGATTTTTAACATAGCTTTAACGATTTTAAGGTCACATCACTATGATATCTGCAGTGTGGCAGTTTACAGTGATGTCTAGCACCAGGGAATCATGACACAGACATGTAGCATCTTGTCCCATCCAAATTATTTTGATATCAGGCCAACCTGTCTCAACACTAACTTCTTAACACTGAGTGTCTAGCGAGGTAGCTGTTGGTACCATTTTTATAAGTCTTTGCTATGACTCTTCCAGGTTCAAACCCACGACCTCCTGCATCTGAGGTAGAAACCCTAACCACAAGGCCACCAGAGTGGTCAATACTGCATCTAACCACAAGGCCACCAGAGTGGTCAATACTGCATCTAACCACAAGGCCACTAGAGTGGTCAATACTGCATCTAACCACAAGGCCACTAGAGTGGTCAATACTGCATCTAACCACAAGGCCACTAGAGTGGTCAATTCTGCATCTAACCACAAGGCCACTAGAGTGGTCAATACTACATCTGTATTGTCTCATTCTCCTATGCCCATTCAAAAATACCCAGCACCACAAAGTCATGGGAGCCTAAAAAATAAGTCATTGTGACACCTCCTTTAATAAGCAGTACATTATATGATGAAGCTTCATGACTGTTTATCCAACAGTGTCCAAGAAACTGAGCTAAATACAGCTAAATACAACAATAATGATACCTATGCCAACAGTAGCTACACAGTTGGTGATACCAATGTTGTGCTTTGCAATGGAGACAGTTGAGGTTTTAGTGCTGATGTGCCAGCAAAGCATGTATATGCAATATGCATCAGAGTAGGGCCCATCTAATGTGCCAACTCTAAATTCAAAAGAAAAAGTTTTTCCTCTTTCCTGAGAAATATTGTCCCAAAAAAGAACATTTTTCAAAATGATTTGCAGCATCCTCAAAACAAAGAAAAAGCTTACTGCGTGATTTACTGTATCGAATCGATGTTTTTAGCATGCACATGCACATGTGTGATTTAAATTTTTAACAAAGCTTTAAAAAATTTTCAGTCATATCTCTACAATGTCTGCAGCGTAGCAGTTTATGATGTCCCACCCCATCACATTATCCTGACACCAGGTTGACCTGTTCGAACACTAACCTCTTAATGTTGAGTGCTAAGTGAGGCAGCTGCTAGTACCATTTTTGTAAGTCTTTGGTATGACTTGACCTGGGTTTGAAGACGTGACCTCCCGCATCTGAGGTAGATGCTCTAACAACTAGGCCACTGGAACGATTCGTCATGGCCTGTATACCTGATCAACTACTTACTAAATGTAAATGTGAGTCTTTTTATTGTATTCATGTATGTCACGAAGAGATGTACAGGTAAGAATGATGGGCAGAAAGTATTATAAAGGAAAATAATTACTTATTTTATAAATAATTAAAATAAAGAAACATGGAAAGAAAAAAGTTGCATTTTGTTAAAAGATAAATGATTTAGATTGGTGCGGACTTCACAGCTATAAGATAGAATGTTAGCAAAAATATAAAACCAAAATTAACAACTAAAATACTTTATCACAGCTTCTGCCCACAAAGCTGCTATATTATCAAAATGAATTTATGTGCCCATCTATTGTACTCGTCATACTAGTTGTACTACTCCTACAGTGTCTGCATCCTACAGCAAAAGTTTTTCTGTGTTTCAAACAGTATACACTGCAGTATACACTGTGTTTCAAACAGTATACACTGCAGTATACACTGTGTTTCAAACAGTAGACACTGTGTTTCAAACAGTATACACTGCAGTATACACTGTTTCAAACAGTATACACCACAGTATACACTGTGTTTCAAACAGTATACACTGCAGTATACACTGTGTTTCAAACAGTATACACTGTTTCAAACAGTACACACTGCATTATACACTGTTTCAAACAGTATACACTGCATTATACACTGCGTTTCAAACAGTATACACTGCATTATACACTGTGTTTCAAACAGTATACACTGCATTGCCATCTCTTACTTTTCTAACCACAACCATTTTTTGTACCAATCTGACCGGAAAATATGTGAGGTTTGGTTTTATTGCTGGCATTTGATGCTTTTGTGTCACTTGTTTCATTCTTGTTTGCTGTATCTTTGTTTCAAATAATCTAGCAAACTTTTCTTTAAATATTCATACAAATTTGTGAATTCCTCCTAAGGGAGAAAATGACTAAACAGCCAACTACATATATGCATATGGTGCAAATGCAAAATATTTACTGATTTTATTTCTACATTGGTAATGAGTTTCAAATCAAAATATATATAAAGTAGGTTTTGTATCTGGTAATGTTAGGCTTGAAAAAAAAAGTGGAAACCATGAGAACCTAAGCCTGTCAAGATTATAATCTCTAAAAGTCAAACTTGCAGTGTATCAGATATATATATCTATAAAAATCAATTCCAATCATACATGTGACTGCACGAAAAACGTTTGCTTTCTGAGCAATATTTGCATAATGTATTATGGGCATAAGTTACTTTGGGGAAAGGTTTCAATAGTTTCAAGTTTATAAGAAATTTTTTTTTAATATCTGACAATCAAATTATTTTGAAAGATATTTCCTACCACCTTGGGAGGGATATTTAGATAGAAAGACCATTATACCTTCTTTTGTTCAACATGTTATTTAAACTCTTTGATTTTAAAGACAATACATAACAATATCCCACATATAATAAAATACAGGCAAGAAGACAGCCAATCAGATGCAAGATTACATCTTTATTATGCATGGATCTCAAAAAACCTGTCCAAAACCTTGATGATGGAAGTAGCAGCAGAGAGGGAGAACAGACAACTTTGCCTGAGACCTTTATTTAAAAAAATAAAGGTTACTGCAGAGGCTGAGAAAAAAAATATGTCAACAACGCTAAACCAAAGTCTCTAACTTTTCTATGTCCACCCGGTTTTGTATTTAATCATATAATAAAATCATGAAGTTGCTTTTTTTTATTATATCATTGTTGACGTATTTTTTATCATTTTGTAAAGCGACTCAATTGTTGTTGTTCACCCTCTCTGCTGCTATGAATTAAACAGCCATTATAAATATTATCAATAATGAGTATTGGAGAACCACACTCAGCTAAATTAGCTCAAGAGCGACTAAAGGCAATTCAAAAATATCTACCTGTTCGTGATTCTGTTAAGCAACAACTACAATCGCATCAGGAATCTCAAGTTGAATTTGAGGAGGATACAAAACAATTATTTAAACCTATCACTGAGACCACTAAAGATATTCAACCTGTGTTAGAGAAAACAGCTGAAGCAACTGAAAAAATAGCAAAAAGAACTAAGAAAACAAAACAAATTCTTGAAAAACTTCCAGAAGAAATAGCTGCTGCGATGCCAATCCCGGAAATACCCGAGGATACAGACCAGGTAGAAAGTGATACTTAACAAATACCAGGACAAGCACAAGTCAGGGTTAATATATCTGATAAATTTACCGAAGATGTCATTAATGTCATCAAACAGGCCAAAAGCATAAAACAATTAGCTGCTAGTGCTGTGAATGGTTATGATAATCGAAAACAATATTTAAAACCTGAATATGCTGATGATGTTATAAGTCATGATAATTGGTACAAATGGATATTTCGCATATACTATGACGTTGATCAAGCTCGAAACAGCGATTAAAGATATATTGAGTATATTCATGCAATAGATGAATATATTTCATTTATACAGTTACTGCCAGAACAACAGCAATCGATAAAACAAGTGATAAAACAACAACAAAAACAACAAAAAGAACCAAAATCATTTGAGCAATCACTTCGTGATTATCCAGTATCACCAAAACCACCATCAAAACCAAGTAAAAATGCACCACCGAAACCAAGTGAAGAGGAATTTCAAGACGTTTCTAGTGCAACTGGAAGTGGTCCAGGAAGTGGTCTTATTTTTGTCCCAATAATGTTCTTGCTGATGTTGATCAATTAGAAATTCTCATCGGAGGAAAACGAGCTGGTAATATTTCATCAGAAATCAATAATGAAGCAGCTTATATTTGTAAACGATTATTTAGTGGCGGTATTATTCACATTGATGTGTAACGATCACTCATTAATGAAATTGCTGATGATTACCACAGTGACTAAGTCACAGTGATTAGATACAATTAGTGATAAAGTCAATTAATAATAAAATGATTGTGCATGGTGCTCAATGTGGACCAACCGATTACCAGTGTACAAAGCAACCTACGGAGATGGACTAGGTGATATTGTTCAGGGTCTGTTTAGAAGAATGGCCCCAAAAGCAATACCGATTGCAAAGCAGTTAGGAATGAAAGCTATTGATGTTGTTCATGAAAAAGGTATAGACGCTGCTGGTAACCTTGCTAGCAAAGCATTCTCAGCGATCAAAGATAGACTAACGCGATTAGTATGCAAATCACAACCCGTCGACCTCAACCAGTGAAATTGCCCAGCATTGAAGTGATGCCCGCAAGTGTAAGTATAATAAAAAATCAAGCTGCTAATCAAAAACTAACGGAGTTAGTTGATGTCCCAATGTTGGAAAAAGAAAAAATATAACCGCTAGTCTGATAGCAGGAAGTGGTCTTCATGTTAGACGAATATGGTAATAATAAAGATGTTCAGGCGCATATCTGACCCTGCTTTTGACATGGACGCACCAGTTCTCAAAGATGAGTCTGTGCGTGATTATCAGTATTATTCTTATGATGCACGAATACCAAATCAGCGTGGATGAATTGAACTACAGGTTCAAGATACAAGTAGATATTTTTTATCCGCTGAAGCATTTATTGAAGTCAAAGGTGAAATTTTAAAAGCTGATAATACTGAATATGGAGCCGATATTAGTGCTGGTTTTGTTAATAATGGTATTATGGCGTTGTTTGATAGCGCTACATGTGATGTTGGACAAACAATCTAATCCAGCTAGAATATTTTCTCGAGGTAGACACAAAAAAACAGACGTGATTTATGTTACTCAAAGATATACACAAATACATAAGGTGATCAGAGATAATTGTAATATTTTGGTTATGTTTAATAGAGTAGATAATGATACTCTGCAGAATATTTATTATACCTGGTGTTCAGGGGACATGGAGATGAATAAATTTAAAAATTTCTTTTCTAAAGCACAATCTGTTTCATTTATATTTATAATGATAAATCTACATGATCCAAGATCAAGATATCGTGTAGGTCTAGATAAAATCTTTGGTTAAACTCCCCTTGACTATCAATAGCAGCAGAGAAGGTGAAGGACAACAATTGGATCATTTTATGAGTAAACAAAATTGCCTTGCAAACTCAGGAAAAAATAAGTCAACAATAACATAACAAAAATAAGCTAACCTCATGATTTTATTTTAAGATTAAATACATAACCATGTGGAAATTGAAAAGTTAGAGACTTTGGTTTAGCGTTGTTGACTTTTTTTTTTCTCAGCCTCTGCAGGAACCTTTATTTTTTTTAATAAAGGTCTCAGGCAAAATTGTCAGTTCACCCTCTCTGCTGCTGAAGTCAATATGTGAGTATGTGAGGTCGGATCAAAATTGGATTACAAATATGGTTTCCAAAAAGCTAACAAGCTCAGCCAATCATATGCAGAATCACCTCATTTAGTTTCTGTGAATAATTTTGTCAGCCAATATGGTTCAAATCACTCCAAAGATCTGAAAGCTACCATTCCAAAGCTTCTTAGGTGCCAATGTTATTTAAGGGCTATAACTCTGTAAAATACTATATAATATTAAAATCAAATCATCTTATAAATGTAAAGAAACCCTCTCAAGATGAAGTTACACAGCTGTTACAGCTCAAATTATTACAAAAATGTGAATCCAGTGAAGTGCATATTTTACCTCTCATGGGCCACAACACCACAAACTAAAGTCAAACTCTGGTCTTCTTTAAACTCATCCAACATCTCAAAGAGATAAAGCTTCATTGCAAATTTGATTAAAATAAAAAAAATGGAATGTAGACAACTTCCAAGCCATCAAGGTACTCATGCTAAATTGCTCAAGGGATATAACTCTTAAAGAACCTGCATCAAACTCATCCGAAACCTTGCTGAGATGAAAGTTCATCACCAATTTAGTTAAAATAAAAACAATTGACAGTTAGTTGATCAAGGGCTATAACTTGGAAAAGTTCATATAATACATAACTAATCCAAGAAACTATTGAGAGTATTCAAGGGCAATAACTCTTATAAATAGAGGCAAAATCTGCTTTTGCAGAATTTCAGTTTTGGTTGAAATCGAATGAAAATGTGGCAGTTTGAGTATTCAAAGTATAATACCCTGAAAATACTAAAATCTTTTTGAAATAATATGGTTTTTTTTGTCTACAAATGAACATTATATATCAATCAAGAATAAAACAATGTCATAAATGTTTGTACTTAACACTTGCTGGAAATGCAACAGTTCATAACTGTGGATACTGGCATATTTCTTATCAATGACTAGAAATGAAGTTTTGCAATTACTCATCTTTTAAAGAAACTGATCCATAAATTGAGTAATAAATTGGAAACAGTTTAATATAGTAAAAGTATTTAAATAGTTTTAATAATGCAAAGTCAAGGGAAAATGTGAAAAATTTTCTTGCTTTTATTTTTGTCATTACAAATAAAACAGACACATGAAAAAAACTGATACCCAAATATCCACAGACAATGGCAACAATATTGGAAAGTACATCATTCCGATGATCCTGTGCCAGAGCATTAATAGATGGACTCCCACGACCAAAACATTTGCAGACGATGACAAGGATGAATTTGGTCACTGCAAGAGAAAACATTTATTTGGTTAATATACTGGTGCAAAAGACAAAAATGGTGAAAAGTAAAAAAAAAGAAAAACCATATCATCCAGTTTTTCTTCATCAAAAAAGATAAAATAATTTTTTAAGAAGTGTATTCCCAAATTTCCCTCATACACATTTACCCAAGACATCATCATGAGTCTTATCATATTTAATATTTCTACAAATGATGTTGCTATTTAGCACCTTAATCTAAAATTCCAATGGCCTTTCCACCTCCTGTTAGATATTTGCCTTGTCTCATACCATCATAACTATTCACACATTTAACATAATGTGAAAGGGTAAGAAAAAAAAGTGAACTAATGAATTTACAGTGCAGGCATCATCCAGTCATATAAATTACAAAAGGAACTGTACGTAAGTAACAAATGGATCAAATATGAACCAAGTGATCTCTTTTCATAGGTCAGTCATGTACATCCACTATAAGTGCATGGATACAATCCTGACTGCAAAGGATACAATATCTAAATTAGAGTAAATATAACAGAACATTATACACCTGTCATGTGTTAAACAATACGTGACAGAAATGGCAGGGCAAGCAATGGGTATATCGTGAACAGTTTGGGAATTTTATTTCTCCAAACAAAAGTGTGTATGCTTGATACATGGATAGATGATAAAAATTTAGAGATGCTCAATGTGAAAGTGATATTCAGATTACCAGACTTCTAATCTATAAATGCATCAAGATTATACACGGAGTACTAGTCTTATACTTTTTATATATACCATTAGTACAGAATACTAGTATTCTAACACACACACACACAAGGGATATATTCAACTGTTTTTTAGTTGGATAGATGGATGAAAATATTTTTAAATCAATGAAACTAAGGAACTCCTAAGAGCTAAAGGTACATCCTGGCTACTAGTCTAACAAGTGAATACTGTTTCATACAGATATCTTGAATGATTTTGAATGTCTGCTTTAAGCAAAGTGTAAATTATAGACAGATAAACAGACAAATGGATGAAAACTTTAGACAACTGAACTCAAGAATTCACAGTATGATCCCAATTTCATTATAATTCATAGCATGTTCCCATCTCATTATAATTCACAGTATCTCCCCATCTCATTATAATTCACAGTATGACCCCATCTCATTATAATTCACAGAATGTCCCCATCTCATTATAATTCACAGTATGACCCCATCTCATTATAATTCACAGAATGTCCCCATCTCATTATAATTCACAGTATGACCCCATTTCATAATTCACAGCAATTCATAATTTACAGTATGACCCGATTTTATTATAATTAATAGTATGTCCCCATCTCATTATGATTCACAGAATGTCCCCATCTCATTATAATTCACTGAATGTCCCCATCTCATTATAATACAGTTTGACCCCATCTCATTATAATTCACTGAATGTCCCCATCTCATTATAATACAGTTTGACCCCATCTCATTATAATTCACAGAATGACCCCATCTCATTATAATTCACAGTATGACCCCATCTCATTAAAATTTCAATGAATGTCCCCAACTCATTATAATTCACAGAATGTCCCCATCTCATTATAGTTCACAGTATGTCCCCATCTCTTTAAAATTCACAGTATGACCCCATCTCATTATAATTTACAGAATGTCCCCATCTCATTATAATTCACATAATGTCTCCATCTCATTATAATTCACAGTATGTCCCCATCTCATTATAATTTACAGAATGTCCCCATCTCATTATAATTCACAGAATGTCCCCAACTCATTATAATTCACAGAATGTCCCCAACTCATTATAATTCACAGAATGTCTCCATCTCATTATAATTCACAGAATGTCTCCATCTCGTCCCCATCTCATTATAATTTACAGAATGTCCCCATCTCATTATAATTCACAGAATGTCCCCAACTCATTATAATTCACAGAATGTCCCCATCTCATTATAATTCACAGAATGTCCCCAACTCATTATAATTCACAGAATGTCTCCATCTCATTATAATTCACAGTATGTCCCCATCTCATTATAATTCACCATGACCCCATCTCATTATAATTCACAGAATGTCTCCATCTCATTATAATTCACAGTATGTCCCCATCTCATTATAATTCACCATGACCCCATCTCATAATTCACAGTATCTCATAATTCACAGTATGACCCCATCTAACCCTTCCCATTACAATTTAAAGAATGTCAATATTTCACAGTTTTAAATATTCTTTCAGATCATATCCATTTTTTTTAAAAATTTGATCCCATCACAAAATTCCTCAAAAAAAATCAAAGAATGAAGCATTGTGGGCCAGATGAATTGCTATAATTCAGATTTTCTTACCTATAGTGAATACAGATATGAGGATTGTTGGTAACTCTACAATGGGAAATGATTCTTCATTTGTTGCATTTGATGCAAAGGCAGCAATCTTTTGTATGGACTCCACAACCAATTGAAATGATGCAATGGACATGATGACAGACAATATGACAATAGCTGTTGGTTCCAGTCGAGATCTGCCTAAAAATGGATGATAAAACATGTAAAAGGGTGAATCAGAAAAAATTCATTAAAGAAAGAAATTTTATTGTAAATTATGTTTTCCATGAATACCTACTGGATCACATTTGCATTGGGAATACAATAATATCATCTATGGGAAGAAAATCTTCAGATATAATTAACTTCCTTGTCTCACCGAAGTGGTTATACATATACAAGATGTTACTCAGGTTAAGCAAGAGAAATACATCTATGAGGGTGCTATGACTTGCTGGGAGGGTGAGAGAAAGGATTCAACACAATGAAAAGGGATCAATCTCAATGTGGCCTAGCAAGTATTCTCAGAGAAACATCATTTTGATTTATGATAAATATTTTCTATCACCATAAAAATGAGCAACACAGTCATGAAGCTTTATCCAAGGGAATTGAGTAGAAAAATATGGCTTCTAAACCCACTAAAAAAACTCCTCTAAATACAATGAATAAAAATGTATGCTTGCCAAAAGGACCAAATCTTGGGAAGGGGTGTCCTATTTCCCTCCTTTAATGGAATGAAATGCATCTCAGTGAATGCTTTTGGTGCAATTAAGATTGAACCTTTGGTGCAATTAAGATTGAACCTTTGGTGCAATTAAGATTGAACCTTCGGTGCAATTAAGATTGAACCTTTGGTGCAATTAAGATTGAACCTTCGGTGCAATTAAGATTGAACCTTTGGTGCAATTAAGATTGAACCTTTGGTGCAATTAAGATTGAACCTTTGGTGCAATTAAGATTGAACCTTCGGTGCAATTAAGATTGAACCTTTGGTGCAATTAAGATTGAACCTTTGGTGCAATTAAGATTGAACCTTTGGTGCAATTAAGATCACACTTTCTGTGCATTTAAGATTACACTTTTGGTGCATTTAGGATTGCACTTAAAAGTATGAACTCAATCTTGGAGGTTTGCCAGACAGTCTAGCAAATGATAATCTTCTGATTTTCTGAAGACAGCAACCAGTTCTTTGCCATGAAACTGTCATTTAAAAATACCAAAGGATTAGGGAAGAACTGTAAATAGTTAAGGGCAACCAAAAATGTCTGTAATTCACTCAGTCTGCAAGCCAATGTCAAGGCCATCAAGAAGCATGTCTTGTATTATGGCAGCTTCCGTGAAGTCAGTGATCTAAACCAGGCAATAATGTATACAAGATTTAATTTTGAAAACAAAATGAGTGACTTGGGCTTCATCTGGTCAAAAATAACCAACTAGTCTGAAAGATCCTTGTCGTGGCCTGTCTCCACCCTCCCATGTTATCTGAAGTTATTAACTGGAGAAGAGTGAGATAGTTGGACAGGAAGATCTAGGAAAGATGAACACAATGTTGAGTCATTCATGATAGAAAAACATACCAAGTTTCGTGAAGGTATCTCAGACTGTTCACGTGATCAAAGTCAACAAAAATGTGATGGACAGAAGAATAAGTAGACTGCACATCGCCACAAACAAGAAAGAGACGCAGTCACCCTCATGCTTTTAAATAACTTAACAACTTCATGAAACACATGCCTATGTACCTTACAGAAAGTTGGGCTGACACTGACCATGTCATTATACTTATCCAGGTTTGGAATTTTCATGTGAAAAGCATCTGAATGTGCCATGAATGACAAAAGAAATTGCTGTAAATGTAAAAATCACTGGAATTACAGAGCTCCTGTATTTTTTCTGACAAACAGAAGGTCAGATGATTATGATCATCATCCATGAAGCCCTGACCCAGTATGCCAGACTTGCTGGCCTGAAGCCTTGACCCAGTATGCCAGACTTGCTGGCCTGAAGCCCTGACCCAGTATGCCAGACTTGATGGCCTGAAGCCCTGACCCAGTATGCCAGACTTGCTGGCCTGAAGCCCTGACCCAGTATGCCAGACTTGCTGGCCTGAAGCCCTGACCCAGTATGCCAGACTTGCTGGCCTGAAGCCCTGACCCAGTATGCCAGACTTGCTGGCCTGAAGCCCTGACCCAGTATGCCAGACTTGCTGGCCTGAAGCCCTGACCCAATATGCCAGACTTGCTGGCCTGAAGCCCTGTGCCAGTATGCCAGACTTGCTGGCCTGAAGCCCTGACCCAGTATGCCAGACTTGCTGGCATGAAGCCCTGACCCAGTATGCCAGACATGATGCCAGCAGGGGATCCGATTGGTGAACAGTATCATCTTAACTTCTTTTATCTGGTCGGTCTAACTGGTAATGGATTGATTGTAGCATAAGATTGACATTTGGAACCAGAAATTTATGTTTTGAAAACAGATAGATTTTGGTTTACAGAGTTAAACAACATTAAAACTAAAGGAGGAAAAAATTAGGACCAAAAACGTTTTATCTTGAGGTGATTATAGTTTCCTGAGCTTTCAGTCCACATGTGTTTCGCTGCATAAATGAAATATATCAGAGGTTCCAAAACAAAGCATAATTACATAACATACTGAGCATTTTCACATTCTGTCTATAAGCAAATAAGGCTTGCCACACAAATAAAAACATTTGTCTAATTACCATTTCTGATTCTTGTGTCAAGTCATCAACAGGATTAAATGTATTCAATGTAGAACACACACATGCACGCACGCACACATGCACACACACACACACCATTTAGACCCACCAATTCAAAGCAACTGACTTACATAATCTCACTTATCAGCAGTTTCTGTATTATGTTATATGAAAATAACAATATATCCTTTGTAAAAAAAATGCCTAAAATATTTTCAATTTCTGCCAGATTTCTAATAATATATAGCGTAGTAAATATCTTATTCTGTTTTCAATTGGATTAAATTATTGCAGTGTTCAAATTACAATGGACAATATTATCATGATTGTAATTCCAGTTTGAAGTTTAGCATGCGTAAGTACAAGGATGGAAAAGATAAGCAGTATCCTGTCAAAGGATTTCAGTGATTTTATTATTTTTAAAATGGATTTTCAGATATACTGTTTACTTTAGTATGCAGTGGAGCTTCAAGTCAATTTTCAGCACAGAATTACCAACAGCATACCGGTACAAAATTACCAACAGGATACTGGTAGAGAATTACTAACTGGATACTACTACAAAATTACCAACAGAATACCAAAACAGACTTACCTACATATCATTACAGACTTACCAGGACATAGGTACAAACTTACCAACAGGATACAGGTAAAGATTTCTCTTCTTCATAGCTGAAGAAGTGTACCAAATGACAATTCCAGAGATGAGGTCCACTGCCGAGTCAACAAGACTGGAGATGATAGAAATGGATGATGACAGGGCAACAGCAACTGCTTTGGCTACCAGTAACGACTGAAAAATAAAAGGAAAAAGGGCTGCATGAAAATTTTTAACTGAAAGACAAATCAGCAAGAATGCAAACTTACCAAAAGAGAGTGTGTACCAAGACAATTGCCTATACTATCAATGTTCCTAAATCTGATTATTTTCCAAAGCTTTGAATCCTATAATTCTAATTCTTTAATCACAGTATCAAGAGATAACAATGTAGTCATCAAAAAAAAGAATAACAGAAAGATGTGGAAAAAAGGACAAAAATCAATACCTAAGAATTTGGCACTAAATGCCAAATAAAGTCAATTAAATCTGATAAGCTCATTATAACTGAAAATTACAAGACATTAATGACAATAAAATTAAACAGGTCTTTTAAAAGCATTGCCAATTATAAGACCACTTCCACGATGAAACAATATCCTTAATAAATTAAATAAATAATTAAATAAATAAATAAATAATGTTGTCCACTCCATCAATTCATATTACAGACTAATAAAAATTATACTAGCAGCTGCCTTAGTTGGCACCCAGCATTAACAGGTTAGTGCTAGGACTGGTTGGCCTGGTATCACAATAATATGACTGTGTGAGACATGATGCCAGTGCTAGAAATCACAATAAATTATAACAATGCAGACCTCGTAGTATTATGATTGATATATTTGTTAAAGCTATGTTAAAAATCCAAACCACAAATCAAACTCTCAATATATTAATTAATCAATTGTAAAGATCTGACCTTTAATGAAAGGTATGCTTTTCTGGCCGAAGATGTGGTCTCTCTGAACCAATCTTAACACTATTACAAATGTATCAATGTTAGTACAATGCTAGGTAATATTTCAAGTTTCTTTTTTTAGGAACAACTGACATATTTGATAAAATATCTGCATGATTTTGCATAAATTTAACTGAAAATCTGTCTAAATTTGACTATCAATTTGCAAAAACTTGACTGAAACTTTACCTAAACTTGACTAACTTGAAAGTCTTCATTGCAGGATTTTTTTTGCCTTGTGTCAAAATCTTCAATTGTTGAAGAGAAGTTATCTGAATATTCTTTAAATTTAGAAAAGCAGCTAGATGTCATTTTTGATCTGGTTCTCTATTGGGTGAAAAGAATTTCCAGGAAATAAAGATAAAACCATTCCTTCCATTTACCTGCTGAGTGTTGAAAGCATCTCAGATATTCTTAACAAAATTTAAATTTAGCTGCCATGGTGGACAAAATGGATGTCAGATTGACAGTTTTTAATTTAGAACCAAGTAGATGTCATTAGAAGTCTTTTGGTGAAAACACCATCTCAATATGACCATCCATTCAGAGAGTTGTTGTTGTTGTGGGTCTTAACACCATTATTCAGCATACGATAGGCTATACATGGCGGCCAGTATTGGTGGAGGAAGAAACCAGGAAATCCGCAGAAAGAACCACTGACCAATGAAAAACTACTGACAAGCTTTCTCACATATCCACATCTGACGAATCTTAGACTCGAACCCATGCAGACAGAGGTGAGATGGCAGTGATCTGTAACGGAGAGCGCTTTAGACCACTAGACCACTCAGGACCCCTCCATTCAGAAAGAGTAGAGTAACAAGATTTTCATAACAGCCATCATAAGAGTCATAAATGACCATTTTCAAACAGAACCAACGAGTTGGCATCCAAGGATAGCCTACTTTGTAATAAAATAACTTTTGTATTGACATTGTCTTTTAAAAGAAATCGGCTGAAAAGTATTTCAAAGTTGGCTTCCAAGCTCATATTCCTTTGTAATAAAGATAACCTAATGGTAAGTTCAAACAATGAGTTTACTGCTTCTATTTGTTTGGCATCTTTGGCTATAACTATAATTTGGCATCTTTGGCTATAACTATAATTTGGCATCTTTGGCAATAATAATAATTTGGTATCTTTGGCTAATTAATACCATTTGGCTAATTAATACCAATGGGCATTGAGGATAGTATACAGAGCAACATCTTGCTTTAATAATACTTTTGTAACCCATCATAGCGATTAAAACCAGAATACAAGCACAAAATATACTGGACAATTATTTATATTCAGCACTCATTAACTATTTAACGTGTAAATTTCACAGAATGATCATGAACTGGAAAGGTAAGGTACTCAAATTGCTGTATTACATTACTCTCATATACTTTTTTAAAGTTTATAAGGCAGTGTTGAGATGTCATTTTTTTAATCTGAAATGTTTAATCTAAAAAATTTGAAAAGATCCATTTGCTCTAACATTTTCTGTCATATAACATCCATAATACACACCATAAAGTGTCTAATTAACTACCTGGCACTTTAAAAAAAAATAAAGACTGGTTCACATCACCTTAAGCTTATCAATCAAAGGATCTTTGAGGCAATGTTCCCATTTAAAGAAATATGTCTGTTTTCTTGGAAATGGGTCATATACAGTTACTATAAATAACAAATAAGGAAAGTACTTTAATGCTATTCTCATGCAGCAGTCACCATTTTAAGAATATTGTCAAATTTATATCAGTGGAGTTAAGGAGATGATAATAAAAATGACAAAAACAAATTTTTATTGCTTTATTTTTATTTAATTTTTTAATGTGCCAAAAAGATGTGATCTATATTTTGTCTTCAATAATGTGTAATTTGGTGACAAAAAGCATTATGGTTTGCGTCTATGTCAAAGACAGAGAAACTAAAGTACAATGCTAGCACCAAGGCATTATATTTATCAAGGAAGTCATAAAACATAACTCACTTGTTCCATAATATTTAGTGGACTTAAAATTCAAAAAGATCTTAGAATGATTCAGTTTTAAAAAGGAATGAACATACTTATACCAAAAACATACTTAAGTAAATAACAGGGAAAAAAATGTATTATTAAATATTTCCAAAAGCTGGATTTAGCCTGAATAGTCAGATATTCACATGGAGCAGCTGACCAGAGCACAAAATGATGAAAGGCAGTACTGCAGAACAAAGGAACTGCATGGTGCCAAATTGGCTACCAGCGATAGCGGTCATTCCTGCTTCAGCACTCAGGGCCATTAAGGCACTCGGAAAATGGCAAGCAACTAATTGGAGCTTGCAGACTGTTGCAAAGAAAACCATGCTTCTCTTAGTGTGGGATAATACTATGGGGAGTAGACTTAATGAATGAAGATATGGGAGACTATGGATTTGTCAAAAAACATTCTAGAAGGAATCGTGCTGCGAGGAGTTAAGTGGCCCAAAACTGGGAAGCCAACCACTCTACCACTCCTGCCACAAAATCTAGCAAGGTACCAGGACCCCCAGAGACGTTACAAGCACCCCTCAAATTATTATCCACATCAACCCAGACTTGGTAGCAACATGTGAAAGAAATGGAAATACAGTCAGACAATGCCACTTCGGAAGTAACCTCAGGTCCTGAACAAAAAAAAAATACAGAAACTGAAGAGGAAAATACAACTCAGGAAAGCTGGGAAATTGATAAAGGGGCAGATAGTGGTAAATCTGATGAAGAGCTCACACAAAAGCTTTATCACACTAGGACTAGGAGAAACCCTGTGAGATGAAAAGGCCTACAATTTTGCTTGTGCAGTGAAGTATGTGGGCTAGAAGGTTTTAAATTTGAGAAAACCCAGACTACAACAATGGTACTTCGGATGGGGCATCCTCTCCGAATACTATTAAATAGCATTCCAGATAACTCTGTTCACCACTCTTTACAACACCGCCATGGAACCAGGACACCTCTATGGATCTGAAGCATTTCCAGAGGGTACCTATGAAGAACTACGCACTGCGGCCAAAATATGCAAAGAAGAGCTTCACCGGAAAACCTTCCAGCTACCAACATAACAGCCCCTTTAAGGGCTCAATATTGCCTCATTATTGTACGGAAATCTAATTTGGCTTAGAATCTCATTTTGATCAAAGCTCTAATTCTATCATGTATACCAAATTTGACCCTTTGGTTCCATCATTAAAACTTTTGCCTGTCATCAACTATGCGTGATACTAAAAATCTGAGTCATTTTAATTAACTGTTTGGAAAATTTTAGAAAAAAATTTTTATGTACACTTTGTATACAAAATTCCAACTATGAATTACATTCATTAATGATGAGTTTTTATGAAATTTTTAAAACTCCTTTTATTTCATTAATTGGACAGGCAGGCTTACACACTATTGGCAATAGGTTTTTTCCACTAATTCAACTGGATGGAATTTGACAAATAAACATGGACTGGCATTTTGGGGCATGGCTGTCAACCGTTACTGTGGCATTTGCGGCCTTTTGCTGGGCACCTTTCCTCCTTTATCCTCTACCAGTCAAGTAAAAAGCACAACCATTGCACATGAGAATCTATTTCATGTTTTGGCATGAAAATCTCATTGGTATTTAATTTTGTGGACTGGATTAGAGAACATCCTTTCCAATGTAGACCACATTTTATTAGGTCTTTAAATTCACATCCTGCATCAACCAAAATCTATAATAGTTCATATCCCAATAAAAAATGGTAAATTAGGTATAACCATAAAAAAATTACTGTATTGTATGTTTATATCTATAAAGCAGTGCAATTAAAAAGATTAATTATAAATACTCACAAAATTAATTCCAAAAGTGATTTTAGCCAGGATCTCCACTTTTCTGTCCCCTTCTTCATCATTCTGTTCTTCCATTACATCTGTTTCCTCCATCTGTATGGCTTCATAAGCCTGTATCAGTTCATCCTGAGCTTTGTAGTAAGACCTGAAATAAATGAATGAATGAAATGAAAGAAACAAAAAAATGAGTGGGAAGAATCAAGCTACTAATGAATAAATTTATCAATGACAAGAGTTAAATAAAAAGCAATGTTTCATTTTATCATACCGAAGTATTAACCTTTTGTATACTGCATGCTATGATGTACCCACAATATCAGACTTGTATACACTGCATGTTGTTATGTACATACACAGTATCAGACCTGTATGCATTGCATGGTATTATGTACCCACAATATCAGACTTGTATACACTGCATGTTGTCATGTACATATACAGTATCAGACCTGTATGCATTGCATGCTATGATGTACCCACAATATCGGACTTATATACACTGCATGTTGTCATGTACATTAGGGCTGTCATTGGGTACCCGGTTACCCAACCATATAGAAAAACCCGGGTATTGAAACGTAAACTCGGGTACCTGTAAAAAAAAATTAAAAAAATTGCCACACTCGCCAACCACTTCAAACAGGTGTGACAGCTATGGCTATAATTAGAAACCAGATCTCTGCTTAATATAAATAAACAATACGTCAGATAGTCTGTTTGGATTAATAAAATTCATTGGCGTTGTGCAACCGGACAAACTGTTATCTCCGAGGCATTATATAACAAGGTTAAAACATTTGTTCTACAGGTAATAAACCTCTTTGTAGACGATAACTATTTTTATGTGGGTGCTAAATGATTGATACATTGCATGCTCTTTTAATGAAATCCAGATGGATACCTTTGATTTCCGAACAAATATGTCCAAGAAATCCCACAATTTATATTATGAACAATCTTCACCTAGACACTTTGAAATCTTCGTAATGCCTCAAAGTCATTTTATGGGGATATTGATGCACTCTGATATAGACTCATTGAGCTGTCATTTTTTGGGATTTTGTAGACTGAATTCTTACTGAGTGTGTATTCTCAGTCTAAAGTGTTTCTTTCATTTTGTATGGTTACTTCTGGCAGCAATGTCCTTTCCTTCAATACTGACATTTTTCTTGCACACTACATGAAATGTTCTGCATTTCAAAGTCACCTCATTTTGCAACCACTTAATGAAGTCTCTGTCTTGCTACCAATTATTTCTGAACATTTTTTTTCCAGGCATTTGGTGTTAAAGAGATTCTCTTGTTAACATACCATAATTGCATGGCAGAAACATGCAGTGAAGTGAAAGACATGTGCTTATTATATCATATGAATGAGATGCTATTATCGCTGTTGGTATAACTTCTTGTGAATTATGATAATGGCAGAAAGGCAAATGGATGATGAAAAAAATTAAACTGAACTTACAATCTTTGCATGATATAAAAAAATTACTTGGAAGCATAATTTTCCAACAAATTTTATTTTTAGGCAAAATCTCTCAAATTTAATGACTTTAAATGAACTAGTTGAAAAAATTAAGGGCTTTCAAGGCCTTGAAATGAGGTATTCATTTCTCAATGACTTTATGATCCTTAATGACCATGTGAATCCTGCAATGGTATCTGACTTTTTATCTATGATGGGATATAAAATCTTCTTCTAAAGCTCATGCAATGATGTATGTAATCCCAGTATCACATATCAACAATATTGCAATGGTGTACCCCAAGTATCACCCAGCTACACCCCCTACAATGATGTACCAAACATCACCCATCAACACCAAATGCAATGATGTACCCCCAGTATCACATATCAACAATATTGCAATGATGTACCCCAAGTATCACCCATCTACTACCCCTACAATGATGTACCACTAACATCACCCATCTACACCAAATGCAATGATGTACCCCCAGTATCGCATATCAACAATATTGCAATGGTGTACCCCAAGTATCACCCAGCTACACCCCCTACATTGATGTACCAAACATCACCCATCAACACCAAATGTAATGATGTACTCCCAGTATCACATATCAACAATATTGCAATGGTGTACCCCAAGTATCACCCAGCTACACCCCCTACAATGATGTACCAAACATCACCCATCTACACCAAATGCAATGATGTACCGCCAGTATTACATATCAACAATATTGCAATGATGTACCCCAAGTATCACCCATCTACTACCCCTACAATGATGTACCACTAACATCACCTATCTACACCCCATGTAATGATGTACCCCCAGTATCACATAACAATATTGCAATGATGTACCCCAAGTATCACCCAGCTACACCCCCTACAATGATGTACCAAACATCACCCATCTACACCCCATGCAATGATGTACCCCCAGTATCACCAAACTACACCCCAATCAATGATGTACCCCCAGTATCACATAACAATATTGCAATGGTGTACCCCAAGTATCACCCAGCTACACCCCCTACAATGATGTATCAAACATCACCCATCTACACCAAATACAATGATGTACCCCCAGTATCACCCAACAACAACCCATGCAAGGACGTACCCCCAGCATTATTTAACAACATCCAAAGCAATGATGTATACCCCAGTTTCACCCATCTACACCCCATGCAATATGTACCCAAATTATTGCCTATCTAAACCCCATGCAATGATATACACCCAGTATCACCAGCCTACACCCCATGCAATGATATACCCTCAGTATCACCCAATTAGATCCCATGAAATTATGTACCCCTAGTATCACTCATCTACACCCCCATGCAATGATATAACCCCAGTATCACCCATCTACACCCCATGCAATGATGTTCCCCCAGTATCTACATCAAATGCAATAATGTACCCCAGGTATCACTCATCAACACCCCATGCAAAAATAAACCACCATTAACACCCATCTACATCCATGGAATGATTTAGCCCCAGTATCACCCACATACACCCTATGCAATGACATGTATACCGCCAGTATCACCCATCTACACCCCATCTTATGATGTACCCACACAGTGCCTGACTAGCAAAATTTTTAACACAAAAACCTTTGAAACTGAATCTTTATGTTGACACTGCTGCTGCAACTGAACAAATAATACCTCTATCTGAATATCTGTTAAAACAGGTAAAACAAAGATAGACAGGCAAGCATTACCTATGTGCTTAAGAAATGAAATCAGGTTTAAGTTCATCATAGCAAGTGCACATCAACAATTATAGCAAACAATTTCCGCATTATGTCAAGAGTTAGTTCCCTTTCTCAATTTTGGAACCTCTGTTAAGAAGCGTGCTGTCTCTTCCAGTATGTTCATGTTAAATAAAATCATCTGCTAGACTGGTTTTTGACACTAACTTAACTCATTAGGTTATCTGTTAACAAGGTATGAGACAATTCAAAGTGGTAAATGCCAACAAAATTGTGATGTAATGGTTAAGTTTATCAGCTGCTTCACTTCCACAAGCCATATCAGGACTTAGAAATCTGAGTTCCACTTTTATAACTTGGACCAAAACTAGGGGTGTACACACATGAAGGCATGTGCAGGTATTACTGTGAATAAAGAACACAGAGATATATGTGACAGCTAGATAGAAGGATGGAAAAAGAGAGGCCATTATTTACAATGTGTAATTACTGCTTCTATAACACAAAAAAATGGCAAAAGAAAAATAAATGGCTAATACCTTTTTATATAAATACATTCCATTATAAGACTAATCTAGATATGGAATATCAGGCATATCCAATATGTCCTTTGCCCATGTAGCCTGTGACTCTGCCTTCCTCACTATCTCATGTATATGGTGAAGACTGCATGGTACCAGTCAAGATATTTATCATGAATTTTATGCAATATGGCTGAATGCCTGTACTAGTACCATTCAGTACGAAAGAATGAGATATGGATATTATATGATAATATAAAATGCTCCATATCAGAAAAGAAAGCTGAACATTTAATCCTTACTTTAATCTTCGAGGCATTTTACGATATTCTTCTGATTTCCCATGCTTCTTAGATGTAAATCCAGCAATGGAGACTTTCCAGTCCTTGTCATCCTTCGGGCCTGTGATTAAAAATGAAAACACAACAAGTAAACAGACAGAGTGGTTAATGATCAAGAACTCAAAAGATATCATGGCATACACTCTACAAATTTCACAGGTACACACACTGACAAATGTCAATGATTTTACATACCTTATTTTCATTTTTGTAAAAATAAATTTTCACGGTTTTGCATCAAATTACATCTCTGTCACAACTTAAATTCATGGACAATGAAAAAAGTCCTTTTGTTTTCTCAGAAAACTCAATGTGTTTTAAGTCTTCAAATTGATGGCTTCAAGTAATAACAAATAAAACGACAATCAGATAATGCCCAAGAATATTCAAGTCTACCAAGCCTGTGTTCAGAACGCAGGCTTGGTAGACTTGAATCTTGGTGTGCACTGTCAACGCAATGTTTTCCCACATCCTCTTTGTTAGTCGGGCCATGATGGTGTTTGCCTTTCCAAGTCGTCTCTCCAGCTCCACATCAAGCAAAAGAGTGTTGCTGATGGTTGATCCCAAGTAAATAAAGTTGTTGACTACTTCCAGGGTGGTGCCATCGATTTTGATGGAAGGGACAGTGGTGACCTCTTGAGCACTGACATTTGTCTTTTTTAGGCTGATAGTTAGCACAAACTGTTTACAGGCATCAGCGAAACGGTCTCTTAGTCTTTGGAGCGCATCCTCAATGTGGGTCACAAGGGCCGCGGCGTCAGCAAAGAGCATTTCCCTGATGAGTACTTGCCTCAATTTGGTCTTTGAGTGCAGTCCTGGCAGGTTGAACAGCCTTCCATCGTACCTGGTGTGCAGAGAAACGCCATCAGTGGACGTGCTGAAGGTGTGGGACTGGAGCAGGGAGAAGAAGATGCCAAAAAGGGTTGGTGCCAACACATCCCTGCTTCATGCCGCTGTTTATGGGGTGAATCCATCATACAGGACTGTGCCCTTTATCGGTATGGAAGGAGATTATCATGCTGCAAAGTTTTGGGGAGCAGACAATCATCCAGATAGGTTCAAATAGGTCCTTCCTGCTGACCAGGTTGAAGGCCTTGGTGAGGTCACCACATCCAATCAAAATCACATTGTTAAACTTTGAACACTGTTCCTATATGATCAAAGCAAGGGGAATGTACTCATAAGAAGCAATTTTCCACTGCTGGTCATGTTTGTAACAATATATCATTTACCTCAAATATGCCTGTAATGGATTCTCTCTGATACGATGTAATGTTAAACTTACAAAGTATCCTTTTGAAGTCAATTGCCGCTACCTTTTTCAGCCCATGTACAAAGCACCACTGTTACATGCTATTGGTTAGTTGGCATTACATACTAAAGGAGACAACTCATTGCATCCAAAAGATGTTGATTGAATTATCAGATCAATCTGCTAAGGTGCAGATAGAGTTAACACATTAGAACCGTGGATAGCAAAGATGTTTGTTTCCTAGCTGTAGTAATTATTAATACTCACTTGTAACGATAGTACTGTGGGAAGGGGCAACCTGTGTCATCCGTATATGGGAATGGGAACTGCGTTTTACACTATCTGAGTCTAGGCTTACGTTGGACTTTCCAGACCGGCCAATCAAAAACCCCTCTTCCTCTGGACTCATTTCTCTATTCTGCACAAACAAGCATATGTGTCATAACAATAGCATTAACAACAACAATATTAATAATAAATTTATAATATCATAAACAACAAAACTAATGATAACAATTAGAGATGGAAGTCAATGCATATATCCACTTATTTTATTATTCATTCAAATGTGACCCTTGGGCTGCATCCATGATCTGAAACTGTTGTCATGTACTAGTTCTTATACAACATCCAACAAAATATGTGTACCATCCCAATTTCAGACATGCCAACCACGATGAGTCTGTCTCAGTAAGACTAATTTTTTCCATACGATTGACCAGTTTCCAGTAAGATGTAAGAAAATATCAATAACTGCTATTGTAAATATGTAATTAAAAGTTTGATACAGTGACAATAACATTATATCCAACGGAAAAATTTGTAAAGTACAAATAGACATTTTTTACATTAGTACAGCTGCACAAACTATAGTTCCTAACCCTATGCAACTCAATGGCTTGTTGCCATTTCTTGACTAACATAATTCTCATCTCTTTCTATTTCACATAAAGATGGCAATCACATCCCCAGCTATGAGATGTACTCAAATTGGCACATGTCCAATAAATGTAATTGTGTCCCTCCAGCTTTTATTCACTCAAATCTGAATATTCCTTTTTATTGCGTGTTGATTATTAACACTTTTCTAGGACCTTATTTTCCCTTTCATCTTAAACATGCATCACTTTCGGGATGCCATTTTTAACAAATTCTAAAATGGAATCAGGCCACAATTAATATTTCCAGTTCAGTACCCACGAATGTAGTCCCAGTCTATTTTTAGATCATTTTTTCCTGTCTCTGTTTGGTGGCAATACAAGAGTTAGATTTAGGCATTCTTGGCAAGGATTTAAAGGCAATTGTTTATTCTTTAAAATATGAGCTTATGGTGTGGTTGTCTGTATTTTGGCAACAGTTCACAGTGAGTGATAAGGCCTTGGTGATGATCAATAAGTGAAATCTGTGTTCCATTGCCTGGTGTTTTGTTTACAATTCAGCCTCTCAAAAAAATGCAAGTCAACCCCTAACAAGAACTTCACTGTAAAGTCATCTTTGAAGTTATTTTAGAATAACATATGATTTGTATTGATTGTCACACAGTGGAAAGTTCAGTACTGAGATACAAAATTACAAATGTAGAGAATATATAGTAAAATTAATTGTGTTCTATGGTCATAAGTAACAGTTTGATCATGCAGATGCTTCGCATGAAGAAATAGGTACAGTTTAAAGCGTCTGGGTGCTGCTGTAAAGTAAGTCTAAGTAATTACTAATTCTAAATATGAAACCTGGATCCAAAAAAAACTGATGAACCAATTATCTGGATTTTTTGGCAATGATCATTTTTTCGTAGTTTTTGCTTGTATACCATAAGTTCATATTTTAAGGGCAAAATCGTAAGAGTTGGCAGGAATGCAATCTGTGTAGGCAGTTGCAGCTCCAAGGAGAATCTACTGAGAAATATATGAGCACAAAGATGAACAGATATGAAGGTGTAGGCAACAGGACACGAGACATAAGTTAGAAACTGTTTCTCTCATCCATAATGACCATGGCCTTTATTCTCTAGACATTTCAATACAGAAGCCTTACCTTCATCGGTATCACATCTGTACATGTTGCTGAAGGTATATTTAGCTTAACTCAAGGTATCATGTAGAAATCTTGTTCTCATGAGGCCAAAATGACCTTGACCTGTGACTTCCTGACCTCAAAATTAGCAAGTTTTTCTTTGATTATTTATTTTTCAAACTTAACTTTTTGTAAAATCTGGTTGCAAGACTTAAAGGAACAATACATGTACTGCATAATAAGAAAAAGTATAAAATTCTATGAGACTCAAAAAAATGCTATCCTTGTAAAATCAGAACTTTCTGCCCCATAAAGTACAAAGATTTAAACTAGCAAAGATAATTTGAGCCAAACTCAAATTTTAAATTAAACTTAGATTTAAAAAAGGCTGCATTGATTTTGTGATCTGTAAATGGCACACAGGAATAAAGTTTACATATTCAAATAATTGTGGCTGCTACCACTGATGCTCATGATACCATGCAAACATTATTTAGACCGCTCCAGTGGCCTAGTGGTTTGAGCATCCGCCTTGGATTTGGGAGGTCATGGGTTCAATCCCTGGCCATTTATACCAAAGATTTAAAAAAATGGTACCAACAGCTCCCTCACTTGGTGCTCAGCATTAAGAGGTTATTGTTAGGACTGGTTGGCCTGGTATCAGGATAATGTGACTGGGTGGGACATCATGCTACATGTCTGTACAATAATGCACCAGTGCTAGACATCACTATAACTGCCACACTGCAGACATAATAGTGATATGACTGAAAAATTGTTAAGGCTATGTTAAAAATCCAATTCAAACACAAACAAACACACACACACACACATTAAGATTATTGAAAATGCACATCCCAGAAGAAGAAATGTGTTTTAAAAATTTTGATTATACATACGAGATTATTTGGATCAAGAAAAGATAGCAAGAATAGATGACAGGATAAAAGATACAATTGAGCTACCGGTACATGCTTCCAACCTATCTGGAAAATGGCTGAAAGTAAGTTTATGAGAGAACATGGGCTGTCACAAAAATACACTGCTCTTTTTAATGATCTATATGGTAACATAATTTCCAGTTTGCATCAAATTTAAATCACAATATTTTACATTAATGACAGTGGAAGGGATATGCATTAAATACGATGAAAAAAGTTATCATTACTGGAAATTAAAGTGGAGAGTAAAGGTATAAATATATACTTTCATCCTTCAAACCTTTCATTGAGTACATGATTGGAGTGGATGCTATTTACATAACCAAAAACTGTTTCTTATGTCATTAATATTGCTTAATTCAAAGAATTATTGCTATTAAATCAACATTTCTTTTCTGTGCATTGTGTATTTTGGTCCCCATGACAGCCAGGTGAGAAACATCATGTTCACATCTTCCAAATCACTTCATTTAAATATTTTCAAACTGTCAAGAAATGTTCAAATATGACATGTTTTATTTAAAATTGTTATGCATGCCTTCATAGCAACCAAGCATCTTTTACAAAAGCCAGGCAGAACTATGTAATATTTTTCAAGTCTATATTGGCAATTAAATTTGAACTTTAGAAACAAAAGAAATATACATGTACATTTTCTACACTTGCTGTATGTATAGAGAACAAAATACTAAGATGGGATGACCTTGGATTTATTTTCAAACCAGAAATATTTTTTCTCTACTACCAAAGATAGTTAATTCTTTTTGACTAATATAACTGGATATCAAAGAAATAATTTTTAAACAATATCTGAAGGCTCAAATTTTTTGTTTTGGTGTTCAAATATCCCTCGAACCCCACCCCCTCTGAAAACTAAATTGGCAGTCTTTTTTTGGAGTTCAATGGGAAAAAAAATAAAAATCTTAAAGCCAATTTGAACCTGCAGATTAATATTCATATATATATATATATTACTGTTTTTCAATGAGAGCCTTCTGAGCCATACTTATAAAATATATTTTGATTACCTATTGACAAGTCTCTCAAAGAGTTACAACCCATTCAAAATATTTCTGTTCATAATAGCACACAATTATGGTGTTTTGTGTGTAATCTTGTTTTTGTTTTCATGTTATCTAATAGTGTAAAGCACTCTAAAGATTAGGTCCTGTACCCAGTCCACATTATTATTATTGTTATTATTATTATTATTATTATTATTATTATTATTATTATTATTATTACTATTATTATATGATCTCATTCAAGAGTGGTCTTAAAACTCATTTATTTCAACTGCAAGAACAGTCATAAAGACCTAATAATGTATCCTTATGAATCCTTACCTTAAAAATTTACAGCATATTTTTGTTTCCAATTTTGTGGTGTTTGTTTTTATTTTTGTAATCATATCATTATATGTTTTTTATTCTTGTCAAGTGTTGTCAAATATTGTAATGTGCTTAGAGCTTCTAAAGTCCTCATTATTATTATTATTATTATTATTATTATTATTATTATTATTATTATTATTATTTACTTTGTCTTACACGTATCTATTTTATGGATCTATCTCTCTATTACATAATCCTGATAAAATTCCTCTAAAACTTCACTTATTAATATTAAACTTGCCTGTGCATGGATCTGGGATGAGTATGTTGGTGTACAATATAAAAAAAACTGATCCTTTTCTTATTTTATGTTACGAGAGTGAGAGAATATCATGATCTCATTAGAAAACAAACTACTTGCCTATCCACTGCTCTAAAACAGCATATAAAAACTGCTATTCATAATGGACAGCACACTACCATGTATTATAACTATTTCATCCCATGTGTGACACCAGTACATAGTAATTTATAATCAAATAAATTAATGTGAAAACATCACTGTCAACTCTCACATCAAAGGTTACCATTTTAATTTGTTATATGACAATATTAGCATAGTCAAGTTCTATTTTTAGATGATGAAACCCCTGTACAGGTCTAAGTTTGGTCATTTTTATATGTGATTTTCAGCCCTATTAGATTAAACATAAGCTTGCTTTTAAACTTTTTCAACATTTTGAATTGACCAGAAAAAAATGAAAGCAAAGTCAGTTTTTCACAAATTTTAAGCAGGAGAGCCCCATATTGCTGAAATGAGACAAAAATCAAAAGCATGGACTAAGAAAGTCATTAAAGCCATCACAATTTTAGAAAACTTACTGGTACCCACTGATCTTAAAGAATGGTTACTTGATCAAATGGAGATTGTTTAAAATGTGAAGTTCAAATTTTTTAAATTCCCTGTATTGCTACCTATTGTCATTAGTACAAAGTCCAAGAATTCATCCTCAGTATCCATAAAGTTATGAAGTCCTCTATCATCATCTAGTAAATCATCGTGGTCTAGTTATCATAAATATCATCGGACTTCTTTTTTTGTTATCCTCATTGTCATAGGTGGATGCTCTGTAATACATTGATCATACGATCAGTACAATCCAATGTATTCAATGCTGCAAATGAACACAATGCCAGTTGTGTGGCATGATCAAATAACCAACATCAGTTACATGTACTTGACAATGTACTACATTCATGGCTCAATCAAAGAGTTGCCACATAGGAAAACAGGCTATGGAATTAAAGTCAATTATTTACCAGAAGAGGCATACTTCTACTTGGGACAAAGTACATAATTTGCAGCTCAAAAAAACAAAGTTTTTGCTGCCTTTACAAGCACTGGCAGAAAACTTGCACATGGTAAAAGGGTACCCTATGACTCATGGTAAAGGGTACCTTTTGACTCATGGTAAAAGGGTACCCCATAACTCATTTTATTACCTGCATTATTTTCAATGAGCAGCTATCCAAGCATCTGGATACCCACTGGCATCTTGAAAAACCATATTATTATCAACCCCACCATACAAAGGTGAATAGAAATGGAAGTAGATCTTATTTGTTTTTTTGTGTTTTTCAAGGTTACTTCATCTCTATTATGTTTTGAGCTGACTGATTTATAAATACCAGAATAAATGCCAACATTAGAGAATTTATCAGAGTTTTGTTTGATCTCTGACCTTGATCTGCAACCTTGACCAAGAGACAAACAGCAACATTGTTTTTTTAATTACTTGAAGTCTTAGCTTTTAACATAATAATTTTGACCAACTTTCCTCAAAAATATGCACAGATGGCAGGAACATGAAAAATGACCCCAGATTAGGATGACAAGACCATGTTTTCATCTTGATTAACAAGTTAGAAATTGTATGCATTGATGTTAATTATTGACTCAATTATTTCTGAAATGGCCATCACAATTTTCATCTCAAACTGTGTGTGTGTGTGTGTGTGTGTGTTTGGATTTTTAATGCAGCTAAAACAATTTTTCAGTCATATCGTTATGATGTCTGCAGTGTGGCAGTTTATGGTGAAATCTAGTGTTGGGGCATCATGCCACAGAAACGTATCATGATGTCCCACCCAGTCACATTATCCTGACACCAGGTACACCTGTCCTAACACTAACCTCTTAATGCTGAGTGCCAAGCAAGAGAGCTGCTATTACCATTTTTACAAGTCTTTGGTATGATTCACCAGGGATTCAAACCTACAACTTCCCACATCTAAGGTGCATGCTCTAACCATTTAAGCCAACATTCTTATGTGTGTGCAAGTGTGTATATGTGACAGAGCACTAGCATTGCAAGTGTGTATGTGTGACAGAGAGCGCTAGCATTGCAAGTGATTTGTATGTATTTTCATCCACAGATAACCAGATATTTGGTTTTAAATGATAATAAAAATGATGTAAAGGATGAGCCACCGTTATCCATATATTTCATCTAATTCATGATATCTATGATTGCTATTATAAAAAAATTGTCATGTGCTGTGAACGACATGTGACGAGAAAACTTAACCATGTCACATGACACATTGTCCTTGATCGCAACATGTGATTCAACATCTTGATAAAAGGATTACTCATAATAAATAACACAAAAATATCCCAAAGCATTTACAGTATTCATGTATTATTTTATATTATAATTATAAACTTATCAACTTCAATTATTTTTAAGCAGTCACCAACACTTACCTGATCATGACTGATCAAAGTGGATCATTTTGTGATTTTGTGTCAATAATTTGCAAAGAATTTATTTTTGTTTGCAAGTATCAAGAACTCTGCATACATCTTCACTTTAATTAAAATTTTACATTTTTAAACTAAAGTGCAAAAATGTAAATGCAATGATACAGAAATCTGAGGAATGTAGACTTGAACAAATGTGTATACCCCAAACATTATCACCAGTGAGATGTACCAGTGTGCAGTGTCACCAGTAGAGAAAGGGTGTTCATTCCAAACTGCTCATGGATACACCTAATATTGTATGGCTTAGTAGTAGAATAGCTGAACATTTAATGAAGATTAATAAATGATAATAAATTTGACTGCTGGATTTCCTCTTCAATTTTGCTTTAATTCTGCCACTATGCCTTACTTTTGCCAATATTGCCTTTATTTCCTTATTTTTGCCAGTATGCCTTAATTTTACCACTATGCCTTAAGTTTGCCAATATGCCATAATTTGACCACTGTATCTTAATGTTACCACTATGCCTTAATTTTACCACTGTCATAATCTTACCAATACACTTTAACTGTGCCACTAAGCCATAATTTTACCACTATGCCATAATCTTACCAATACACCTTAACTCTACCACTATGCCATAATTTTACCTGTTTACCTTAATTTTACCACTGCCATAATTTTAGCAATATACCTTAACTCTGCCACTATTCCCTGAATACCTTAATTTTACTACTGAGCCTTAATTTTATGCCTATGCTTTAATTTTATGACTAATTTTATGACTATGCCTTAATTTTACCACTATGCCATAATTTTACCACTATGCCTTAATTTTACCAATATACCATAACTCTGCCACTATACCTTAATTTTACCACTATACCTTAATTTTACCACAATACCTTATTTTTATCTCTAATCCATAATTTTACCAATATACCTTAATTTTACCACCATGCCATAATCTTAGCTATATACCTTAACTGCATCACTATGCCATAATTTTACCACAATACCATATATAATATTACCAGTACACCTTAACTATGCAACTATGCCATAATTTTACCAGTTTGCCTTAATTGTACCAAAGAGTTAATTTTACTTTACTAAGCCATAATTTTAGCAATATACCTTAACTTTGCCACTATACCTTAATTGTACAATACCTTAATTTTACCACTAAGCCATAATTTTAGCAATATACCTTAACTCTGCCACTATACCTTAATTGTACAATACCTTAACTTTACCACTTAGCCTTAATTTTATGCTCAAGCTTTAACTTTATGACTATTTTTATGACTATGCCTTAATTTTACCATGTTACCATAATTTTACCACTATGCCTTAATTTTACCACTGTGCCATAATTTTACCAATATACCATAACTCTGCCACTATATCCTAATTTTACTACTATACCTTAATTTTACAATACCTTATTTTTCCTCTAATCCATAATTTTACCAATATACCTTAACTCTGCCACTATGCCCTAATTTTACCACTATACCTTAATTTTACCACTTTACCATATTTTTATTACTATGCTTGTCCTTCATGAATATCCTAACACTACCAATTGCATACCGATTTAACAAGTTTTTGTATAGTAAATATTCTCATAGTTGCAAAATTTCAAATTTGTTATTACTGCCTGAAATGTCAAATATCAGATTATCCCAAAACCTGCTTTAGATCAAATTCTTTTCTTTAAAAAAAAAATCCCATGAGCCCCTGTCATAAAAAAGAGCTCTACTTCCATGATGCTTTACATTTCCTTTGAAAGTCAATAAACCCTTCTGTGCTTCATCATGATCAGAACCAGTCTACAGTATACTGTATGTCCAAATTTATCACCAAATTACAGTACACTGTACACCATCATTCCACCATATGTTGTTTACAAATAAAGCAATTGATAAATTTACAGCATTTCAAATGATCATATTTTATTTTCTCAAAGCCATTTTAATGACAAAACTGGGAGCAACATCAGTCACAAAGACTGTGATAACAAACAATTTGTTAAAATACTCATGGTAAGATAAAGCTTTACTATTGTTATGATTGATTGGTGATTGCACATCAACAGTAGAGAGATTATACTGTGCCCAAACAACTGGATTAAAAATCCAAGTGCCAATAATATGGAAGTTGACTTTACAGGATACATTAAGATTTTTACAGTTGCAGTCCAGGACTCCTTCCTTGAAAAGTGTTACAGTTCCAGCCCTACAAAATGAGCCCCGAAATAACAACACTTGTTTTTTACAATTATTCTGAACATAACGTAAGTAGTGTCAACAATTAACACCATCTTCCTAAATACAGTACTTTGTGTTATGAACAAAATATAATTAGTTTTTTAATCAGAATGATCAATAGGCATCATCAATTGGTAAACAGGTGACTTAATCTTCTTGTCTACTATGGTCTAACATACGCAGGCGTCAAGGTCAATAGGTGCTAATTGCTAATAACTTGTGAGATATCTCTAAAAGGTGTATCTGAAAATAAAAGACAGTTGTCTCTAATGATTAGCCACTTGGAAATCTAGCAACCACCGGTGTATGTTTGTGTGATTTGGATTTTTAACATAACTTAAACAATTCTTCAGTCATATCACTATGTCTGCAGTGTGACAGTTTATAGTGATGAATATCACTAGTGCATAATGCCGCAGCATCATGTCCCACCCGTTCACATTATCCTGACACAAGGCTGACCAGTCCTAACATTGACCTCCTAATGCTGACCGCCCGCTAAGCGAGGCAGCTGTTCGTATAAATAGTATAAGCTTTTGGTATGACTTGGCTGGAGCTTGAACCAGTGACCTCACACATCCAAGGTGACACTCTAACCACTAATGCCACAAGAGGCATACTGCCACCAGAAGTATTTATCATCTATACTTTATCTGTTACACAAGACTGATACATAGTTGCTTGTCATATAATGAAATGAATCAAAATATGTATTCCAGAATCATTTTCAAAAGCTTGCTTGACTGTTTAGATAAATGTCACTAATTTCAAGGCGAAAAATGGATGATACTGAGGTGGAAGGAAACATGCAAGTAAACACAACAATCCCAGCCAATAAAAAACAAAAACATTGAATCAATTGATATTGGAATATTTCACTGAGGGAGTGAGTTTTACATGTTTTCTTACTGGAGAGATACCTGAACCTGCAGTATCAAACTTTATGTGGAAATGCAGATAAAGGAAAATGTTATGGTATATTGAAACATTATTATATATATATATATACATGTATGTGTGTGTGTATGATTACTCTTCTAACTACAGCAGCATTCTAATCCTTCCTTTTTTTAAAAATCTAAATATATGTACCTATATTATTTACATACATCTTTACTGATAACATTTGGTTACTGACATATGGTTTTAAGGTGCAAAGAAATATAAAAAGAAACAAAAGTTTTAAATTAAAAAAGTAAAATAATTTGAATTCCTTAAATCATACAGTATTTTATTTACAAACTTTTGTATTGTTACTTTACTTGTGTTATTTTATTGTCATTTTTTGCAGAAGGCCCAAAATGCCACTTGGGATTGCCCTGGAGAAGTTGACCCTTATTCAGTTTGGAAAGCTCCGATGATTATCATCATTATCCATTTCAAATAGTTGATTTTTAGGGATTTTATTTATGTCTCCCACTATCCCATTGTCCAAATATTGGGGAAAAAATCTACCCCTATATATGATCATTAGAGACAATTGTGTCATTAGCAGTGGGGGGCATCTATCAAGTAAGTACCATGATATGAATAATATTGTTTATGATATGTATCATGACTACCATAACTATACTCCTCATTGTATTCATAACACAAAGTTTGCCAAATTAGTTTTCAACCATATCTACATGTGTACAAGATCCAACTGTAATATGTATAGACCCATCTCTGCTGTTGCATTATGCATAATCAGATCACTCAGTTTGGGAGTACTCAACAAAATCACCAACACAGACCTGCCAGTGCATTATGTGATGGTAGATCAGGATCAGTGTTGTTTGAAGCCAACTAATATGTGATTACATAATGATCAATACACCATGAAAAGCACATTTATAGGGGGGGGTATGATCCAAGAAAGATAAGCAAAAAAACTATTAGAATATGTGTTCCTTCACATTTCAAATATTATCTGCAAATTTTCACTTTATCTGAGTTTGTACATCATTGTTAAGACAGCATATCCATCATCATTTATTAACAATGACAGCATATATTATGATAAATATCACCATGGAAACCAAACCACTGATGCATGAAAATATTGTACTAGAGCCCTGTAATATGCATATTTTAATTAAATAAATCATTATTTTCTGCATGAATACCTTATTTCTCAAGTTTCCCAGGGACCGACTCTTTCTCACAGTGAGCTTGGCAACATCATCATCAGGTACATAAGACAAGTCCTGTGAGGACCGTGGTTTTAAAACCATATGCCCATTTTTGGCATTATCCTCCAAAAGAGCTTTTCCTGCCATGACTCCTTTCTTCACCTGTTGCTCACACAAATGTTTTGCTTGCAGAAATGAACACTAATCACTGATCTTTGTAACTGCAAAGTAGAAAAAAAAGGATAAGATCTAACATTAAAGACACTACAACCATGCTGATGTCACATGAATGTCTCTCCACAATGACATCAATGCTATATTTTAATAGGATGTACATGTACCTACTGAAATCTATGTAAGGCCTAGTAATAAAATCTGTGTGCAGCAAGGCAAACTACAGACATTCATCAGGTGTTAGGTACTGAAATCAATGCCAGCCATTCATCAGATGTTAGGTACTGAAATCAATGCAAGGCCTAGGAAAAAAATCTGAGTGTGGCAAGGTAAATGACATCAAGTCAGGTGTTTGTACATTAAGTTCATTTACTACATCAATCTAACACTGTATACACACGAAAGGGCTATTGCCTGCCTGTGTTGTGATAAAGTTAGATACTGATTGTTTACTGTAAAACTGCCATTTGTTGTAACATGGCTTTGAAGAAGAAAAGTGGTACATTAAAACCTGTCTTGAAAGACCACTGCTATGGGAGACTACATGTCTCGAGAGAGAGCACATTTTCAATGTACCAATTTTTACTGATTATGTTGCAATGGGACCTGTTATAAGAGACCACCTGTCTTGAGAGACCATAATTTTCAGGCTAAAAAAGATGGCCGTTCAAAACAGGTTCTACTGTCTACAGGATGATCACACATATTTAACTTGCATCAAAGACAAAATCCATATTTTTTCCAACCACATTGTGTGCATTGTGTGCATCCAAATTTGACTGCTGAACAGCAGCTGGTATGGAATTTCCACATACATGTACTTACATCTTGATTCCATCCAGAAACTGGTACAGAACCTCTACTAATATATAGACATATTCAAAATACAATAACTGGTACAGAACCTCCACTAATATATAATGACATATTCAGAATACAATAACTGGTACAGAACCTCCACTAATATATACTGACATATTCAGAATACAATAACTGGTACAGAACCTCTACTAATATATAATGACATATTCAGAATACAATAACTGGTACAGAACCTCTACTAATATATACTGACATATTCAGAATACAATAGCTGGTACAGAACCTCTACTAATATATACTGACATATTCAGAATACAATAGCTGGTACAGAACCTCTACTAATATATACTGACATATTCAGAATACAATAGCTGGTACAGAACCTCTACTAATATATACTGACATATTCAGATCACTGAATAATGCCATACTCCATGCAACAGAATGTAATAAACCTCAGCATACTGACAGACTGATTTCATCCAGCAACTGGTGCAGAACCTATACATACTGACAGATTCCATGATTCCATGAAACAGCTAACAAATACTGACAAATTTGATGCAATTGCTGGTACATAACCTTGATATACTGACAGATTTCATGCAGCAGCTGGTACATAACCTCAATATACTGACAGATTCCATGCAGCAGCTGGTACATAAACCTCGATATACTGACAGATTCCATGCAGCAGCTGGTACATAACCTTGATATACTGACAGATTCCATGCAATTGCTGGTACATAACCTTGATATACTGACAGATTCCATGCAGCAGCTGGTACATAACCTCGATATACTGACAGATTCCATGCAGCAGCTGGTACATAACCTTGATATACTGACAGATTCCATGCAATTGCTGGTACATAACCTTGATATACTGACAGATTCCATGCAGCAGCTGGTACATAACCTCGATATACTGACAGATTCCATGCAGCAGCTGGTACATAACCTTGATATACTGACAGATTCCATGCAGCAGCTGGTACATAACCTCAATATACCAACAGATTCCATGCAATTGCTGGTACATAACCTTGATATACTGACAGATTCCATGCAATTGCTGGTACATAACCTCGATATACTGACAGATTCCATGCAGCAGCTGGTACATAACCTTAATATACTGACAGATTCCATGCAATTGCTGGTACATAACCTCAATATACTGACAGATTCCATGCAGCAGCTGGTACATAACCTCGATATACTGACAGATTTCATGCAGCAGCTGATACATAACCTCGATATACTGACAGATTCCATACAGCAGCTGATACATAACCTCGATATACTGACAGATTCCATACAGCAGCTGGTACATAACCTTGATATACTGACAGACTGATTCTATGAAGCAGCTGGGTACACAACCTCTACATACTTTAAAAATGAAATCACTTCCCCTTTCTCAAATTCCAATAGTTCTGACTTCAATTATGTGTACCTGAATGGTTCTTATTTATTTTCTATTATAGTGATATAATACTGAAATGGCTGTACCTTCAATATAAAGAGAAATAAACAAACTGATTGTCCGATAGATCAGCAGCATCTGTGTTCATTATCATCTGAGACATGTTTTGCTTTATACAGTTCAGTACTTTTCAGACATAAGCGTAGAGCAAGTGGCCAGAAGTTGATAATGAGAGCAAACACTCATTTGGATGCTGATGAGACTAAACATTCACTCACATGCTGATGATGAGGGGTGCACAATTAACAAGATTTCCAGCAATTTTGCAATTTCTGCATGTTCATTTCATAAATTCTGCTCTTAACATCTGAACTGTATCTATTCAGGTCAATGTATAATTCTGCATTTTACTGGGGAGATTATTCAGCAACTTAAAGTACATATAGTTTAGGTTTTATATTGCTAAAATATCTCTAGCTCCCTCCACATCCTTGGAACCAGCAGTAATCAACTTTCTGAACTAAATGGATTAAATTATAAACACCTCCTATCCTTTAGGGTGAAAAACACTGCACTGTAAGCTCTCAAATCCCCTGGCTTAGCTTACCTGTCAAGGGCATAGATACTTCTCAATGTATTTACCCAGTGATGCATTATGTAGTCCAATTCAGCAAAGGACAGTTACTATTATGCATGTTGTACAAGTTCTGTTGGTAATAATAGGTAATCAATTATGAAATACTGAGAGAAAAAAAATGTTAGTAATTGTAATTCATAGGTCACATGCTTCACTTTGTACACACATAGCTTATAGCCTTTGGTATAATTAAGGCACAACAATTTTCATTATGTAGAGGGACCTACAAATAAAGAATCAGCAAGAGCAAAGTATTATTAATTTACCACTGTTTTTCAATAAGTTCAAAATAAAAGTACTGCATTTAGTCTGCATGGTCAATGTCTCCTTCAAAAAACGGAGATAATGCTTTGTTCGCCCAACAAGCACCTGACTAGAATACAAGGGAGATAATGCCTTGTTTGTCCCACAAGCACCTCACTCAGAAAACAAGGGAGATAATGCTTTCTTTGCCCAACAAGCACCTCACTCAAAATACAAGACTGGCCCAATCTAGTTTAGAGGGGCCCCAGCAATGAACATATGGGCTTTTAAAAATTCTGATACTGTCAGACTGATCCATTAGAGCAGCTGTTCAAGAACATTTACATAGAGAATGACTCAATGAAGCAAGTGATACAGAACCTCAATATACTTACAAACTGATTCCATCCATCAGCTGGTAAAGAACCTCAACATACTGACAAACTGATTCCATCCATCAGCTGGTACAGAACCTCAACATACTGACAGACTGATTCCATCCAACAGCTAGTACAGAACCTCAACATATTGACAGACTGATTCCATCCAACAGCTAGTACAGAATCTCAACATACTGACAGACTGATTCCATCTAACAGCTGGTACAGAACCTCAACATACTGACAGACTGATTCCATCCAACAGCTTGTACAAAATCTCAACATACTGACAGACTGATTCCATCCAACAGCTGGTACAGAACCTCAACATATTGACAGACTGATTCCATCCAACAGCTGGTACAGAACCTCAACATATTGACAGACTGATTCCATCCAACAGCTAGTACAGAACCTCAACATATTGACAGACTGATTCCATCCATCAGCTGGTACAGAACCTCAACATATTGACAGACTGATTCTATCCATCAGCTAGTACAGAACCTCAACATATTGACAGACTGATTCCATCCTACAGCTGGTACAGAACCTCAGCATATTGACAGACTGATTCCATCCATCAGCTGGTACAGAACCTCAACATACTGACAGACTGATTCCATCCAACAGCTAGCACAGAACCTCAACATATTGACAGACTGATCCCATCCAACAGCTAGCACAGAACCTCAACATATTGACAGACTGATTCCATCCAACAGCTAGCACAGAACCTCAACATATTGACAAACTGATTCCATCCAACAGCTAGCACAGAATCTCAACATATTGACAGACTGATTCCATCCATCAGCTGGTGCAGAACCTCAACATACTGACAGAATGATTCCATCCATCAGCTGGTACAGAACCTCAACATATTGACAGACTGATTCCATCCATCAGCTGGTACAGAAACTCAACATATTGACAGACTGATTCCATCCAACAGCTGGTACAGAACCTCAACATATTGACAGACTGATTCTATCCATCAGCTGGTACAGAACCTCAACATACTGGCAGACTGATTCCATCCAACAGCTGGTACAGAACCTCAACATATTGACAGACTAATTCCATCCAAAAACTGGTACAGAACCTCAACATATTGACAGACTGATTCCATCCACCAGCTAGTACAGAACCTCAACATATTGACAGACTGATTCCATCCTACAGCTGGTACAGAACCTCAACATATTGACAGACTGATTCCATCCATCAGCTGGTACAGAACCTCAACATATTGACAGACTGATTCCATCCTACAGCTGGTACAGAACCTCAACATATTGACAGACTGATTCCATCCAACAGCTGGCACAGAACCTCAACATATTGACAGACTGATTCCATCCAACAGCTGGCACAGAACCTCAACATATTGACAGACTGATTCCATCCAACAGCTGGCACAGAACCTCAACATATTGACAGATTGATTCCATCCAACAGCTAGCACAGAACCTCAACATATTGACAGATTGATTCCATCTAACAGCTAGCACAGAACCTCAACATATTGACAGACTGATTCCATCCAGCAGTTAGTAAAGACTATGGCTGTCAAAATCACGAAAAAACCAACCCGGGTACCCGTTGCAAATTTTAACGGGTACCCGTTAACACATGAATGACATGTACAACCGTAGACCAACTAATTGTTATCCCATTTCTTTAATATTTTTTTAAGGCAATAGAGGCTGTGTACTACTCGGTGATTCGTCCACACCAACGTAGCTTCAAATTATCTGACCGCACGTTAATTAATAAATTTATTTACCCTTGTACACAGATGGTAGGTATAAGCCAACTTTTAATGATCAGGCACGTTGAAAGCTTTAGAACACTCGCCATTTTTTTAAAGTATAAGTCCTTGTTAGAACAGACTACGTTTATTCATCTGCTTTTGACCGAAGATTTGAAATACCCACGCATGTGTGCCCCAGTTATGCCACATGACCACACAGTCGCATATGTGTTATTTTGGAATTATAATTCTTAAGATAGTTATGGCAAAAACGAAGTAGTATCGAAAATAGAAATATCCATATATGTATGATGGCTAACTTTCAAAATTAGCAGAGCTAGTCGACTAGAAAAATGAGATGCTCAAAGATTACTTTGAGGCATTACGAAGATTTCAAAGTGTCTAGGTGATAATTGTTCATAATATAAATTGTGGGATTTCTTTGACCTGTGTGTTCGAAAATCAAATGTATCCATCCGGATTTCATTAAAAGAGCACGCAATATACCAATCATTTAAAAAATTATTCAACCAAATTTTACGAAGAAAATTCATCATCATTAAATAAATAGAGCTTTTAAACAACTTATGCGAAACTCCTCAAAGAACTGACCAAATCTGAGAGAATTTTTTCTGTGAATCACTGCCTCAAAATATATTGAATGAAAAAATGTTACTTTGCTATCAAATAAAATTTGCATACTGATATTAATAAAAATGGAAACTCCTGTCATCAAATTTGTTAAAACAGATTAAAATTTAATTAGACTACATGGATTCTGACAAGGGCTATCAAGTTTACAAATAATACAATTCTGCCATCAAATATGGCTGTCATTACTAAAAGCAGAAAAAAAGTTTACACAACTTTGTCACAGAAACCTAGTGAACAGAATTTGACCCACTTGACCCAAGTTTGCTGCCATAGTGACCTTTCAGTATTTTACTGATCCGTCATCACAAACAGATGATGGAACCTTGAAAAACTACTTTAATTACATATGCAATCAAAGAAATTTCAGCTGTCTAAGCAGTGCTCAAAGAAATTTTTGTTTAGACACATTCCTTCTATCAAATGATCAAATTCTGTTCGCAGGTTTTTTGAAGAAGTCATTTGAAGGCTTTGTTTGTTTTTAATAAATGGTGGTAATAATTGATAATATCTCAATTATAATTCAGGGATGGTCCTGGGTTTAAAAAAAATTGTCACCAAAAAATTTTGAAAACTTAAATATCTTGTCTCCAATTTGTAAATTTTTTGCCATTTTCATAACACTGTACTATTTGTTTATCTCATCATCATCAGGACCAAGTCAATATTGTCGACATAAGTGGATGTTGGGGGGGGGCCTGAAAATAAATTTGAAATTTCACATACAAGTGAAATTTTAAGATGTGACCTGTCATCTGTGACTAGAATTTATGCAGAAAGAAAATGGAAATTTTGATTAAATGAAGACAACTAGTCTGAAATGCACTTGCATATTGACAACTTAGATTTGTGTAGAACACTCCACAATGTGTTAAATAATATACATGCATATGAAAAATCCATAAATTTAAATGGTATAAAATTCATGTATCTGTCAAATCCCATTAAAAAAACACAAAAAACATATATAATTAAAAAAATAGTTGCCCTCATTTGATCTTCATCGCACTGTCAAGAAAGAATTCACTCTGATATTTATCACCCAAGTAGCATGTGGCTCTATAGTTAAAAAGCTATATGTACATGTACTTTGACTGGCAACGCTCCGATGGCCTTAGTGGTTGGAGCATCCGCCTCGGATTCGATTCCCGGCTGAGTCATACCAAAGACATAAAAATGGTATTAACAGCTGCCTCGCTTGGTGCTCAACATTAAGAGATTAGTGTTAGGACTGGTCGGCTTGGTGTCAGGATAATGTGACGGTGGGACATCATGCCATATGTCTGCAGCATAATGCCCCAGTGCTAGACATCCTTATAAACTGCTACACTGCAGACATCGTAGCAATATGACTGAGAAATCGTTAAAGCTATGTTAAAAATCTAAATCACACACATACTTGAATTGGCCTAGATTTTGGTCAACTTCACAACTACCATGATGCCAAGGCTACCAAAGAGATGAGACTATTCACAAGGAAATGAAAACATGTGAACAAATTAAAAAGTTTTAACATTGTTGCAAGATGTCCCACCTTCATTTAACCTGACAGCCAGTTATCTATTGTTCAAAATATTGGAACTTTAATTTGGGTTTTAAATTTACATTGGTAGCGATCAAAATCATGAACTTTTTTTGTTGCAAACAGTAAACTTTCACTGCACATTAAATATAATCCAATCACTATGAAAAATCAAACAATGCTTATATTTAAGTTTGCTGCACTTTCTTTGATCAAAGGTCTTTGGCTTGCTTTGATGAAGTTGCATGTGTTATTGAAGGCGCTGCTAATGACACTGTGAAGGACATAACAAATGCCAGTTTGTTATTGCTGAGGCAACATCAAATAATTGTAAAACATTGATGGAGACAGAATTGTTTTTTTTTAATTTGTTTAGTGTGTATGTGTGTGTGTATGTGTGTGTGTGTGTATGTGTGTATGTATGTATGTATATATATATATATATATATATATATATATATATATATATATATATATACATACACACACACATACATATATATATATATATATATATATATATATATATATATATATATATATATATATATAGACACACACACACAGAACGATCTATGCTTTTGATGTAATCAGTTTTCTCTTAAGTTTCATCAAAACTATTGTTTCTGGTACATTTTTTCAAAAAGGAAAAAACCACCTGCCATCGTCTGATCACAGGGGTTCGTTATAAAGAAAAGTTTCATAACCTGTGTTATATTGTTACAGGTTAGACTCTAAATTTTCTTTGTAACGAACCCCTGTGGTTAACACTAATAAAAAAATTGCATTGATGAATTTGATCTGTTTAAGTCATACCATACCTTTGTGAACTGATTCAAACAGTGACCGGATATTAGCATGGAAAGCATTTTTCAAAATACTTGGAAAACGTATAAATTTAGTATAATATGCGACAAGTTCGTAAAAAAAAAAAAACTCAGGCAGGGCCTACCTGATCAGGTTTGAAAATCAAGGGTCAACGTCTTCGAAGTTAAATTTCCAAGTCGTAGTTACTGAAAATTATGAGAAACAGATATTAACAGTGATGATTTAAAAACCCTGTGCACATATGTTGGATTCCAACTAGTTCTTCATGTAAGATGTGTATATGCCAACTTGGAAAATTTGGAATCCCGGGTTGTTGCGCTCTTTCTCAAGAAATTGCACGACATACGTACATGGCCGAATTGTCGCACACGCCAGAAATGGAAAAATTAAGTGATTCTGTATCAGTTTCATTTTTGCCTTTGTATAATGGATGATGATAATATTGGCAGTTAATTTTGTTTAAAGGAAAGTTACGTGAATAATAACACAACAAATAAATTTGTGACAAGGGTTCTTGGCACTAATGTATTTTGTATCTCTGACTCCCAATTTGTTTGTACACCTTCCACACCGATTTCAACAAGGAAAATGTTTAATGTGATAAAAAATGCACATAAATAAGTTGAGTCATTGATTTATAATTTTTATCCTATCCGTGAACAAGAGTGGCACTTATACAGACAAGCCATGCTAAAGGTGGCTGTTTCGTAAATTGGCCTCTGTTAAAACATAATAAGAGACGTCATGTTCTAACTATCAATAACTTCAATATATACAAGTGACTACTGTGAAGTCTTAACACCGAGAGTCAGAGGCAGTTGCCTGTTAATAGTACCAGTGGAACTATGACTCCTACACAGAGAGTGCTGATTGTTCAGTTACACATGTATAATGTTACATCTCTCTTCTTACAAAGAAAAAGTTTTAATAAAATTTTTAACAAACTAAATGAATCATAAGCCATTAGTATTAACATATCAGAATTAAGCGCGTCTTTGATATCAATGATTACAATTAACTACGTACACATGTCTGAGAGAGACTGAGAAGGCATTATACAATTTTAAGAAATCGTATTGCTTGTTTGATAGATATTTAATTTAAACTGATGGTCCTTATCTTGAATCACCGTCAGTATTTATCAACAAAACCATACACTGTGCTACACTAATGAGATTTCTATTCTATTAGCTGAGTTTCTCTTATCTGCGAGTGCCAGATTTCACAGTTGTTTCATATCCAGGTTATGTCCAGGTTTTTGGAACTGATATTACACTGACACTCTTATCTTTGGTTTCACTAGCCTCCCAGAACGTGTGTAACATCCGCCTTGCGGACAAACCCATGAGACCGTTGCGTCAGGTTCAGGCGTACTTTGTCTGAAACATTTAGATTCCATTGACTTTGAAATAGATTTACTGGCATTTGCGGAGAGTGGTAATACAACTGTACAAGATGTGTGTTCAACCTGAGGGGAGGGCGGTAGTGGTGTTTCATTAGTTTTCATGAGTAAACGTCTATTGCGACGATAAATGGTACCATCTTTGGTGCGAACTGTATATGACCTTTCGCTGTGTTTTCTTACTACTACGGCAGGTTCCCATTTTTGACCTTTCAATTGAACTCGGGCTGATTCTCCTTCCTTAAGTGGTTTTGCGTTTTTGTCATAATAATTCTTAGTTTTCCTCTTACAAAGTGTAATTTTCTTTCTTACCTCAGCGGTGATAGGTGTTTTTGGAATTAATTTTTCACAGGTTGTTGGGAGAATTGATCTAACCTGTCTCCCCGTCAACAATTCTGCTGGTGAGAACCCGTTATCAAGAGCAGTGGCTCGGTACTCTAATATGCCTATAAGTGGTTCTCTGCCGTCGGCTTTAGCTTTTGAGAGAATTCTCTTTACAGTTTGAACTGTTTTCTCTGCTAGGCCGTTTGACTGAGGGTATGTGGGACTCGATGTCACGTGTTTAAAGTCCCATTCTTTCGCGAAGCTAGCGAACTCGCGGGAAAAATAGCATGTTTGATTGTCGCTGACAACGACTTCCGGTATTCCAAAGCGCGCGAAAATGCTTTTCATGTGATTGATAACAGTGCAACTTTTTGAGCTAACAAGTGCCTTACCTTCGAAGTAGCGACTGAAATAATCTACTACAACAATGTACTCTTTATTATCCCATGTAAATAGGTCTGTGGCGACTTTTTGCCATGGGTATTCAGGGACGTCATGATTAATGAGAGGTTCCTTTTGGTTAGAGCTTCTGCGCTCTAAGCAGATAGAGCATTTTGACACCAAATCGGAAATGTTGGCTGAGATTCTTGGCCAAAACAAAACATCTCTGGCTCGTTTCAGACACTTTTCAATACCTAAATGTCGTGAATGTACAGTTTCTAGCATTTTCTTCCTGAGTGCTTGTGGTATGACTATTTTGTGGCCTTTCAAGATTAACCCATCTACAACTGAAAGTGTATCTCTATAATTCCAATAGTCGATTATCTCTGATTGACAGCTTGACCTCTTTTCAGGCCAACCTTCACTTATGACCTGTTTAAGTATGACCATCTGGGGGTCTTGTTCAGTGAGAGATTGAATTTCTTCCTTCTTACGATCAGATACAGGTAATGCTGATAACGCCATATGCACCTACATATCTATACCGTCAGATAAGATTGGGTATGTATCCGATGAGAACTTACGGGAGAGTGTATCTGCTACGGGTATGTTATTACCTTGGTAATGTTTTACCTCAAGGTCATAACGCTGTAGTTGCAAAAGCATGCGTTGTAGTCGCGGAGGGGCTGCATAGAGGGGCTTTTTCATTATAGAGACAAGTGGAAGGTGGTCAGTTTGAACGTGTACCTTTCTCGCGTATACATATTGATGAAACCGTTTGCATCCGAACAGTACAGCAAACATTTCTTTCTCTATCTGAGCGTAATTAATCTCAGTTGTGGTCAAGGATTTTGATGCATAAGCCACGGGCTTATCATCTTGCATTAGGGCGGCACCCAGCCCATATTTTGATGCGTCAACTTGCAAAGTCAGTGGTTTCTTAGGGTCAAAATAGGACAGAACAGGTCCAGGGCTTATAGTAATTATGTCTTTGACCTTTTGAAATGCGTCTATTTGAGGAGAGTCCCATGAAAACTCTACGTCTTTCGCTAACAGTTGTCTTAGTGGACTTGTGACCTCTGCCAATTTTGGGGAAAATTTGGACAAATAGTTAACCATGCCAAGAATGGTTTCTAACTGCGCGGTCACGAGGGGGTTCCATTTCTCTTACCGCTGCTACTTTGGCGGGGTCAGGTTTGAGACCTTCTGCTGACAGAATGTGCCCGAAGTACTGAACTTCTGTGACGCCCAATTCTAGTTTTTCCTCATTTAGCCGGATTCCTTTTTCGAGGGAACATTTGAGAATATTTTTCAAGTTTGTATCATGTTCGTCGCGTGTGCGTCCAAATACTAGTATATCGTCACAAATCAAAACAATACCGCTTAAACCTTCAAAACTCTCATCGATCTGCCTTTGGAATTCATCTTAAGATGATTTCAAACCAAATGGGAGATGCAAGAAACGGTAACGGCCGTAAGGGGTGTTGAAAGTTGTGAGGTATGAAGAGTCACGTGATAGCTTTATTGCCCAATATCCTGACCGTGCATCCAATTTGGTGAAGTATTTTGCACCTGATAATTGGGGTAGGATATCATCTAATGTGCGCATAGGGTAATGGGGATGCAAAATTGCCCTGTTAAGGTCTTGTGGGTCGAGACATACCCTTAGTTTACCAGATTGTTTTTCGACAACAACCATGGTATTTACCCATGCTGTAGGTGATGTAACTGGGGCAATTATATTTTCATTTTCCATGCGATCAAGTTCAGTTTTGAGTCTGTCTTGAAGTGCAACAGGTAATCGCCGCGGAGGGTGCACTACATGTATGGTTTTGGGGTCGATGTGTATGGTACATTCCCCTGGGAAAAGACCTATACCGTTGAATACTTCGGCATATTCCTTGAGAACAACCGCCTTAGTGAGGGGTGTACTCTTGTTACAATGTAAGTCTAATATCTGTGTCTGAACAGAGTATGTAAATTTAACTAAGCCTAACTTCATACAAGACTGTAAGCCAAGTATAGGTGGTGCTCTCGTTTTAACAATGTAGAATTTGAGTTCATGTGTATGTTCAGTGCGTTTACATTTGAGATTGACTGTACCCATTGTGTTCAATAATTTGCCGTTATATGCAGATAGTGTGTTTAATGTAGATTTAAGAGGATGTTTTATGCCTAGCTTTTGGAATATATGCGAGGGTATGATGTTAACTTGGGAGCCAGTATCCAATTTAAAATCAATAGAAAATAAATTAGGTCCTACCTCTATCGCCGCATACGCCTGTCCATTGGCAACTATATCCTTTTTTACACTGTCAATAAATAAATCTTGGTTGTGAGATTCATTGTTAATCACACTGACCGTTTTTGATCTACAGACTTTCTCAAAGTGATTGAGTTTATGACACTTATTTCAAGTCTTTCCTTTCGCAGGGCACTTGTCCTGGCTTGAATGTGTTTTGTATCGCAGTGTCCACAGGTCGCGTTCACGCTTCGTCTGGAAGACGTGGTCCATTTCTTCTTCGGCTGTAGTTCTTTTTTCTTCGCCTGTCTTTGAATTGTCGCATGTACTTCTGGTCTGGCTGATGCAGACATGGTCTGTAACTGCTCCTGGGCATATTCATGGCTTTGACCAATGTTAATAGCCCTTTCCAAGGTCAACTTTTCACCTTCGTTGATCGTTTTTTTCTCGTATCCTTAATGACGATACCCCGAAAACAATTCTATCACGAATCATGTCGTCTTCGTCTTTGAAGAGACAGTCCTTGGCTAAGAGTTTCAATGAAGTCACATATTGGTCTATTGTCCTGGAGCCTTGAATTTCATTGTTAAATTTAAATCTTGCAAAGACCGGTTTTAATTTTGGTTGAAAGTGATGTGTGAATTTTGTAAATAGCGTTGATGGGTCCTTTTTTTCTTCCTCCGTCAGAGTCCATGTGTTAAAAATATCTCCACCTTTGTCGCCTACCCAAAGTAGAATGTAGTTGGCTTTGACCGCATCACTTCTTCTACTTATCGGTCCATTAAATATTATTTCACAGTGTTGTTGGAATTTAGCCCATGATGTAAGGTTAGAATTGTCCCAGTCCACGGTAGGGGTTGGCACGCCGAAAAGATCCATTTCGGTGGTATTAAATTCGTATGCTGAATTTTCAACGTTTTTGTGGTTTTAAATTCTTGCAAAATCTTCCGTGGATTGTAAAGTTATTGTTTCAAGATATCCATTTACGATCCATGTGCTATTCCAACCATGATATGCTATTCCAACCATGATATCCCACTTATGACACCATGTTGTGTTATTGTGTTAAAACTTAATAAGAGAAGCCGTGTTCTAACTATCAATAACTTTAATATATACAAGTGACTACTGTGAAGTCTTAACACCGAGAGTCAGAGAGGCAGTTGCCTGTTAATAGTACCAGTGGAACTATGACTCCTACACAGAGAGTGCTGATTGGTCAGTTACACATGTATAATGTTACAGTTATGGTGTGACTTTTTCAGCTATTATTGTTTACTAATTAACGATATGGGTATGTTTGTAAACTAGGTGTTTCGGCTTGTGCTGTTTTTTAAATTGATGTCACCTTCCATAGTTGGCCATAGAACACAATTAATTTACAATATAGTCTCTACATTTTTTCTCAGTACTGAACTTTCCACTGTGTGACAATCAATACAAATCATATGTTAATCTAAAGTACCATCAAAGATGACTTTACGGTGAAGTTCTTGTCAAGGGTTGACCTGCATCTTTTTGAGAGGCTGAATTGTAAACAAAACACCATGCAATGGAACACAGATTTCACTTCCAAATCATCACCATGACCTTATTACTCAATGTGCACTATCGCCGAAATACACACAGACAACCACACCATAAGCTCACATTTTAAAGAATAAACAATTGCCTTTAAATCCTTACCAAGAATGCCAAAATCTAACTCTTGTATCACCAACAAACGGAGACAGGAAAAAGTGATCTAAAAATAGACTGGGACCACATTCGTGGATACTGAACCAGATTTTATTAATTGTGTACTGATACCAGTTATTCTACAGTTTGTTGATGGTGAAATACCAATAGTTGGCTAGGAAGAAGAGCTAGCCTCCCATAGCAGTAAACAGTTGGGTTTGGGGCAAGGAGAATATCTAAAAAATGGCTTGGATGACAACTATTTTCAACTGCATCAGCCTGTTTAGTACACACTGTTTTGCAGAATTGTCATGTAGGAAAAAGGCTTGTGTTTGCACTGTGAGCATCACATAATATCAAAAATGACCTTGGGCCATGAAAATTGCAGGTCTAAATTTGGAGTTGGGGTGCATAAACTTCTGCTATGAACTGCATTGACTTCTCTGGTCAAGTGGATAATATTCTTATGTTTTGTTTTAATATAGGTTTCCAAACATATGGACCTTTTTTGACATCGCTTGTGTATTTGATTTTTATTGATTATTTTAATTCTAGGTCACTGATTGCAGCATTAAATTTTTACATAAAAACTGGCTTCCCTTATCTGATTTTCCATACTAACATGGCGCCATACTGCATACACTATGGACTAGTTTATTTCCTAAGTCCTACAATGTAAGACGTATCATATGTTTTTTATGTTTTAGTGCTACGTCTTACTACCCAAGTATTAGCCTTGTATAGCATGTTCTGATGTCGGTTGACATCAGAACGAGTAGTCAAAGTTTCAGGAATATCTCACTTGGCAGCCCATATGGACACTCATCCAGAAATTGATATGTAATAAATATACTTACTGTGCTGTTTTTATCTTGGTAAAATCAAAATCTGACACTAGCAATCGGATGCATTTTCATGTTCTGTTGACATATAATTAAATTTGTTGAAATGTGATGGTTCTTGAGGTATGTTCAAGTAGGTTCATGTTAGAAATATTGTTTCTTGAATGAAACAAAACGTTGCTTACAGTTTCAATAGACATAATATATTTTAATTCGCTTCATTAAAGAATATTTCCACTTAATCTGATTTTGGCTTTCCTGGCTTTCCTCGCTTTCCTGCTAACTTAAATGAAACTTTGAATTTATCAGAGAAAAAGATATCAGAGTAAGCAAGTCTGACTAAAACATTTTGATTTTACTTTGTAGAAAAGCGTCATTATTGGTTGCAAATTGTGTGAGATATTCCTAAAAACTTGACTTTTCTTACGATATTAGTTTACATCAAAACACGCTACACAGTGCCGTTAGTTAGGTGGTAAGACCCAGACGCATCAAGGTCTTATATGTAGGACTAATGGGAGACCTAAAGATGTGTTAGGTTTCTGAAACTATTTATTGGCAAAGTTAGCAAAATTAAATGACAAGATAGTTTTTTTGTTCACTTTTATTACAGTTTCGACCTAATTTTAAGATGTGGTGAAGTTAAATATTACAAAATATTTTCTACATACATATAGTACATTGTATAATTTGTATTAATGTCTGTTGATATCATTTTTCTATCATTCCTAATTATTAAAATATTGATTACAAACGTTTGAAACTTTAATATTGGTTAAATTCTGGAAACAACTTTTTAAAATAAATTAATTTGGATTTACACAGATAAATATTAAACTTGTTTATATACCACTAAGGAATGTGTCTAATACTTTGTTTGATATGAACATACTGAATATACTATGCTGCTGTTTAAAGCAAAGTTAGAAATCAAGTTTACAGAAATGTAAGGCAAGACTTGTTTGTAATACAATTGAAGAGATAAAAATTATTGTAAGTAAATATTATATTAACTGTTGAATTTTAATATTGTACTATACTGACTTCTGATGGTAGCTATAGCAACTGCTAAGGCTGATGGTATTGCAAACTATTTTAATGCCTTCACTATTATTCCATCTGATTCCTTAGAGAAATTATTGCAAACTTAATGCTCATTTACAACAGACTGAGCCATTTCAAAGAGTGTAAGAAATATATTTAAAATAACACATGCCAACTTCAACCTGTAAATAAAAACAACAGTTACCAGTAAATAATGCCCATAAAACTTGTTATGAGAAATATCCATCTTGCAAATCAGATCAACAATTTCAGTGTTTTACACACTAACATGTTTAGAAACAAACTTTTTTAAACAAACTAAAAAATATTAGTTTAATGGAGACGTCAATTATGTCCTTGTTTGACATTCTTACCTATATATTTTACATCTTGGATTGAAGTTTTGTTACAGCAATACAAGATATTCGTTGTTAACTAGAATAAATGTGCTATAAGATGCTATATCACCTTAATGGGTGTGAATTGCAAGTAAATCATATATTCTTGTTATCTTTACCAGATGTATTGTATATAATGTACAGGAAACCAAATAATGGGTGTGAATTGCAAGTAAGTCATATATATTATTGTTATCTTTACCAGATGTATTGTATATAATGTACAGGAAACCAATAATGGGTGTGAATTGCAAGTAAATCATATATATTATTGTTATCTTTACCAGATGTATTGTATATAATGTACAGGAAACCAATAATAGATTCATTGTGTATGCTGAAACACAAAAATCATAATAATAGAACAATAAATAAATAAACACACTGATTTTATAACCCAAGTATTTTATAACACATTTAGTCTAGATTTTCAATTTAATTCACAATACTGTATGTCTTTCTTAAATTTCACTTTGATCACTCCAGTGGCCTAAGTGGCTAAAATGTCCACCATGGGTGAGAGGTCATGGACTCAATTCCTGGCAGTCATACCACAGACTTATAAGATTGGTACTAACAGTTGCCTCACTTTGTGCTCAGCATTAGGGTTAGTGTTAGGACTGGTCATGCTGGTGTCAGGATAATGTGACTGCAGAATGATGCCCTAGTGTTATACATCACTGTAAACTGCCACACTGCAACCATTGTAGCAATAGTACTGAAAAATTGTTAAAGCTATGTTAAAATCCAAATTACACACAAACACGCATGCACACACACAATTTTCACTTTGTATTCTAGGGAAATAATTTTGTTATTTATTTTACAAAACCATTTGTTTTCATTCTTTTCTTTTATTGACTTTTAGGCCAAAGAGTCCTAACAGTACATCTTGGCATATATATATATATATATATATATATATATATATATATATATATATATATATATATATATAACACAGTATTTGGACACCTAGATCCCCTTATCAATTTTGATAAAATATTTTAAAGCTATTGTAAATAGCGTTGATGGGGCCTTTTTTTCTTCCTCTGTCAGAGTCCATGTGTTAACAATATCTCTACCTTTGTCGCCTATATATATATTAAACACAGTATTTGGACACCTAGATCCCCTTCTCAAGTTTGATAAAATATTTTAAAGCAGCTTGTATTTCTTCATCAACTTCAAAGTACACATACACATAATATGCACATGATATCAGATGTTGAAGGCATCTCCCATCTTGAGGCCGAGGTCATCATCCAGGACAGTCATCAACACAGAATTAGTTCTCAATATGTGTATTTGTTGTCTTTTTGATATTTATACAACTGTAAATATGAATGCAAATAAAATTCTTAAAATCATCACATAGTTGTTGTACCATTTGTATCAAATATTAAATGACAATATATTTAATCCGGCATAAAATTTCTTGTAAACATTTCTCATCTGTAACCCTTTGCAACAAAAAAGTTTCATACTTTTCACTATTCATTTGTTGTAGAATCATGTAAGAAAGATATCTATAAAAACACAAATTTCTTTTTCAGTCTCTTTACATGACTACATGCATAATTTATACTGATCCAAGACATTTACTACATTGAAATCAGTCTTTCTTAGACTAAATTCCCCAAAATGGCATGCAAGAATCATGCAACAACATAATAACCCCCATAGCAGTGAAATATTGAAAAATTAACAATAGCTCCAAGTGTGTTTGTGGTTTTTCCCAGGATTTTCCCACTGTTTTCTTACACCACTTAAACTGGCCAGCATGCATAGCCTATCATGTACTGAAACACCTGGCATTAAGTCCAAAAATTGAGACAGCTATAGGTCCATGGGTGGTCCAGTGGTCAAACAGCTATAGGACTCTGAATGGTCCAGTGATCAAACAGCTATAGGGCCCTGGGTGGTCAAGTGGTCAGTTATAGGATCCTGGGTGGTCCAGAGGTCAAAGAACTATAGAGCTCTGGGTGGTCCAGTGGTCTAAATTGCTCATCTTTACAGATAACTGACTTTCACTTTCATCTGATTCATACTTTACCAACTCATGCTTTTATTATTGTTATTATTATTATTATTATTATTATTATTATTATTATTATTATTATTATTATTATTATTATTATTATTATTATTATTATTATTATTAACTTATTATTATTATTATTATTATTATTATTATTATTAATTTATTATTTATTATTATTATTTATTATTTTTATTATTATTTATTATCATTATTATTATTATTAACTATTATTATTATTATTATTATTATTATTATTAATTTATTATTATTATTATTATTATTATTATTATTATTATTATTATTATTATTATTTATTGTTTTTATTATTATTTATTATCATTATTATTATTATTATCAATTTATTATTATTATTATTATTATTATTATTATTATTATTATTAATAATAATAATTTATTATTATTTATTATTATTATTTATTGTTTTTATTATTATTTATTTATTTATTATTATTATTATTATTATTATTATTATTATTATTATTATTATTATTATTATTATTATTATTATTATTATATGGGAGAGGGACTAGGGGAAAGGGGTTATAACATGAAGATTTACTCAGCAATATTTTGAGGATGACCACCATGATCACATATAACAACTGGCTTGTACAAAAGGGGATCATTATTAATGACATCTGGAGTCTAAATCAATGGATAGGTTGCTATGGAATCAGAATCTGTAAGGTCTATTATGCCTACCCCCCCCCGCATCTACACATTGACCAATACCATTCATTCATTTGTAATGAAACCCTATGGCTTACCATTATATATTGCTCTAGAACTGTATATAGAAAGTGCTCTGTTTCTATGCAGACACATAACAATGTATAAAACCCTTTTATCCATGGGCGATGACAGTAGATAGTCACATAAATTATTGGAAAATCTTCAATGGTAAATCAGTCATTTGCACCTTGTACATGTATTACCTTTTTGACTTTTCATGTCATGCATAGAGAAGTACTACTTTGGTTTTTCATATCATGCACAGAGAAGTGCTATTTTGATTTTTATTGTCATACATAGAGAAGCGCTATTTCTATTTTTCATGTCATGTATAGAAAAGTGCTATTTGAGTTAAGATTATGGTTGCTCTTTCCACCAATGAATCATGCAACCACACAGGGGTTGGGATGTAATTTAGACTCAAAACATAACAGTAAACCATGAAACAATATTAAATATATCTTCTCAAAAATCAATAAATGTAACAATTTTTTTTTAAAAAACACAAAAAGGATCTTATATGACAACATAAGGCATTGTGATCAGGAACGTCAAGCCCACCTAGTCAAACCAAACATCTCACTATGTCATTAATATACTCAGTTGACCTCTCACTATGTCATTAATATACTCACCTAACATCCCACTATGTCATTAATATACTCAGCTGACATCCCACTATGTCATTAAAAGACTCAGCAAACATGGATTTAATAGAATTAGTTAACATCCTGCTTTATAAGTAATATACTGAGTAAACATTCCACTATGTCCTGAATTTACTCAGTAAACATCCTGCTATGTCATAAATATATTCCTTTATCATCCCACTATATCATTAACATACTCAACTAACATCCCACTAGGTCATGAATATACTTAGTAAACATCCCACTATGTCATAAATATGCTCTGCAAACATCCCACTATGTCATTAATATGCTCTGCAAACATATACTATGTCATTAATATGCTCTACAAACATCCCACTATGCCATAATATGCTTTGCAAACATCCAACTATATCATTAATATGCTCTGCAAACATCCCACTATGTCATTAATATGTTCTGCAAACATCCCACTATGTCATTAATATACTTGGTAAACATCCCACTATGTCATTAATATACTTGGTAAACATCCCACTATGTCATTAATTTACTTGGTAAACATCCCACTATGTCATTATTATGCTCTGCAAACATTCCACTATGTCATTAATATGCTCTGCAAACATCCCACTATGTCATTAATATACTCTGTAAACATCCCACTGTCATTAATGTACTTGGCAAACATCCCACTATGTCATTAATATACTCTGTAAACATCTCACTATGTCATTAATATACTCAGTAAACATCTCACTGTCATTAATATACTTGGTAAACATCCCACTATGTCATTAATATGCTCTGCAAACATCCCATTATGTCAATAATATACTTGTTAACATCCCACTATGTCATTAATATGATCTGCAAACATCCAACTATGTCATTAATATACTCAGCAAACATCCCTCTATGTTATTGATATGCTCTGCAAACATTCCACTATGTCATTAATATATTCAGCAAACGTCCCTCTATGTCATTAATATGCTCAGTAAGTATGCTGCTGTCATTAAAATACTTGGTAAACATCCCACTATATCATTAATATATTTGTTAACATCCCACTATGTCATTAATATACTTGTTAACATCCCACTATGTCATTAATATACTTGTTAACATCCCACTATGTCATTAATATGATCTGCAAACATCCAACTATGTCATTAATATACTCAGCAAACATCCCTCTATGTTATTAATATGCTCTGCAAACATTCCACTATGTCATTAATATATTCAGCAAACATCCCTCTATGTCATTAATATGCTCAGCAAATATCCTGCAGTCATTAAAATACTTGGTAAACATCCCACTGTCATTAATATACTTGTTAACATCCCACTATGTCATTAAAATATTTTGTAAACATCCCACTATGTCATTAATATACTTGTTTACATCCCACTATGTTATTAATATACTTGGTAAACATCCCACTATGTCATTAATATACTTGTTAAACATCCCACTATATCATTAATATGCTCTGTAAACATCCCACTATGTCATTAATATACTTGTTAACATCCCACTATGTCACTATGCTCTGCAAACATCCCTCTATTTCAATAATGTAACTAGTATGAATTTGCTTTTAGTAATATGTTTAACTATGGAATAAGATTTTCTAGCTTGTTTCAGTTCTTAGTGATGTATTTATTTCTGAAATAAGATGTTAATTTGTACAAATATCTTACTATAATATAGTATTTAAAATTTTAGTCCAATATTGTAGTTATAATTTAATCAAATTCATACTTTCTAATTTTTGCCTAATAGAGAAATTTTATTTTAGTCATATAAAATTTTTAATAAAATTTTTAATTCTAGTTTAAAAGAGATTGTAAAAGTTTAGTCTACTAAATATATCATTTTTAATTTAGTCTTGTGTAGAATTTTTCAAAATTATTCTAATATATAATTTTTAACTTTAGTCTAAAATTGAACTTTAATATTAGTCTATAATTAATATTAGTCTAATATAGAATTTATAATTTATTCAAATATATAATTTTGAATTTTAGTCTGATATAGATTTTTATATTTTAGCTTATTATACATATGGTGTTTGATTAAGTCTGATATAGAATTTATAATTTCGACTAATACAGAATTTGTAATTTCAGCCTAATACAGGAATTTTATTTAATCATATATCAACTTTTAATTATTGTCTAATACAGATTTTTACATTTTAGTCTATTAAATATATAATTTAAAATTTAGTCAAATACAAATTTTTTAAAAGTAGCCTAACATACAAGTTTTAATTTTGATCTAATTCAAAATTTATTTTATTAGTCTATTATCAAATTTCAGCTTTAGTGTAATGGATAGTTTTTAATTTATTCCAATATGAAACTTTTAATTTAGTATACTAAAGCATTTTTAATTTTAGTTTAATATAGATTTATAATTTTAGTCTAATATATTATTTTTAATTTAGTCTAAGATAGAACTTCATAATATTATCCTAATATAAAATTTTTTATATTAGTCTAATATAGAATTTATAATTTAGTCTAATCGAGAATGTTTTAGTCTAAGACAGAATTTTTAATATTATTTGAAAAAGAATTTATAATTTATCCTAATATAGATTGTATAATTGAGTTTAATATAAAATGTTTGGTCTAATAAAAATTTTTAATATTAGTTTAATATAGAATTAATAATTTAGTCTAGTATTAGTATTTTAATTTTAGTTATAAAATTTCTAATTTTATTCTAATATAACATTTTTAGTATTAATCTAACAAAATATTGAGTTTTAGTCAAATTTAGAATCAGTAATTTTAGTCTTATGTAACATTTTCAATTTTAGTGTAATACAGAATTTGTATTTTTAGTCAAATCTTTATTTTTTTTTTGTTTAAGTTACATTTTTTTTATTTGGTCTAACATAGAATTTATTATTTTAGTTTATTTATATAATTTTTAAAAATTGTAGTCTGATATAGAATTTGTAATTTTAGTCTAATATAGTGTTTAATTAGAGAGTAGCTGGATCCAAAGGACTACCTGGGGGATTTTTGAAAGTTTTACTTAGACTGACCTGACTCAGAACCACTAAGTTTTACATAACTGAATTCCCAATGGGGAAAAATCATGTAAGGACAATGTCTTAAAACACACATTTCTATTTCAATTTCTTGGTATATCTACATGGATACTTTATTAGCTCTGCTGACCCTAGACTCCATTCAAGACCTTTCCTCCATTTAAATAAGTCTTTCTAAGTCTATATTACCCAAATTGGCATGCAAACATCATGCAACAATTTAGAATAATCCCTATAACTGAAATATAACCTTATGGGTGAGAGTAACAGTCCCCTGGGATGTTTAATATCTTCCAAAATATTCATATTATGCAAAAACTCCCTTCAGGACTTTTCAGCCAGTCTTTCTAGAACTAAATTCCAAAGTATGGCATGTAGCAACATAGAATAATCTCCATAGAGAAATATAAGTCAGTAGGGTAGTAGCAACATGGAATAATCTCCATAGAGAAATATAACTCAGTAGGGTTATAGCAACATGGAATAATCTCCATAGAGAAATATAACTCAGTAGGGTTATAGCAACATGGAATAATCTCCATAGAGAAATATAATTCAGTAGGGTTATAGCAACATGGAATAATCTCCATAGAGAAATATAATTCAGTAGGGTTATAGCAACATGGAATAATCTCCATAGAAAAAATATAATTCAGTAGGGTTATAGCAACATGGAATAATCTCCATAGAGAAATATAACTCAGTAGGGTTATAGCAACATGGAATAATCTCCATAGAGAAATATAACTCAGTAGTGTTATAACAACATGGAATAATCTCCATAGAGAAATATAACTCAGTAGTGTTATAACAACATGGAATAATCTCCATAGAGAAATATAACTCAGTAGTGTTATAGCAACAACACCTATAGACCTTTAATATCTTAGAGATATTCTTTTTCTGTAATAACTACCTTGAAGACTTTTCCTGCTTTACAAGAGTATTAAAATGTTTATTGTTTTAAATATGGTACATATGCATCATACAACATCCACTTAAAAAAACGTATAATTGTGAAGTACAAGTCTATGGGGTAAAAATAAAATTCACTTGAGACGGGTAATGTCTTCCTACCATTCATGTTTTGCAACAGCTCCAAACTAGGCCTCTCATGCTTTGAAAATGGTCTTTTCAGAACTAAAATTTTTATAAAATGGTATGGTGGCATAATGCAACAACTTGGAATAAACACCCTAGACTAAAATATAACCCTATTGGGTAACAGTAATAGTCCATTGAGAGTTATAATATGTTCCAAATATTAATTCTATGTTAATCTACCCTCAAGACCTTTCTTATCTTTAAATCAATCTTCCAATACTAAATTCCAAAATGTTGCATGGAAGCATCATGCAACAACTTGGAATAACCCCAATAAGTACTGTGGGACAATAGTAACAAATTGGAATAACCCCAATAAGTACTATGGGACAATAGTAACAACTTGGAATAACTCCAATAAGTACTGTGGGACAATAGTAACAACTTTGAATAACTCCAATAAGTACTGTGGGACAATAGTAACAACTTGGAATAACCCTAATAATTACTGTGGGACAATACATGTAGTAACAACTTGAAATAACCCCAATAAGTACTGTGGGACAATAGTAACAAATTGGAATAACCCCAATAAGTACTGTGGGACAATAGTAACAACTTGGAATAACCCCAAAAAGTACTGTGGGACAATATTAACAACTTGGAATAACCCCAAAAAGTACTGTGAAACAATAGTAGCAACTTGGAATAACCCCTGATAAGTACTGTGGGACAATGGTAATAAGATCCTTAGACTTTCAAATTCTTCCAAATATTCTTTTTCTGCAACAGATCCCTTGAAAATCTTTTCTACATTTACAATGGTTATAATATCAAGATCTCAATTCTAAAAGAAAGAAACGAAAATATTAATTTGTGTACAACATATTGAAATCTCTAGTTATTGGAAGATAGAGACATCCAAGTTTGAGCTAGTGCTTTGATGTTGATTGGAGTGTGGGAGAAGCGTGCTCCAATCAATAATTCATATCCTGAATGTAATAAGGACATTGAAATGAATTTAGATTAAGCATTTATTATTGTCCAGCTTTCACTTGGTAATGGAAAAAGCCTAATTAATAAGCCAGTTCAATCGGATAGAAGTCAAATAATGTTTTTTATCGCACCATTCAATCAATAAAAACTTATTAGATTTCGTTGTGAATTTGGGAACAAAGTAATTGATAATCACCATAGGGTATAATTAAATTAATTAGGTTTACAATGTGAATGACCACTGGAAGGTTATGGACATGATCCAAAAGGTCGTTACTTGGAAAAATACCGTCCACACTCACAATCTACCCCCCCCCACTAAAACTTGATATAAAGTTAAACCTGTCCTTGGAAAGCACGCGAGAATCACGCGTCATTATGGACAAATATCTTTTGAGACTGGATTTGGCACTTGTGATTAAACAGCTTCCAGAATATAAAAAGGCTTTGAGCTGTTTTGTTTTCAGTGAGATTCCATGCTCTCAAAAGTGTATTATGTCTATTTCTTACAGGTAAGAAACTTATGCTTTATACTCGCTTTTGGAAGTTAAAGATTTTATAGTGAGTTGTGGTACTCTTCTGAATTATTTTTATTTCATTAATATAATGTAATAGTGAGTTCTCTTTTCTACTATGAAATATTTTACTGATTTAATATTTTACTGAATTGATGTACATTGTATTTATAATATAATATTATTGAGTCCCCTTCTTCCACAATCATAATGTAATTTAAATATTTTACAGCTTCGCTGTTCATTAGTATTTGTTTGAAATAATTACTAGCTTCATGTAATAATTTAATTGAGAATAAATATATATTCTTTAAATAATAAGTACAACATTCACAGATCTTTTTCAGGTCTTTACCTTACAATAAATAAAATAAAATACATTTATTACAGTTATTGAATCTTAGGCTCTTTAAATATTTAAATCACTTGTATTCAAAAATACAGAAAAATGAATGGACAAATGAAATACTAGATTGTGGAAGAACTATTTAATAAGTATTGTAATATGTATTGTATGTATTTTCAACATAAATAAATTTACATGTTGTATCTTTAGAATATGTATCTATATATATGTCAATAAAGTGAGATTCCATGCTCTCAAAAGAATATTATGTCTATTTCTTACAGCGATCCCACCTCTTCGCAGTCAAGCATTCCCCACAAAAAGATGTAACCGTATCTACACCATCATATGTGACACCTTATTCTTATGAATGCTGAACTTTCTGCCTTCTCGTAATTAGACACGAGAAGAAGGTTATGATGGAAAACGTCTAAAAACAACATCAGACAATTCCAATCATAATAATAATATTATTAAATTTCCCAACTTGGTGTGCATGCATTGTTTAGCAACTTAGAATAACCCTCAAAAATATGGGCTAATAGTCAATATACCTTTAGCAGATTAATATGTTCCAAATATTCAATTTTTGCAAGAACTCCTCTCATGACCTCTTTTAACTTTGAACTGGTATTTTTTTTAGGACGCAATTCCATTATGGCACAATAGTATAATGCAGCAACTTTGAAAACTTCTCCACCATAACAGTGAAGTATAACTCTTACAGGGCAATTTTGAAAATCCCTTTTGACCTTTTACTATCTTCTATATATTCTTTCGCTTAATACCTTTCTTACCTTCAAAATGGTCTTTCAATGATTAAATCTCCAAAAATGGCATCCTGCAACAACTAGGAAACAAATCTTTATGACTGTGAAATATAACACTTTGGGGGATATGAACAATCCCTTTAGATGTTTAATACATTCCAGACATACACTCTTTAGGACATCAGGCAGTAGGTTGCATAGTGGTGAAACTTTGGTGTGGTCCTATTTGATCATTCATACATTCTAGCTATTCCTTTAGGACTAAAGTCAGAAAATTTCCTCAAGACATCATTGAACAGATAGGCGTAACCTTCATTACTGTGAAATATTTCTCTACCATCAGATAAAAAGTTTCCTCATTGACTCTCTGTTTTGAAAATATTTCTGTACAATTTTAAAACAAAATATTTTCATTCAGTCTTATCCAGAATCACAAATTCCAAATTGCTGTTAAATCAATCTCAATCACAGTTTAAATATATTATTTTATTAAATATTTTTACAAACCTATTTCAAGCACAAATTGTTTTCAAACATATATTTCAGATACATATTTGAAGTACAATTTTTTAAAACAAGACATGAAAACGAAAACAAAGAATCAATAAATGTAAAGATTTGAAATAAAATATAAATTTTTGAAAACTTTCAATTAATTTGGAATTCCAAGTTGTTGCACGCTATTTCTCGAGAAATGGCTTATTCCAAGTTGGAGCCCAAAATAGAGCCATTAGGTACAACGGTAGCAATTGTACAACCTCCAGGTGGGCGGAGCTTAAAGTGTAGGGAACATTGTATTCAGAAATAAACAACAAATCTAGCTGTGCGTCCTGTGTCGAATTTTGAAGACTTAGTGAAATGTAAGGTTAAATAAATTGTGCTTTGAACTTAACAAAGTCAAGCCATAAAGGTCTTGAGAAAGTTCACTGATTATTCATTATTTCATCTCTGAACACATAGGGTTTACGTTAAGCTTCATTAGCTGATTAAAAATACTTTCTAAAAAATAATCGAAACATTACAATGTAAGGGAGATTTTGTAACAAACTGATGTTTAATGAAAATCGCAAAGATATTGATGTATCACTACGACATTTAATCTTCTTCGAAACTGTATGCAAGGAAGGTATAAGAACTGAAGGAGCTACACGTGCCCGTCGCACAATTACACAATCAATTACGCATTTTTCTGTACGCGTATTTTGATCAAGTTCTATTTTAACAAGCTGATTAAACATTGAATGACAAATAATTACCACAAACTTGACCCTAAATAAGTCTGCTTTTGGAGGATATTTTTAAATTTTGAAGGCAGATTTTGAAAATGGAACTTTAAAATAACATTTCGTTTGTAACTGAAATTAAAATGTACAACTAGATATTAAAAGAAAAGAATAAACTGGTATTATAGTGGAGGAAATGAAAAGAGTACGGAATGATATAAACAGTGGATTACACGTGAATGTGGTAAGACAGAAAAATACAAACAAAAATCAATTTCCCAAAATTTTAGTAAAAGTATATGCAATCCGTCCAGCGAATGTGGTATGCATGTAATTCAAAGATTTTGTTAGTAGAAATCGATGAAAACATGTATAATAGGGTAAAAAATGCAATAAGAATGTCCTGTCTGGAAAATCCAATGAAGCTGGACATCGTAACTTTCCATGATGGTACTGATGACATGAAACAATATTTGGCAGGAAATGCAAACCACACTGATATTCAATTACCAAGCATATACACTCCGCCCTTCTATCTCTAAAGTGAATTTCAGATTTAAAAAAAAAAACAAAAAAAAAAAACATGATGAGTCGTGCATCATTTCCATGACAAACTGCCGCCTTCGACTATACTATTAACTCGGACCTAGCAAAATATCTCACGAGATAAAGTTTTATTACTTAAAAACTAAATTTGTCATACACAAACCATCACGTATTTTTACAAATACTCTCCGAAGTTTACAGTGACAAACAGAGCTCAGTGTAAGACGAGCTTGTGGCAAAGGCAGTCGAATTTGGTTGTTTGGATGCAACATTTGATTGTTGGATTTCCTACTCTCACTTAATAAAATTTAAAAAAAAACAACAAAGTTTGTATTTTCAGGCTAGACTATCATATATATTCAACCAGATGAATATGAACCAACAAAGTATATTTTTTTTCTTTGTTCTGAACGTAACAAATTCACACAATGAGGTATTGCGAATAACGAGGTTAAATCAAGATATTAAATCTTATGCAGTCATCATTTTAAAATCACATATAAGAAACAAAATATGTATCAGACAGTCCTTTTCCACTTTTTAAAAATATTGTTAAAAGGTTATGGATAATTCAATTTTAGAATAGCAAGATTACGACTCGGATTAAGATATCACGAGGAAATTCCAATTCTATGTACATATCAGAATGAAAAGTGGATTATGTTGCTAATGGCAACGAAATTTATATATTACCGAGCGGCATGGTCATGAACAATAACACTATACACTATCGTTGGATAAAGCAAAAGTTGCAATATGTCCAGTGACTCATTTTAAACTAGGGTTAAACCCTTGCATCAATGCCGATGTTAGAAAGAAAACTTTTCCAGAAAGGCTGATAGACAAAATAAAACCAAAACATTATATGGGAAAATTTGAGAAGATAAAGTGGATAAAAACTGAGCAAGGTTATGATCTTAGTAATCACACTGTCATGTATTCCATCGCAATTAGGTGCTCAGACGTTCAAAGGTCACATGGCAAATTAGAAACACCATAATACAATATTCAGCATGAAATAAACAAATTTGATCCAATGGTTTCGAAAATTGCCTTTGTTAAGGAAAGAAATAACATGTCCAAGTATTTTCAAAAGGCAACGCAACAATATAGAACCTATTTTTTTTTAGAAACATCAGAACACATCAAAGCTGTCGAGGGAATATATCATGAATTCATTGAAATAAGAGCCAGGATGGAAGAGATTGCAATTGCGATCCTGTTGAATAAAAAGATTTTAAAAAACACTAATTGGTCCAGTTTGCAATTAGAATATGATTTTCCCATAATATATAGCATGCATTCTGCTATTGAACTAAAACAACTCGCGCGAGAGCGGAGGATACAAATGCCAAGAGATATACGAAAAATCAGCATATGTGGTTACTAGGATTCACAAATGAACTACAGCTAGTTGCCAGAATAAACCACGGCCGGTTGCTAAAGCAACATTAAGTTTCAACAACAATAACAATCCACGCACTAGCGTAATTAACAGAAAGAGCCCATGAGCCGGAGTTTCAGTTACTAAAATTGCACGGCAATTATGACGATTATAATACGGTTGTTCTAATGCGTTCGCAATATAAACGCTAGAAAACTTTGATCAGATATGCATCCAGGAATCGTATGGTTGCTACAACGCTCTGGCACCACCGGAGAAGATATTATTCCAGTCTACATTTTACTATGCCGTTTAATAGAAATTAGGCATACAAAGATGGGTCAAAACTCCGTTGATTAATATTCAGTATGCCATGTGTTCGCCTGGAACAAGTTTTTGCCAGTTAGCACTATCCCCACATATACAAATCAAAAATTCGCATGGACGGACCCAGATTGATCTGTTGCCGAGCGATATGAATGGTTCATAGTTGCGATCCCAATATGTATCAATAAAGACTCTTTCCCTGTTGCTTAACCTACTTAGTAAATACATGTATTAGAAAATAGTAACTCTACTAAAAAAATAACAACAGCCGCATAGTTTTACCCTTGCAGATGTTGCTACGCAATATATTTCACTCCAGCATTAGCGTTATCCTTTACAATCCCACATCGCATGTACTCACGTGTGACGAATGGGGTAAAAGTAGTAACATAAAGGGGTATATAAAGCGTTGGCCTATCTCAGCAACTACATTCTAAACCGCCCATTATAATACTACTCCATCGCTCACAAAAATGTAAATTATAGACATACTAAACCAAAAGATCAGAAACAAGAAACTCTCGGCGTACTCAGACACTAAAACCATCATCTTGTGCATTATGACCCTCAGCACTAAGTCTACTATGATGCACCATCATCGATAATCCCTAGAACCAAACAATGTTCCTTTCTCGTCTCCACATTTATAACTCTTAAAGCAACAAAATACATGTATTGAACATCCGTTGCTCGCATATGTAAGTGATTTTTTCTATACTCTATTGACTCAGTAGACTAGTGCTTACTAACAGTACTAATTATTGGGTCAACCTGCATATAAGAAGCAATCTGATACGCATGCGTTTTTAACTATTATTGTTTGAAAGTTCTTGACACTCACTGATACTTTATACTTTTTGCACGCTTCACTTCTTTACAATTGTACTATGCAAATCAGGCTACTTACATTAGGTGGTTTAAAACTGTAGCGTCTAATATGTGGAACACAGTACAGCAGTGAAATATGTCGTCGGCAAACGATGGTACAAGCAGCATCTAGTAGTAACATATAGGATGGGTATTTTTTAATTATAAATATTGACAACAGAAAGCTGCAATTATTAGTAAATGCAAATAACATAAAGCATGCGCTTTTGTAAGTAAAACGTAATACTAAATATTTATTTCAACTTGTTTTGTTATTAAATAATTTTACTTTTACACGTTAATTGTACCCTTAGAATAAATTAATATTTTCACATGTGAACCAAAAGCTGGTGACAAGACGAACCATATTAAGTCTGTTGGGTGACGCCAGGCATATCTAGATAAAGATGATTCAACCGCTTTTTAAGATTGATAGGTCCATACATGGAGTAGGACGTGATGTGATGTTTAATACTGAAAACCACAACATACCCGGATTGCTAAATTAGGTTGATTTTGATAACTCGTTTGACACTGTTAAATTGATTTTTCTTTTCAAAGCTATTTTTAACTCTGGTAGTTATATTATTCAATGCATAAAAACTTTATATGATAAAATCATGTTGTTTAATGGATAAACCATTCTGCCATAAAGTTAACATATTGATAAATGTAAAAGGACAGCTAGCGTCATTGTTTCAAGTATCTCAAGGATGCAAGCAAGGTGACACTCCTTCACCTTGCTTTTGCTCTGGGCACGGGATCTGTAATAATGGTAACATGAATAGAAACTGTAATTGTACCAATATAGATGCAGATGAATATATGACATTATTTTGTGACTGGATCTTATAAGTCTCTGATTAACACAATAAATACATTAAAATTATATGCTAAAATCTCTGATCTTAGTTCAACTATAAAGAGCAAGTGCGATATGGATATGAGATACGAAAACCAGTAATAGTAGTTTATGCCCAGATTACAGTTTATCTTAGAAAAAAAAAATTCCTTTTTAATACGAGGGATTGTTTTTTTTTTTCTCTTCATATCAGATGATAGAGTTATATGAAAGTAAATTGAATAATATTATAATGTTGGTGACTCACGGGTAAAGAGGAATAGGTATTACTTTTGGAAGAATTGCTGTGATAAAATTATTTGCTAAAAAGTCATTTGTTTACCTAATCCTTAAAAACTAATCCATTGTTCATTTAGATTCATTTGCCTGTCGTTACGGAATGTATTAAATAAAAGTATCAACCAAAAGTAAATAAAGAAGATGAGCTTAAAATTGGTATAATCTTTTTTAAAATATCGATGAAACTCGTTCTTCATTATTTTTTTTTTAAAAAAAAAGAATATTCTAAATTTTATATCAATTACAAACTTATTATTATTTGGTTTTATTCATTCATTCATGTTGTATGTTGTATGAATGAATAAAACCAAACAACATATCATGAGTCCCTAAAATTCAGTCAAGAAATAAAATTGATTGAAACATCATGAAGATCTAGTTTGTTTCTTTTTCTTTTTACAACCCCTAACCCCAAAAGTGTCTTAAGTTTGAGCTCAACCTCTCGATTTCACTCTGTAGTGAACGCAAATGCTGTTGAAGATGGGATAAGTATATCATCGCTGAGATAGCTTGCACAAACATCTATCAACACATTTTGAGAAGTATTGTCAATAATTTGGAAGTGTTTTAGTATCTCTGATGTGACAGTCATTTTAGAGACGCACGATATATGTGTAAGCGAAAGCACGCACACCATTGGTACTGCACTGGGTGACAGTAAAACGGGCGGTACTTTAGTCTAGAGTGATTTGAGAGATGGGCAGACAGAATTAGCATTACTGAAAGAAAGAATAGTTTTAAAATCACACCAAAAAGTAGGACACTATTTTTGGGTCTGTTATTTTCTTGCAGTATTATAGGACAAAGGTAATGAAGACAACCGCACATTCTATGTAAGAAATGTTCATTATTTTCATTCATTCATCAATTTTATATATAAAAAAAAGGTGTGATATTTATTGTCGATTGACTGCTTAACATTTTGCTGTGTATCCTACATTTAAGAGATGTCCTGTGTTTCGCAGCGCAGGCTACCAACAATGTTGCAAAGTTTTCACAAATGTAAGGTCGGGGAAAAAAAAGCAGCACCAAAACGCGCCTTGTTCTATCGACAGTCTAAACTGAGAGAAGATAGGTCGGACATTGTTACATTTTTTTCTGAACGCATGTTTTAGTTTTAGAATTCAGAGTTAGCCATAGGTAGGGTTATACAGTGCAATGTCACTCGCGTCATTCCTGAAAAAGCCATGTTTGTTGCCTTTCTGAAGAAACAAAACGGTAGATCTAATGTTAGAAATTTTTTCCGTGACAAAATGCAGTGCCAAAATAGGATAATGCTAAGATACCTGAATTGTACAAGCTCAAGTCAACTTAATGATTTTATTTCATCCAACGATTTCCTGATGGAAGAAAAAAAAAATCGTTCTAAAATTTATGGTGTTCAGTTTTGAAAAATAAAATTACATGACAAAACGGAACAGTTCACGTAATTATGGTGACTACTGATCACAACTTTGGAGAGGTATTTTCAAACGAAACAGATGTCATTTGATTTCAATCAAAATTACGAGAGAGAGAGAGAGAGAGAGAGAGAGAGAGAGAGAGAGAGAGAGAGAGAGAGAGAGAGAGAGAGAGAGAGAGAGAGAGAGAGAGAGAGATTGTATTCCTACTTTTAAAATATCACGACTCTTACGTTTGTATGTCATATTTTCCTTACGAAATTTCAAAAACACACATCTCATTGAAATAATTACTCCTATAGGAAAAAAAAACCCACTATTGTAAAATATCACAAGAGTGAATTGAAGACATAGCCTACTAAAATTGTTTCGTCAAAAACGTCAGTGTAAAGTTCTCACAGAGTAGTACAATTAAACATGCCGTGCTTTATTTCGCAGTAAGACTTTACTTTCCACGAGTCACTCATGGTACGATTGTTTGTGCATTAGTTTTATTATTTGTAAAGTGACTAGTGGACAGGTACAGAAAAACACGTCTGATCTTCTCGCTGTGCGAATAACAACTGAAACTGATTTGAAGCTAAGGCGGTGGAAAATATCGGTTAGCCAATGAAGTCACTTACAGTGAGTGACGCATTTGTTTGGTTCTAAATTCAAGGCAGGTAGTGTAGTGGTCAGGGACAGAGTATCACGTCTGATCTTGTCACTGTGCGAAGCGCGACTGAAGTAAATTCAAAGCTAAGGTGGTAGAAAATAAGTGTAGCCAATACAATTACTTCTAACGACTTACGCATTGCTTTTGCCTAAGCTCTTGCATTTTTACCATTGCAGTACAATTGGACTGGAGTGTGAACTTACAATCCTGTATTGTGTACCGTAACTTCTCTTGCCACATCAATTGCTTAACCGTACCATTATTGTTCGCATTTTGAAATTGGTCCCAAAAAATATTTTCTCACTTGGACATATTGACATACACACGTTCGCATAGGTAGAAAGAGAAATGATATAGTACTGTAGTACTGAGTGGTAGTGGTGGGTTATATATATATATATATATATATATATATATATATATATATATATATATATATATATATATATATATATATATATATATATATAGTGAATTGGGTTTGTGTGAAGTAAATAAACTAAAGTACAAAGAACCTCAAGGATTATAATCCAAGCTGTCCTGTCCATTGATGAATGAAATTTAAATCAGATGAAATAAGATCTCTAAAACACAAAGATATAAGGCAAGCATGACTAGAATGAGTACAAAGACTGCAAACTTTACTAAGAAAGGTATGTTTTGCTTCACGTCCGCGTAACTTAAAGTTTTAATCCCTTGCAAGACAAAATTGGTACCTTTTGTAGAGCCTGAAATAAAACTGAACAAACTTAAGTACGTTTTTACTATAGATATTTCTTTTGCGGCAACAGACTAAACAACATAAATTCCTTTAAAACAATTAACAATTTTACATCTTCTATTAAAAAAAATACATAAAAAATTGAATTAAAGAATAGCGATGACTAACCAACAAAACAGAATGTATCAAAGATAATGCCATGTGTAGAAATGCCTCCCACTTTAAGAAGGTATTTGGATGTAATTTGCCATGTACCAACAGCTCGAAAAAAAATGTATAAACAGAGAGAAACCTTAATTCAGAATTAAGTTTGTTCAAACTTGTTTGTGTCTTTAGGGAACATACCTAAACGCTAATAATGAGTGAACAGAGACAATACACATAAAACCTTTGATATTTATATATTAAAAAATTGAGGGGATATTCATACAGTTCTTAATCAGCTCTATCCGCTGCGAAGGGTCAGTGGGATATCCACAAATAAAGAAATACAGATTTTCAGGTCAAGTTGCAAGTGTGTGCGTGTTTTTGAAAATAGTAAAAATCGGATAGATATTTTTCTCGTGACACTTGTATAGTGAAGAGTGTGCAAGTGTCAAAAGCTAAAGTCACATAACTTTTTGTACGGCTTGTAAACATTTCCACTTTTAAAAATGTGAGGTATCACAAGTTATTATCACAAACATAACTGAAATATAGGGGCTTGACAGTTGTTGTTTAGACAACTTTGCTGAACTTCACAACTTACTTGCTGTCTCATACTTTGGTCTTAAGAAAGATCGCTGTTGTAGGTGTAGCAACAGTGGTTAGGGCAATACGAGACATCGTCGCTGATGTCAAAAAGGGTGGTTCTTTTAAAAATGGATTTCGTATTCTTTTTTAAAATATCAAATGAAGAAACACGTGTGTTAAATCAGGGTTAGTAGACATCGTGGTCAACGACAAAGTAGAAGTGATCAAGAATGAGACATCGTAGTCGAGTAACGTGGTTTTCTGGAGTACGTACGTGTCCTAACGTTACAGTACCGTTTCTAGTTCTCTTGATGACACCAACTCTCTGGGTTTTATCTTGCAACATTTGTATTTCGCGGTAGGGTTTGAATTGAAGGGTCATCAAGATGCATGAAGCATTTAAGATGCACCATTGTCATTCGCATAAGTCCTCTGACAGTTTCTAACTGTTAGACTTTCAATTGCCTTGTGAAATATATCATGTCGTTGTCAATACAAGAGGTAGAGAGGGGTATATAAACAGAAAGAACGAACTTCGTTAAATCATTTCTGAATCAGCGATCGAGATGAAACGATCGCACGATTTCAGTGAGAGAGAAAAAGAAGGTAAGAGGCAGCGGCGTGACTTATCGCCTTACACACGAAATGAAGTGTTCGCTCAAATCGAAGACATAAGTGAACCTGAACCAACACCTTCCACGTCTGCGACCAGACCGAGAAAGTATATTTCAAACCAAAGGCCTGCAGTATCACCCGAGAAATATTACCACATTCGAGAAACGGACAAACGTTCCTCTAGAAAATTTAGAACTACGGCCTACACGTACAGGGTGAAGTTTAATGATTTTAAGTCCGACGTACCATTGGAGAAAGCAGAAGAGTTCATCACCGTTTCATGTGGGATTTCTTTGTAACCCACACTGAAACAGCAATGTGAAGCCAAAGAAGACGATCGCTTGAGACTTTCCATTCATCACGACAGTTTGAAGTCCCCCGTTTGGATCGAGTTTAGCAGTCCATCAGAATTGACACCTTCCAAAATCATCGACAAGATTCAACACGTGCAGCAATCCAACGACAAGTTTCACATCACCGACGGAAAAGCGACACTGTTCATGACACACGTTTTTCTTCCGCAAGGGACAGGACATGGCAAAAAAGTGTTCTTGGTAGACAACTTTCGCAGCACAAAAAAAGAGCCTCGTCCAAATTAACAACCCTCAAGACAAGATGTGTTTAGCTCGTGCCATCGTGTTGGGACGAACGTATGCTGACAAGAACAACTACGAAGAATGGAAAAGGGCCTGGAAAACTATTCAACGATCGGACCGAGCCAAACAAAAAATGAGAAGCAGAACTGTTACAGCACGCGGGGCTACCTAAAGATACACCCTGCGGCATTCCTGAAATGCAAAAGTTGCAAGACGTCTTGGCTCCACGTTACACCTTGAAAGTGCACCCTCAAGAAGTGCGCGGACCTCTGTTGTTTCGAGGCAAAGATTTCAAAGACGGAAAATACATTCACATCTATCATCACGATCAACATTTTGATGCCATTACCAGTATCACTGGATTCCTGTCATACAGTTATTACTGTGAGAAATGTGACTATGGTTATAACAATCGAGAGCAACACAAACATTGCGGATCGAAATGTGAGGGATGTTTGGCCTCTAAACCCTGTTTGGACGAAGGACAAGAACGAGTGCATTGCTCTGCTTGTCAGCGCACGTTTGTCAGTCCTACCTGTTACCAACAACATTTGAAGACGCAAGGTTCACAGCGGAAAAGTGCATGTCAACTCCTGAGATTGTGCCCTACTTGTGGACAAGGCATACGTACCAACAGTGCCAAGGCACACGTCTGTTCAGGAAAGAAAAGATGTCACATTTGTCACCAAATCGTGGACTTGGAACACCAATGCTACATTCAAAAATACCATTCTAAACATGAAGAAAAAGAAGATGACAAGAAGAAAGGCAATTTCATCTTTTTCGATTTCGAATGCATGCAAGAAACTGGTATTCCCATCCCTAATTTCTGCGTGGCTCACAGAGCGTGCGAAAAATGCATCCAAGAGCCTATCTTGACTCATTGCCCTCACTGTAGCAGGATTCCTGGAGGACGTGAAAAAATCTTTCAGGGACCGAACACATTGACCGATTTTGACCAATAGGTCTTAGTACCCATCGACGAGATGTAGAACCAAGAAGACACCGAACGTTACAGAGATTGTCGTCTCTATGCCACGGTGATGGCTCACAATTTTAAGGATACGATGGACAGTTATGTTGAGATACTATAAGGAACAAACTATTGATCGTCCTATAGTGGCTATGAACAGATCAAAAATCATTTCCACGCAAGCGTGTCAAGTGCAGTTTAAAGATTCGATGCGTTACTTGGCCATGCCGTTGAGTCTTATGCCAAAAACGTTTGGAATGAAAGAAATGGCAAAAAGCTATTTTCCGCACTTTTTTCAATACCGAAGCTAATCAACATGCTGTTCTACCCCATTAGCCTGAGGCTCACGACTACGACCCCAACAACATGCGTACCGAACAACGAGAAACGTTCTACGCATGGTACCAGAGTGACGACTTGGACCTTACGACTTTCAGGAAGAAATATTAAAATAGTGTCGTTCCGACGTGGACATTTTACGTCGTTCTTGTGGAAAATTTCGATAGCTGTTCATGGAGCACGGAGGGATCGATCCTTTTAAAGAATCATGCACCATTGCCAAAGCGTGCTCCTTAGTGTACCGTCAACGATTCATGTCCGAAAACACCCTGGCTGTCATCAGTCCTCAAACGACCCATTTTGTCAAACGTCAATACTCGGTCAAAGCCTTACGCTGGTTACATTACTTGTGTGACAAGGAAGACAAATGTATTCAACATGCCTGCAACGGAGGAGGCGAAAAGACAATCGGAAGGTATTCGGTGGATGGCTGGGACTTAGATAACCCACAGATCGTGTACGAGTTTAACGGTTGCTTATTTCACGGATGTCCCACCTGTTACCCTCAACGTGACACTAAAAATCAGACCATGGAAGAATTGTACCAGGCCACTTGTCAACGTCGCTTGATGTTGGAAGAGCAAGGATACCAAGTGATAGAAATGTGGGAACACGAATACGATCAGCGATTGAAAACCTATCCCGAGTTTACGCGAATTGTGGAAAGATACAAATTGGTGGACCCTCTGAACACACGGGACAGTTTATACGGACGACAGACGACGAATGCCACCTGTTTGCTGTACCAAGCTGCAGAGGAGAAAGGAAAAGAAATCAAATACTTGGACTTGTGTTCTCTGTATCCTTACGTGTGCAAATATTGTCTCTTTACTCAGGTCACCAACGATTGCTGACCGAACACATCGACGTGTATAATATTCGACAATACGAAGGATTGATCAAATGTAAAGTTTTGCCACCTACGAACTTGTACCATCCCATTTTACCTCATCATTGCCAAGGAAAACTGATGTTTCCTTTGTGTCGTACAATTGAAACGTACAACCAAGACGAACCTTGTCAGCTCACTCAGGAAGAAAGTGCCTTGACGGGAACGTGGGTTAGTGTAGAATCGTTTAAACCTTTCGACCTGGGATACCAACTGTTAGAAGTGTACGAAATTTACCACTTTTCCAAGACAGAAAAGTACCATAAGGGCGAAGAGACTCAAAAAGACATTTTCTCAGAGTATGTGAATGATTTTTTGAAACTGAAGCCAGATGCCAGTGGCTATCCTTCCTGGTGTCACAATTCCGAAGGCCAAAAATAATTCAAAGAGAAATACTTTGAGCAGGAAGGCATCACTTTAGACCACATCGAAAAAAACGAAGGAAGGCGATCGTTAGCAAAGTGATGTTAAATTGTTTGTGTGGTAAAATGGCACAACGACCCTGTTTACCCAAGTATTAGTCAGAACCTTCCCGCTACTTCCAGATGATTCACGACAAAACCAAATACATGAAACACGTAGACGTCGTTCCTGAAGACCTGTTCTTAGTTAGTAATGAAGAAGAACTGGACTATTATAACCGACGAATTTGGAAATGTCATCATTGGAGCCTACGTGACAGCTCATGCTAGCTTAACACTGTACGAAGCTTTAGAACTGATAGGAGCTCGTGTGTTGTATTTTGTCACGGACAAATGGATCTACATCAGACGTTTGGGTCAACAGCAACCTAAAATCGAAGAAGACCGTTTAGGAGCCTGGACAGACGAGCATCCCAAGGACAAGATTCTAAGTTTTGCGAGTGGCGGTCCTTAAAAATTACGGATACGAATACCGAGACCCACAAGGAGAAGTGCACACGGAGTGTAAAGTGAAAGGATTGACTCTCGATTATCACACCAGTCAAGTGGTAAACTTTGGCGTACTCAAATAAGCCTTGCAGTCTGGACAGGATGGAAACTTTAAAGTGACCACTTACCAACCAAACAAGATTGTACGTTTACCCAGACATCAAATCGTCAGTCGACCCTTGGAAAAAGTCTATCAAATCGTCTACCAGAAGCGAGTACGGCTTCCAATCACTTCACTTTACCGTACGGACACGCTGATATTGCCAGCATATAAAAAAGGACAACTTCCAAGACAAATAATTCATTGTTACTGCAAGTCCAAGAGAGAAGATGAATACTTTCAAAACAGAAAGTATCGAGCGTAAGACTCAAGTCCAACGAGAAACCCGAGTGCGATGCTGACCTCACAATCACAACACCAATGCAGTGCTACATCTTAGTTGTTTATTTACTAACGCCATGGCAAACTATGTGCAACCAGTGTGACTTCCAGACTACAAGATTTTACCTTATGGACATGCTGTTATCACCCAGTAGAAAAAAGGGACAACTTCCAAGAACGACACTTTATTGCGAGGACAAACGTCGAGAAAGATGAATTACTCTAAGCAGATGAAAGAAAAGAAGGAACAAACATCATTGACTTTTTTCACCACCAAACCGTCACATCAAAGTGCGTCCAAGAAGGAAAAGGACTCATTAGACCTAAAAGAGTATTTTAGCATCCAAATGATTCAGACAGCGAATTCGATAAAATTTAAGATGACAACTTACACATTCACGGTGAAGTTTAAAGACTTTTCGCCTGACGATGTAGCAGCAGGTTTTATTACGGACTTATTTGACTCACTGTTAGAGGAACTCAAACGTCTGTGTGAAGTCAAAGATCGAGGTCGTTTGAGCCTATCTATGTATCACGACAGTTTGAACTCTCCTGTATGTCTCGGGTTTAGTGCACCTGCAGAATTAACTTCTTCGAAACTATTGATGGCTATTGCTTCGACGATGCAGACAATAAGAGAAACATTAAACATCAATAATGGAAAAGTGACCATTCATATGGTATACGTTGTACCTCCATGGGAAGAAGACAATAATCACCATGGATCTGCTTGCCGATACGCGTACCTAGCACAATGGACATAACAGTAGATTTAAGAATAAAAGAGAGTATGTGATGGGAAACATCGCCGCTGTCCACACAAGTGATAGCTGACTAGATTTAAACAACGTGTGTGAATGAAATAGAGAGAAACATGAACTTTGTCCTGTTTGATTGTTTGTTACATGTTTTTTTTAGCTTTTTTTTAAAAAATGGACATTAATTGTAGTATGAAAAATGTCATTCTTTAATGAAATGTATATACATTGCATGTTTCTCTTGAAGACATAAACTTCTAACTTTAAAAAGTAGTTATTAGAACCAAGAACTAAATAACTTGTCAATAGGTTTGTTCCATGTCCAATACTTTTATGTATTAAATGGATAGTGCTTAGACCATAGCACAGGCCAGAGAGCCCATGTATATAATTGAATAAATGTTTTGTACCCATACAATAGACTTTTTTATTGTTTCTTATTTCTTGTTATTTCTTATTGTTCTTGTTATTATTCTGTCTCTGAGTCTTTATTCAGAACATCTTTGTCCTCTTTTTGTGTGACTGGATGTACATTTATTTGCTTCTGTACATCGATATGTGTACCTATCAACCCTTTGACCTATAAATACATTTCACCCTTAAATAGTTTGACCCTATAAACCCATGATGCCACCATGTTCAATTACCTTTGATCTTCAGACAACATTCCATTGTTAAATTCCCATTGACACCAATTTTGATATACCCATTTTAACGTTAAAGTCCCATTGACGCTAAATTAGTCCAATCTCTTGTCACTGTGTTCATTTCTCCATTCACTCCATGCTAAATTTCCCATGTTAAATTCCCCTTGTCGCCAAAGTGCCGCGGGCCATATTTTAATGACAACTCCCATTGACGCTAAACTACCCCCATATACTACTGATAATTTCTTTCGTGGTAATAAATTAATCAACTATGTTTTTGACCATTTCTTTCACGGTATAAATGGATTATTCGCTTTGTAACATTATTAAAGATAGAGATTAAATATTGAGCCCCAGCATGAAAATTTGGGATAGGATCTGTCGTTCTAGTGCCTGTTAAAATTATGAACTGAGAGGATGCTTATATTATTTTTGTTAATGACACCGAAAATCCCAGTAAGTCCAACTTTAAATAAATGGCAAAAATTGTTTAACATACCAGACCAATCTGAATGGATACTTCAGTTTCCTTTAACATGGGGAATAATAAAGATTCACCATATAAGTCATTTCTGAACAAACTATTATACAAGATACTTGAAACAAACTAATTAGTATAATTATCACAAAACAAAATAACAAAATTAAAGTCAAATAAATGTTCTTTTAAAATGACAAAAATAAATTCAAATAAATGTTCTTTTTTGTAATGATTGGACTGAAACCATTATGCAGACTAGATTGGAACTGCCAGATAATACATGGAAATAAAACAATCAGTGGATTATAAATAACGACTTGTGCTCTCTTTATTGCAAATATATATATATATATATATATATATATATATATATATATATATATATATATATATATATATATATATATATATATATATATATAAAAGGAAACTAGTATCGAAAGAAGAAAAAAAATCGAAGAATGCAAATATTGTCAACTACTTGTTTTCAAGTTTACTGCTAAGTGTAATATAAAGCCCTAAAATGTTTGCGTTATTTACATTTTTCTGTTACTACTGACTTTGCCTAGCGTTATAAATATATATTTTAGGTGAACAACGTAAAGAGCTGATTTGTTTCATATAGTTGAAATTGATATTAAAAAAATCAAGTTTTTTGACTATTAACAAAAAGTAAAATATATTTTCCATTGTTATTTTCTCTTCCCGTTTTAAATCATGCAAGGAATTTCTAGGTCTCTAGAAATAACTTTCAAAATAATATACGTTACGTGCACCACCACCCTCTCTCTCTCTCTCTCTCTCTCTCTCTCTCTCTCTCTCTCTCTCTCTCTCTCTCTCTCTCTCTCTCTCTCTCTCTCACCACATGTATTTGCATTAATATCATATTGTAATACTCATTTGCATGTATCCAGTATTATAACTTATGTGAACTTTATGTTCTATCGGTTAGTGAAAAATATCTTGGACTATGTTCGAGCTTTTGCTGTCATGTTTACCTTGGCACCACACTCAACATTGAACATTTAGGATATTCAGTAAAATGTATCAGTTGAATTAAGTTAAAAATGTTCTACTAGTGCTTAATGGAGTTATTTTAAACTGTCAACACTTTGTGTAACTTTAAATTCGATTTAACTCATGTTTGATATTTAGCTCTTAATTGTTGATATGATAATCATACATTTCAAAGTCTTATTTGACTTAAAATGTACCGTAGATGATTCCGTAGTTATTGTTGTATACCAGAATCTGCATTAGGACCAGTATAGGGATTAAGTCCCTTGTTCCTGTTTAAAATCAGACGTCATCTGTTAGGTAAAGATAAAAAGATTCGCGTGTTAGTACATTTATAATGGTAAAAATAAGCAATTTAGATGAATTTAATTACAAATGGTTGATGAAGGAGAGTTGTCTCTCGTGCCAAGCAACTGCTTTGAGCAAGTTTAGAAGTTTAGAAAAAAAAGTTGCACCATTACAATAGACATATCACTGCAATGTAGTAGTGTAAACTAATTATTAACTTAAAACTTTCAAAACCTCATTGACAGGAACTAAAGCATGCAAATATGGTTATTTGTCTGTAAAGTGAGTTACTTTAATACCATGCATTTTGGCATTGAATGCATGCCGTTTGTTAATCATTACGTAGCTCTACGAATGGCAAACCGATCATCTCTTCATTTCATTACAAGTAAAGGCGCATATGGATCCATTTAATACTCTCTCCGAGATTCCTAAAAGAAGAAAATAATAAAATTTTGTCGGCAGTGTATTCTTTCATGTTCAAAATAAGTTAAACATCTTACAATTAAGTCTGTATTGCAGAAATTGTATCTGGCTGCAGTGGCTCAACTTTAACGAACGAACCTCGCGACCTGGTTCGTTGGTTCTAATCCCACGATACTGGTTAGGGTCGGAAACTGAGTTAATCTTAAAGCCTAAACATCATATATTATTTTAGATGCTGATAATATTGAATCATCTACACACATTAAGATTTTCGTATTGATATGATGTAATACGAAATCATATGTTATTTCATCAACTAGGCACACTGCAATGTATGATTTAAATCATCGTAGATTCTATATTTGCACAATTCGGTGAAATAAACACTAAATTTACGTTTTACTAACTACCGATTAACATAAATTATACATGGTTAATAATACTTACATGTCCAGATAACTAATTGCCGTAGATTGATCTGTTGCGAATATATATATATATATATATATATATATATATATATATAAAATTAAAAAGACCCCGCGTCCTACTTGTATTGTTGTTTACGTTTAAATTTATATTTTTATATTCTTTATGTGTTGCTATATTTGATGTTATTCATGATATATATTTTGTGGTGGTTGTTTTTTTTTTTTGGGGGGGTGTTGTTGTCTTTTTAGGTCTTAATTCCTTCCCCTAAGCATTCGTCATTCTCTAGGAAGTATTTCTGGAACATCTCTTCCTCTTCTCGTTTTCATTTTTCTCCCTTTCTTAATTTTTCCATTTCATTTCTTGTTCTCTTTCATTGGGTTTTATCGTATGTTGTTTCTCTTTCTCCCTTTCCCATTGCTGTCTTTGTTGTTGTCTCAGTTGATTCTATTTGCTGACCTGTCTTTAAGGATTTAGTACTTTGTATTAGTTGCAACTTTTCAATTATTTGTTTTTCTTAGTGCTGGCGTAGGTTTTCTTGTCATCTGCGATGCTATATTCAAATCTCTTTCATTTGCGGTGCTATCATTGTTATTGTTGTTTTTCCGGGTTCCTGTATTATCCTTTTTGTTGTTGTTATTGTGGATTTTGGAGTTACTTCTTTTACTCTTTGCAATCTTGATATGTTTTTGTCATTATTTGACTTTGTTTGACTCTGACTTGGTTCTTCAATTGAAATTGCATTGTTATTGGATATTATCTCATTTGTATCTCTTCGTTATTTGTTTCGTTCACGCGTCTTTTGAGACAGAGAATTATAAGTTATGCACAACTTGATGCTAACACAAGCAATGTAACTGCGTGGAACAATATCTTATCCTTCTGTGATTGACTATCATAAGATGTATATCCAGAGGGAAAGGAATGGAATAAACCCATCGCTTTATACACTGTAATTTGTTGTCCGACAGTATCTACATATCTAACTGCTCTCCTTATTCTCATGTGAATTGAGAAGACCTTTCATTGTCTTTAAACCTAACTAAAGAGCGATTCACAACTTGACTAATAGTCCTGAATTCAAAAGACTTTCAAAAACAGAAACTTAACCTGAGAGTTAAGATAATTTGTTAAGAATTTTCTGGATGAGTTATTTTCCTTCAGACAACAAAAACGCAAAATTAGCAGTTTAACTTTTTGATTATTTTTTTTTAAAAAAAAACGAGTACATATTAAAATTTAGAGTTTTGATTTTAATTTTCGACTCGAGCCAAGAATAGAATTGATGAAGCGTTAGAGACCAATACTAATAAATAACGTTGAGGTTCAATATCAACAAAATCTATTAAAAATAAAATGGATACAATTTTCACTTGATGAAAGTTGCTTTCCAAGTTAGTTGAAAATTTTACAACAAAGACAACAACATCTCTAAAACCTCTAACTTGTCTATATTTCAGACATATATTTTTAAGATAAGATAACATTACATAATTTTTATAGTTAGCATGATTCAAAACAACAATTCAACATAAGCTCTAGTGAGTTGTCTTTTTACCGACATGACATAATGGCAATAAAGAAATAAAAACAAACATGATTTCCAGACATGCAACCACGACATTATTCATGGAGCAGTCATTTTAGTTAGCAGTGTCCTAAGATCATTTAAAATTTCCAAAAGTACAATATCCAAAGAAATTTCATCCACATTACATGAAAGTAATATATAGGTATGCCAACATTCTCTCCACTGTGCATGTTTAAAATGCAAACAACTTCACCTTACATACATCACTCTCTCAAAAGTACATAATAACTGGTGAGCGCCACCTAAATTAAGGCCTGTTCAGTTGTTCAGTCTGGTTCCTTAAATGTATGCTCCATGTCTTATACAAAATATAAGGGAATGCAATTCAGGACACACGGTACTAATTCAATGGAAGACCTGTGAACCAGTCTAAATATGGGTGAAAGAAATAATAGAGTATATACGGGTTTGGTGGTCCATAATTGGTTAATAATAAAAAGTCAAATTTTTATTAAAAATATCTTTTGAAAGCTTATCCTATGTGTAATATTAAAAAATATAGATAAATTTCTATTGATGCAAATTTAGTATTTTTAAAGACTTGACTTAAGATTACTTAATAATGAAAGTAGCACTTGATTCGCTTGGTGCTGAATCAATAACATGGACTTCATGCACATGTAGGTCAAGAAAATACCGCGGCTCATATGGTGTTCTCCACACCGAAGCTTGCACCAAGGATATTTGTGCATGGAGAAATATAGGTCTGATCATCAGGACCCAGACATTTTTAGTTATTGAATCTTAAATATGATGGTGTTTCCATATGTTTACTATGGGAGTTGAATTAGTACCGTGACTCCTTCAGGGAGCATGCGATGTATAACCGAATAAGTTTGACACTACGAAACGCACTATAAATAGTTTGCGCAGATTTTAGTCTGGTTCCTTGACCTGTGTTTACTTAGTAACACTTATTTATTACGATAGTGATATGGTACAGAGCGGTCAACCAGACTAGTGTTTTTTTTTTCTTCTCGTTTTAGTCAGTACTAAAAATAGATGTGGAATTTTTGTGTTTTTTTTTTCTTTCTTCTAATTGTAGCAAACAAAGGGTTAAATGTTCTGATTAAATGGGATTGGTAGAGCTTGTCTTGATCATGCGTGCGCTTGATACTTGTCATGGCATTTTAACTTTAATTGAAACGAATCAAAATGGACTTGTTCGAGGCTGTGTCTGTACTGATAAATATAGTTTTAATGATTAGCATTCAGAAATTTAAACTTACAAACTACTTTGTTTCAGTTAAGTTAAAGGTGCGATTTCTATTACAAGCGTCTGCTTGATTCTAATGACAAGGCTACTGTATAAAATCAACAGCGGCAACAAGAGGGAGACTCATCCAGATAGTTGCTGGAGAGATTGGATATCAATAAGCTGTAAATCACGCCAATCATATGAGTTATATAGTCTGACAGTGATTTTATTTCTTCATTCCTATATTTTGAATCTGTCAGTCACGTCCTACTCGTTTCGTTAAAATGGCATGGAAGATCACTTTTGGATGTTAAACTTTGCAAAATTAAAATTTATAGCTGGGACGTATCGGTCAAACTTGGGAAGTCATACCACGACTAAAAGCTTGCCCAAGTCTGATTAAAAACCTTATGTTGATGGATGCACAAAATCAGTGATGCACAATAACTGATGGTAAAATTGTTGCAAAATCGTACCGCAGTCGCCATATTTACAGATAGGTCTACGGAGGTGGTACAGGTGCTATTATTTTTTACTAAGAGTAACGTATCGGACTACGATGGACTCGCAAACCAAGTGCCACAATATTATGATAAAAACCAAGCAGTCAATAATATTCTTCAAAGTCTACCAGTTTATACAGTTCAATTGGAATATTCACTGGGAACCAGGAGAAATATAAATGGTGGTTTATGTTATCTGTGAATCTTCTCGGACTAGCAAACGAACTTTTTTATTAGGTGAGTCTGACCGTTTTACCGGTAAAAATCTGTCATGTCAACGTAGTCTTTTATGTTTCCCAGCCACACACACATATTTGTTTCTATAAGTGAAAATTGGGAAACTAATGATAATTATTGAATTTGGAGTAGTGAGAAATGTCATTATTGGTCTTTTCCTTTTTGGTTGGGATAGAATCAGTGGAACAGAGGTAATCACTGGATTAGGACTGATTTTGTGCACAGGAGTCTGACGTTTTATCAATAGGCCTAAAGTTCGAGAAAATCTCTGACAATATCAAATCACCTTATCGGTACAATAAATTATCACAGTATCAATAAGATGATTTTGTGTTATCAGAGATTTCATAGTACTTTGTTGATTAGACTCCTTTGCAGCATGTTTTTACTCATTATCAGTTTTTGCTTTGAACTGATCAATACACATGCAGTGGATTATAAAAATGAAACATTAAAAATGGAGAACATATTTTATATTTATTGAGCTAGTTAAACACTATATAAATGAACAGATTTTAATAATTTTTTTCACAAAAATGAAAACTTAATTGAAGTATTTAGAATAAGTAAAAAAAGAACTTTCTTGGATAATAATTTGTTCCTTGAAGACATAAATAATATCAAATATTACCCCAGATTTATTTCACGGTATATAATTTAGATTTATGATTATACAGTTAAATACAAAAATTAATATCTAGTACAGACATCTTGTACATATGAAGAATTCCATATTGTTTAGGTTTCAGTGATCCATATTGGTGATTCAACCCCCTTCCCCCATTACTGTTACAATGTAGAAACATTCAATGCCTGTGCTTTAGATAACTGATGCTCTTCATAAGGTGGGGGGGACATACAAATAGAAATTCAGCAGGCAGGCTGAATATTAAAAATTTGCTAGCATCATTCATAAGTTTAAACATAAAAATGATGCATTTTGCTGGGGTGCCTCTGCTTTCTTTTAGGCACATTGATTCATCTATGCTCTATACTTTCCAACCTGTCCTTTTTTGACCAATGAATTTGGAAATAGGAATATATATATTTATTCAGTTGTAAACTTTGAATATTAATGGATGTATATTGTAACTGTGTTAACTCTATATTGCATAGGAATTGGGGGAAGCCTTCATCTGGAAAGTAAATCCAGAAGTGGCAGTAATTTTTTATGGAGAATATGTTGTATATGTATTGACATTTATATTTTTTTAAAAACATTTCACACTTATTCTAAAATTATTAAGATGAACTGAACATAAATACATTTAAAGGGTTTTTAAAATTCATTCTGGTAGTTTAAGGAAATTTGTTGAACAAATTATAATATATTCTTGAGAAGCATTTAAAAGTTTAAATTTGGTCCTGAGATTCATATATGAACCATGGAGGCAACATTTTATTGTCAAGTGAAGATCACTTTGGTAGCTGCTAAGATCATTAATTTTAGGGATAATTAATTTATTATAATACTAACTTGCTTTGAATTATTTCCCTCCATATTAATTCTTCAATTTCATTTTTTTTTCTTTCAGCAAAATACAAGCCCCAGAACAATTATTATTATAAAAAACAGTGACTGGATATAAAATCAGGCACAGTGATATTTCAGGACCATGATGATGCTAATAATTGTTTTTGTAAGTATTAAACTCCAAACTTGGGATTATGTAAATAAGTGACAATGATTGCATTCTTTCACACATCCATAGGTACAGTATGATAATATTGTACTGTCCTGCAGGGCAAATGACTTGCAGCTTTCACTTGTCCTGCATACATTTTGCTCATTGTACAGTGTATGTAATACTGTACTAAAATGAATTAAAATGCCACTCCCAATTGACAAACATCTTTAAAAAGTTACTGGCTTTTCCTCAGCTTCCACTAGCAGACATATGCAGATTAGTGTAATTTTCAAGCTCTAATTCCATATGTCTGTTTTATTTTCTGGTTTTCTAGACCGATTCTATGTAAATGCAGGTATCCGTATTAAACAGTATTGAAATGGTAGATCATCCTCTTTATTTTCACATTGTCTTGAAATCAAGTGGTTAAAAATTTTGTAAAATCAATGCTTACTTTTGAGCCGTAAATAGAGTGATTAATTATCATTGTAACATGATGTTGATTGCTGGATCATGCAGAATAATCAGTTTCAGAAAATCATTTTGTTTCAGTCCACTTGTCCAGGAGAAGTGGTTTCAGAAAATTCACTTGTCCTTTACCACATTTTCACTTGTCCCAAAATCTCACATTCTTGCATACATCTGATGAATATTATGCATTTTAAAATAAAATTTTAAAATGTACAAAAGATTTTTTTCTTCATAGTTCTTCACTTTTTTATTTTCAGTTATATTCTGTTAACTAATTTATTCTCAGATATGGTAATATCCATATTTTCTTTAGCAACAACAGAAATGAATTTACTAAAATTCAGACATTAACTTTTTATTGAAACTGTATCAATTGCTCCAGGTCTGTTCTTATAACTAGTACCAAGTGGACAACTTTATTGCCAATGAAAATAAAGAAAATTGTTTTCCATATTCTGCTAAGGTGTTGGATGTATTACAGAGAGCTTGTTTTATTTTATTTTTCATTTCAATGTCATTTAACTTTAAAATGGCCATATTAATGCAATGGCAGTACTAGCATCTCCAACTTCAAGGATTTTTTGTACATGCTGGCTGGTGCCATGCATACACTGTATTGCACAGGTTTTAAGAGGTTAAAAACTGTCATGAAATGGGATTAATTAACCTTAGTGCTTGCTGGCTTCTTTTGAAATACAACAAAAAAAATCACTTGCCCTTGACTAGAACACTGGAACATTTTACTTGACCCACTGTGTAAATAAATAGCCTAGGATGTTGGGCTATGGGGTTTGACCAGCCTCATTGAGGGGTGTGTAAAAAAGGTTTGATGTTATTGTTTGTTATGGGGTGTATTACTAGGGACCCTGGGAGAAATTAGACATAAAATGGCATGGTTGTGACTCTATCTCTTATTAGGAAATTATGAAAAAAAGAGCTTTTTAAATAATTGTAGGAAAATTTTTTTGGATAAAGATGAGAAAGTCAGCAGAAAGTATAAAATAGAGTATTGGGAAATCTTAAGCAATTTATGACCCTACATAAACAAATTGCATTACTTTCTGTTGCAGGAAACTGATGCAGTACCCCAAATTGGTGTCATACTGGAAAATATTCACTCTCCAATTTGCAGTTTTCTTTGTATATTAGACAAGAGTCTGTGATCTTTAACTTGCTCAAATTTGATGAAGTTTTCAATACTTTTGTGCTTTTTGCCATACTTTTCTATGTGATAACTCTTAATACGAGTAGTACAAGGAAATGCACATCATCTTTTAAATCCTTTATGGATTGCTTGGATTGTTGGTTGTTTCATTTATTTTAATAGACATTTCATAGTACTTAAAATCATGGATTTATGTTCAAATACCCAAAGGCAAAAAATTAAAAAGAAAAACATGGTGTCAATATGGTTGCTTGAATGGTAATTAGAACTACACTACTATCACTATGGTCACAAATAAAACATTTACATGTAATTGTTCCTTGTGATGTGTTTTCTTCTGATTGCTCAATATAAAATGAAGCCAACAAGAATTATGAAAGCAGCTTAATTAAAAAGAAAAACATGGTGTCAATATGGTTGCTTGAATGGTAATTAGAACTACACTACTGTCACTATGGTCACAAATAAAACATTTACATGTAATTGTTCCTTGTGATGTGTTTTTTTCTGATTGCTCAATATAAAATGAAGCCAACAAGAATTATGAAAGCAGCTGTTGAAGCACGTCTGTATAATCTTATACTTACACTACTGCACATAAAATTGTGTTTTTTTAATTCCAGACATGGCATTAACACTTGCATGCAGGCTTGTCTGTACATGGTGATGATAAGCAACATTGTTTCATAACCACTGCATTGGAATGGAATTACAGCATGTTAAAAAATATATACAAGTATGAAGTTAATATTGGTTTAATTGAAATATTATTTATATAATATTCTTAGGCAACAGCAATGAAAGTGGAAATGTTCAGTTATTATTTGGGTGTAAGTTGTTACTCAGCAGGAAATTTATTCTTGAAATTTTTCTTATTTGATACATTTGAACGTATCAAGCAAAGTGTAATGATATTAGCTAAACTGGCAATCATTGAAATCACTGACTATCAAGTATATATCAAGATTCCAGCTGTTAGACTTGACACTAAATGAAGCCAATGATGAACTGAAATCACATTTGCATGACTGATATGTGTAGCAACACAAAGAGACAACAAGGGGCAAAAGATGTCACCAGTGAAGATCAAGACTTCATATCAGTGGCTCTTAAAATGGCAACACTCCATCAGACTGGAGCTGAATTGATAATTACAGCTTGTGGGAAGATATTTGAAAGATTGGACCTCATTTTTTATATTATCCTTGTTTTTTTTTAGAAAGCAGGATATATACATTTCTGCAATTTCATGATTGTTTACAAATTGATTGACATGTTGATTCAATGGTTTTGTCAGAATTCAGTGAAGTGTAGGCTTTAATAGTGTAGGATTTGCATCACATTATTTTTTTTTAAGGGGGGGGGGCTTAAATTCAAGATTCATAACAAGCACTAAATCCCTCCCTTATCTGAGTCCTTGTAAAAAGAGTGAAATTACAATATGTAAATATTTCACTAGCAATGATGATTTCAGTAAATCAGAAAATTTTTACCTTTGCATTAAATAATGTAATGAGTTCATGGCCTTGCATTTTAAATACACTATAGCTAAATAGAAACTTGTAAAATAAAGTGATATATTTTTATGTTTGGTTAAAGTTGTCCAGCAGTATTTAAAAAAGTAAGTACTTTCATGAAACATAGCTGCCAACCCTCATGATTTTGGTGTGAATTTCACTACTTTCTACATCGATTCATGGATTCATGCTACATGCAAAAAATAACGAAATCCCCTATTCTCAATTATTTAAGATTTTCCCATTAAGTGCTAGTCAGTAGTTGCCAAAATGGCCCAGCACTGCTAGTTTCAGCATTATTACAACTATAGCTAATTCCGTACAATTGGTCCAGTAGCACCCATTTGAGCATAGTTTAATATATAAAGAGTAGTTTTACAAATGCTTTTGAAAGAAACTGGGGCCTCGCTGGAAATTTTTCCCATAAATGTGCCGCCAACACTGCTTTGAATTACTGTATGGCACTGTATCTTGAAAATGTCTTCTCCAAAAAGAAATATAGTTCACATTTGTTTTGGAATATACCAAAATTGTCTGTGGATTCAGCCATCAAATACTGATATACTTCATGCTTTTTGCATAGTGTGCCACAAATTTTAGCATTGGGCATGGTGGCAGAGATGATGTGATTTTGATATAATGCATTATTGATCATCAAAGTAGATGGAGTTACATGTCATGATATAATTTTTCACTAATTGCATTCAAATTTCACTAATTTCGATCCCACTTTTCACTAATTGTGAGTCTGGAGTGTTAGCAACTCTGAAGAAATTATGGAATGCAGCCTGAATTTATACTCTCTATTCTAACTAGTCATTGATGTAACTTTTTTATTTTTGTTTCCAGAGTATCTTTTTTGTGCCTACGGTGGAACAAAAGGTGGGACAAGATTGCCCAGATCATCAAGTATTACACGTTGACCCGGACACTAAGTTAGCCTTCTGCTGCATGCCAGTTAAATTATCAAGGGGTCAGTGTGATTCCTTTTTCTTAAGTTGACTACATGTGGGTCAGTGTGATTTAACTCTCTTGTGTCGGTCATCATGTTTTGAACCATTTTATTTCAGTTGTGTTATATACATCTATGATCACAGGCATGTCTTTTATCTTTTGTTTGTGCATATATTGTTAAAAAAAAGTATGTAAGTTTGATTCTGATGGAAGAAAATGATAGCATTTTTGGTTTTTACACATGTTCATTCCAAGATCTTTTTGGTTCTAAATGAAAATGCTGCTCAAACACCCATTATGGCCCCAACAGCCACACTCCAAAAAATATTCTTATAATGTCTTAATGGTCCTGAATGAAAAGGTGCCAAACTGATATCAAATATGGCTGTATCTACAGCTATCTTAAAAATCTTGCTATTGCTGATTTTTCTGAAGAAACTAAAGTCATATCAACATGGGGTTTTTACAAGATTTATTATGATGTCTTGTTCATCCTCAATGAAAATGGTTTTGTTGCAATATCCAGAACATCTTGTAATATTGTTATTGATACTTCTCCTGAATATATGTTCATATTGGAATATCCAGAACATCTTGTAATATTGTTGGAATATCCAGAACATCTTGTAATATTGTTGGAATATCCAGAACATCTTGTAATATTGTTATTGATACTTCTCCTGATTATATGTTCATATTGGAATAACCAGAACATCTTGTAATATTGTTATTGCTACTTCTCCTGATTATATGTTCATATTGGAATAACCAGAATATCTTAAAATATTGTTATTGATACTTCTCCTGATTATATGTTCATATTGGAATATGCAGAACATCTTGTAATATTGTTGGAATATCCAGAACATCTTGTAATATTGTTATTGATACTTCTCCTGATTATATGTTCATATTGGAATATGCAAAACATCTTGTAATATTGTTGGAATATCCAGAACATCTTGTAATATTGTTGGAATATCCAGAACATCTTGTAATATTGTTATTGCTACTTCTCCTGATTATATGTTCATATTGGAATATGCAAAACATCTTGTAATATTGTTGGAATATCCAGAACATCTTGTAATATTGTTGGAATATCCAGAACATCTTGTAATATTGTTGGAATATCCAGAACATCTTGTAATATTGTTGGAATATCCAGAACATCTTGTAATATTGTTGGAATATCCAGAACATCTTGTAATTTTGTTGCAATATCCAGAACATCTTGTAATATTGTTATTGATACTTCTCCTGATTATATGTTCATATTGGAATAACAAGAACATCTTGTAATATTGTTATTGCTACTTCTCCTGATTGTATGTTCATATTGGAATAACCAGAACATCTTGTAATATTGTTATTGCTACTTCTCCTGATTATATGTTCATATTGGAATATGCAGAACATCTTGTAATATTGTTGGAATATCCAGAACATCTTGTAATATTGTTGGAATATCCAGAACATCTTGTAATATTGTTGGAATATCCAGAACATCTTGTAATATTGTTATTGATACTTCTCCTGATTATATGTTTATATCGACATGGGAGTTTCACTGAAACACTTCTTACAATGTCTAGATGATCTTGATTAAAAGTGGTGCCTATCTTTGAATCTAATATGGTTGCCATTACAGCCATCTTGAAACCTACTGATTGCTTTTCCTTCTGAACTGAAAGTCAAATCAACATTGGTTTTCATTGGAAGATTTTTTTATTATACATTGTTAGTTCTAAATGAAAATGTTGCTGTTCTAACATAGATAGATGTGAAGTTCAGGCCACATATTTGTCAAACTTTTGAAGCTCAAAATCAGTATGTCACCTTAATTGAAATTTAGCTTACTAACAAAGGAACCAAAGTTAAGAATATACATGTACTGAAAGTGTCCGTATTCAAACTTTGTTGTTGAGAATGAGCTTGAGCATGAGTTTTGATTGGATTGCCAGGCAGGTATTGTTTGAGAAAATGCTTGTCATTGTTACTTTTGAGTATATGGGAGCAGGTGTTGTTTTGAGTATAAGGGATCAGGTGTTGTTTTGAGTATAAGGGAGCAGGTGTTGTTTTGAGTATAAGGGAGCAGGTGTTGTTTTGAGTATAAGGGAGCAGGTGTTGTTTTGAGTACAAGGGATCAAATGTTGTTTTGAGAATACATGGGCATGCGTTTTTTTTTTCTCAAGAATAATGGGGTTATTATTAGCATTTGACACTTTCTGTGAAGCTTTCAAGGTTGGTCATTTCAAAGTGATTTTTATCTCTTCTTTCGTATAACATATTTTTACCTGCTTGAATGCTTTATTTAATTACCTTGGATAATACACAATCACAGATGTTATTATAATTGCTGGATATATATTTTACAAATCTTGCATGCTATTTTACAGCTACCTACCTACCTACCTACCTACCTACCTACTTACCTACCTACCTACCTACCTACCTACCTACCTACCTACCTACCTACCTACCTACCTACCTACATACCTACCTACCTACCTACATACATACATACATACATAATGGAGTGTGAAAACTAAACATCTAAATTTGATTAATTTGATTAAAATGTAAGAACAACTCTTTGGTTACTTTTTTTTAGACTTGTCATTAAGTGCTGCATATGCCATGACAGCCTTTTCCCTATCCATCCATTGGTACACTTTGCATCTTGTGCAGCAATTTTAGATTGATATTATAGACCTTAACCACACATTTTATTTTGGTTGGTATTGAAGTAGACAGATAAATCACCCAAGCACACATAATGATATTGACTGGCAGTTTGGGAGCTGATATTGCCTGTTCATTAAAACCTGTAATAATCTGTAGCTAATTTTGTCTGCATATATTGGTGCACATTTTCTACACTGTTGAGCTGCCTCTGCATGAAACAATTGCAACAAAATTACACATTTTAATAAACAGCTGAAATCAGACCAACATGTCCATCAGAATCTGCACAAATTTGGTGGATTGATTTATTAGACTAGCATTGAAGCAGAAGCCTAATAATGGATCCTTGGAAAAATAATGGATCCTTGGGAAAAAAAGAAATATGATCAGGGAACTTTTAATATCTTTGTTTTCTTTAATTTTAATTAATTTTCTAGTAACTGAAACAAGATTCATAAGTACAGTATATTATGAAAATTTGATAAAAATTGAATGACAATGAGTGGAATTTGTACATGCTATTAAAAAAATTATCTGTTTTGCTTAGGCCTGATGAGCAGCTTTTGCCAATTACTTGATTATGCAGTGATAGACAGGTCCATTAAACCAAAGGTCAAGGTCACTGAGTAAGAGATGAAAAATGGCTTCTACCAAATAATTTTATTTCTGGATCATTGATTTTCATCAAGTTTTGTGGAAAGTTTTCAACTGTGGTTAAAGTAGACCCTACTGATTTGAGATAAAAAGTGTTAAGGGTTCAATTTACTTCGATTGAAAGAAAATTTACTTCCATCCCACAAAATCTTTATAAAACTTTGTAGATTACTAATGTGAGGTACAGAAGAATCTTACTAATTTGGAGGTCAAAAGGTCAAGTCACTGTGGCAGAAAGGAGGAAAACTGTTTCCACACAGGAGTGTAAATAAAAGACCACCAAATCTGTCGATGGTTTACAATTGGTGTATGAAAGACATTTTGAGATTTTATGGTTGAAAGGTCAAGGCCACAACAATTTAAATAAGAAAATGTTTTAATAATTAATTTTAGTTCTAAAAATAATACTTTGACTATATATTGTACAAAGCTTGCTGCACATGGGACAAAATAAAGAATTCATAGACTTTCTGATCAAAAGGTCCAAGGTCATTGTGACAGTGACATAAACAAAGGATAAAGACTATGTAAAAGAATAAGTTTTTAATTACACACCAAATAATGCGACCAGACATCATTGAGAGCTTCCTGATATGGAAAGGTAATAGGTTACATATTGTAAGTTTGCACAGCTTAACTATAATGGTCACAGGGACCCAAATAGAAACAGATCATTGACAAAACAATGGTTTGACCTTTGGCCAAATAAGGAACATGATGCTTATAGGGTTGAAAGGTCAAGATCAAGTCCACATAGAACCACTGAAAATTTACTATTTAGAATTAACCATATCCAACAAGTACCAATGACACCTATAATTATTGAACTTGGGGCATAGTGTTATAGTTTGCAGTGTGTTATATAATATGGGAAGCTTTATTCTCTTATATTATTTATCCTATTGACCCTTAGGCAGGTCAAGGTCGTTTACAAACACATTTTTGAAAATGAAGTCATATATTTTTCAGTCAGGAAAGCAGGCAAGATATAATTCTTCAGAATTTCATGTTGTAATACTGAGAATCAATGATTATTTTTTTCAGGTCATGAATTTGTTCGTTGTCCAATCAATGGCACATATGACTCTACAAGAAAGTGTCCAGAAGGATTGTTTCAAGTTGATGAAACAATTACAAGTTCGGAAGCTACCTGCACTTCAGAGCCACAGTGTATAACAAAAGGTTGCAAAAGAGAAATTTAACCCAATGCCTGTTTTCTTATTATGCCTGCCAAAAAGTATTGTAAAATGCAAGACAAAGCAGTCACATGTTGTTTGTTATCCATGACACTATCTGTAATTTATCATGTGACATCATAAAAACTTTCTGCACTATATTACACTACATTGCATCTCACATAATTCTTATATGCCATCTAATGGAATATCCACATATACAGCCACTTGTAAGAAATTTTTAGCTTATATCTGTTTTCTGCAAACAGGGCAGATTAAATGTTTTTTCATTCACGTGTCCAGGACAAGTATTTTCCCAAAACTTTACTTGTTGCTGATACTTTCTTACTTGTCCCAAAGTTGTAATCGTTTGCATAGATTTGAATTGCTATATACACTTAAATCCACAGATTAAGAAATGAAATACAAGTTCAGAATAGTTACCTTTCTTGGGGTCTTAATCTCTCAAAAATATTCATATTCTACATTTTGCTGTCATATTCCTTAGAAGCTGGATTTGAAAAGATGTACATGTTGGTGACGTGTATCACCACTAAAAAGCCAGCAGTGGATAGCTGTGTCTGGTTTATTGTTTGTGATAAATGCAAAACATCTTTCCTTAAGAGTCTTTGAACTTAAGTCATTTTGAATCTAATGTAGCTGAAAATTTATCTACATCTTAGTTGTGCCATGTTTTACATATTTTTTCTGCCCGAGTTTGGTTTATGTCTGTACGGAGAAATAGTAAACTACGACTTGGTGTCAGCCCTACAATTTATCACTCCACTTTCATTTGAATTTCTTACACTGAATCTTCATTATTCCATGCAAAAATAATTTGGTCAAATAATTTTATCCACATATTAAATCTCCTTGCCAGATAACTACTTGAAAGTGATCACAATATACTTCATGTAATTTAAATATAAACACTGATAGTTTGTTATATAATGTAACTGTTTTACTTAAAGTGCAATATCACACAAGGATAGTTCATTCTTTTGTACATTCAGTTTAATGTAATCAGCTCATAAAGGAAACTGATTTCATTAAGTAACTAGAATAAAAAAAATTGGTGAGTGGATACTGTTTGATAAGTAACTACACCTTTTTTCAAAGAGAGGAATCCATGATCCATATTTCATTCCTCAGTGATTTTGTTGATATTTGTTGATTAATTGTGTATTGAATATTGATTGTGTTAGAATCAGTCAGTTTGATAATTGGATGCATTTTTATTATGACTCCTATACCCATGTAGCAAAAGATGTCACAGTGACCTACATTTTAGTATACCTGCCTTATAAGAGGAAATGTTTTAATGAAAGTTGCTGTGTGTAGCCAGTGCTGTAATGATTCATGCATTAATTTTGGTAGTGGTAGTGTGAATATGGAAGGAGGAAAAATGATAATGAGTTGTTTTTGATATGACTGTTGATTGTGGCATTTTATCTTGAAAAGCAGTGGCCAAGGGATAGAGGTGTTATCTAATTGTTACAGAACATTTAACATAAATGGACCATATCATCCCGGAGACCAATTTTAACACTTTTCTTTAAGAAACTGTTCTTTCTTGTAATTCATTCATTAGTTTTTTATTGAGATTCAAAAAGTTATTTTTTTGAAAATTATTTTTCAGAAAATCTCATAGTTTACAAATGTGATGAAAAGAATGAAAATTGCATTCCTACCTGTGTATGCAATTATCCAGGGGAGTTCTGTGGAACAGTATACTATGATTGCAGGCCATTTCCCACAGACTGTGCTAAGGAATATGTACAAGAGGACTGCTCTTGTAATGAACCGTAAGTAAGGGGAGGAAGTAAAGACATAAATACTATTGTCACTTGTTGAAACAATTATCTGTCATTTTTTTCTTAGATATCAGCAGTGTTCCATTAAATTGATTGTTTGAATGAAGAAATTAATCTTGTACAATTCCATGAATGATTTTAGTTGAGATTCAGATTATTATCTGTCACTTATACTTTATTTGTGGTAATAATTCACCATCAATTTGATGTAAATACAATCTCACATAGAGTAATTATCGATATTACACAGTCCACTCATTTACTTGGCCTGGGACGTGTAGAAGGACTTCTTTGTCATGGACAAATTTGCTTGTAGCAAGTGTTTTAGTGATCTCCTTTCTTCAGTGTGTGTCTATGATTTGAATTTTCAATGTAGCTTTAACTTTATTTCAGTCATATTACTATGATGTCTGCATTGTGGCAGTTTATAGTGTTGTCTAGCACTCGGGTATCACACCTCAGACATGTTGCGTGATGTCCTACCCAGTCACATTATCCTGACACTAGCCCAATCAGTCCTAACACTAAGCTCTTAATGCTGAGTGCCTAGCGAGGAAGCTGTTAGTACCATTTTTATCAGTCTTTGATATGACATGGCAGAAAAAGGTGACAGTATATATTTATTGAGAATATTCTTTCATTGTTTTTGGTTTGACTTAGGTTAGGTTCGAACCTGTGATTAACTGCATCCAAGGCAGACACTCCAACCACTAGGCAACAATAGCAGTCACCTTGTGCATTTGTATCCAAGTGTTACTCAAACCATTTTCTGGTTCACATCATATACTGGTAACATTTTCTCCCTTTTTGGATTTAAGTTCTTTAAGGGAGATAAGAGAGTTACTTCATGTATCTCACCCTTTAGGGTTTTGTGCACACCATTCTACTTTTAAAGGTACAACATTGGCATGGGTAAGTCTTTATAACAGCACAACCTGCCTAGCATTAAAGAAGCTTTATTCCTCTCTCCATCTTTCTTTCTCCCTTGCACCATCTCTCTCTCATTATTGTCATTGTTTATTAAACATTGTTTATTAATAATGTCTGCTGTCACATGAAAAGAGCAGCAAAAATCTCAACTGTTTTTGCATGTTTGGCTTCTTTTTTCCCAAAGTTTAAGGTTAAGAAATGAAATGAAAAAGACAGGTCCTCATTTATTGACATAGTGCATACAAGATTGGCTTACTTAGTGTGCGTTGCATACAACCATACATATAAATGTCATTTAAATATAATGTCATTATTTCATTTAAAAATCAAAATATTGTCTGTTGGTCAGTGTGGCCACAAGAAGGCTTTTTGGACTCTCACCCAGATTGCATCATTGCTAAAATTAGAACATGGAAAATGGTTGTGCAACATTGCAAATTGTGTCCTTCTGAAATCTGGAATCAAGCTGATTCCAGCCATACCTTTAACTTTCTGAAACCTGTGGGTGGAAGATCCTGCATGATCAGATTTTTCAGGTTTTCCTCTGACACACTCCTCAAAGACTGTACCCCACCCCAAACAAAAACAACTCACAGATGCTTAGCTCTTCATCTGAAAAGAATGTTCCAGATCTGTTTCTCCAAAAGTGATAATAAACTTTTTATACATTACTTTTGTACTTTTAAGAAAAAAAAAGTTATGTATGAGAAAATTCTATGTATTAGATTTAAGGAGCCATACCACCATTATGCTGTATCCAAATTCACACACACACACACACACACACACACACACACACACACACACACACACACACACACACACACACACACACACACACACACACACTCACACACACACACACACACACACACACACACACACAGAGACACCATTGATATTGACTCATTGATTTAACAGTAATAAAGAGACAGAATTTCACTAACTTTTTTATAGAAAGACACTGACATAGTATATGCAGGAATATAATGTTACATTTAAATGCATTTATTTCTTATTTTTGATGTTTCTTAATAGACATATAAATGCATGGAAAATAGCTCCATACCATATAACATAGCAACCATTCTGTTTCACTATATATAGTTTGTACTGTTAATGATTGTAACAAGGTTTATAGTATAGTATAAATGATCATGGATAGAAATATATCTGAGGTTACTTTCTTCCAACTCATCTTACGTTGAAACCTGTCTTGAAAGACTACTGCTAACACCTGTCTTGAGGTACCATGTTCTCAATGCAAATATTTATTGTTTTGACTTCATTATGGCCTGTTATGGGAGACCACCTGACTTGAAAGACCATAATTGTTTTGGCAAAAGGGATGGTTTTCCAAGACAGGTTCTTATGTAATTAAATTGATAGTTCTTGAACCATCCAAGTTATCAGTATTCTTATTCCTTTGAATATCACATCCAAGTACTAATGGTTATTCTAAAGATAATTAGGTCCTGAGATATTGCTTCATAATTATTCACACATTTTAATATAAGTACTAAAAATATTTATAAGGCATGTCCAACTATAAATGACATAGACATTGATTTGCAATATTGTGCTGACAAATCATGTTCCTTCTACTGATTGCTCCTTGCAAGCTGCATTGACCAAGAAGAGCTGGTGCAATATGTGATGGCAAACCTGGGTCTGCAGTTTGCAGTTGAACTTGTCATGTTAGCTAGTGAATATGGTAGAACTTTTTTCATAATCATAATCATGTGTGCATTTTAAAAAAATATTTTGGCCTGCAACAGTTAAACATGAACTATCTATCATTGTCTTGAAGGTCATCTGTATTAAACAGCCAACTTTTCAAAATCCCTTTCACTTCATTATTGTAGAAATTAACCTGTATTCGGAAGTGATATGCCTTTAAAGAAAGATTTTTCCTCTTCCCTGTTATCTGCTTAAGATGGGTTTAACTGTATACACATGTCTCATTAATGTAAATTATGAAATTTTCAGTGTCGCTAATGGTTCAGGTGCAGACACTGCCAAGATGCCAGTCTCTGATGTAGCCAGTACAAAGAACTCAACTATGTCAGACCCCATCATACCATTCAAACCAACAGATGGAAAACCTATTATCAACATAAAGAATGATACAGTTCTAACTGGTAGGTGTTACTTCAGCTGAGTACATAACTTTTCTTAAAGAAATTGAATTTAGTTTATAGTTTATTTTTTTAAATTAAAAAGCCATGACTTTGAAAGATGTAAAGAGTATTGTGTCAGTAAGGAATAAAAATGAGATGATAAAAGTTTAAATTAATGGGAGTTTTCTTCTTGAAGTAACTTTTAGTACATCTCCATGGTTTTGTACTTGGTCACATGGACTCGATGCTGCTTTAGATTTACAGTGAAAAATGGTAAGAAACAAAGGCAGTTCAGATGTGCATGATTGCAACATTATTTGGGGCCCTGAGTGGCCAATTGGTCTAAAGCACTCACCATTACAGATCATTGCCATCTCACCTCTCTCTACATGTGTTCGAGTCTCATGTGCAACCAATGTGGTTGTGTGAGAAATCTCACTAGTCACTTCTTATGGGTCAGTGGTTCTTTCTGGGGGTTTTCCTGGTTCTTCCTTCATCATTTTTACTGGTCACCATGTATTGCCCATCTTGTGCTGAAAAATGACATTTAACCCTACAAAAACAACAACAACAACATTAATGTTATATTGTTATTAGTACCATGTGCCACCTTGCAGGTAAAAAAATCCTTACTTATTGCTCATATGTATTTATCCAAAATATCCCCATTCTACACTAAAGCCATTGCAGAAAAAAAGAATCTACCAAATATTGAGTGAAATGCATTTATTAAGTTTACTTTTCTTTCTCGGTGACATATTACCACCAGTTGTATAGTTGTATGGCTGTGACATTTATCCTACCAAATGGAAGTAACCCACATTAAGGATTAGACATAAATGAAATGTGCAAATTTTATAGAGTTGAAGGTGGCATATTTGAAATTGGACTTTAGTTTGGATTATAGTGTTTTACAAACACTTAATTTTGCTGTATCTGACTACTATTTTCTTTTGTAGACGTTACTGTTTGAGGGATTCCATCAATTAACTGTTACAGAAATCATTCTGTTATTGGGTGTTTGACCCTTTTTTCAAGACATATATTATAATTGTAGACAAGATATACTTGATGATTCTAGCAAGCCACAGATGCATGAATACAGTACTTAGTTTCCAGGAACATCTGGCAATTACAATCATACATTATTAGGAAAATAAATGATTCCAAGAAAAATATTTATACTATTTAAATTTTATTTTTCACAGATGGAAAGAAAAACAATACTTTCGAAAAAGATAACACATCAAGACCTGAACTAGAGCAAAAAAAAAGGTAACTTCATTTCAGATCTCTGAGAACTTAAAGAATAGGCATAGAGGCAAGATTTATGTTATGTCTCCTATTGCTATCTTCTCTTACTTGCTATATATCTTTCATGCATGTTAATTCATTTACTCTAAGCATTGCAAATTCATTTTCCTTAAGCATTGTAATTCACTTGCCTTAGGTATTATAAATATATTTACCCTTAGCATTGAAAATTCATTTATCTTAAGCAGTGTAAATTCATATACTTTAAAAAAAATAATTTGATTTACCCAAAGCATTGTAAATTCATTTACCCCAAGCATAATAAATTCAATACCCTAAGATTGTAAATTTATTTACTCTAAGCATTGTAAACTCATTTACTCTAAGCATTGTAAACTCATTTACTCTAAGCATTGTAAATTCATTTACCCTAAGCATTGTAAACTCATTTACTCTAAACATTGTAAACTCATTTACTCTAAGCATTGTAAACTCATTTACTCTAAGCATTGAAATTTCATTTACTCTAAGCATTGTAAACTCATTTACTCTAAGCATTGTGAATTCATTTGCTCAAAGTATTATAACCTCATTTACTCTAAGCATTGTAAATTCATTTACTCAAAGCATTGTAAACTCATTTACTCTAAACATTGTAAACTCATTTACTCTAATCATTGTAACCTCATTTACTCTAAGCATTGTAAACTCATTTACTCTAAGCATTGTAAATTCATTTGCCCAAAGCATTGTAAATTCATTTACTCTAAGCATTGTAAACTCATTTACTCTAAGCATTGTAAATTCATTTACTCTAAGCATTGTAAATTCATTTGCCCAAAGCATTGTAAATTCATTTGCCCAAAGCATTGTGAATTCATTTGCCCAAAGCATTGTGAATTCACTTACCTTATGTCAGAGTTGATTGTATGAGTGATATGATTCATCAGTATATAGATGCACCAATACTTTTGCTGTAATCATACAAATTAATACAAGCGATGGAGAATCGATACCAAATGATGCTAACAGCATACAAGTTATGTTAGTTATCAGAAGTCATGAATAATTATTAATAGTTTGCCTTGTTTTTCTTTAAAATTAGAATTTATATGAATCTGCAATCACAAGCACTCATTTTTATTAGTAAAAATGAAAATGACTATTGAAAAATACATGCTCACCATTTGTAAAGCAACACAAAGTGACACGGTTTGTGATCCCCCCCATGTTAATTATCTTAACCAAGCACCATGTTCAGCTTATTCTATACATTCCAAATGTGTTCCAATATATAATGAAGTACTTTACTCATCATTTAATAACCATTTTCATGTGAAGTTTATACATTGAATTTATCATGTCAGCTTTGTTTGATTTGAAAGCTACACTACTGTTGTGTCATATGGTGATATAAGTTACATAGAATTCTCATTGGTGGTTATTGCTTGTTATGGTCCAAGTCAACAATGACCACAAATAAGAAATTAGTGTAACTTATTTACTTCTCATGACAACCACTCTAGTGGCCTGGGGGTTAGAACCTCTGTCTCAGATGTGGGAGGTGGTGTGTTCGATCCCCAGCTGAGTGATACCAAAGACTTACAAACATGGTACTAACAGCTGCCTTGCTAGGCACTCAGAATTAAGACATTAGTGTTAAGACTGGTACCATGTGATAAATTTTGTTGGTATTCATCCTTATTCCCATGCCCAGATTTGTTCTAAATGAGATTTTCTCTGTGTGAGGAAATTTCTTTATTTCTTCTGTCTTGAAGATAACATCGTAATGTCTCCCAAGTTTAAGTGATAAATGAAATAGATAATAAGATGTTTTCAAAGCATTCATGCTGTCCAAAACAAAGGGGCCTGGTGGCTAAAGGGAGTTAAATGGAGCAACCATTAAATGGCATCAAACGATGAATAAAATTTCAATACAGTTAATGTTTTAATGTTTTGTTTAAAAATGTCCATACCAGTAAGTAGAGTTAGCATGCCAAAGTTTAGTTCATTGATTGTAAGTTCAGTTATTCTCATTATTAGAAAAACTCCATCAATGGAGTTAGCATACCAGTATGTATTTTACCTTACAAGTCCTTGTAAGTTCATTTTAAAAAAGTCCATCAATGGAGTTAGCATGTCAATCATTTGTTCACCTTATAAGTTGTTCTAAGTTGATTGTGAAAAAGTCCATAAAGTCCATGGTAGTCTGATGTTCACCTGGCTGTAAGTCCATGTAAGCTTATTGCATGATCACTTGTTGATCAGTTACATTGTTTGACCAAATTTGTAAGAGAATAGAGCACAGAAGTTTGTGACAAATTGGCGGCGTGCAAAACACACCAACCTCTTTCACTATGGTTCATTGCTAGGGAATGACCTCTGTGGTGTACTTTATCCAGTGTGGATAGATAGAAAGAAGAATGCAGATCACTGAACAAGTATATTGAAGAAATAACAAAACGAGCCCCCTTTCAATGAACAAATATAAAATTTAATCAGTTTATCAACAGAATTTAAAATGAAAAAAAATCAATGACTTGGTTACAAAAGAAGGAAAATGGTACTAACATGTACTCAAATAAAAAGACAATACCAATTTCTTTAAATGTAAAATTACTTTCAATGTTAATATACTATCTTCATTGCCAATGAGATGTGACCTTTGAGTGCAACGATGAGAGACTTCATCACCTATTTTATATTTTATGCAGACATCAAGACTTCCGTTAGTCCCTGCTCTGCCGATCTTTGTCTAGCTGTTTCGTCTTGGACTCTTGTCCGTCGAACTCTGACTTAACAATCGTCTCTGGACTTAGATTTCTGCATAGAATTTGCTCTGGTCCTGTGATTGTTCAGGGATTTCTCATGTGAATCCAGGAAAGCTGTTTCCTTCAATAAATAAAATGTCTCGCAATAGACAATAGGTCACATTCCCAGGTATATTTATATTTTTACATTAATTCGGCTCAGAAAACCAAAAGGCATAAATTCTGCCACAGTAATTCATTGCTCCCTAACTGTTATGTTTACATAAACAGTCAATGCTTGTCCTGACCTTAATTCGGGTCATGCTAGGGAAGGTCAATTAAATTCAACTCAGCCGTATGAACCCGTATGTAAACCCCCCTTGACCTCTTACTCTGTTAAGTTACATATGGCTTAGACCTCCAGATCTAACTATTCTAAAATAGTTTACTCGACCAATTAAATATTACAAACTAGCATATAGATATACACTTAAGTGATCAATTAAATATTACAAACTAGTATATGGATATACATGTAATGTTAGGTCATGCTCATTTTAGACAGAGTTAATCCATAAAATTATGAAATATTACCCATCATTCCTTAAATCATTCATGAAAATTCCTAATCACTCTTATGTATTAAAGATTAAATTACATGCAATCTTGTCAACTAATCTAATGAAATTTTAATTACATTCAATCTTGCCACTTCTCCAAATGAATTGATAATTAGAAAATCAAAGAATAAAATGTCATGACTAGCATTTCACTAAAATCCTGCAAAATGAAATCATACGTACATACATCATATCAAGAATACATTTCCAAATATATCAACAAATAAAATAACATATTAAAATCGGGAAACTAAGATTGCGTACCTTTAGCCGTTTCTTTATTCGTTTCCACGAACCTCACATATAGTCCGTCTCCTAACTGAGACAACTATCTGGCCCTTTACTCTATAATGAAAACATACTTTTTACGAATTCAAAATGTAGAGTTTGCCTACTCGCTGAGACAAAACTCCCACTTTACTGCCAGATCATGAGATAACGTCTTACATGATCCCGGAATCATTTAACTTTCCTCGCGAAAGATTAAAGACTAAAGAATTTTCCTAAAGTAAAACCTTTAATTTCTTACAGAGTTACACCCATAAATCCATATTAATCAATCGGAATAGACTGTTTTCTAAACCTGTTCCGTAGAATTTTTGGATTGACAAGATAACTAAACAACTAATCATGCCGTAATTAACATTACTTTGAACAATCATCTATAGCCAGCTGCCGCCCTTTACCCTGTCGATTTTGGAAAAGGGTCTTATGTCATTCTCTTCTAACATAGCATCTGACTCGGTCATGTTACGTCGGCTAGAACGAATTCCCTTTTGACATTCAGAGATGAAATGAAAATAATCATCTATCTCTAGCCCTTTCTACTTTAATTAAGTTGACTTTGATACAATTCCTTTAACCAAATCTTCTAAGAGTTTTCAAAATTCGACACATCACAAAGTTTTGCAAGTGATTTCGATTTGCAGTCATTATCTGCCATTGCTGATACACCTCAAAACAACTTTGTAAAATTTAATGGCCAAATATGACAGAGATTCTTTGTAACAAGGACTTAAATTGTTAACTCACATGGTACCACTAGCTTTTCATATGACCTTGCATCTGTTGCGTGCTGTCTATTAACACATTTACCTCCCCTGCAAAGTCAAGTTTACTCATTTTCAATCTCTGTAGGGATCATCTCATGAACACTTTCTAAAAACCTTTTGTCTCCATAGCAAAAATGTCAATAAAAAGCTCTCCTGTAATGCCATCAGTCCCATTTGATCAATTGCTTCTTAGGATTTGTTTGATGAAGGTTGTAATCTTGTTGGTTCAGTTGCAACCATTTTCTCCAACGGTGCCGCACACATTTTGATCAAACTTTGTTCAGTTCTTTCTAAAAGCATATTTAATCAAAGTTGTTTTTTTTTTTATAGGCCTTCCCAAGTAACCATTTGGTTTACAACCATGAAAATGTTTTTGTGACATTTCTTCTAAAATGCTGCACCAATTTTGACCAGTATTAGTTGAAGCTTCCATGTCCTAAGTGGATAGAGTGTCCACCTGGGATGCAGGAGGTCATGGGTTCAAATTCTGGCCAAGTCCTACAAAGAACTTATAAAATGGTACTAACAGTTGCCTCGCTTGGCACTCAGCATTAAAAGGTTAGTGTTAGGACTGGTCAGCCTGGTGTCAGGATAATGTGACTGGGTGGGACATGATGCTACATGTCTGCAGCATGATGCCCTAATGCTAGACATTACTAAAAACTGTCACACTGCAGATATTGTAGTGATATGACTCAAATTAATAATGCTATGTTGAATACACACACACTATTTGGGAAGAACTTGTAGTGGTTCAGTAGTTAGTGCATCAGAGTTATGACCATAAGGACATGGGTTTGAATCCTATGGAGTAGGCCTTGGTTGTACATGGTGTATCATGAGTAAGAACTTTTCTGCAATTTCTTCATCACTAAGTAATCAACTTTTATTGCTGTGTCATTCAACACCAAAGCAAACCATCTCCTGAAACAAAACTTATATCTTTGTGGTTTCCATTACAACTCTTTGTGTTGTACAGTAACCAAATGATGTTAAATCTATTTTTGACCATTTCCCAAACCAATAAGCCAGTTTTGATTAACTTCTCAGGAATTTTCCTATCACATTTTTTTAAATTAAAGTTGTGTTTTTCTATGTGCAGTTTTGCAGGATTTAAGCTCCTATCTCGACCAGATGGAGAATATATTTTTTCTTATTTTCTTAACAACCACTAGACCAGATTTGATCAAACTATTTGGGATTGTTTCTTAGGACATGTTTGGACAATGATACATTTTTTTTTGGTTATCTGTATCAAATACTTGGCTTCCATGAAGACCAGATGTGAGTTTCTTAGATATTTTTAAAAAAAAACCCAGTGAAAATTCTTTTGTTCCATCTTAAACACCCACCACAACACTGAACTTATATTTCTATCAAACATTGTAACAAATATTCCTTGTTACATGTTTAATAACAAATATTCCTTGTTACATGTTTAATAACAAATATTCCTTGTTACATGTTTAATAACAAATATTCCTTGTTACATGTTTAATAACAAATATTCCTTGTTACATGTTTAATAACACTGTCTATTGTGACCTGTCTAGCAATTTTTTGTTTCTTATGCAGCAACCTGATGGAAGATGATCAATCACTGATTTCTCTTCCAATAAATATATGTGACATATTTAAATAAAATTTGGTGAAATATCATTCAACTGTACAGACAGTTGATGTTACATATTTAGCAATAATGATTTCAAATGAGATATTTATATCATTTGATAAATACTTTGTTTTCACAGTTGCAAATTTTAATGCATTTTTTGCTGCTTATTTTCCAACCAAAATTTAGGTTGCTATTCATTTTCTATCCAAAATGATGCTGATCATGATGTTAAAATTATCTGTTAGTATAATGTATGTACTTGCTCATAGTTGAGTCCAACTGCAAACAGCACAGACCCAGATCTGCTGTTGCATGATGTAAAAGCAGATCTGGGTCTCCATAGTTACCAGTGGAACAGACAATATTAGATGCTGATCAGCCAGTGCATAGTGCAATCATAGTTCAGGGTTAGTGGTGCTTGCAGTTGGACCCTACATATATGCAGGTATATACTGTATGGTAATTTTTCACAACATATATGCAGATATATACTGTATGATAATTTTTCATGACATATATGCAGGTATATACTGTATGGTAATTTCTCACTACATATATGCAGGTATATACTGTATGATAATTTCTCACTACATATATGCAGGTATATACTGTATGGTAATTTCTCACTACATATGCAAAACTGATTTATTGCTATAAAAAATGGCTCACTAATAGTAATGATAATTAACATATCATTGAGGCACATTAAAGTTATTATTTACCTTTTTATTTACCTCATGAGTTAAGGATTTCAGATGAAAATGGAGGGGAGAACTATTGAAAAAATTTGTCTACTTTGCTATATTCAATTTCTAAGTTATTTCACTGTATTGCATCCATTGTGGCATATTACATAATTTTTATACAGCGCCATAAAAATTCTATAATTACATAATTTTTATACATCGCCATAAAAATTCTATACATGTATTTGATTTATTTTACTTTGTGTATAGAATAGATTTTGACTGTTGAGCCAATGTGTAATAGCTTGATTTTAATTGTTGTCCATTGATGATGCCCCCACTGCTGGCAGACATGTCTGGATCTAATTCTTTTCTGCCCATCTTGAGAAGCTTGTTAGTATAAAACTCATTGAAGAGAAGCAAATGAAACGTGGCTATCTATTCATATTCATACATAGATAACCTGGAGAAATGTTTAGTTAATTATTGCAATTTGTCAACATTTTACATATTTTAAACTTAAATTTTTTTCTTAGCACAATTAAACAAAACCCACCAGAGGAAGACAAATCAAACTTGATTGGTATTTTTGTATTCCTGCACTGATGATCATATTGTTTTCATTCCATTATAGAAAGTTTTCATTTATTTTATTGTTTTTAACACTTTTCCTAACTTTTGGAAATTGTACTTTTTTAACAAAAGTTTTGTTAGCATGAATAAGCAAAAACTACTTAAGAAATGAAATCAGGTATGCATCTTTGTATGCTAAGGTAGATCATGTATTATCATGCCTTCACAGAAATTTTTTACATTTTGTTTGAATTGTTTAATTTTTAATTTGCTAGATTTACTCTTACATCTGCAGTGGGGGCATACATGTTTTACAAGCACAGATCTAGTGCTAATTATGTAACATTTGTTTATCTTTTGTTTATTTTAGTGGCTTTCCAGTGTATTTAGTAGTTGTTATTGTGGTTGGTGCCATCGTCTTTGCCATTGCGGTAGTTTTTGTTGTGTGCTATCGTGTATGCCTGGGTGAAAAATTGCTTTGCATATGCAAAAAGTGTCAAAGATGTGGACAGAATCCAGGTGAGTGAGATTAAATGAGCCATTTTGTCTAAATTAAAGATGGATGGTATAGTTGGCTGCATATATTTTTATGCATCAGTCTGGTTTATGTTATTGTTGAATGATTTTTTAAAATATTTTTGTTGTTGTTTTTTTTGTTGTAAAGTTTAACATCATTTTTCAGCAAGATAGGCTATGCATGGCAGCCAGTATAAATGGTGGAGGAAGAACCTGGGAAAACCCCAGAAAGAACCACCGATCCACAAGAAGCAGCTGGCAGGCTTTTTCACATAACTACATTGGCTGAATCATAGACTTGAACCCAACACAGACAGATTTGAGATGGTAGTGATCCATAATGGTGAGCGCGTTAGACCACTTGGCCACTTGGAGCCATATAATAAATATTTTTGAAAATAACTATGTTTGGAAAGGAATGAAAATATATTTGGATTTAAACACATTATTACACATTTAGACATAAGAACTTGTTAATTATAATTACAGTCAAACTTGTTGCAAAACTGGTTATTGCATACAGGTGACCTCTGTACACAGGTCCACTTTTAAAACTTTGTTTTGAACAAATGCTATGTTCCAAACAGTGTTATTGTTATACAAATTATTACTATTCATATTATTACATTATCAAGATTGTTTTATTTGCACTAGACAGCAAAAGCATAAATTACACATACGTGTTGTTCTCTCCCAAATTTATCTTCCACATAAAACTTCTGTATCCTCTTTGTTTTTATCCATCATGTAAATTCACTGACTTTGAATATAAACTGATCTTAGTTTCTTCATGCTTTTAAACAATATCTAGATTAGTCCGATGAACAGGAAATCAAAAGAAATTGTATATTGACTATTCTTTGAGAGCCATGAACTGAAACTAAACCTGCCTTCACAGACAACTTTTGAATATTGAAGGACCCTTGACCCTAATGAAAAGGGATGTAACTCGTATTTCTTCTAAAAGACTTTTTCTGTATCAATAGCTTTGATTCAGAGGCAAACAGATGAAGATATCTAACTATATCTGTCACAATTGCACAAAATGTGTCTTCCATTTTTGTAGCAATAACACAAGTACTTTTTCCCACCATTCAGAAAATGACTGCTTTTTCATAGTTGACCAAAATTATCCAGCAGCTCTCATTTGCATTTGCCATCATTAATTTCAATGATATTATTGTTTTTAATTAGAATTTCATCTCTTAAGAAATTGAAAAAATATAATTCTTTGTTTATATGGTATAAATGATTATATTTCCAGATTATATCACTGTACCACCAGATGAGGTTGTACCACCAGATGTGGTTGTAACCAATTCTAAGCCACCAATTGGTAAGATTTTACTCCCCTAGTTCAAAATAATGGTGTTGTATATTGATTTTTATCCTCCATATGTGCTATTATCTCCATCAATCCATCTTACCTCTGTAGACTCATTTATTAGTCTATTGATGCTAAACGTTTACCATAAGATACATGTTGTCAAAAACCAAACCTGGCTTGCTGATTTTTTTTATCTGCTTTCTATGGTTTTTCAGAATCACTGAAAACATCCTTTCTGAATCCAATACCATGTGCCAATTGATTTTAATGTTACATTATTGTTGGACATGTGATGAATGTGAATTGTGTTGTAAAACTGGGTTACTGCCCATTGCTATTCAGGTTTATTCAACACAGTCTTGTCCAGAATATAATTCCAACATCTTCTTGCCTACTTTCACAGATGTTGTGCTGTGAATAAATATGTAATGTCAGACAACTGGGTGTCTTTGACTTTGGGCAACATAACATTGTTGTGCTGTGAATAAATGTGTAATGTCAGACAACTGGGTGTCTTTGACTTTGGGCAACATAACATTGTTGTGCTGTGAATAAATGTGTAATGTCAGACAACTGGGTGTCTGACTTTGGGCAACATAACATTGTTGTGCTGTGAATAAATATGTAATGTCAGACAGTTGGGTGTCTTTGACTTTTGGCAACATAACATTGTTGTGCTGTGAATAAATGTGTCATGTCAGACAACTGGGTGTCTGACTTTGGGCAACATAACATTGTTGTGCTGTGAATAAATATGTAATGTCAGACAACTGGGTGTCTTTGACTTTGGGCAACATAACATTGTTGTGCTGTGAATAAATATGTAATGTCAGACAACTGGGTGTCTGACTTTGGGCAACATAACATTGTTGTGCTGTTAATAAATATGTAATGTCAGACAACTGGGTGTCTTTGACTTTGGGCAACATAACATTGTTGTGCTGTGAATAAATGTGTAATGTCAGACAACTGGGTGTCTTTGACTTTGGACAACATAACATTGTTGTGCTGTGAATAAATGTGTAATGTCAGACAACTGGGTGTCTTTGACTTTGGGCAATATAACATTGTTGTGCTGTGAATAAATGTGTAATGTCAGACAACTGGGTGTCTTTGACTTTTGGCAACATAACATTGTTGTGCTGTGAATAAATGTGTAATGTCAGACAACTGGGTGTCTTTGACTTTGGGCAACATAACATTGTTGTGCTGTGAATAAATATGTAATGTCAGACAATTGGGTGTCTTTGACTTTTGGCAACATAACATTGTTGTGCTGTGAATAAATGTGTAATGTCAGACAACTGGGTTTCTGACTTTGGGCAACATAACATTGTTGTGCTGTTAATAAATATGTAATGTCAGACAACTGGGTGTTTTTGACTTTGGGCAACATAACATTGTTGTACTGTGAATAAATGTGTAATGTCAGACAACTGGTTGTCTTTGACTTTTGGCAACATAACATTGTTGTGCTGTGAATAAATGTGTAATGTCAGACAACTGGGTGTCTGACTTTGGGCAACATAACATTGTTGTGCTGTGAATAAATGTGTAATGTCAGACAACTGGGTGTTTTTTACTTTGGGCAACATAACATTGTTGTGTTGTGAATAAATGTGTAATGTCAGACAACTGGGTGTCTGACTTGGGGCAACATAACAATGTTGTGCTGTGAATAAATATGTAATGTCAGACAACTGGGTGTCTGACTTTGGGCAACATAACATTGTTGTGCTGTGAATAAATATGTAATGTCAGACATCTGGGTGTCTGACTTGGGGCAACATAACAATGTTGTGCTGTGAATAAATATGTAATGTCAGACAACTGGGTGTCTGACTTTGGGCAACATAACATTGTTGTGCTATGAATAAATATGTAATGTCAGACAACTGGGTGTTTTTGACTTTGGGCAACATAACATTGTTGTTCTGTGAATAAATGTGTAATGTCAGACAACTGGGTGTTTTTGACTTTGGGCAACATAACATTGTTGTGTTGTGAATAAATGTGTAATGTCAGACAACTGGGTATCTTTGACTTTGGGCAACATAACATTGTTGTGCTGTGAATAAATATGTAATGTCAGACAACTGGGTGTCTTTGACTTTGGGCAACATAACATTGTTGTGTTGTGAATAAATATGTAATGTCAGACAACTGGGTGTCTTTGACTTTGGGCAACATAACATTGTTGTGCTGTGGTCAGACAACTGGGTGTCTGACTTTGGGCAACATAACATTGTTGTGCTGTGAATAAATGTGTAATGTCAGACAACTGGGTGTCTTTGACTTTGGACAACATAACTTTGTTGTGCTGTGAATAAATATGTAATGTCAGACAACTGGGTGTCTTTGACTTTTGGCAACATAACATTGTTTACAAATGCATACTTATTCTCCTGCCATAGAAGTAGAAATATAGTGTAACAACTATCCAAATATAAGTGATGTTCAGGTTGTGAGTGCATATCTTTACCACAAGAAGGTAAAATGTCCCTAGTATCTTAGAAAGTTGCTCCACAATGCTGTAAAATGTATGGTCAATTCCTCACAATGCTGTAAAATGTATGGTCAATTACTCACAATGTTGTAAAATGTATGGTCAATTACATAATTCTTTACAATGCTGTAAAATATATGGTCAATTACATAATTCCTCACCATGCTGTAAAATGTATGGTCAATTACATAATTCCTCACAATGCTGTAAAATGTATGGTCAATTACTCACAATGTTGTAAAATGTATGGTCAGTTACATAATTCCTCACAATGCTGTAAAATGTATGGTCAATTACATAATTCCTCACAATGCTGTAAAATGTATGGTCAATTACTCACAATGTTGTAAAGTGTATGGTCAATTACATAATTCTTTACAATGCTGTAAAATGTATGGTCAATTAGATAATTCCTCACAATGCTTTAAAATGTATGGTCAATTAGATAATTCCTCACAATGCTGTAAAATGTATGGTCAATTAGATAATTCCTCACAATGCTTTAAAATGTATGGTCAATTAGATAATTCCTCACAATGCTTTAAAATGTATGGTCAATTAGATAATTCCTCACAATGCTGTAAAATGTATGGTCAATTAAATAATTCCTCACAATGCTGTAAAATGTATGGTCAATTACATAATTCCTCACAATGCTGTAAAATGTATGGTCAATTACTCACAATGTTGTAAAGTGTATGGTCAATTACATAATTCTTTACAATGCTGTAAAATGTATGGTCAATTAGATAATTCCTCACAATGCTTTAAAATGTATGGTCAATTAGATAATTCCTCACAATGCTGTAAAATGTATGGTCAATTAGATAATTCCTCACAATGCTTTAAAATGTATGGTCAATTAGATAATTCCTCACAATGCTTTAAAATGTATGGTCAATTAGATAATTCCTCACAATGCTGTAAAATGTATGGTCAATTAGATAATTCCTCACAATGCTGTAAAATGTATGGTCAATTAGATAATTCCTCACAATGCTTTAAAATGTATGGTCAATTAGATAATTCCTCACAATGCTGTAAAATGTATGGTCAATTAGATAATTCCTCACAATGCTGTAAAATGTATGGTCAATTAGATAATTCCTCACAATGCTGTAAAATGTATGGTCAATTAGATAATTCCTCACAATGCTGTAAAATGTATGGTCAATTACATAATTCTTCACAATGCTGTAAAATGTATGGTCAATTACATAATTCTTCACAATGTTGTAAAATGTATGGTCAAGTACATAATTCCTCACAATGCTGTCAAATGTATTGTCAATTACATAATTTCTCACAATGCTTTAAAATGTATGGTCAATTACATAATTCTTCACAAGGTTGTAAAGTGTATGGTCAATTACATAATTTCTCACAATTAGACTTTCTCTTTATGCCACTGTCCATTTTATAATGTTGGTGTGATAATGGATTCCACTGTATTGGCTGAAGTTTGTTTTTTTCATTCAATTCACTTACCGTATGTACTCACTTATATGTCCATTCCAACTGTAAACCAAATATATCCAGGTATGCATAGTGTGTCAGCAAATCTGGGTCTATATAGTTTGTTAGTCCAACATAGACTGTGATGTTCCAGTCTATTTTGCAATGGCAGGTTAGGGTATATCTTGTGTTTTGTTTGACTTGGCTTATAAGTGAGCATGTAATAATAAGTATCTAATAATAAGTGAGTATGTAATAATAAGTGAGCATGTAATATAATAAGTGAGCATGTAATAATAAGTGAGTATGTAATAATAAGTGAGTATATAATAAGTGAGCATGTAATAATAAGTTGGCATTAATAATAAGTAAGCATATAATAATAAGTGAGCTTTTAATAATAAGTGAATATGTATGATAAGTTTAGTTCATTGCTAATGGGAATTACCTAATTATCTTATAACTTACCTCATTAAAATTTGTGTTTTTGTCATGACACCATATATTTTGGCCATATGACTTGATTGCAACAGAAACTGTATATTTTAAATAATTCAGACTGGAAGGAGTATTTAGTTTACATGGTTTACACTATTATAATTACAAATATTTAATCAACTGCCACTAGAACAAGCAATTTAATATTTGGTAGTATCTAAACCTTTGCCAAAATTTGAATAAGTCCAAGAATCACATTCAGATTTGAATTGATCCCAGTGTTGTAATATTGACGTTACTTGCGATAACACCAAAGGTCTCTATGGTTGGAACAAATGACCACTATGGTGTGAAGACATTTTTGAAAATGCTGTCTTATTGGTCTGGCCTTTCAGGAATTAGCTCTAATGATGATAGACAAGTGTAGGTTATGGAATGGCCACTTGTCTGTCTACCATCCAAATTTGTTAAAAATCCTCCTTGTCCTACAAAACTACTTGCTGACACAGATTCATCCCACAATCTAGTTGGTCTTAAATGAAAATGGTGATATTTGGAGATCCAATCTGGTCATCACAGTGGCCATCTTGAAAATCCTGTTACTCCTAAATGGAACATGGATTTTTCAGTAAAACATTTCAAAAGTTGTCTTGTTTCCACTCAGACATCCATCATGGCCATCATTGCAGCATTTTGAAAGTCTAATCAGCACTCTTTCTGGATAACAAAGATTGCCACAAGATTTTTTTATGATATCTAGCTAGTTCTAAATGAAAATGGTGCCTTCTAACCACCAATATGGTCACCATGGTGACCAGCTGAAGTCTTGTTGCTACTTCTGGATAGATTTTCATGCTGCCACAGGATTCCAGTCATGCAAATCCAAATTCATTATATACCAAAAAGTATTTTACTACTAACCTAGATTTTTTGTTAATTGCTCTTGTATTTGGCTTTTATTTAGATACCTGCCAGGTGATACAACTTATGCACACTTATAAAATGAGTAGGTTGTAACAATCACGTACAGACTGTCCTGTTCGAGAGTCAACAGTCATGGACAGACTATCATAGTCGAGTCGAGTTATACAACTTCTAATTTGTTGTGCCAGAAGAAGAATTTGTTATTATGTCTATGTAAAATAACATGCTGTGTTAGAGGAAGTATTTTTCACTTCTTTATAACTTTACTAGCGAGCAACATTGCCTATTTGGACATTTTCTCCCTAATTTTGGAACGGGACAACACATACATTGTTTGTTTGTGAAAAATTCTGGAAATTGCTGTTAGCCTTCGTCTGACGTGGTCAACCACCATTTTGGACCGGAACATCATACTTTCAGACTGTGTTTAGAACTCTTTTCAGGACTTATATTTTTTTAATTATTTTTGAACAAAATTTGGATCATTCCTGTAAACCGTAAGTCTTGTTTTAAATAATTTACATTATTTTGTATTCTAGTAAAATAAATTGTATGATTGTTAAAATTTGTAAAGCTTGTTGTGTGCACTTTTTCTTTGTATGTTTCATAGAACGAACCATTACGTAACATAAAAAGAATACATTGTAAAAATAAGTATGGATGTAGGTTGTGATAAACAGTTTTCTGTTTCAGTAGTAATGCCAGGAAAGCCTACAGTTGAAGTAAAACGTAAGTTTACATTTCTTATAGACATGCTTAAAACTGTCTTAGAGTCAAGAATAATGTAGTGCTTAGTATTAAAAGAAATAATCGGATATTTGGAAGCAACTTTGTTGTGATTTTAAATTAAAAATTTATATTTGTGTGTTTTGTACATAACACATTCACTAGATATTTTTCTTGACTTTGATGGTGCCACTAACTTGATCGTTGAATGTATTTTGAAGTAGTATAATATACATGATGCTGGCATGTGGGTGGTCCTCATACTAAAATAGTCACTGCAGCGTGAATAGTCATATTGACATTCTATTTCTATAAAGAACAACAGTTTCTGGAAATATGTAGTTGTTCCTAAATTAAGATGGTGCTGATTCAACCTCTAAAATGGCAGCCTTGATGGCCATCTTGAAAATCTTGATGTGACTGCCTGACCTTGACTTGCATGGCTGCTTGACCTTGACTTGCACTTTTGAACTTCATTGAGTTTATGAACACAGTGACTTGTGCATATGAATTTTGACAAGACTTTATACCTAGTTGCATTTTAGTTCACAAGCTGAGTCAGCACTCTGATATTGATTTTAATTAAGGTCAATGGTCATGACTCTGGCTTCTAGCAGAACTGGCTTGTGACCATGATAACATAAACAAATATAGATTTTTATCAATTTGAGTCATAAATTGCTTTTCCCCAAAACAAATGATTAATTATTGATTTAGCTAAACTTGATATTTTTTTTTGTTTTTTTCTTTGGTGATCTGTGGGATAGTATCATATGTAGGTTATTTAGGGTCAAGGCAGTTGGTGTAAAGTGCCTTGTCCAAGGACACTCATGTTATAGACATGTTCTACCCGGTTATATTATCCTGACACCAGACCGAACAATTCTAACACTAACTTCTTAATGGTGAGTTCCTAATGAGGCAGCTGTGGCACCATTTTTATTAAGCCTTGGTATGACTTGCCTGAGGTTTGAACCTGCTACCTCCTGCATTTGAGGTTGATGCTCTAACACACTAGGCAACCTGAGTGGTAAGAGACAAATTCATTGATCTGTCATTTATATCAGATTGGAGGTCAGAAGCCATAACAGAATATTGTACTGTACTTAAAGGTCTCTTGTGAATGTGTCAATACAAACATATAAGAAAATACTTGTTTTATTGGAGCTTCTCAAAAATATCCCAAATGGTTCCGATAAATTCTGGATAAAATAGAAGAAAAACAGAAGAAATAGACTTCATATGGATGCCTGGAAATTCTTTTTGACCACTTCAGAATCAGTCTTTGATGGTCTCTTGTTATAAAAAAGTTCATTTTAAACATTGTTATATTATAAATTAACATCAGAGCATCCTTTAATCATTTCCGGATTTATTGATTTTGTATTGTCCCAAATTCAATGGTTGACACTTTACTAAAATAAGTAGATGAGATTCATTTCATTATGAACAGTTGGATGTATTGTGTGTATGAATGATCAGTGTGTACAAATGATCAGTGTGTACAAACCATCAATGTGTACAAACCATCAGTGTATACAAACCATCAGTGAGTACAAACCATCAATGTTGATATATTTTCCCATGAATGGGCTGTTTTATTTATTTATTTATTTCTGTAGAAGATAATTCAATAATGAACACTAGGTGAACAGACTTGGCAGTGAACTGTTACACTCAGACTATAATGATTTTCTTAAATTTTTCAGCTCTGATTCAGGGTTTGGCACAAGAAGATAATGGAGTTCAGTCTTTTAATGTGTGTGGTGAGGAAAATGTATTCTTTTATTTTTGTTTTAAAATAAATATATTACACAATTGCCCACCATTCTTGTGTATACATGGATAGTAGTGCTTAAATTACCATGGAGGACCTAATTACAGTAACATTAACTGTAATCTATTAGTAAACAATTTTTTTTATCCAGTTCAGAATAAGAACACGTTAAGAGCTAATGCAGTAATGATGTATGCTGCACCTTGTTATATTCCTGATAATTGAGTATAGAAGCAATGGATTTGGCCAAGAGTATATGAAATACATCCGCAGCAAGGGCTGTATGGATGTTGTTGTTTATACATTGAGTAATACACAGTAAAGAGTTTGTACATTCTTAAGAAATGGATAGTAATCAGATTTTCTGCCCAATCTACTAGTTGTCCATCTGTCTGTTAATCCATCAATGATTTAGTCTCAGTAAAATAGCTTTACTGGAATTTTTGGATTTTATCCAAACATATTATGCATTGTTAAACTGATGAAACTGCAAAAGATTTCAATTTTCAGCCTTCTTTGTCATTGTTTCCAGGCGTTGTGGTCCGTCATTACTTTATTTTGAAGATTGTTGAATTATACCATATTTGTGATGGATTCTTATTTTAATGAATCTGATTTCTATCATTCCACAAATTCATTATAGAGTTATGTCCCCTGATGATCACTCCTGTCTTTAGTTTTTGCAGGATTATTTTATGAAGAATTGTTGTATTTCAGCCAAATCTGGCTTTTTATTGATGGGACTCTGCATGAATCAGATGTCCAGCATTCTTGAAAGTCATTGAGGAATTACTATTCCAGATTTTCCTATGCTCCTAATTTTTTTATTTTCTGCAGCATAACTTACTAAAAATGCTTATATTTCAACCACATTTTGCATGTACCTTTGTATAAATTAGACCTTGCATGAGTTCGATTTGTTTTGGTTTGTTACATCACATCATTTAATGGAGTTATGGCTTATGAATGTTTAACCTTCTAAAATTTTGAATTTCAACCGCTTTATGATATAATGATCAGACCTTGAATGAGATACATTTCCATCATTACACAGTATCAGTTTGAAGAGTTATGATTGACCTTACTTCTTGAGTTTCCATAACATAGCTTGACTTTTGATGATAAGATTTAAGCTAAATTTATCATGCACATTTACATCGATGAGACACCATTCTGGTGGCCTGAGTGGTTTGAGCACCTGCCTCAGATGTGAGAAGTGGGTTTGAACTCTGGCCGAGTCATAATAGAGACTTATAAAAAATGGTACTAGCAGCTGCCTTGCTTGGTGCTCAGCATAAAGAGGTTATTGTTAGGACTGATCAGCCTGGTCTCAGGATAATGTGACTGGGTGGTACATGATGCTCCAGTGCTAGACATCACTATGATAATTGTTAAAGCTGCATTAAAAATCCAAATCTCTCTCTCTCTCTCTCCCTCTCCCTCTCTCTCTCTCTCTCTCTCTCTCTCTCTCTCTCTCTCTCTCTCTCTCTCTCTCTCTCTCACACACACACACACAAACACACACATTGATAGGACTGCAGGAGTTATTTCCAGCCCTCCATATTGTGTAGAGGAGTTATGTCCCCTGAAAGCTTCTTTCCTAACATTGGTATCAAAACACAGGTTCCTCTGTGAAAGGCTCGGCTGCATGTATTTTTGGTGTTCCCATGACAAATAGTTAAAACTTAAATTTAAAATCACTTAATTGATTCTTTGTTTCAGTATTAGTATTTTTTCACAATAAAAGAAAACTCGTATGCAGATTTATCAGGCCTTACTTAAAGACATGCAGAGCCCTTTAGTAATCTTGTCAATATACCTGTTGACTGACAGGTATTTAAGCATTTTGGTTTCCAGAGGGTAAATTTAATGGGATGGCTGGATTTCAGCCAGATTTTGTACACAGTTTAATACTGTTGTGGCCTCATATGATGTTGATTTTCAGGTTTAGAAGTCGTGATTTAGAGGAGATACATTTTCTTAAGGTGCTTCACCTAACTTTGATTTCCACAACATAACCAAAAATTGAAGAGTTTGAATTTAGCACTCCACATCATCATTAATTGGTGTTATGGTGTTATCAATTTGTCATATAATTGTCAGTCCTTCTAACTTGGGTTTCACAAGATATTATTTCTATGGAATGTTGGCAATTTGTCAGGCAGTTTCATACAAGCAAGATTTTGAATAATTTTTCCAGTGTTCTATGACATCAATGACAAGAGTTATGGTTTCATGCTACCTGCTGTCATAATTCCAATTTCCAAAGCTTAACTTTTCTATGCATTGATATTTTTCAACCAAAACTTTATTTGACTTGCAGCTTTATATCTATGAGACCTTGAATGAGTTTGATTTCCATCATTTTATTTACAGGAGTTATGGCCCCTGATTTCACATTCCTCCACAGGGTTAAATGTACCCCTGTGTGACATAAGAGACAACTGCTGGAGGAATCTGTTGAGCACAAGATGTGTCCCATGATGAGGTTCCAAATGGGGTTTTCAGGTTTTTTTGTTGAATTGGTGCATTTTATATAGAAACGTTTGGATCTTGTGTTTTAATGAATTTCCCATGTTTGCCTTTTTTCTTTATTTTTGTTGCCTTTCTTGAGACATTTTTGCAATATCTATTCTTTTTAACTTTTTGTATGTTTCATGTCTACTGTTAGTTTTTGTGGTTTGTGTTCCTAGCTATTTGCAAAACTTGTGCCTTTACCCAATTTGCTACCTTGCTTTTGTTTATTGATGTACAGCCTTGAATGTGCTGATGTCTCATTAAATCACTCACCCACCCACCAACCCACTTCATTTTCTTAAATTTGGTTTCATCACATAACTTCACCAAAGATTGTTGGATTTCAGCTGGATTTGATGTGTAAATTTTTATTGATTCAGTTTTTAATGTTTCACAATCATTTACAGTTATGGCCATATACAGGAGTTATGGCCCTTATTTTACAGCAGATTTGGTGTACAGCTTTATGTTGATAAGATTTCATATGAATTTAATTTTCAGGTGTCTTTTTGCATGATATTAAATTTTAAGTTATAGTATTAAAATTAATGGAATAGTTGCACATTTTTTTCATACTTTGTATTTTTACAAGGCCTTAATCCTTACAATTATGTTTAAAATTAAATAATGTCTTAATCATTCATTTTTACATATGTGTCTAAAGATGGTTTAAAATTAAATAATGTCTTAATCATTCATCTTTACAAATGTGTCTAAAGATGGTTTAAAATAAAAATAATGTCTTGATGTTTAATCCTTACAGATGAGCCTGGAGATGCACAAGATGCACATATAGTGAATGTAGAGTGTTTATTATTAGGTAAGAATTCTATTTACTTAATTTTTTATTTTTTTTTTCAATGTTGCACACAGTGGGATCATCATGAATTGGTCATGTCCATCCTTCTGTCCTGAGAAGCTTGTTCATAAAATTGTGGAAAAAAACTACATTAGATTGACAAATAAAATTTTGTAGGCACATTTGTTCATACATAGATATGAATAGTCTGAATTGGTTTTTATGATAATATAATAATTTTTCATGTGTTTGATGTTTATAGTGGATATTATATTATAAGGGCACCATTTTCTTTAGGGCCAACTAGACATGTTAAAAATTATTTTATGAAAAACCCCATGTCTGTACTACCATCCATTTAGAAGATTTAGAGATAACACATTTTTCAAGAATGATACTATAGCAGTAATATCTAGCTATTTCCTTTTTTCTCCACATTTGTTACATTTTTACCCTGGCATTGATGCCAGTGAAAGATTTCCACTGTTTTACATAATCCTTTAGGATATTGATGGTGTGAATACATGGCAAGGCTTTAAAAAGCACAAATGAATTTGAAACTATGGATATATCCACCAGGATCACAAAGAATTTTCAGATGAATGGCAATTTTTAAGACATAAATTTGTGTTATAGCAAAAATAGAGCTCTGGAAAAGGAGTCTATTGCATATTTTACACAAACAGGTTGACTAAATATGCATAAATAAATTTTTCAGTGAATTAAATTTATGCAAAACAATTAATTTTAAGCATTCAATCCAAAGTCGTTAGCTTAATAATCCTACTGTAAGTCCATGTTTTATTTTGGTGCATTTGATCAATAAAAATTATACTCTTCAACAAGTTACAGATATTTAATGCACTAGTGAAATAATATTACTTGATGATTGTAAGAACAGTCACCCATTTAATGGAATGCACCCTAAATTATTCTTCATTACTAAGCTAAAGCACACATTTTAGAATGCACAATTAACATCTTGATTATTAAGTCTCAGTCTGATAACATAAGCTTAGGTTTCATAGTGTTCACGAAATACCCCATCAAATTTCAAAAAATGAAATTAGTTTCAAACCAAGGAGTAAGATACCCAGTTCAATAAATTCTTGTTTCAAACTCTGCATAAACTGTATTTGGTATCATGATCTGTTGGTCTAAACTGCATATTTGGTGACATGATGTGTTGGCCTAAACTGCATATTTAGTGACATGATGTGTTGGCCTAAACTGCATATTGTTGACCTATGTTGTGCTTATAAAAACATATTTGGATGAACTATGTGAGGTTGAATGAATGTTTACTGTACAATGTACTTTTAAAATATTAAGTATCACAAATCTTCTGATGCTGGCTAGATTCTATTAGGCCGCTATTCTCTGAAACATTTTCACAGTTGAAATAGCACTGTTTGTTGTTTTTCATATGCCCATCATTTTCTGTTTTTGTTCTATTTGTAACATAATGATGTTTTGATTTCATTGCAAGTAATGATGAAATTTCAGCTTATCCTGCAGCAAGTCTTCTACATAATGAACCCTATCTGCCAAAATAACCTTTTCATGCAACAAATATGCCACAGAATCAGAAATCAAAACAAAATTAGCACATGGGTTGTCATGGAAATGCTTATGAGCATAGATTTGATTGTCAATCGTAACATTTGAAACCACAAAAGATAAAACAAAAGCATGAATTTCACTTTACAAAAAGGACTTGATAAATGTATATGTATTTCTTAAAAGTATTGCCCTTCATAGGCACTACAAATATTTTAACTGATCAGTATTTCTTCATATATTGTTTATATATTAGCAGGTACTTTTATTAAAATAAAGAAAAGGTAATGAAAGATATTAAAATATTTTAATTTCATGATGATTCAAATTTCTGAGCTGAACAATCATTTTTCAATGATAACACAATCAAGGGTCTATTTTGGATGGTATTTTTCATTTAAAAAATGAGATTCCCACTTGTACCTACATTGCAAGTGGGTTTGTGAGTTACCCAGAAATACTACAATGAGAAGAGTGTAATGTATATTAATTAGTTAATCTTGCATATGATTGGCTGTTCCTACCAACACTTTTATTTTGGATTTATTTTTCTAAAATTTGGTAATTAGGCATTTATTGTCAAAATATCAATTGTGTTTTATTATCAGCAAGATCTATGCATATTCATGAGGTAATTTTGCATCTGATTGGCTGGGGATCTTGCCACTTAGTAGATGGTGTTTCTGGTTAAATTTTTATTAAACTTGCAAAATAGATTAATATCGTCTAGATGCTGGAAAATCATTTGTGGCTCCAGTGGCCTTGTCATTAGAGCATCCGCCTTGGATGTGGGAGGTCATGGGTTTGAACCCCGGGCAAGTCATATTAAAGATTTTCAAAAATGGTACTAACTGCTGCTTCACTTGGCACTCAGCATTAAGAGGTTATTGTTAGGAATAATTGACCTGGTGTCTGGACAATGTATCTGGGTTGGATATCATGTCACATGTCTGTGGCATCATGTCCAGTGCTAGACATCACTATAAACTGTCACACTGCAGACATCATAGTGATATGACTGAAAAATTGTTAAAGCTACATTATAAATTTAAACCACATTTATTATGAGTGAAACCAATTTATATTCTTGAGGTGATAATGGTCCCTTATTGGCTGAATTTTTTTGCCACTCTAGAGACTGCAATTAATCAAACTTGGTAAATAGACTTATACATTGTGTCATCAAGATCACACTTGAATATTATTATGAGCAAGAGTAAAAGGTATTAATCACATGATCTTGCATTTGATTGGTTGGGCTTATCTAGCAATTAATATTTCTGATTGGTTGGGCTCATCTACTCTAGCAGTTAATATTTCTGATTGGTTGGGCTCATCTACTTTCAAGCAATTAATATTTTTGATAAGATATTGATCAAATTTGTTAAATAGTCCTTTATTTTAAAATTGTGGGTGAGTTTGAATGTGACCAAGATCTATGCATATTAATGAGGTAATCAATATTTGATTCATTGATTGAAATTGTTGAAACTTTGAAGAGCAAATTTCACAAATTGATAAATAATTTAACGTTAAATTTTTCCCATACTATAATAATTTTATTTGAAGCACTAATAGTGGATTACTTTATTAGTGATATCCCCTTTTACTGAAAAAATTTAAACATAATGTTACAGATATATAATGAAAGGGATATTTGACCAACCGTGTGATGTAAATGGGACTAATGTATTGTGGCACTGCATAGAAAGGGGGAACTGTGTTTTTACTGCTCTGGCACTATATGCCTAATCAAATTTAAGTAAAACTTGGTAAGTAGGTTTCTACATGTACCATAAGGATCTGGATGCCTTTGATTATGAGACTAACTTGTAATTAAAAGCTCTTGCATGACTTTGATCATGAGTAAGTTGTTGTTGTTGTTGGGCTTAACACCATTTTTCAGCACACGATAGGCTATTCATGGCGGCCAGTATTAATGGTGGAGGAAGAAACCGGGAAATCACCGGAAAGAACCACCGACCCACAAGAAGCTACTGGCAAACTGTCTTACATATCTACATTAGCCAAATCCTAGACTCAAACACACAAAGACAGAGGTGAGATGGCAGTGATCCGTAACGGACAGCACTTTAGACCACTCGGCCCCGATCATGAGTAAGAGACTGCATCTTGTTCTCAACTATTTGTATACTCATCATTCTTTATGACAGTTATTAGGAAACATTCATATTAATACATAAGTTATCCGTTCCCATAAAACCATTTTGTTAAAAAAAATATGAATACATTTTCAATTTTAAGGAAGAAAAAAATACCAAATTCAATGAACATTTTCATTACATATTTAAGCGACACAGCATATCGTGCTGTAATCACTGTCTCCTTAGACAGACATTGGTTTATGTGTCTTCATGTATTTTGATCATGACTTTCATATGAGCAGAGCAGAACTTTACATTATAATTAATTTTGATAGGAGTACCTGGACTACAAAGGTGCAGATACAGATATGTATAACTTTTAATTAACTGACACTAGAACTAGGAATTAATTTATTTTTATTATAGTTTTCAAGGCGTCATAAAAATTAACAGAGTTTAAAAGATCCATATTTTCTTTTGAAATAACTTCTCATTGTATATAGTTGTAAAGTGTATATTGATGTTATTAACTACATCATTTCTGCATTTCATTACTTCCTTTTATTTTTGCAGTAAAATCACTGGGCCCAAAGGATTAGAAAATGGTTTCTCATTTCTTTTTCAGTTACTTTACCCAATCACAATAAATTAGGAGAACTTCTACTACCATGCAAATCCAAATCCAGCCCCAGTGGGGCTACATCGTTTTAGCTTAGAAGCTAAAATTTATTTGCCCATCGTAGTGGCAGTTAGAATGATCTCCTCTTGATAAAAGAATTGCTGCTAAATCATGTGAAATTATCAGTTATTACTTCCTATTGTGCTGATTAACACACTACAAAAAGCAAAGGTAGAAGTGATTAATTCCCTCACCGTGATATGTGATGTTCCTAAAAAACATGTGAGCTGTACTGTGTCGCCCTTTTGAAGCTGTTTCCTGACATGGAGTCCAGTCAGGTTATCTAGAAACCGTTGCACATACCTTAGGGAACTGGATATGGTCTCACTGGGGTAAGGGGACGAATTTCCCTTCATCTCTTAACTAATCTCATAAGGTATTATGATTGGGTAATGTATAGGAACAATAACCAATTTTTTTTAGTAAATATGTTCTTTGACAATACTTTTCCTGCCATAATACACATATTCTCAGTTACATTCATATAGAGAGCATGTGTTTCTCTCCAGTTGTGACTGATAATTTCACAGGGTTTGGAACCAATCCTGGTATCAAGGGGAGATTACTCTAACAGCCACCTAGATAGACGACAATGTTTAGCTTTTTAGCTAAAAAATTTTATGGTGGAGGTGAGGAGCTACTTTTGCAAGGAGTAGTAGTTCTCCTAAATTATTATGATTGTGTAACTATTATCAAAGAAACATAGTTAACAAGAAATTGGTTTCACTTATCAGTGGGATGTCTCAGCCACTTTAAATGTAATCTCTGCCTGATTGAACAAAATTGAACAGTCTTAAGTTTAGCTGTCTTTTATATCGACCTTGCCATTTTGCATAACATTTTTTTTATTCTACAATGATTTTGAGGAGATTAAGCTATGCAAATCCCCCCCAAACTTAATTTTACCTTTCCATAAAAATGCACAAAGTTATAAAAAATATAATTTCCCAAATATAGTCATTGTATGTCTGAGAAGTTTAAATTTGCTTTGACTTTTATATAATGACTCACTGACTGTCTCAATACGACAATGCTAGTGTCCATCTGGACTAACATACCTCATTTAAATATCATACTTCATGTGGTATCAATTACTGTATGTACTTATAAGTCAAGCCCCAGTGCAAATTGCACAGACCCAGATTTTGTTGCATCATGTTCTGGTAGATCTGGGTCTATGCAGATTGTTTAGAACATAGACCATCACCTGTTGGACTCAACTTGTAAGTGAGGATATATGGTAGCTTTAGAAATATTTTAATATTACGGTTTATAAAACTATTGCAAACACACACACACACACACACACACACACACACACACACACACACACACATTTTTTTAAAGATGGATTGTCATGAAAACCATAAATTAATGCCTTGAAATCCATGTGAGGTTGTAACCTGTTGTTGCACGTCTAAAAATAGGCATTTTCAAGATTCATATCATGTATATCAGAATGTTTTTGCATCACAATGTTTCTAATTTAATACATTTGTGACAATATTTTTCCCTTTGGTATCATACATATCACATATTTTGGCATCATGCATATGTGAATTTTTCTGATGGCTATACTGCGCGACCTTGGGAGTGTAGTATATCCATCCGAAAAAATGAGTTCATATTTTTCCATTCAAATGCAGTAACCTTTTTATTATATGCTCATTTATTCATTGCCAAAGACTTAATAATAAAATAATAAAATTTACAACCAAATATATTTCATAATAAAATTCATTCTTTTATTATTAACAAAATAAAGTTCAAAATCGTAGATTTCTTCAATGCATAATAATAGTATTCATACACATATAGCTTCTCCCACTGACCTACTAACTTTATAGCGTAGCACACGCTCATGTGCTTCAAGCACGAGGAGTACAATATGAAGGTGTTCAATATTGGGGAATATTGAATGATTCTGACAATGTAAAGTTAACAGAAAAAAAATGAGCATATAATAATTTGGCATTATTTAATATTACATATTTAGCATTATGTATATCATATGTATTTTGGCATCATGCATATTGCATCTGTTTTTGCATCATGCTTATTATCTGTATTTTGGCATTCTTATCACATCATGCATATTGCATGTATTGTTTAATAGTGTCGTGCTATTAATTTGCATAATATATTTATTAATTTGTCCTGCTTATTAAAAAAATTGTCCTATTAAAATTCGTTCCAAACTATTTTGATGTGATGAAATAATATTATACAGTTGAACCTGCACTAGAGACCTCCATTTTGAAGAGAGCTCACAATTTGATTCTATTGTATGCTTTTGAAGCTGAAAAATCTGTAGTAAAGGACCAACACACTTTAGAAACCATTTTGCATGTTCTCTCTTAATCAAAATGAGCTTAATATCATCCTCATATTTCATTTTCCAGAGCCAATACCCAGCACTAGTAGTAATTTTGGGATTGAAGAGTTGATAAATGGCTGTGTCACCCTAAGCACTATTTCCAGCACAAGCTTTGACAATGAGAACACTTTAGCAAAACAGAATATAGGATCTGATCAAAACAATGATAATACTGGAGTAAAGCAAGTGGAAGATACTGATCAGACTGAAAGAAAGGAGTTGGAGTTAAATCAACATCATAGTGTTGAGGAGAATCATCAGAGTGAAACCACTGGTTGTAAGTAACATGTACAGATTGCAAATGTTGGATAGAGCACAATGTCTTAAGTTTTTTAAGGCATTTGGAATATCTTTGTCTCTTTCTTTTGAGAGTTGAATGTACACATTCTCAGAAGGAGACTGATGTGTAGGGGTGAAACAATACACCTGTGCCATGTATCAATATGGTTCATGATATGCTGTCTTTTTGATGCACACCTGAACTTCATTGCCTTCTGTAGAAGACCTGTCAGTGGTACGTGGTGCCCATTTATGTCATTGACTGGTTGTATTTTCAATATGAAGATTACAGGCAGACATCTATTTATATGCCATTCTTGTCCATGACAAGGTAACAAAACTACTTCCAAACAGACTACATGTTACATTGATTTTTTTTAAAAATGTTTTAGGCCAGTTAAGGCTGATATCATTTGAATACATACAGAACTCACTTGAACCATCACATCCTTTGTTTTGCATGAATGCTTTAAAATAACATATATTCCAGTTTCGTGTCTCCCTTGAAAGATAGTATGATTTTATCTTCAAAACAGAAGAAATGATGCAGTTTCCTTGTGCAACAAAATCTAATCTGGGATTGCATACCAATAAGTCAGTTACATTCAGATTCAAAAAGTCTAATGTGGCCTCAGTTACTTGTTTTTGTTAGTGAAGAAGGCAAACTTGACAACACCCATTCCTATTCTATAAAATTAAAATAATAAAAAATAATTTACACAAGGTAAATTACTTATCCAGATTGAACGCAAGCTTGAAACACTGACCAAGATTGTGGCAGGTTTCAAACTGATTCGATTAATGTCTTCACTGGCATTGTAGATGTATCAAAATTAGCATCTTCCCATGGTTTTTGTAAAATATGCAATAAAGACATTAAAGTATTGGAGTCGGGCATATATGATCAGAAGAAACACTGCAAACTGTGAGAGATCTTTTTCGATGATGATGAAAATACATACAGAATGTAGGAAGTTTCTGAATTCAGACAGTGTAAAATAAACAATGACACCTGCTGTAGAGACTTTAAAGCCACAGAATTCATTTTGAAAAGTGTAAAAGGTGCATGTGTTGCATATAATACAACACACAAGTAAAAAAAATTAAATAAAGTTTCATAAATGTAAAAAATTATGTAAATATGTGTAAAAACACTTTTTGTATAGCATTTGTTGTTTTAAAACTGATGATCTTATATAATGAATACATTTTTTCATGTAAGGTTTTTTTTGGTCTTTTTAATGTTTGTATTGGTATGATGTACAGGTTTTCGTCTAAGAAGGTTGACCTATCACTGATTAAATATCACTGCATAAAAAGATACATCCCAGAAGTGTTCTTCTTGTACAATTTAGGTAGAGGTGCTGAAGGATTTTATCTAATAAAGAGGTTTCCCCTTTGTCACCGAAATAAGGAGGGAGTAGAAAGATGGAGGGGTAGGAGATAACACTTGAATATCCATCTTTCTTCCTTCTCCACTCTGTTAGAGCTATATTGAAATCAAAATCATTAATGGGTGCATTTTAATAATGTCACAAAATCTGAATATTCCTTACATATTTAATCACTTTTTCATGAACTTGCACAAAAATTAGCCATTCCTTGACAGTTTGTAAGAAATTTCCAAAACCCATGTTAAACTTCTAGATAATATTTTGGATCCAATTTTTTTTCCCACCAAAAATTCACCTTTTGTTGGAATCCAATTTTGTGTCCATTTGTAGACCTTTTGGTCTCGGATCTAAGACAGACGAATCTGAACTGCACACAGACAGATGAACCTTTGCAAAAAGTGGGATAAGATGAGCATTGGGAATAAAAAGTCGTCTCGATACGAAAATGACAGTTCTGTTAAGCAAGAGAAAGAAAAAACAACAACTTTTATCCTTCTACTCATGCACGAGGGAAATAGCCAATGAAAAATGATGTTTCAAACACAACTACACATTAAGTTAACCAGAAATCTCTTGAAGTTGAAGTATTAGGATGTATTCAGAAATATCCCCTAGAATATGTCAGGCGAAAATCACAAAAAACTTAGGAGTTAATGAGTTTAAAGATGTTGCATCTAGTGGTGAAAGCAATAAAGCTGTTGATTGTTTCTGAGTTTACTTTCTATGAATATTGTTCTGTGCTTCTGTCTGAGGGGCTTATAATACTATTTTTGTCAGCTTGAATAGATTGGGAAACTTCTTTATAATTTTTCTGTACTATTTTCCACAGCTCACAGATATTAACTTTTACATACTCCAAAAAAGATATTTCACCAACATAAGCACTGCAAAATTTTCACTTTCTTTAATCAATACTGTACTGAATATTTGGCCAGATTTTTTTTTTATCTGTTCAATAATGCTGTAGTAGGGTATATAATCCCATCAATGCCATAGTCTCTTTGTTCATACACAAATTTTGATCAGATAAAGTTCTTTACTTCTTAATTAAATTTTTTAAAAAATTCTTAATTCAGTTTATCTTAAACCCTGATAGGGATATACAGTTTTGTAACACATGATCCCACATGGAGAGAAAAGAAATGAAAATTGCATTCTACTTTAAAATTGTCTGTAATAATACTCTCTATTCTGCCTTTTTTACCTGTAATTTCAAAGAAAAATTGACCAGCATGACATCAGTTTTTATCAATCCAGCATGCATATTGGCATTATATTTAACACCATTTTGGGGCACAGTCACTCACTGATGCTTCAATAACACTTTCTCTTCTCCAATAACCTGATGTACTTCATAACTTTCAAAATTATTGTCATCACCTACCTAATGAAATCATCTCAAGATGAACCCTGTCAGGAATCGGCTCTTCGGGGTTTTCCATGTAGACCTTGTTTAAAACAAGCGTTTGTAAAATTTCCTTGTTGCAAGGTTCAAACTTTGACTTCATTTTTTTGTTCCAATGCACAATGTACCAGTTTAATATAGTTTATAAATAGTGTTAAATCCTTCAGCAACCCTACTTAGCACCATTTGGTGGGGTCCAGGTCTTTTGAAAATTTATTTAAAACTTTAAATTTGTATTATTATTCAAACTCATGGAGAGATAATTTTCATATTTTGACTTTTGTTGTTGTGGGGATTAATGCCATTTTTTTGTATCACAAGATAGGCTATACATGTCAGCCAGTATTAATGGTGTAGGATGAACCCAGGAAAACCCTGGAAAGAACCACTGACCCATAAAAAGCTATGGCAAGCTTTCTCACATAACCACATTGGCTGAATTTGATTCTTGAACCAATGCAGATAGAGGTGAGATGGCAGAGATCTGTTACTTAGAGTACTTAAGACCATTTGGGGACCCTATTTTGATAGTAGAATCATTAATCATTGCTGGTTCATATCCATATGTCTTTATTCTTACTCTGCCCCATAGACAAAATCAGAATCATGCAAAAGTCAGGACTTTAGTAAAGTATTTTTATATTCTTGAACCTTGGAAGGAATAGCTATTGTACTTGTAGAATCAAATAACTGTGCCATTTTATATTCATACACTTCTGCCTTCCTTCTGCCCTGAAGGCAAGGTCAAGATTGAGCAAGAAAACATATTATAATCAGATAGGGCAGCAGGTGAGACATATATTTACCTGGAAATCTTATTCTTGGTGATATCTTCCTCTTTGTTATTTTTATCTACAGTCTTGTTTTTATCATAGTTGTATCTTTCATCATATTTTCCAGTGCCTTCTGTAGTTTCCAGATTCCAGTCTGGCAGTTCTGGGTGGTCCAGTTTTGGTAGCAGTGTTAATAATAGTGGTCAGATTGTGGAACACCCACATGGAGACTTTGACATACAAGAACAGGAATTGGGAAATGAAGATAATCAGGAGGACTCTCAGGAAACAGGAAATAAGAAGAATCACTATTCTTAGATCATATTAACAAATATAAGCTATGTTAACTCATCTGGTCATGTGCTAGGGACCTACATCCATCATGTGTTGTCCATTATCCATTTCAGCTTATTAAAAACCACTTGCCCATTGTCAATCAAATTGGGCAAAAAGCAATTTGAGGTGAAGTCCTACCAATCCAAGAAATATGATTGGCATTAAATAAAAAAATAAATAAATAAATAAAATTTAAAAAGTTCTCATTAATTACTCAACACAATTTGACTAAACTGACCGAAAGCATTCTAACATCAAGATTTTTGTTTTTGTTCAACAGATTTTATCTCCAAAAGTAGTACAACAAAATTTAATAAAATTTTGATGGAGACACCCTGGCATCAAAACATTTCTTGCTTTAAAAACATGCCATCCAGAAATCAAATATGACCACCACTTTGAAACATAAAAAGTCTTTGAAAAAAAAGTCTTTCTTTTCAAGAACCACTTGCCATCTTAATATTGACATCTTTCAGATTTTTATGCTGTGCACTATGAAGTATGGCATCTGTCATGTTGACAGGCCCCTTTATACTAACTAGATCATGAATGAGTTTTATTGCTCCTGATACTCTGTTCTTTTTAAGTCCCTGCTGAGCAAATTGCAGTAACACATCATTTGCTGATAGCTGTACTAGAAAGTAAGATACATTATCAATTGTTTAAAATGTACAAATTTTACTTAAAATCAATTTTTTGGGTTAATAATCATGTATAAAATGGAATACAGTTTTGCCTGTTAAAGCAAGCCAGATAGTGTTATGTGCTGTTGGCATTATCAGCGATTGATTGAAACCAGATTCAATGTGGCCCAAACTTTTGAAAAGGATTAGGATAGTGCCTGTGTTTTCAAGAGCTGAAGTTTTTGTTTGTCTGGAAAAAAGTGCAGTCATTGCTGAAATAGACACAGCTGCTAATACATTATCATAAATGTGTATTTAAAACAGGTAAATTAGCATATATATAGAGTGAGTAAAACTATATATAGATCGGGTAAACCAATACATATATAGTGGGTAAAACTGTATATTTAGAGTGGATAAACCAGTGTATACATAGAGCTGGTACACAATTAATAATCACATTTTCCTTCTTTTACTTTTAATGTTTGAATTTGTTATTATACACCTTCAAAAAAAAGTATGTCACCTTAATCTTTATGGATATTTTGCACAGGGGGGGGGAAGAAGCCAATTGATTTGAAGGTCAAGGTCATGATGTCTACAAGAAAACAAGTTTTTGGCCACCATAACTAAATTTGTTTTAAATCAGACATGGAAAAAAATTTGGTTGATGTCTTATTCATAGGGTAAGAATGCTGTCATTTTTGGGGTCAAAGTTCAGTGGTCAAGGCCATTGTGTAAAAATGAAGCATAGTAATTTCCATACAATAACATCAGTTCTACATGACAGACATGAACCCAATATTATGGATGGCTTGCATTTAGAATAAGAAGAATCCTATCAGTTTTGGTGTCAAAAGGTCAGAGGTTAAAGTCACTGTAACTGAAAGAATAACAACGATGGCCAATCTAATTGTAATTTAACATCTTGGACTCAAATTGCATGATTTATTGCAACAAGTAACAATGTTGCTGTGGAATAATAACTTTGCACAGTTTTTCTATTGTAAGCACCAGTTCACTTTGGTCCTTCTCCATCACTTTTACCGTGATAAAAATGCCAACTGGTTCTCCACATCCAGTCATGTGATTTTCAGTATTGAAATTGATAGTGATTGTTATTTATTTGTTTTTTTCGAATAAGAACACATCAAATCCAATGAATTTTAGTTTTAAACTTTTTGAGATTAAAAACATACTTTACAGCTGAGTAATGGTACAAAATTTCATCTTGGTAGTACCAGAGTGAGTTCCTACCAGTATGTCCATTTATAAAACCTGCTAAATTGTGTGTCTGCAGATATAAAATTCAGTGACTTTTTCCCTAAGGAAGGTGGGCTTTAGTTATAGTGTTGTTTGGTGTGTATTATGCCCTTGATAAAGGCACTTTACCCCATTACACAACACTATAAGGAAATAATTCTGAATGGAGAAGTCATTTATAAAATTAGTGTTTCACATGATATAATGTGGCATAGGATAGAAGTGTGTTCCAATAGTGCCACTCAAACTGATTTCATTCCACTAGGTAAATCATCTCCTAATCATGGGAAGACCTAAACACCTGTATTTAGCCAATCAGATTAAGAGAACTAATCATGTGATGTACTAAAGAACTACTACTGTATTGCTGTATCAGGCTTTGCTTTTGCAGGCAAGACACTCCATTTTGCTAGATATTAATGCAGTAATTTATTATATATATTTGCGCTGTATGTATATTTTTGTGATTTATTTATGCAACCCAACTTTTTAAAAATCATTAATGCTTACATGGTTTTAATTCAGTTTGTATCATCAGCCATAAATTACTTAAGTCCTTTATTATTAATCAAGCTTTTCTTTTTATTGCATAATAATATAATCTCTATGCATTTGTGTCATTAGTTTGTTGCTTACCTTATGTATATGATATCATTGGGGGTTTTTTTACGGCTTTTTTTGTGTATATTATATTATTGATTTACTGCAGACTTTATGTACACTATATCCATTGATTTACTACTTTATGTACATTGCACACATTTTAAGACAGCCAATTTAAAATATTTCATCACATTTAGAAAAAGCTAATTGCATAATTTACAAGTGTTAATTGCAACATAGAATAGAAAATACAGCTTTGCAAAATCTTAATTTCATATGGGATCATTGAAATTCAGTGCATTTGAGAACAAAATGGTTCTTTCAAAATGTTTATTTCAAAATATGTATTTAGAGGAGAAAATGTAACTTTGCAAAATATTAATTTTACATGGGGTCATTGAATTTCAGTTCATTTAGAAACAAATTTAAAAATAAATAGATAATTACTATAATATTCCTTTAAAAATATTCCACAATATCTGTGTATTAGAAAAGTCTTGAATTATGAAATTTAGTACATGTCTCAAGACATTTGATAGTAATGTGATGAATTACCATAGGATATTATTTTCATTGTGTGTTTTGAACTTGTTCTTACTTGGGAGACTCTATATCTAATCCGATATAGAATATTTGCATGTATCATCAAGATATCAGACAAGTTTAGTAATAAGTGAGTTTTTGTCCGAGCCTGCTACCACTGTGACCTAACTTCAATCAGACTTGAATTAGTATAAGCGAGTTTTTGTCAGTGCCTGCTACCACTGTGACCTAACTTCAATCAGACTTGAATTAGTATAAGCAAGTTTTTGTCAGTGCCTGCTACCACTCTGACCTAACTTCAATCAGACTTGAATTAGTAAAAAGCAAGTTGTTGTCAGAGCCTGCTACCACTCTGACCTAACTTCAATCAGATTTGAAGTTTAATCTTGTATCCTCAGGATCTTGCATGGGTTTAATAGTGAGTGAGATCCCAACATATTAATGAAGTAATCTTGCATCTGATTGGCTGAGTTTGTCACCACCCTATAAAATTTTTCTGATCTGTTTTTGATCAAACTTGGTATGTTTGCATATGTCAAGAACTTACAGAATGTTGATAACTCGCAAGATCTACACCTTTTAATGGGGTCATCTTGCATCTGATTGGCTGAGCTTGTTACCACTCTAAAGACTGTATTTCTGATCAATTTTGATCAAACTTGGTAAATAAGCTACAGATTATCAAGATTATCAGTATTAAAGTACAATTATCTGATTATGAGCAAGAACCATGCATAGTAATGAGGTAATTTTGCACCTAAATGGTAGTGCTTGTCGACACTTTAGCAACTCTTTTTCTGATGGTATATTTACTAAATTTGATGAATAGGAATATTTTATCAAGATATATAATGAGTTTTATTAAGAGCAACATCTTCACATATTAGTGAAGTGTTCATGCTTAAGATTGGCTGAGCATCTTTTTCCGAGACTGCTTTTCTTGATTTTAACCAAACATGGTAAACAGGTTGATATCACGAAAATGTTGGATCATTTTTATTATGATTGGACTCCTTTGTAAAGATATATTTATATATATGAGGTAATCTTGCATCTAATTGGCTGTGGGTTTTTATTTACCTCTTTAGAATGTATCTAGTTGGATATGTTTTTTTACCACTTGAGATGCTGTGTTTTGGGCCAGATTTGATCATACTTGGTCAAAATCTTGACTGAGTATGACTTAGTGAAATTCGTGCATATTAATGATGGGATACTGCATCTGATTGGCTGAGTAACTAACACTATAACAACTATATTTCTAATCAAATTTTGTTAAATTTGTTTAATAGTTTTATGTTATGATAATGTATGATGAATTTGATTATCAGCAAGATCATTTGCATTTTAATAAGGTATAACATTTGATCAAACTTGGTAAATGGGTATCTTGTATCTGATCAAACTTGGTAAAAGGGTATATTTTATCCAATCAAACTTGGTAAATGTTACTTGTATCTGATCAAACTTGGTAAATGGTATCTTGTATTTGATCAAGCTTGGCAAATGGGTTTTTTTGTATTTAATCAAACATGTTAAATTAGTATCTTATATCTGATAAAACTTGGTAAATGGGTACCTTGTATATGATCAAACATGGTAAATATGTGTATATCAAGATCTTGAATGACTTTTGGTTGTAAGCAAATGACTATACATATTAATTGTCCCATTGTTTTAGAAGGTAATTTTTCAGGATATAGTGATTGGTCAAATCAAGATATAAAGTTTGTAAGATGGTTTACAAAGATTGTGTCCTAAAGTAGTATATTAACATTAAAGTGATATCAAGTACAGTCCTAAAGACTGAATAATGTTTACTTCTTTGGCTATTGTCAGCATGTTTTTGTTTCTTAATATTATGGTGTTTATATTGGTAATCTTGTTTTATATGCTGTTACATGTTACTGGTATCTAATATTGTAAAGTATTTAAGCTCTAAAGATTAGGCCCTTTACTAAGTCCACATTGATGAGGTGTTACCTAAGTGGGGGCTAGTCTGCTGTCTGTGTAGTTAATGATGTCCAAGGACCTGGTGATGTGATGTTCCTTCAATGGAGCTGTAGTTAATGATGTCCAAGGACCTGGTGATGTGTTCCTTCAATGGGGATGTAGTTAATGATGTCCAAAGACCTGGTGATGTGTTCCTTCAATGGGGGTGTAGTTAATGATGTCCAAGGACTTGGTGATGTGTTCCATCAATGGGGGTGTAGTTAATGATGTCCAAGATCCTGGTGATGTGTTCCTTCAATGGGGATGTAGTTAATGATGTCCAAGGACCTGGTGATGTGTTCCTTCAATGGGGGTGTAGTTAATGATGTCCAAGGACCTGGTGATGTGGTGTTCCTTCAATGGTGGTGTAGTTAATGATGTCCAAGGACCTGGTGATGTGATGTTCCTTCAATGGAGCTGTAGTTAATGATGTCCAAGGACCTGGTGATGTGTTCCTTCAATGGGGATGTAGTTAATGATGTCCAAAGACCTGGTGATGTGTTCCTTCAATGGGGGTGTAGTTAATGATGTCCAAGGACTTGGTGATGTGTTCCATCAATGGGGGTGTAGTTAATGATGTCCAAGATCCTGGTGATGTGTTCCTTCAATGGGGATGTAGTTAATGATGTCCAAGGACCTGGTGATGTGTTCCTTCAATGGGGGTGTAGTTAATGATGTCCAAGGACCTGGTGATGTGGTGTTCCTTCAATGGTGGTGTAGTTAATGATGTCCAAGGACCTGGTGATGTGATGTTCCTTCAATGGAGCTGTAGTTAATGATGTCCAAGGACCTGGTGATGTGTTCCTTCAATGGGGATGTAGTTAATGATGTCCAAAGACCTGGTGATGTGTTCCTTCAATGGGGGTGTAGTTAATGATGTCCAAGGACTTGGTGATGTGTTCCATCAATGGGGGTGTAGTTAATGATGTCCAAGATCCTGGTGATGTGTTCCTTCAATGGGGATGTAGTTAATGATGTCCAAGGACCTGGTGATGTGTTCCTTCAATGGGGGTGTAGTTAATGATGTCCAAGGACCTGGTGATGTGGTGTTCCTTCAATGGTGGTGTAGTTAATGATGTCCAAGGACCTGGTGATGTGTTCCATCAATGGGGGTGTAGTGAATGATGTCCAAGAACCTGGTGATGTGTTCCTTCAATGGGGGTGTAATTAATGATGTCCAAGGACCTGGTGATGCAGTGTTCCTTCAATGAGGGTGTAGTTAATGATGTCCAAGGACCTGGTGATGCAGTGTTTCTTCAATGAGGGTGTAGTTAATGATGTCCAAGGACCTGGTGATGTGGTGTTCTTTCAATGGGGGTGTAGTTAATGATGTCCAAGGACCTGATGATGTGTTTCTTCAATGGGGGTGTAGTTAATGATGTCCAAGGACCTGGTGATGTGGTGTTCCTTCAATGGGGGTGTAGTTAATGATGTACAAGGACCTGGTGATGTGTTCCTTCAATAGGGGTGTAGTTAATGATGTCCAAGGACCTGGTGATGTGGCGTTTATTCAATGGGGGTGTAGTTAGTGATGTCCAAGGACCTGGTGATGTGGTGTTTATTCAATGGGGGTGTAGTTAATGATGTCCAAGGACCTGGTGATGTGTTCCTTCAATGGGGGTGTAGTTAATGATGTCCAAGGACCTGGTGATGCGGTGTTCCTTCAATGGGGGTGTAGTTAATGATGTCCAAGGACCTGGTGATGTGGCGTTCCTTCAATGGTGGTGTAGTTAATGATGTCCAAGGACCTGGTGATGTGTTCCTTCAATGGGGGTGTAGCTAATGATGTCCAAGGACCTGGTGATGAGGTGTTTATTCAATGGGGGTGTAGTTAATGATGTCCAAGGACCTGGTGATGTGTTCCTTCAATGTGGTTGTAGTTAATGATGTCCAAGGACCTGGTGATGTGTTCCTTCAATGGGGGTGTAGTTAATGATGTCCAAGGACCTGGTGATGTGGTGTTCCTTCACTGGGGGTGTAGTTAATGATGTCCAACCAAGAACCTGGTGATGTGGTGTTTCTTCAATGGGAGTGTAGTTAATGATGTCCAAGGACCTGGTGATGTGGTGTTACTTCAACAGGGCAATCTCTGCTGTGTTACAATGCATCTTGCTTTTTGATCATGTTGCTTTATCTGCTTACTGTTGAATGCTGGTTATTGTTCTGGCAGCCTGTATTTCCTGGAATGTCCAAATCATGTAAAGATGTTGATATGTGCATGGTTCACTTTCTTCTTGTTCTCTTGTGACATCCTTCTTAGTGGTTTGTAGTACAGGGTTCATCCTTGTTGCAATGGTTGCAAATGTGTTTATTACCTTCAGTATACTGTGTTGTGAGAGTCTAGAACTATTTATCATTTCATGTTGAGTATCAGTGTCGTTGAGGTCATTTAGTGTATGGAACCAGACATCATCAATCTTATCAAGTGGTACCAGTGGTACAACAGTTGTCTTCATTGATCAGGTAGAGTATGTGTAGCCCTGTTTGTTGGGTCTTTTCCCTACCAAGTGGCATGGGTGTAGTGAAAAAAGCATCCCTTGATGTTGATACATTGGATTACAACTCTTGTGGCCCTGTCTGTTGGTTCTTTCCTCTACCAAGTGGCATGGGTATAGTGAAAAAGGCATCCCTTGATGTTGATACATTGGATTACAACTCTTGTAGCCCTGTCTGTTGGGTCTTTCCCCTACCAAGTGGCATGGGTGTAGTGAAAAAGGCATCCCTTGATGTTGATACATTGGATTACAACTCTTGTAGACCTGTCTGTGGGTCTTTCCCTACCAAGTGGCATGGGTGTAGTGAAAAAGGCATCCCTTGATGTTGATACATTGGATTACAGCTCTTGTAGCTCTGTCTGTTGGGTCTTTCCCTACCAAGTGGCATGGGTGTAGTGAAAAAGGCATCCCTTGATGTTGATACATTGGATTACAACTCTTGTAGCCCTGTCTGTGGGTCTTTCCCTACCACGTGGCATGGGTGTAGTGAAAAAGGCATCCATTGATGTTGATACATTGGATTACAACTCTTGTAGCCCTATCTGTTGGGTCTTTCCCTACCAAGTGGCATGGGTGTAGTGAAAAAGGCATCCCTTGATGTTGATACATTGGATTACAGCTCTTGTAGCCCTATCTGTTGGGTCTTTCCCTACCAAGTGGCATGGGTGTAGTGAAAAAGGCATCCCTTGATGTTGATACATTGGATTACAACTCTTGTAGCCCTGTCTGTGGGTCTTTCCCCTACCAAGTGGCATGGGTGTAGTGAAAAAGGCATCCCTTGATGTTGATACATTGGATTACAACTCTTGTAGACCTGTCTGTGGGTCTTTCCCAAGTGGCATGCGTGTAGTGAAAAAGGCATCCCTTGATGTTGATACATTGGATTACAACTCTTGTAGCCCTATCTGTGGGTCTTTCCCCTACCAAGTGGCATGGGTGTAGTGAAAAAGGCATCCCTTAATGTTGATACATTGGATTACAGTTCTTGTAGAATTGTAGTCTCAAAGTCTGTGAAAATAGTAGATGGCTAGTTGTAGATAGAGATCAACCACTGTGCTTTTTAGTTTAGTAAACAGTCTTGTGTAGATTTCTGAACTCTTCCTTGTGGTGGTGCATAGATAAGTGGGTACATTTGATCATTGCCCATGCCATACAATGTGGAACGGACGAGGACATGTGTAGAATGTACCATCCCAAAGCATATTTTTTGTCAAAACATTTGTCAAGAGGTTGTGGAGATGTGTGATCTCTGCCATAATTGACCCGTGTTATTGTTGTGAAATTATCTCTACACAATTTTGCACCCTTACAACTGCCTAATTCCAGTTAAGAAAAAGGAAAACAATCAACATTGCTTAAAGAATAATAAGAATGTGAGAGTGATATATATGTAATATAACACTAAGAAAACTTATGATGATTGCTCAAATTCGGGACTTTAGGACTATGCAAAAGTTACACATGTAGACTAGTGAGTGTTGCATATGAATATTTTGTCTTTAGTTTTGTGTTTGTATTCTGATGCTGATCCACATGGATTTTGCCACATGGATTTTGCACAATTGTGACAAGACTTTTAACCAGCTGCAGATCCATGTTAGTAGTAAAAATTAATGTGCATTTTTCATGCAGTCTTCTGTAAATATGTAATAAATAGGCTAGACTAATGTAATATGTAATATATAGGTTACACTAATGTAATATATGTTACATTTTTGTGCTCATATTACACTCTTTTACCACTTACATTAAGAAAAATTAAGCTTTCACATCCCTAGGGAGTGGGTATGAATGGATAGATTAAATATAAAGACAGTTGTAAATACTGGTAATTCAGATTTGTTTGAAAAAAAATACATTGGAGAAATTTTAAAACATACTTCAGTTTCCTGCTAAAAGAAAAATCTTTATCACTTGAAAATAAAAGCACTTTTAAATGGAAAAAATTAATTTCAAACAATGACAACAATGTAGGGATCTTTTCTTTTTAATTTTAAGATGCTTTAATTTTTTTTTCTTTAAACATTTAAACGTACTCAAATTTGCATTAATAAATACAGGGAATTTTAATACAATTGCACTATATACAAGTTGTACAAGAATGTTTATGTGGGGTTAATATTTTCAAAAAGGGTGCAGATAAGGAACAAACTCTGAAGAGCTGTTCTGACTTTCTGTTTAGTTATTACAAGCAATAATATTTAAGGGTGAAACAATTAATTGATGTATTGATGTTTTTTATATCAATACCTATTGTGATGTAAGAGTTGAAGAATTGATAAGAATATAATATCTATATAAGTTACTTTAACTATCAGTGAATAAGTATTAGTTGTTTGCCTTTTCATTCTTACAATTGTGAATTCATTTGAGACAGCCATACAAGAACATTGACTCATTACTCATGGGTAGGATACAAGAACATTGACTCATTACTCATGGGTAGGTGTCATCTAGAAAACTAGTGATGACACATACCCATCCAACTATGAAGCACAAAGTGATTAGCTTGTGTGGTTTGAAATATATCCCAACACCACCAATTCAATACTAATCATTTTATCCTGTTAGTATCCCACCGATACAATGCATCAACATAAAGAAGACATTCTAGATTTGTTCATCATGTTTAATTACTTTATTGATTATTTAATAACCACATTATGTATAGTTTTTCTGTTGCTTTTAGAACTGCTCCAGTGGCCTAGTGGTTTGAGTGTCTGCCTCGGATGTGGTAGGTCGTGGGTTCGAACCCCAGTCGAGTCATATCAAAGACTTACAAAAATGGTACTAACAGCTTCCTCACTTGATGCTCAGCATTAAGAGGTTAGTGTTAGGACTGCTTGCCTGGTGTCAGGATAATATGACTGGTTGGGTCATCATACAGCATGTCTGCGACATAATGCCCCATTGCTAGACATCACTATAAACTGTCACACTGCAGTCATCATAGTGATTAGACTGAAAAATTGTTAAAGTTACGTAATCACATTTGTTGCATTTTGCATATTGTCTAACTGCCTTGAATTTGATGGCAACACTTCCACTTTATCACACAGAGAAATGTCACATTTAATTCCGATGGGTGGTTATTGTTCAAGTCCAGATTAATTCAATAACCACCAATCAGAACTAACTGGCATATTCACTGTGTGACACACTGGAACTATTTGCATACAAGCTATGTTCATTTTGATACAAAACCATAGAAAAACTAGCGATCAGTAAAGTGCTTAAATATGAGGAACACGTTTGTAATGTCGCCTTTTACGCTGATAAATATAATCGGTGACTATATGTGCCAATTGTTTAATCCAGACTGCACTAGTTATATTAAACTTGTCAATTTGTAGTGTTACGACCCTGTAGTTAAAGTATGTGTATGTTAAGAAATGAATTTTGTATAAATCTTTTTATTTCATTACATGTAATTATTAATATAATTTTATTAATATCAATTTAATATATTGTTGTAAAAACATCGTGTTTATTTGAGTCGTAGATTCATGTGAGCACATGCTGTGTATGATAACAAATTCATTACAAGTAAACATTCAGGAATAGCTATGAAAACGATTGGCTGATAATGGGTCAGGCTTTCCTAATGTCCAGAAGTATTACAAAATTGCATGCGTCCTCGTACACCTGCAATTCATACAATGCATTAGCTTCATTTATATGTTTGAGATTTTTGTAAGTCATACACAGTCACGGACAGATAGTCATAGTTGCGAGTCAACAGTCATGGACAGGCAGTAGTAATCGAGTGATAAAAAGTCGTAGAATCAGAAAGTCAAATATACAACTTCTTTTACCTTAAAAAAGGTATTTTTGTGCCAGAAGAAGTTGTCTGTTTGTATGTCAACGTGAAACCCGTTTTGTTAGAGGAGCTATTTTTACTTCGTTTTTATGAATAATTGTTTTCCTGGAGAAGAACATTACTGATTTGGACATTTTCCTGAAAATATTATGTTACTTTTGAACGAGCCAATACCTAACAGTAGAAGGTGGAGTTGGTATTGTCAACAATTGACATTGTCACTGGCATATGGTCATGGCAGTTATGCATCTGACGGAAGTACAGTGCCAAGGACTTTGGTGGCGCTCACCAGTTATTATGTACTTTTGAGAGATTGATGTAAGTAAGATGAAGTTGTTTGCATTTTAAACATGCATAGTGGTGAGAATGTCGGCATACCTATATAACTACTTTCATGTAATGTGGCTGAAATTTCTTTGGATATTGTACTTTTGGAAATTTTAAATGATCTTAGGACACTGCTAACTAAAATGACTGCTCCCTTGTGCTCCAAAAAGCAACCTGAATTTGTACACTATTCTTGGCAGCTATTAAAATATGGAAAATGAATTTTGCCAAACTAGACAATACCAGTTCTAAAAGTGCAATGAATGAATTACCAAATACATAAAATGTAAACAAAGTTATCGGCTCTGTTGTTTACAATTTACCTCTGAAGGTCGAGAAGTGAAAATGAGCAAGTAGAGCTAGCCTTTTAAAAGGTGCACATCTGGAGTAAGGCCAAGCTGTATACTCTCTAACCCATATTACACCCATCAATCATACATCAAAATAAAGGGAATTAAAGATTCTTAGAACAATACCTAAGATATACAAAGTCTCTTTTAAATAGCTAGTATAACTAGTGAGGAAACCGGGGAAAACTCTTTTTCTTTAAATTTCTAACCCTATGCTAAATATGAAACTGTAGAGCGCCACCTTTGTTAGTCATATCTGACGGAAGTACAATGCCAAGGACTTTGTTAGTCATATCTGACGGAAGTACAGTGCCAAGGACTTTGTTAGTCATATCTGATGGAAGTACAGTGCCAAGGACTGTTTGTTAGTCATATCTGACGGAAGTACAGTGCCAAGGACTTTGTTAGTCATATCTGACGGAAGTACAGTGCCAAGGACTTTGTTTGTTAGTCATATCTGACGAAGTACAGTGCCAAGGACTTTGTTAGTCATATCTGATGGAAGTACAGTGCCAAGGACTGTTTGTTAGTCATATCTGACGGAAGTACAGTGCCAAGGACTTTGTTAGTCATAACTGACGGAAGTACAGGGCCAAGGACTTTGTTTGTTAGTCATATCTGATGGAAGTACAGTGCCAAGGACTTTGTTAGTCATATCTGATGGAAGTACAGTGCCAAGGACTTTGTTAGTCATATCTGACGGAAGTACAGTGCCAAGGACTTTGTTAGTCATATCTGACGGAAGTACAGTGCCAAGGACTTTGTTAGTCATATCTGACGGAAGTACAGTGCCAAGGACTTTGTTTGTTAGTCATATCTGACGGAAGTACAGTGACAAGGACTTTGTTAGTCATATCTGACGGAAGTACAGTGCCAAGGACTTTGTTAGTCATATCTGACGGAAGTACAGTGCCAAGGACTGTTTGTTAGTCATATCTGATGGAAGTACAGTGCCAAGGACTTTGTTAGTCATATCTGACGGAAGTACAGTGCCAAGGACTTTGTTAGTCATATCTGACGGAAGTACAGTGCCAAGGATTTTGTTTGTTAGTCATATCTGATGGAAGTACAGTGCAAAGGATTTTGTTTGTTAGTCATCACTATTCCCATTTGCTCTAATGATTTCCTTTGAACAATTTCAACTTTTGAAGATAGCACCATACTGACTTGTAAATTTAAGTAAAGTCATATAATTGGTAGCAAGATGTTTTAAAATGCATCATTCAGTGCAAAATAGTCTGGTTCTGGTGGCCAGGAGGAGTATGACCAAATTAAGCATCCTGAAATATCCTAAAAGATTGAATACAAATCACTGACACCTAACATGTAGCCGGTATGATACTAGCATATGAACAAATTATAAGTCTATATCTGCCTGTAATCTGATTGCTAGAAATACAACTAGTAAGTCAAACAGTATAAAATAGCTACACTCCATCACTGACAGACGTTCTAAAGATAGAGACCATCATTAGGTATGTGTATCAATAGTGTATCATATCGTAGTTTTTTTTTTGTGAATTATATTGATATGCTGCAGAGATGTATCGTTTCACTCCCCCAAAACAACCAGTACTTTCATCAGCATTACTGTTTGTATATTTCTAAAATAAAGTGTTACTTTTGTTAATAATACATTTATATATATATATTTGTAAAGGAAAGTGCTAATTCTAATTATCTTTGTTAAAAAATATATTTATTTATTTATAAAAAGAAAATATATCTTCTCAAAAAATGTTTTTTTCTTTATTCTGTCTTTTTTGAGTATCAGTTTAGCTAGTCTATATATACCATTATTGTCAATCATAATAATGCATCAATACAGTTGAACCTACTTTAAATGGATTAGTCTTCTAATGGGCTTTTGTTTATGTGCAACAAAAGAAGGAATCCAATATGTACAAATCTGTACTTTCTTAATTTAAAGGGAATCTCCAATACAAATCTGGGCATTCATAATGTATATGGAATCCCAATACAGCTCTGGTTATTTTTAATTTATAAGGAATCTTTCAAATATAGACAATATAATACTAATTCTGTCCATTTTGATAGCACACTGTGCACTTTTTAATTTATGTTGAAACTAAAACTAAAACTAGCCTTTTGTTCACAGAAAATTGTCTTGTCTTGCCTGTCCTTTTTCATAGGAAAGACATAACAGGAAAAACATAACATACTAAAAATTTGTCTTTATGATCTTCATTATAAGCATAATTGTATATTTGATTTTATTTCAACCAGAATTTACATAGTTTTATACTGATGACAGCTTGAATTTGTCTCCTTGTGGCTGACAAGAATTAAGCCATAATATCTTTGCTTCTGGATATTGCCAATTCATTTCTGCACAAAATTTGTGGATGGCTTGCATTTGGGGTGAGAAAGAAAACTATTGACTTTTTTCAAGGTCATTGTAAATAAAAGTAGAAAAATGTTTCTGAACAGTTATTTGATGTATCTAAATACAGTGCTATTAAACACATGGCAGGCATATAATTAAAGACATGGTAGGCATATATACAACATGATTTCTTATAACAGAGTAATTCATTTCTTTCAGTAGTCATATAACTTCATATTCATATGGATTACAAGTATATTTATTGCCCTTAAATTCCAACCAACCAACTAACATACCATCTACTGACTGAAAGTATTGTATGCAATGTAAACTTTAGACTATATAAAATCATTGTGTTAAGATCATTTGTAATGTGTGTGTGTGTGTGTGTGTGTGTGTGTGTGTGTAAACCTTGCCAGTGTGACTAACATGCATTACTTCATCAGCGCCGTTAACAAATTTTGTTTGTACAAGTAATGCTTAAAATAGTGTATTTTGTTAAGTAAGTTACTGTTTACAAAGAAAATAAGATTTCTTAGCTTCGTAAACACATTTTGTTGCGCGGATTTATACAGCGATTATATCGTAAGGGTGTGGGTGCTAGAGGTGCATTAGAAAGTGATCTTTAAAAACTACTATAATGATTGTTTACTTGTATGGAGTTTAGTTCATTATTTCTGTTCATTTCTGCATTCAAACGTGAATTTTTTTACCTTCGCAAGCTTGCAGTTTAGTTACCTAACAAGCTCTATCAAAAGTTTCGATTATCATTTAATTTCGATTTGCTATCAACACTCACCAATGCCTAATTTCTCGATCATTTAAAAAAGGAGGTTACGAATTTTGCTTAGTGTTAGAATTGCTCCTTAAAACACTTTTATTGCTAAATTTAACCAAGCGTTTTTCCTAAACAAAGTCAGTTTGTTCACAGGAGTCTGCAATTTTATCAATAAAGCACGACAAAATTCCTGACCTCATGAAATCACATTAACGATATTATATGGTGAAAATAAAGGTTAATTCGCCGGATTGGATTCATACGATGGTCGTCCGAGAGTGATGAGCAGGTACTTTACTGTTGTTTTGTTTTTTTAATGGATATGTGTAGTTTTTCAGTCTTCGTGCGATTCTGAAGGGTTAAAAGACGCGCGAGACAATTTGAATCGAGCGGAGGATTGTGGTCGAGTTGCGTTCCTTTATTATTTTATAATATGGTTAATGTGATTTCATGTAGTCAGAAATTTCGTCGTGCTTTATTGATAAAACTGCAGACTCGTTTGGAGTTCGTTTTCATACATTATTTTCGCGCCACCGTATTTATTAAATACATGTTATGCTAGTGGTCTGCAGTCATGACAAACTTAAAGATCTGTTCATTCTGTGTGTGTGTGTGTTAGAGAGAGAGAGAGAGAGAGAGAGAGAGAGAGAGAGAGAGAGAGAGAGAGAGAGAGAGAGAGAATTGAAATTGGCCTCATCATGAAAATAGATTTTAATAAAGTACGTAAGAGCAGACATGTCTCATGAATTGGAAAAGAAAGTAGTTCCCGTACTGATTTCGCCACTGGCGATAGCATTATTCTCCCACCGATGTATTTCAATATCTCATTATGAAATAAATGATACAATCTATTATTGAAATGCATCTTAGTTTTAGGAGAGACGAATTATTTTGCCCAGCGTTGAAATGTATCAATTTAACTTCTTTCATCTATACTACACTACCATGCTTCGTAAAATAGGTCTGTTAAACTAGCCTGTCTCACCTTTTTGGACACACGGTACTAATTGTATTATAAAAATATTGGGAACCAGTCTAGAAATGGTTGTTTTTAAATAGAGTATATACGGGTTTGGGTGACCAGAATTGGTTAATAATGTAAGTTATGGTTTAGGAAAAAGAATCTTTTGAGACCTTATCCTAGTTGAAAGTGAATAAAAATAGACACTGTTTTATTGATGGAATTTCGGTTCTTTAATAGTCTTGAGTTTGGAACACTCATTATTAAAATTAGCACCTGACTCTTTGGTGCGGAATTGAAAGCACATGTTTCAAACATTTGCAGCTCCAGAAAATGCCGCGGCTCTTATTCTTTCCTCTGCACAGAAATACGAAATTTTTATAATGTGCTTTTTTTCTTTTACCTGCAATTAAAAGCTGTCAGTATTATACCATGAGGATAAGAAATACGCACAAATGTAACATAAGCAAACTGGCACCTTTATATTTTCAAACTTGTCCTTGATTATAAATAATTTTTGTTTAAATTTTTTAAAAATTAGTTAACCAAAATATATTAATTCATCAGATCAAGAGTCAAATTTATCTTTTTTGATTTTTTTCTATGCATACTTACCATATTTATATGAAAATTTTGTTAAGAAAATATTAAATTAAAATAAAAATAATCTTAATATCAGTGAATCTGCAGTGAATATAAAGATCGCATTAACTCTTGAATTTAGGAATGTCGTAGTATTGTATGTTCTGAATTGTCTCGCTGTTAGTTTGTGTTATACAGTTGGTTGGTTTGTACTTTTCTTTAACTTAGTTTACCCGTAGTAGTGTAAATTGTCAAATCGAAAACTCGAACATTGTACACAAATATCTGGAACGTACCTTACACATTAATGATAATTTTGCTTTTGGAAGAGAAATGTTTTCACTCAAAAACGTATCAAACATGCAACATTTAATTATGCGATGATAGTCCAGTGCCGTGCAAAAAAAAAAGATGCAGAAGACACTTGATTTTGCTAGAATTGTTTTGTAAAACTTCGATTTGGAGCACGACAACATTTACATTTACACGTTGATTATAACACTTTCTCAATGAGAATGAAATAATTCAAATACCGTGTTTTATATGTTTGATTCATGTTATAAACTAAGTAACTGTAACCTCCACGAAGTTTTTTTTGTGTCTACAACTCTCCTATTTCATTATGATATTTCATAGTTATTTGGGTAATTTTGGGTGATTGTGCCTGATTGTTTGATTAACCGATTGCCCTGCAATTAGACGTTAGTTGGATATAACGACTTTCGGAATAGTGCCCCACGAGATAATACCAGTTAGCTGCATTTATGCATGTATGACAGGAAATTTGCCTATCAAAGATTAATCTTATTGACAAAATATAGTAATGTTGTGTAACATTATACATGTGTGACTGACCAATCAGCACTCTCTGTGTACGAGTCATAGTTCCACTGGTACTATCTACAGGCACTGCCTCTCTGATAACTCTCGGTGTTAAGACTTCACAGTAGTCACTTGTATATATTAAAGTTATTGATAGTTAGAACACGGCGTCTCTTATTATGTTTTAACACAATAACACAACATGGTGACAGAAATGGGATATCATGGTTGGAATAGCATATCATGGTTGGAATAGCATATCATGGTTGGAATAGCACATGGATCGTAAATGGATATCTTGAAACAATAACTTTACAATCCACGGAAGATTTTGCACGAATTTAAAACCATAAAAACGTTGAAAATTCTGCATACGAATTTAATACCACCGAAATAGATCTTTCCGACGTGCCAACCCCTACCATGGACTGGGACAATTCTAACCTTACCACATCATGGGCTAAATTCCAACAACACTGTGAAATAATATTTAACGGACCGATGAGTAGAAGAAGTGATGCGGTCAAAGCCAACTACATTCTACTTTGGGTAGGCGACAAAGGTAGAGATATTTTTAACACATGGACTCTGACGGAGGAAGAAAAAAAGGACCCATCAACGCTATTTACAAAACTCAAACATCACTTTCAATCAAAATTAAATCCGGTCTTTGCAAGATTTAAATTTAACAACGAAATTCAAGGCTCCAGGACAATAGACCAGTATGTGACTTCATTGAAACTCTTAGCCAAGGACTGTCTCTTCAAAGACGAAGACATGATTCGTGATAGAATCGTTTTCGGGGTATCGTCATTAAAGATACGAGAAAAACTGATCAACGAAGGTGAAAAGTTGACCTTGGAAAGGGCTATTAACATTGGTCAAAGCCATGAATATGCCCAGGAGCAGTTACAGACCATATCTGCATCAGCCAGACCAGAAGTACATGCGACAATTCAAAGACAGGCCAAGACAAAAGAACTACAGCCGAAGAAGAAATGGACAACGTCTTCCAGACGAAGCGTGAACGCGACCTGTGGACACTGCGGATACAAAACACATTCAAGCCAGGACAAGTGCCCTGCGAAAGGAAAGACTTGCAATAAGTGTCATAAACTCAATCACTTTGAGAAAGTCTGTAGATCAAAAACGTTTAGTGTGATTAACAATGAATCTGAAAACCAGGATTTATTTATTGACAGTGTGAAAAGGGATATAGTTGGCAATGGACAGGCGTATGCGGCGATAGAGGTAGGACCTAATTTATTTTCTATTGATTTTAAATTGGATACTGGCTCCCAAGTTAACATCATACCCTCGCATATATTCCAAAAGCTAGGCATAAAACATCCTCTTAAATCTACATTAAACACACTATCTGCATATAACGGCAAATTATTGAACACAATGGGTACAGTCAATCTCACATATAAACGCAATGAACATACCCGTAGCAGATACACTCTCCCGTAAGTTCTCATCGGATACATACCCTATCTTATCTGACGGTATAGATATGCAGGTGCATATGGCGTTATCAGCATTACCTGTATCTGATCGTAAGAAGGAAGAAATTCAATCTCTCACTGAACAAGACCCCCAGATGGTCATACTGAAACAGGTCATAAGTGAAGGTTGGCCTGAAAAGAGGTCAAGCTGTCAATCAGAGATAATCGACTATTGGAATTATAGAGATACACTTTCAGTTGTAGATGGGTTAATCTTGAAAGGCCACAAAATAGTCATACCACAAGCCCTCGGGTAAAAAATGCTAGAAACTGTACATTCAGGACATTTAGGTATTGAAAAGTGTCTGAAACGAGCCAGAGATGTTTTGTTTTGGCCAAGAATCTCAGCCGACATTTCTGATTTAGTGTCAAAATGCTCTATCTGCTTAGAGCGCAGAAGCTCTAACCAAAAATGGGAACCTGCCGTAGTAGTAAGAAAACACAGCGAAAGGTCATATACAGCTCGCACCAAAGATGGTACCATTTATCGTCGCAATAGACGTTTACTCCTGAAAACTAATGAAATACCACCACCGCCCTCCCCTCAGATTGAACACACATCTTGTACAGTTGTATCACCACTCCCCGCAAATGCCAGTAAATCAATTTCAAAGTCAATGGAATCTAAATGTTTCAGCCAAAGTACGCCTGAGCCTGACGCAACGGTCTCATGGGTTCGTCCGCAAGGCGGATTTTACACACGTTCTGGGAGGCTAGTGAAACCAAAGATAAGAGTGTCAGTATAATATCAGTCCCAAACACCTGGACATAACCTGGATATGAAACAACTGTGAAATCCGGCACTCGCAGATAAGAGAGACTCAGCTAATAGAACACTCATTAGTGTAGCACAGCGTATGGTTTTGTGGATAAACACTGACAGTGATTTAAGATAAGGACCATCAGTTTACATTAAATATCTATCAAACAAGCAATACGATTTCTTAAAATTGTATAATGCCTTCTCAGTCTGTCTCAGACATGCGTACGTAGTTAATTGTAATCATTGATATCAAAGACGCGCTTAATTCTGATATGTTAATACTAATGGCTTATGATTCATTTAGTTTGTTAAAAGTTTTATTAAAACTTTTTCTTTGTAAGAAGAGATGTAACATTATACACGTGTGACTGACCAATCAGCACTCTCTGTGTATGAGTCATAATTCCACTGGTACTATCTACAGGCACTGCCTCTCTGATAACTCTCGGTGTTAAGACTTCACAGTAGTCACTTGTATATATTAAAGTTATTGATAGTTAGAACACGGCGTCTCTTATTATGTTTTAACACAATAACACAACATGTTGTATAATAGGTGTTTTAAAATCTCTCTCTCTCTCTCTCTCTCTCTCTCTCTCTCTCTCTCTCTCTCTCTCTCTCTCTCTCTCTCTCTCTCTCTCTCTCAAAACAAAAAACCAAAAAAAAAAAACCTGCAAATTAAACTTTGAAATTTGGGGCGAATCGTTGCGTTTAGCATACCACGTGTTTCGGGGTGACTTTGGCTTTTGAAGCCGCTTCAGCTGAATAAATCGGTAAGGTATACAACATTATTGCATTTTGTAGAATCTTTTGTATCAATCTCGACATATTGAAAACTGCTATAAAAACATACGAAATATTTAAAGAAAAACACAGCATATATGGTTTTAACATAAGTTCCTAACTATAGTTATAGCACTGACGGCTGGTGTAACATGCATAACGGTCTATAATGAGAGAGAGAGAGAGAGAGAGAGAGAGAGAGAGAGAGAGAGAGAGAGAGAGAGAGAGAGAGAGAGAGAGAGAGAGAGAGAGAGTCAGTCATTACGTAGCTTTAAAAAATGTTAATCATATCGCTACAATGCTTGCAGTTTATAGTGATGTCTAGCATTGGGGCATTACGATGCAGACATTTTATCCTGACACCAAGCCGACCAGTAATAACACTACCCTTTTAATGCTGAGTGCCAAGCGAGGCAGCTGCTAGTACCATTTTTGCAAGTCTTAGACATGACTCAGCTGGGGTTTGAACCCGTTCAAGAATATTACAGGTGGATCAAGTGTATGGGGATAATTTTGTTACACATAATTGCAAACAGTTTCTTCTTTTGCACTGTTTTGACGCTAATAATGAAAAAGACACTTTAACGATACTCTAATTTTACAGTCCATCGAACGGGATCTAAAGGGAGATAATAAGTTTTGGAAACCTGTAGTTTGATATCTTTACAAGTTTTACGCAGTTGAGGATATGGTTTTGGTGTGTGCGTCTTTCATTTTAATTTTCTCTCTTCTACGTTCCTGTTACATTTTAGAAATTCCCAAATAATAATGACAATGATTGAATGATGAAGATTATCTAAATTAGTAGGCTACATTTATAGATGTACAACTGAAAATAATGAGGAAAACGTATGCATATTTATGTTTGAATATTAATTGTGAATAACCTGTACAGGATATCTCAGTGCTCCACAACGTTGGCATCGCTGAAACACGTAACAAAATATGTGTACCATAAAACGTCTTAAATGGTTCTTGGTAGGATTTTATAGCAGGGGAAAGTATTTAAATTAAAGATGCATCAATGTTTGTTACTGTTATGTTTATTAGCAGCATATCGGAAGCAAATACTGAACTAAAAAATTATTCTGAGAAAGTATGTCTGGTAGAATGTTGCTTACAACGCATGATTGAGAAAGTATGTCTGGTAGAATGATGCTTACAACGCATTATTAAGAAAGTATGTCTGGTAGAATGTTGCTTACAACGCATGATTAAGAAAGTATGTCTGGTAGAATGATGCTTACAACGCATGATTGAGAAAGTATGTCTGGTAGAATGTTGCTTACAACGCATGATTAAGAAAGTATGTCATATCGGAAGCAAATACTGAACTAAAAAATTATTCTGAGAAAGTATGTCTGGTAGAATGTTGCTTACAACGCATGATTGAGAAAGTATGTCTGGTAGAATGATGCTTAAAACTCATGATTAAAAAAGTATGTCTGGTAGAATGTTGCTTACAACGCATGATTAAGAAAGTAAGTCTGGTAGAATGTTATTTACAACTCATGATTAAAAAAGTATGTCTGGTAGAATGATGCTTTCAACGCATGATTAAAAAAGTATGTGTGGTAAAATGTTGCTTACAACGCATGATTAAGAAAGTATGTCTGGTAGAATGATGCTTACAACGCATGATTAAGAAAGCATGTCTGGTAGAATATTGCTTACAACGCATGATTAAGAAAGTATATCTGGTAGAATGTTGCTTACAACGCATGATTAAGTAAGCATGTCTGGTAGAATGTTGCTTACAAGGCATGATTAAGAAAGTATGTCTGGTAGAATGATGCTTACAACGCATGATTAAGAAAGTATGTATGGTAGAATGTTGCTTACAACACATGATTAAGAAAGTATGTCTGGTAGAATGTTGTTTACAACGCATGATTAAGAAAGTAAGTCTGTCAGAATGTTGCTTACAACGCATGATTAAGAAAGTATATCTGGTAGAATGATGCTTACAACGCATGATTAAAGTCCTTTTCAGCTCGTCAGGATAAATGCCATAAGCGGAATGTTAAAAAGGGTACAATGAACTAATACAACATATTCTTTTTCATAGCCAGAATGCAATGAAAAGGCGGGTTAGTTGTTGGCAAATAAAATTTAGATAAAAGGATAATACAAACTCATATTGATTCATGACCTATGTTCTTTAGAACAGGGCGGCAAACATGCACAAATCACATTTGTGTTGAACACATTTGTTAGCACTGAACAATAAAAATGAATAGAAAACCTGAAGTAGGCGGGTCTCAGATATTATATCCACCGGTTATGTTCAATTAATTTATTTTACAGTATAATGCAACTAATACGTATGGTAATAACATGAATGTTCCGCCGAAAGTTTCATTGATTTGGACAGCATGTGCATTTTACAAAATCTAATGCGATATATGATAAAGCATAATTTTAGATATACATTTCTCTGTGTCATTCTTGTCAAAAAATAGTTTACGAATTCGATCGAAACTCGCTGCGGCATCCAAAATTTTATAAATACTTTTTTGTATTTTTAGGTTTAAACTTTGTTAAACTCGCTGCTCCACACACACACACGCACACACACACACACACACACACACACACATATATATATATATATATATATATATATATATATATATATATATATATATATATATATATATATATATATATATATATATATATATATATGTGTGTGTGTGTGTGTGTCGAATTTTGAAAACTCTTAGAAGCTTTGGTTAAAGGAATTGTATCAAAGTCAACTTAATTAAAGTAGAAAGGGCTAGAGATAGATGATTATTTTCATTTCATCTCTGAACATCAAAGGGGAATTCGTTCTAGCCGACGTAACATGACCGAGTCAGATGCTAAAGTACAAGAGAATGACATAAGACCCTTTCCCAAAATCGACTGGTTAAAGGGCGGGAGCTGGCTATAGATGACTGTTCAAAGGAATGTTAATTACGGCATGATTAGTTGTTTAGTTGTCTTGTCAATCCAAAAATTCTACGGAACAGGTTAGGAAACAGTCTATTCCGATTGGTTAATATGGATTTATGGGCGTAACTCTGTAAGAAATTAAAGGTTTTACTTTAGGAAAATTCTTAAGTCTTCTTCAATCTTTCGCGAGGAAAGTTAAATGAGACTCCGGGAGACGCGTGAAAGACGTTATCTCGTGATTTGGCAGTAAAGCGGGAGTTTTGTCTCAGCGAAGTAGACAAACTCTACATTTGAATTCGTAACAAATATGTTTTCGTTATAGAGTAAGGTGCCAGATAGTTGTCTCAGTTAGGAGACGGACTATACGTGAGGTTCGTGGAAACGAATAAAGAAAACGGCAAAAGGTACGCAATCTTAGTTTCCCGATTTTATTATGTTATTTCATTTGTTGATATATTTGCAAATGTATTCTTGATATGATGTATGTATGATTTCATTTTGCAGGATTTCAGTGAAATGCTACTCATGACATTTTATTTTTATTCTTTGATTTCCTAATTATAATTTCATTTGGAGAATTGGCAAGACTGAACGTAATTAAAATTTCATTAGATTAGTTGACAAGATTGCATGTAATTGAATCTTTAATACATATGAATAATTAGGAATTTTCATTAACTAAGCTTAAGGAATGTTGGGTAATGTTTCATAGTTTTATGGATTAATTCTGTTTAAAATGAGTATGACCTAATATTAAATGTATATCCATATACTAGTTTGTAATATTTAATTGATCACTTAAGTCTATATCTATATGCTAGTTTATAATATTTAATTGGTCGAGTAAACTATTTTAGAATAGTTAGATCTGAGGGTCTAAGCCATATGTAACTAAACACTGCTAGATGGGTAGAGTAAGAAGTCAAGGGGGTACATACTTTCTTAATCATGCGTTGTAAGCAAAAGTCTACCAGACATGCTTTCTTTCTATCTATCCACACTGGGTAAATTACACCGCGAAAGTCATTCCCTAGCAACGAACCGTAGCGAAAGAGGTTGGGGTGTTTTGCACGCCGCCAATTTGTCACAATATATATATATATATATATATATATATATATATATATATATATATATATATATATATATATATATATATATATATATATATATATATGTGATGTTATATATATATATATATATTTGGTTTTGTATATATATATATGTTTTATATATATATATATATATATATATATATATATATATATATATATATAAAAGGTTATTTTTAATTCCCGTCGTACACAGTGTTATAGCAAACGCTGTCTCAACTCTAACAAAAATTTATATCGCGCTATATGTCCATTTTGAAAGGCTGTTTATTCCTTAGTTTATGTTCTCCATTTTTCACTTGTTTCAGCGTTCTGACTTTTACGTTTACATAGCATCTTAATTCTCCATCTTGGTGCATACATTGGCATCGTATATTGTGTACGCTTGGCATCGTGCATTATCTACGCTTGGCATTGTGTATTATCTACGCTTGGCATCGTATATTATTTACACTTGGCATCGCATATTATCTACGCTTGGCATCGCATATTATCCATGTTCTACAGGGTGTACGGTCTTCGCTCTACGGTGTATATGTTCTTCACATTACAGCGTAATGATTTACGCTCTGCAGATGGTAATTGCTATTTCGTGGCAATCATCTAATGAAGTTTATTCCATTTCTTGCTGGTAAAATGGTTCCTTTTAAATAATTGTTGACATTTTATATTCCCCTGAGACTGTTCTCTTGCATTTGATTTACAGTAGTTTGTAGTAAATATGTAGGTGGCTGTAAACCTGTTGATTTACCATCTCTTGTGGTATCCATTAAGTTTGTTTTCCGTCTTTTGCCTAAGAATCTTAGAAATTCACATCTACGTTTACTTGAACGTTAATTGCTACATAGGTCACACCTTTGAAGTAAACCGTCTTTAATAAACTTGTTGTTATGATCCACTGTATCTCAATGTATCAATACCTTTTTACAATTTAAACATATAAAAAATAACTATATCAGGAATTGGGTATAAAATTAGCAGTAACATTATGTGTTCCTATATTGATAAATATAAGGAGCTGAAAATAAACCTGCCCGTCACATGCAATCTATTACGTAATTAAAATCTTAATGGAAAACCAAACAATGAAACAAGAAAGTTCCAAAGAATGCATAACATACCTGATTTAGAATCTTCTCAGAGACAAAGCTGGCCAAAATTAGTTAATTTGCTTTTTTGTTGTGTTATTGTATATTTTCTTTAGTCGTCACTTTACATGAAAACAATGTCTAATTCATTTTCACTAAAACTTAAATATTTACAAAATTGTAAAAGTTTATGTAAAAATTTATAAAAGGTACATCGATTATCTGTGAAGTTGTATATGATGTATATATTTTACTTATTGTCAAGTGAATTAGTTTGGAATTGTCTTCTCTGCGATACCATTGCTAGTTTTTTTCTCCATTGTTATATACTTACTGTATGCAGCTATTTTTGTATATGCCTTTTGGCATGGCTAAAACTAACCATAAGTTCCGTTGCAAAAACCAATTTCTACATTTTTAGTGCTGTATTTTGAACATTTGTTTGACTTCATTTTTTTCATTATTTTCATTAACTAATTTAGAAAGGGTATTCATATTACTTTGTATAGGGACGTAGCTTTTAGAAAGAGCCGTACTCTGACAGATCCCCGTTGCCAGGTTACCATTATGACCGTTAATTGGTCTAACACAGGGGTGCACAATATGTCGATCGCGAAGGTAGTGTGAGTAGATCGTTTAGCATTAAAAAAAAGACATCAGCCTATATATGTTTTGCAGTTTTGTGGTAGGTAGATTATTTTGGCATGGTCATTTTATAAAAAGTGTGTGCACCCCTGGTCTAACATATATTTAGAGACTGACTTTGTCGATTATTACATCCAAATGCTGGTTTATTCGTCCATTTAAAAATTAATAGGGATCTTTGCTATGGATATGTGTTCTCGTCCTTTTAGATTGCATTTGTGTTTATATAGACAATACAATTTAATGTTCGGTGAAAAATAGAAATATTTATTTTCTTGTATTCAGCAATAGCTAAAATGAAACACACGAGCTGATCTTGGCATGCACTTATTTACGAAAGTAAGTTGAAGCAACGTCGATAAATTGTTAAAGAAAGAACAATGATTAATTTTCTTGTACCGTGTGCTACCAATGATTAATTTTCTTGTACCGTGTGCTAACAATGATTAATTTTCTTGTACCCTATGGTACCCAAGATCAGATTTACGTCAAGCTGTTCCTGGCATTCTCTTCTTTAAGACATGAGAAGCACCACATATAGTTATGTGAACGGTACAGAGTTTGTGACAGCATCTTCTTTTTGATAATGGAAGTCAATTGTTGTCTCAGTAACTTTTGTTAGTAAATTGTTTCATCTACACTAAAAAGCCCCCAGCTTTCACTTTGAAATACAAATATCCTTTTAACGTCTGAAATAGATAATATCTGTCTTGCAGTAAAATGCAATAGGCATTAGACAATTTGATTAATCTGATCCATACGTAAGATAAAATTTGACCATTTACTAAACGTTTAGATTAACTTATTTGTTAAATAAAATATTTTCGCTCACTAAGATTAGGTTCAAAGTATTTCTGGAACATGAATTGTTCAGGAATGTGTTTGTCATCTGCAATGCTCTTTGGACCGCAGACGGATAATATAAATCTGTACTGATTGCTTAGATAGTTCTAGATTAATGAAAAATCTACTAAATCAATAACGAAAAGTATATAATGCAATAAATTATTTTACAATATCATTTATGTTTGACATTCTTGTTTGGCAAATTTTTTTATAAAGTGATAAAAAAAAGACCAATTCGGTTGGCAAATTCAGGTATTTCTCAATGAACTCGAGCATGGTGTCAAGTTCATAAGCATTATTGAGTGTACAGTTCGTATTGTCTGTATGTATGCCTGCAGGTGATTTAGCTGAACGTCCGCCCAGTCATGATGATATGTTTAATTTAAAAAATGAAAAGTTAAAGGGACTCAAGTCTTTAGTGATATAATCAGTTACAAATGAACGAAAATAAGCACTCCTGCAAAATCAAAGATGCACCTATGCAAATAATAATAAATGAAAATTAAAATGCTGCTCACTTATCTAATTTCATGGGCCTGTCGTAAGGTGTTTTCATTTTATTCCTTCCTTCATTCCTTTCATCAATTGTTTCTTTTTTATTTCCTTGAATATATTAATTTTCCTTCTGTTTAGGCAAAATTATCGTCTTTTGATTTGAAAACGTTAGTTTCGTCTGGAAGACAGTGGAATTCTTTGGACAAGGTAGCTTTATAAAGTACTCACACGAAGTAAAAATACAATGAAGATTATTTTTAATCGGTAATTTCAATTTGCGCTCTCTAGAACGTGGATTTTGAACATAGAGATCTCAAAATTATATATAATCTGAAACCCGGACCTTTTTAATATTAGTATATAATAACCTACGTAAACAGGTACAAATTTAATATATGACAGAGTAAATAAATGTTTCGTTTTAGATGAAAAATTTGTGTTGATGACGTTTTGTTATGATATAGTCTCTTTAATAGTCGTTGCTTACCATTGAACTAAATTTCATTAATTTCTTAACTTCTTTACTGTGTTACTGTATTTGTGCTGCTACAATGAATAATACGTCACAGCTTATATAGGGTATATTTATTAGTTAACCTGACGATATATATTCAACATTAGTCAACCAACTATAATCATAATTACCTCACTTTCTTTGTACTAATTTTAAGAAAGCCCATCGCGATCGTAATCGATGCTTTACAATTTTTTAAAAATTTTAATTCAAATTTCTCCAGAGAAGGTGGTCTCCACAACATATATTTTCCACCGGGTTATACGCATTTTGTCCGCAGCAGAGACTTTTTCTACCATGGACGTTGGAGAGGATCTTTCCATCACAACAAATTTCTTGGCCTTGATCGTATCCTTGGTCACCGCAGCAGATACTGTTTTCACCTCCTGTACGTTTTGACACTTCGCAGTCACAACAGATCTGCTGTTTGGAGAAATATGTTTTGTTGCAGCAACAACTGTCGTCTAATAGCGTCGACTTCTTAACTCTCCGTCCTTCACAACACAAGTATTTTTCTGGATTATAGCTGTGCTTTCCACAGCATCTTGTATCTTTGCCTGCCATGGCCTTCTGTACTTGACCACCGCAACATATTTCTTCCCCTGGTATGAAGCTTTCTTGGCCGCAGCATCTTGTGATCTCTCCTCTTCTCTCTACAGGATAACCACCGCAACAAATTTGTTTATTGGCATTCATTGGCTTAGATCCGCAACAGTTGTTGTCGTCTTCTGTTTTGTACACTATATTTCCGCCACAACAAATATGTCGTCTGCTGTTGTACCCAATTCCGTTACAACAATTTGTGTGTTTCTTTTTGTCAATTACAGTGATTTCGTTACAACACATTTGGTACCGAGGATTGAAGGATATAGCACCACAACACTGAGTTTCACGTGAATGATTTTGATCCCTTTTCTGGGGATTGCCTTTACAGCATATTTCTATGTTATTGTTAATTGTCTTGTTTCCGCAACAGATGTCGTCTTTCTCGCCATTCTTGACATATACGTCTCCATCACAGCATATTTCTGAAGAAGCATCCATACGATGAGTTCCACAGCACATATCTATCTTACTGTGTCTTCTTTTTCTTGGAATTCCATTACAACATATATCCGTTCTTGGGTTGAAAGCCTTTTTTCCGCAACACTCTATTTTATTCGGATCTTCTCTGTCCACAAGTCGGCCACGACAGCAGAGATGTGTTTCTGGGTTATAGCTATCATGTTCACAGCACAAAATTATAGATCCTGGTATCCGGCTTGTAGGAGTATTGCCACAACAAATATGTGTTTCTGGATTTATTGCAATTTTTCCGCAACACAATGTATTGAAGGAAACATTCTTGATGACAACTCCTTCACAGCAGATTTCAGACCAAGGATTATAAGTTTTCGTTCCACAGCATCTACCTGCTAAATTAATACGAGAGCTGACGACACCATTACAACAGATTTGTGCTTTTGGGTCATAGGGTTTATCACCACAGCAAAGAGAATCGTTTGCCTTCTGCTTCTTAGTAACTGTACCATCAGAACAGCATATGCTTTCTTTATCGTCATAACTATTGTGACCGCAGCAAAGAGTAAATATTCCTCCCAATCGCGCCTGCACTACTCCGTTACAGCATATGCTGTCCTTCAAATTTATCGCATTATCGTTGCAGCACACCTCATTGCTACCAGCTGAAGTACGTTTGAAAAGCTTGTTTTTACAACATAGAAACTTTCTAGAGTCATATACATCATCTCCACAACAAGCTGTGAAGTAACCACCATATCTCCGTCTGACACGTCCGTCACAACAAATCTCTCTGTTCGAATTGATGCTGGCTGTCTCGCAGCAGGTATCATCAGAAGATTTGGCTCTCTGTACCAATTTTCCATCACAGCATAAATGTTTCATTGGATTGTAGATTTTATCGTCGCAGCACAAACTGGCTTGTTTATCTCCGTTTTTATCGACAGGCCTTCCTTCGCAACACACTTCATGATCAATGTTCATCGGATGCACACCACAGCACCAGTTGTCACTGGAAGAGTTCTTAGGTACAATATGGCCTTCACAGCAGAGTTCTGATTTTATATTATAGGATTGGTTTCCACAGCACGCAGATAAAAGAATATCTTCGTAACCGACAATTCGCAGTTGTGGTAGACCATTACAGCACATCTGAATTGTTGAATTCATGGTTGTAATTCCACAGCAAGTGTCATCTCCTTCATCTCTTTTCGTCGTTGGCCTTCCAATGCAACATAGTTGGTATCTATCATCTATGCAGCTTGATCCACAACATTGCTTGTTCTCTTTTAATCCACAAAAGACAGGCACATCGTTGCAACATAGATGATGATTTGCACTGATAGAAGAGTTTCCACAACAAATATCAAAAGCAGAGTTCTTCGCAACAAGATGTCTCTGAGACTGGTCAGCACCACAGCAAATATGATCCTGAGGATTGTAGCTTAATGCTCCGCAGCAAAGGGTAGGTTGTCGCTTTAAGGGATTGACCTTACCGTTGCAGCAGATCTCTGTTGTTGTATTCATAGATTGTTCTGAGCAGCACGAGTTATCCTCTATCTTCATTATGGGTACCTTGTATCTATCACAGCATATTTCTGAGAGGATGTCGAAAACACTATTTCCACAACATCTGAGTTCTGATCCAAACGTACGAACACCTCTGACTACGCTTTCATTGCAACAAATATCTGATCTTAGAGTCATTGTGGTGTTTCCACAACACAGTTCATCTGATTGACTGTATTTGAATCTTAGATATCTTCCGTCACAGCATAAATGAGAGACAGAATCATAAGCTTTGTCACCACAACATTTTGTATTAATATCTCTTTTAAACAAGAATCCATTACAGCAAATGTGTAGCGTTGGATCAAACCCCGTGATTCCACAACAGCGGTAGGCAGGGGCGTTTATTAGCTGAGGATTTCCATTGCAGCATAGATGCATTCGTGAATTCATTGTTGTATTTCCACAACAACAGTCATCGCTTTCATGTCGTTTGTAATGCAAGTTTCCATCGCAACAGATAGCTTCAGTGTTGTAGTAGGCACGAACTCCACAACAAATCGTCATCGTTTCTGATTTTCCATTAGTGATAAACCCATCACAGCAAGACTGTGTTTTGGGGTCATAGCTCGAAGTCCCACAACATCGAGAATCTGGGGTTCCATTTACAAAATTACGCGGTTCTCCTTCACAACATAGCTGTGTACTGGGGTCAAAAGTCATATCTCCACAGCAGAGGCGATCATCCTGTTTAATCTTTCTTATAACTTTAATTCCACGGCAGCAAACTTGATAGGTAGGATCGAAGCTTAAGTTTCCACAACATGACGACTCGTTGAAACCCAATTTGGGTTGCACCGTTCCTTTGCAACAAATATGGCTTGTTTGATCATATGAATAAGTACCACAGCAGGTGCTTGCTGTTCCAATTGTGCGATTAGTAATACTGTTATTACAGCAAATACTAATTTGTGGATCAAATGGCTCAGTACCACAACAAAATATATCGGCACCAGCTATCTTGGGACTTCTGACATCGCTGCAACAAATATGGGAAGCCGGGCTCAAAAGAGGTGTTGCAGTATCATTATGACATATATAGCATCGACTGTCATAGCTGACGTGTCCACAACAGATGCTTGTACTATTGTCCGTTTTGACACCTCGAAATGGCTGAGGAATATCACCGCAGCACATCATCTCTCTTAAATCAATCATCTCTTTTCCGCAGCATATCTGGGTACTGGTTGCTAGTGGTACAACCTTTCTGTCGCAGCAAATGCTCGTATTAGGGTTAAAGCTTTCCATACCGCAGCACTTTATATCGGTTCCACCCGCCAGAGGCTGGAGATTGCCTTCACAACAAATATACTCATCTGGATTGTAGCTTGTCGTTTCACAGCACCGAGTGTTGCAGTCTATTCGTGGCTGCGTTGTGTTGTCACAACAGATATATTTGTGGTAATCAATTTTCATCCCTTCACAGTAAACTAAAAATAAATAACATTATTTATATGTTTCTATGTCCTAATATATTTATCTCCCATGCATTTATCCATCCGTTCTTTGATTACATCCATCCTCTTATCTAACCGTCCCTCTCTAAATGTTTAGCTATATTTATGCAATTATTCCTTCCGTATGCTTGCCTGTTTATTAAGTTCAGTCTGTGACAGCAGATACGGCCATCAGTCAATCCACCAATCTTTATCTTCCAATTAGTTGAACTAAATAAAACTAAATTGCTAAGTAACCAATTTACCGGATAACTATGATATTGATTAAATGATCAATCAATCAATCATTAATGGATTGCTGGTTTCCACTTCCACAAAAAAACAATAATAACGAAGATTAATAAATACTGACCTTTTCAAATTCTTTGAGTATGTGGTGGTAGGTGTAAATGAATATATACATGTCTTTAAGATTAATATAATAGATAACAGATATAAACTCTAGATCTCAACGACATAATACAGGCATTGGTGACAACAATCAATCTTATGGTGAGCTTTTATATGTCATTATTTTGTTCATAGCCAATGTTTACGATTTTTACCTCCAATAACAAATGAGAAAAATTCCACAACGATGATACTTTTGTCCTCAGAGCATTGTATTTATAATGCCTTATCATATTTCTATCGCGATAGAAAAAATTAGACACAATAACAAAATCTTACCTTGAAAGGCTTCACGCCGATCCCCTATAATAATAATAATAATAATAATAATAAAAATAATAATAATAATAATAATAATAATAATAATAATAATAATAATAATAATAATAATAATGATGATGATGATGATGATGATGATGATGATGATGATGATGATGGAAGAAGAAGAAAGAGAAGAAGAAGAAATAACAGAATGAAACAAAAAAGTAGAAGAGGAATTTTCTTTTAATAGATATTATTAATAGGATTCTTGTAAAAATACATTTATTAGATATGCTCGTTTCATTTAAGTAAATATTCCTGCAAAAAAGGTCGCGAATGCTTCGTTCGGCCGTTTTGAAACTCTACAGTCAAGGTTTAATTGCAATTTTTGCTTCATTTAATTTTATCATTAAGATACTTCACGAATAAGAAAAAATGCTATATGTTATATAATACGTATAGTAAAGAAAATGAAGACATAATTTGACATTTTTCAATTAATAATCTCTCTAATAAAATCTTTTAATGGTTATGTTGAAAGCTGAGAATGCTTACCCTCACAAAAAACATCTGGAAACACGTTTGCCCCCGATACACAGTCTGTAAACAGATAATTAAGCATCACCGTTACTGGTTATAGGATTATTATATTATATGCAGGAAATGACATCGAAGTGATTTGGTGTCCATACCACCAATCCGTATATTTGAGAATTATCTCCATAACACATGGCATGTCTACCATCATTACTACAAAGCTTGCCCTTTAATGCCTGAAAACTCCAAACGTTAAAGATCATTCTGGAAAGTTGGTCTGCGTTGAAGAAGTGAATCCAAAAAGCTTTTTTAATTTAAAAAAAAATAAATTTTTCCTTACAAAACCGCCACTTGAAGTTGATTATTTAACTGAAAGCGAAAAAAGTCGTCCAAAACTTCTGTTCTACTCTGCTGTTGATACAGCGTTGCGCAAACTTGAGCGTACACCAACCCCACAAACGCTTAAAGATTTGAACTTGTCGCTTAGAGATTATATTTATTTGCATCACAAATGCTCTTTATTTACATTGACGGACGTTACTCAGCGAAGGAAACGATGATGTTGATCCGAGCCGGTTTGCCAACAAAGCTGATTTGAAAGAGATTATAAACTGCTAATTACGTCCTTAACCTGTGCGAGCTTTAAGATAAATATAAAATTTTATACATTTAAAGTGGATATTTAAGATCTTGCCCTAAAGATGCGGGTCGCTGTTGCAAAGAACATTGCCGAAATCATAAAATCTGGAAAATGCAGGTATCTTAATATTCTGTATTAAAATCTATGTCGACACACATACGGTATCGTAAGTTTAAAAAATCTGGTGATGACAAAATTGGAAACTGTATAATGAATTGATCAAATGACTGCAAAACCCCATCAACGATGTTGTGGCTACTACAAAACAATCGTGGATGGAAATGTAGTAACGGAAAAATATTAAGCAGTGAAAGAGAAGAAAAAATTAACTATGCAGTCTTAAGGAACTGCCGACTTATTTTCGAGATTTTTACAAATGGATGTGAGGGGCTTAAACATCGTCTATTGAAGATGCACGAGTCTGTATCATATATATTAATATTATCCGGAAATAGTACCAGGATAAGCGACTGTCTCCAGAGATGAAATTCAGTTCGAATGACTCATTATCGTGAACTTAACTCTATACACGTGATGGATTCAGACAGGTGATGAGATTGCGGATATTCATGATGAAGTATTGGATCGGCTGACAGCTAACATTGATGGTGATTTTCTTCCACGTCATGAATGTCTGAGTCAGAGTGGTGTTCATCGGCCCTCATATGAGCCAAAATATAATCTTGCCAAGAGACAAGAGACAAATAGAAATTAACGATTGGGACCACCATGATTTCCCAATACCAACTAGGCGCTTGTATGGAGTTATAATATTAACACGCAAAAACGCTCGGTAGATCCATAAAATGATTTGCCAATACCAACTAGGTGCTTGTATAGAGCTATAATATTAACACGCAAAAACGTTCGGTAGATCCATAAAGTGAAAAAGCCCTATTACCATTAAACAAGAACGCTCTTGGCCGTTTAACTGTTTTATGCGAAGACGAGTACAATCGTTTAAAAGAAAACCAAGAGTGCAATCTTTATGACTGTAAGAAAACGCATAATTGCCGAAGAGTTAAATATTCTCCAAGTAAATATTTTGTTATGAATGCGTGGCAATCGTACAGGTACAAAGGAGTAATTGGTTAGAAGTGTGACTGAAAGTTCCACTTTATCACGGTTTATATGTTGAGCATATATAGTTCGCGATCACATTGTTAATAGCCGAACAGTGAAAAACCTTATCGATGCCAGAGTGAGAAATCAAAACGGAACAATAACTGGAAGATGAAATCACCAAGAAAATGATGTTGCTCATAAAATATAAACACATAGTGTTTGAGTGGTAGATACTATTTGCGGAAACACCGGCAGACAATCGTTGATCTTGGTATTTCTGAAATCGAGACAACCGCAGCCATTATAGGCACACCAGTCGGATATGCTGATGCGGATCTTTTGACGTAACTTATGTGGCGGGGGGGGGCTGGTAAAATAATGTTTCAATCACGAATACGTGTTTTTCAGAACCTCTCCCGGCCGCACAAAAGTAATTTCTATAAGACTACTAAACTCTGCTCGATAGCTATTGATGATTAACAATTAACATGGCTGAGTTCGAAATGGTTTTTACGAATACGAAACCGATGAGATTGTGACCCAAACTAAGCGATAGATTTACAAATAGTGAAAATCGAGCAACTGTCAGCAAAATTTGCTTTGCAAAATCGTTTAATCGAAAAAAAGGATAAATCCATTTACACTAGAATAATTTTGCTGAATAAATATTATTTATACGTGTGACTAGGATTCGATGCGTTTAGAAATGTAAATGGTGAAAGCAACAACATCGCACATACAAAAGAAAATTCCGTAGTGGTAGCATTTTGCCATGAACCTGCGTTAGGGTCAATGTCACAGAAAGTGAAAATATAAGCCAGTTCTATTCATTCACTTCTTACACTTTGACACGACTGAAGTCTTTTAAATGAATTATTGGCTTTTTAGTTATATTTGATGGACTGTGTCCCATATAATAACATTCATATCTCCTGCGCAATGTAACTCAACAATATGTTTTTTAGTTCAGAAGGCAGCTTCTCAACCCCACTTATATTTTGCTGAAACATTACTCGGATCTACACCTTATTGTACAATACAATCTCTTTTACTAGACAGAAGCGTAATTAAAATAATATACTTCAATCGAATATTTCAAAACAATATCTTTCCATATAAATATATTTATCTATTCACGAGATTCAAAGTGATTAAATATTTGATAAATGGACTGTCTTTTTCTTTTCTAACTATACGCTCGCACTTTGTAAAACATAATTGACAAAAAAAAATATATCAATAAAACAGTGTCAAATATTTTATACTGAAGACCCATTTTTGCACAATTAGGCAAACTTAATAATATACTTACGGGTCTCACTACGTTTGCCAGAGTACTGCAAAATATACCAACAACCCCAGCGAGAATCGTGTGAGTTATTAAGGTTTAAACGGACGAAGGCCCCAGGATTAAAGATATCAACTCTGATTCAGAGGAGCAATTCAGTTAAAAAATAAAGCCCACACACTCTAAAACATGGACTATATATAAAAATAAGTTTTCAGTTCTCTCTTCAGTGAACAAATACTTACGACAACAATTTCCTCCAGGAACCCCAGTCCTGTTGACAATTTCTCCTTCGCAACAAATTAGATCTTTAGGGTCGAAAGCAGTATTTCCACAGCAACAAGAAACATCTTCAACAACAGCAGCAGGTTGAATGACTCCATTGCAGCATACTTCACAAGATGGATTGTATAAGGGGATGATTACTAAATCTTTACACAATTCACAGAATGGGTCAAAGCTCAACCTACCACAGCATCTCAAATCTGGAGAACCAAAGTACGGCTGCAGATTGCCATCACAGCATAAATGAAAACGAGAGTCAAAATCTAGAGATCCACAACAAGATATATTGGATCCTGTGAGAAAAGGTCGCAAGAAACCATCACAGCAAATATGCGTAGAGGTATTAAAAGGTTTGTCCACGCAGCATTCTGCAGTTGAATTAATCAAGATGAGTTCATCATTGCAACAGAAATGCGTAGATGGGTCTAAAGCCAATACGTCGCAACATTGGGTATCATCAGCAGCTATCCTTGGATGGATTTGATTCTTGCAGCAAATGTGTGTAGAGGTGTTATAATGTGTGTCACCGCAGCAATCTACAGTCGAAAGTTTGAGGAATGCTGTGCCATTGCAACAGAAATGTGTCTTTGGGTTATGGGCCGATTCGTCACAACATTTGGTATCATCAGCATTTATTTTAGGATGGACTTGTTTCTTGCAGCAAATGTGTGTAGAGGTGTTATAATGTGTGTCACCACAGCAATCTTCAGTTGTATGTTTCAGGACTGTTTTGCCATTGCAACAGAAATGTGTAGTTGGATCATAGGCCGATTCGTCACAACATTTGGTATCATCAGCAGTTATCTTTGGCTGGATTTGATTCTTGCAGCAAATGTGTGTAGAGGTGTTATAAAGTACGTCACCGCAGCAATCTACAGTCGAATGTTTGAGGAATGTTGTGCCATTGCAACAGAAATGTGTCTTTGGGTTATGGGTCGATACGTCACAACATTTGGTATCATCAGCATTTATTTTAGGATGGACTCGTTTCTTGCAGCAAATGTGTGTAGAGGTGTTATAATGTGAGTCACCACAGCAATCTTCAGTTGAATGTTTCAGGACTGTTTTGCTATTGCAACAGAAATGTGTAGTTGGGTCATAGACCGATTCGTCACAACATTTGGTATCATCGGCAGTTATCTTTGGCTGAATTTGATCCTTGCAGCAAATGTGTGTAGAGGTGTTATAAAGTACGTCACCACAGCAATCTACCGTCGAATGTTTGAGGAATGTTGTGCCATTGCAACAGAAATGTGTCTTTGGGTTATGGGCCGATTCGTCACAACATTTGGTATCATCGGCATTTATTTTAGGATGGACTTGTTTCTTGCAGCAAATGTGTGTAGAGGTGTTATAATGTGTGTCACCACAGCAATCTTCAGTTGAATGTTTGAGGAATGTTGTGCCATTGCAACAGAAATGTGTAGTTGGGTCATAGGCCGATTCGTCACAACATTTGGTATCATCAGCAGTTATCTTTGGCTGGATTTGGTTCTTGCAGCAAATGTGTGTAGAGGTGTTATAAAATACGTCTCCACAGCAATCTGCCATCGAATGTTTTAGGAATATTGTGCCATTGCAACAGAAATGTGTCTTTGGGTTATGGGCCGATTCGTCACAACATTTGGTATCATCAGCATTTATTTTAGGATGGACTTGTTTCTTGCAGCAAATGTGTGTAGAGGTGTTATAATGTGTGTCAACGCAGCAATCTTCAGTTGAATGTTTCAGGACTGTTTTGCCATTGCAACAGAAATGTGTAGTTGGGTCATAGGCCGATTCGTCACAACATTTGGTATCATCAGCAGTTATCTTTGGCTGGATTTGATTCTTGCAGCAAATGTGTGTAGAGGTGTTATAAAGTATGTCACCGCAGCAATCGTCAGTTGAATGTTTGAGGAATGTTGTGTCATTGCAACAGAAATGTGTAATTGGGTCATAGGCCGATTCGTCACAACATTTGATATCATCGGCAGTTATCTTTGGCTGGATTTGATTCTTGCAGCAAATGTGTGTAGAGGTGTTATAAAGTACGTCACCGCAGCAATCTACAGTCGAATGTTTGAGGAATGTTGTGCCATTGCAACAGAAATGTGTCTTTGGGTTATGGGTCGATACGTCACAACATTTGGTATCATCAGCATTTATTTTAGGATGGATTTGTTTCTTGCAGCAAATGTGTGTAGAGGTGTTATAATGTGTGTCACCACAGCAATCTTCAGTTGAATGTTTGAGGACTGTTTTGCCATTGCAACAGAAATGTGTCTTTGGGTTATGGGTCGATACGTCACAACATTTGGTATCATCAGCATTTATTTTAGGATGGACTTGTTTCTTGCAGCAAATGTGTGTAGAGGTGTTATAATGTGTGTCACCACAGCAATCTTCAGTTGAATGTTTGAGGACTGTTTTGCCATTGCAACAGAAATGTGTAGTTGGGTCATAGGCCGATTCGTCACAACATTTGGTATCATCGGCAGTTATCTTTGGCTGGATTTGATTCTTGCAGCAAATGTGTGTAGAGGTGTTATAAAGTACGTCACCGCAGCAATCTACCGTCGAATGTTTGAGGAATGTTGTGCCATTGCAACAGAAATGTGTCTTTGGGTTATGGGTCGATACGTCACAACATTTGGTATCATCAGCATTTATTTTAGGATGGACTTGTTTCTTGCAGCAAATGTGTGTAGAGGTGTTATAATGTGTGTCACCACAGCAATCTTCAGTTGAATGTTTGAGGAATGTTGTGCCATTGCAACAGAAATGTGTAGTTGGGTCATAGGCCGATTCGTCACAACATTTGGTATCATCAGCAGTTATCTTTGGCTGGATTTGATTCTTGCAGCAAATGTGTGTAGAGGTGTTATAAAATACGTCCACACAGCAATCTGCCATCGAATATTTTAGGAATATTGTGCCATTGCAACAGAAATGTGTCTTTGGGTTATGGACCGATTCGTCACAACATTTGGTATCATCAGCATTTATTTTAGGACGGACTTGTTTCTTGCAGCAAATGTGTGTAGAGGTGTTATAATGTGTGTCACCGCAGCAATCTTCAGTTGAATGTTTCAGGACTGTTTTGCCATTGCAACAGAAATGTGTAGTTGGGTCATAGGCCGATTCGTCACAACATTTGGTATCATCAGCAGTTATCTTTGGCTGGATTTGATTCTTGCAGCAAATGTGTGTAGAGGTGTTATAAATTATGTCACCGCAGCAATCTACAGTTGATTGTTTGAGGAATGTTGTGCCATTGCAACAGAAATGTGTCTTTGGGTTATGGGTCGATACGTCACAACATTTGGTATCATCAGCATTTATTTTAGGATGGACTTGTTTCTTGCAGCAAATGTGTGTAGAGGTGTTATAATGTGTGTCACCACAGCAATCTTCAGTTGAATGTTTGAGGAATGTTGTGCCATTGCAACAGAAATGTGTAGTTGGGTCATAGGCCGATTCGTCACAACATTTGGTATCATCGGCAGTTATCTTTGGCTGGATTTGATTCTTGCAGCAAATGTGTGTAGAGGTGTTATAAAATACGTCTCCACAGCAATCTGCCATCGAATGTTTTAGGAATATTGTGACATTGCAACAGAAATGTGTCTTTGGGTTATGGGTCGATACGTCACAACATTTGGTATCATCAGCATTTATTTTAGGATGGACTTGTTTCTTGCAGCAAATGTGTGTAGAGGTGTTAAAATGTGTGTCACCACAGCAATCTTCAGATGAATGTTTGAGGAATGTTGTGCCATTGCAACAGAAATGTGTAGTTGGGTCATAGGCCGATTCGTCACAACATTTGGTATCATCGGCAGTTATCTTTGGCTGGATTTGATTCTTGCAGCAAATGTGTGTAGAGGTGTTATAAAGTACGTCACCGCAGCAATCTACCGTCGAATGTTTGAGGAATGTTGTGCCATTGCAACAGAAATGTGTCTTTGGGTTATGGGTCGATACGTCACAACATTTGGTATCATCAGCATTTATTTTAGGATGGACTTGTTTCTTGCAGCAAATGTGTGTAGAGGTGTTATAATGTGTGTCACCACAGCAATCTTCAGTTGAATGTTTCAAGACTCTTTTGCCATTGCAACAGAAATGTGTAGTTGGGTCATAGGCCGATTCGTCACAACATTTGGTATCATCAGCAGTTATCTTTGGCTGGATTTGATTCTTGCAGCAAATGTGTGTAGAGGTGTTATAAAATACGTCCACACAGCAATCTGCCATCGAATGTTTTAGGAATATTGTGCCATTGCAACAGAAATGTGTCTTTGGGTTATGGGCCGATTCGTCACAACATTTGGTATCATCAGCATTTATTTTAGGACGGACTTGTTTCTTGCAGCAAATGTGTGTAGAGGTGTTATAATGTGTGTCACCGCAGCAATCTTCAGTTGAATGTTTCAGGACTGTTTTGCCATTGCAACAGAAATGTGTAGTTGGGTCATAGGCCGATTCGTCACAACATTTGGTATCATCAGCAGTTATCTTTGGCTGGATTTGATTCTTGCAGCAAATGTGTGTAGAGGTGTTATAATGTGTGTCACCACAGCAATCTTCAGTTGAATGTTTGAGGAATGTTGTGCCATTGCAACAGAAATGTGTCTTTGGGTTATGGGTCGATACGTCACAACATTTGGTATCATCAGCATTTATTTTAGGATGGACTTGTTTCTTGCAGCAAATGTGTGTAGAGGTGTTATAATGTGTGTCACCACAGCAATCATCAGTTGAATGTTTGAGGAATGTTGTGCCATTGCAACAGAAATGTGTAGTTGGGTCATAGGCCGATTCGTCACAACATTTGGTATCATCGGCAGTTATCTTTGGCTGGATTTGATTCTTGCAGCAAATGTGTGTAGAGGTGTTATAAAATACGTCCCCACAGCAATCTGCCATCGAATGTTTTAGGAATATTGTGTCATTGCAACAGAAATGTGTCTTTGGGTTATGGGCTGATTCGTCACAACATTTGGTATCATCAGCATTTATTTTAGGACGGACTTGTTTCTTGCAGCAAATGTGTGTAGAGGTGTTATAATGTGTGTCACCGCAGCAATCTTCAGTTGAATGTTTCAGGACTGTTTTGCCATTGCAACAGAAATGTGTAGTTGGGTCATAGGCCGATTCGTCACAACATTTGGTATCATCAGCAGTTATCTTTGGCTGGATTTGATTCTTGCAGCAAATGTGTGTAGAGGTGTTATAAATTATGTCACCGCAGCAATCTACAGTTGATTGTTTGAGGAATGTTGTGCCATTGCAACAGAAATGTGTCTTTGGGTTATGGGTCGATACGTCACAACATTTGGTATCATCAGCATTTATTTTAGGATGGACTTGTTTCTTGCAGCAAATGTGTGTAGAGGTGTTATAATGTGTGTCACCACAGCAATCTTCAGTTGAATGTTTCAGGACTGTTTTGCCATTGCAACAGAAATGTGTCTTTGGGTTATGGGCCGATTCGTCACAACATTTGGTATCATCAGCATTTATCTTTGGCTGAATTTGATCCTTACAGCAAATGTGTGTAGAGGTGTTATAAAGTATGTCACCGCAGCAATCTACAGTCGAATGTTTGAGGAATGTTGTGCCATTGCAACAGAAATGTGTCTTTGGGTTATGGGCCGATTCGTCACAACATTTGGTATCATCAGCATTTATTTTAGGATGGACTTGTTTCTTGCAGCAAATGTGTGTAGAGGTGTTATAATGTGTGTCACCGCAGCAATCTTCAGTTGAATGTTTGAGGAATGTTGTGCCATTGCAACAGAAATGTGTAGTTGGGTCATAGGCCGATTCGTCACAACATTTGGTATCATCGGCAGTTATCTTTGGCTGGATTTGATTCTTGCAGCAAATGTGTGTAGAGGTGTTATAAAGTACGTCACCGCAGCAATCTACCGTCGAATGTTTGAGGAATGTTGTGCCATTGCAACAGAAATGTGTCTTTGGGTTATGGGTCGATACGTCACAACATTTGGTATCATCAGCATTTATTTTAGGATGGACTTGTTTCTTGCAGCAAATGTGTGTAGAGGTGTTATAATGTGTGTCACCACAGCAATCTTCAGTTGAATGTTTGAGGAATGTTGTGCCATTGCAACAGAAATGTGTAGTTGGGTCATAGGCCGATTCGTCACAACATTTGGTATCATCAGCATTTATCTTTGGCTGAAATTGATCCTTACAGCAAATGTGTGTAGAGGTGTTATAAAGTATGTCACCGCAGCAATCTACAGTCGAATGTTTGAGGAATGTTGTGCCATTGCAACAGAAATGTGTCTTTGGGTTATGGGCCGATTCGTCACAACATTTGGTATCATCAGCATTTATTTTAGGATGGACTTGTTTCTTGCAGCAAATGTGTGTAGAGGTGTTATAATGTGTGTCACCACAGCAATCTTCAGTTGAATGTTTGAGGAATGTTGTGCCATTGCAACAGAAATGTGTAGTTGGGTCATAGGCCGATTCGTCACAACATTTGGTATCATCAGCAGTTATCTTTGGCTGGATTTGGTTCTTGCAGCAAATGTGTGTAGAGGTGTTATAAAATACGTCTCCACAGCAATCTGCCATCGAATGTTTTAGGAATATTGTGACATTGCAACAGAAATGTGTCTTTGGGTTATGGGCCGATTCGTCACAACATTTGGTATCATCCGCATTTATTTTAGGATGGACTTGTTTCTTGCAGCAAATGTGTGTAGAGGTGTTATAATGTGTGTCACCACAGCAATCTTCAGTTGAATGTTTGAGGAATGTTGTGCCATTGCAACAGAAATGTGTAATTGGGTCATAGGCCGATTCGTCACAACATTTGGTATCATCAGCAGTTATCTTTGGCTGGATTTGGTTCTTGCAGCAAATGTGTGTAGAGGTGTTATAAAATACGTCCCCACAGCAATCTGCCATCGAATGTTTTAGGAATATTGTGCCATTGCAACAGAAATGTGTCTTTGGGTTATGGGCCGATTCGTCACAACATTTGGTATCATCAGCATTTATTATAGGATGGACTTGTTTCTTGCAGCAAATGTGTGTAGAGGTGTTATAATGTGTGTCACCGCAGCAATCTTCAGTTGAATGTTTGAGGAATGTTGTGCCATTGCAACAGAAATGTGTAGTTGGGTCATAGGCCGATTCGTCACAACATTTGGTATCATCGGCAGTTATCTTTGGCTGGATTTGATTCTTGCAGCAAATGTGTGTAGAGGTGTTATAAAGTACGTCACCACAGCAATCTACCGTCGAATGTTTGAGGAATGTTGTGCCATTGCAACAGAAATGTGTCTTTGGGTTATGGGTCGATACGTCACAACATTTGGTATCATCAGCAGTTATATTTGGCTGGATTTGATTCTTGCAGCAAATGTGTGTAGAGGTGTTATAAAGTATGTCACCGCAGCAATCTTCAGTTGAATGTTTGAGGACTGTTTTGCCATTGCAACAGAAATGTGTAGTTGGGTCATAGGCCGATTCGTCACAACATTTGGTATCATCAGCAGTTATCTTTGGCTGGATTTGATTCTTGCAGCAAATGTGTGTAGAGGTGTTATAAAGTATGTCACCGCAGCAATCTACAGTTGAATGTTTGAGGAATGTTGTGCCATTGCAACAGAAATGTGTCTTTGGGTTATGGGCCGATTCGTCACAACATTTGGTATCATCAGCATTTATTTTAGGATGGACTTGTTTCTTGCACAATGTGTGTAGTTTAAATGTTGTCCAACAATCTTCGTTGATGGTTTGGGATTTTTGCATGCAAAGTGTGTGTTTGGGCATAGCCAGTATCATTGTATCATCAGCATATCTTGGTGGATTTGATCTTGCAGAAATGTGTGTTGGTTATAAGTAGTCACGCAGCATTACATCGATGTTTGTAGGAATGTTGTTCTTGCAACGAATTGGTGTTGGGTTATGGTGTTCGTCACCACATTTCATTAATTTTTAGGTGTTGTCCTTCAAGAAATGTGTGTAGGGGTTATAGGGTGTCACAGCAATCTTCAGTTATTTTGAGGATGTTGTGCATTGCACAGAAGTGTAGTGGGTTAGCGTTGTCACAACATGTATCGCAGTTATCTTTGTGGATTTGTTCTTGCAATGTTTAAATGTGTGTGTTAAAAGATGTCCCTTGGAATGCATGTTTAGGAATTTTGCATTGCAAAAAATGTTTGGTATGGGTTCTCAACATTGGTATCTAGATTTTTGAGGATTGTTATTGAGAATGTTGTAAGTGATAATGTTGTCACCGATCTTCAGGACGTTGAGGAATGTTGGCCATGCACAGAATTGTGTTTGGGTCATGGCCATTGTCACGAATGTTGAGTTGCATTCAGCATTGGATTTGTTTGAGAAATTGTTTATGCATAAGTGTGTACGAGATGTCATTGATGTTCAGAATTTTTCCATTCACAAATGTGGTTTTGTTATGCCGAATTGTGTCAAAATGTGGTATATAGTTACTTGCTGATTTCTTGAGAAATGTGTGAGGTGTTTCAATTGTTCACAGCAAATTGAGTTGATTTAGGAAGTTGTCCATGCAACAGAAATTGTCAGTTTTTTGGCGATTTGTCCATTGACACGCATTTTTGGTGGAGTTTATTCGCAATATTGTGTTGAGATTTGATTCAAAGTGTGTGTTGTATGCGTGCAAACTTCTGATTTGGTGTTTCTGCACAATGTGTGGGGTATAGTTGTCCAATTCGTGATTTGATTTCTTCCAAATGTGTGTGTACCCAATTCAATTTTGGTGTTGTCTGCAATGTTGTGGGTTAAGTGTCACAACTCGGATTTTGATGTATTGCAAAGTTTATGTGCAATTGTTGATTTGGTTTTCTCAGAGTGGGGTTATGTCACACATATGTGATGTTGCAGCAAATGTGTTGGGTATGGATTCACAAATTGTAATTATTGGTGATGTTTGTGGGATTAAATGTACCAATCTAGTGATGTTGAAGTGTGAAGTTTGGTAGCTCTAATTTTAATCTTTTGGTGTTTGCAGCATTGTAATTTATCACACATTGTGAATTAATTGTCTAAATTCAGCATTATTTGGCTTCTGGAATTGAATATTCAGTAGAATTGATGTTGCCATTGAAATGTCTAGTATGGTGTAACATTGGCACATCAATTATTTTGGTGGATGTTTTTCAGCAAATTGTGTAGAGGTTATAATGTTGTCACCCAGCAATCTGTGAATTTTCATTGCAACAGAATGTTTGGTATGGCGATTCGTCACAACTTGTTCATCAGCATTTTTGGATTTTCTGCAGCAATGTGGTAGGGTGTTATAGTGTACACAACACATGATTTAGATGTTTGCCATGCAACGAAATGTGTTGGATGCGATTCTCACAACATTGGTATCATGCATATTTGGTGATGTTCTTGCAGCAAATGTGTGTAGATGTTAAGTGTCACCCAGCAATCTAGTTGAATTGAGAATTGCGAATGGTTTGTAGTGTTCAACATTTGTAAGATTTTTGTGATTTTGGCAAATGTTGATGTTAATTGTGCATGCAAGAATGTTTGGGTTGGCCATTGCACAATTGTATGTTAGGCGTTGCCAAATTTGTAGGTTTGGAGTCTCAGCAATGTGTGAGTATTTCACAGAATTCTGATTGGATGTGCATTGACAATTTTGGTAGTCTGCACAATTTGTAGATTTTACGATTTTTGAGAATGGTTAGCTTAATTTGTAGCATCTCGATGTAGATGTTCATACATGTTGTCTGCATCAATGGTATATAAGTCGCGATTGATTGAGATTTGTGTAAAAAGTCGGTTAGGATTTAAATTGTCATGCAATTGTTGTTGCCATCAATGTATAGCATATATTGTTTAGATGTTGATGAAATGGTGTCAGCATTCATATGTTTAGATTTTTGCATTGACAGATGTGTGAAGGGTGTCCACAGTCATCAGTTTGTATTGATTGCACAAATGTTGTAGGGGATTACACTGATCAGATTTGAGGATTTCTTGCAAAATGTGTTGGTATGGGTGCAATTGTAATGATTTGATGACTGTTTGGAAGGGAGTAATTGTTCCAGTATTATGTGTTGGATTTTATTCACGAGTTGTAAGCGTTAATTTGTTCACAATTCTTTGGTTTTCCACAAATGTTGTAGTTTAACTTCAGCAATTCAGATTTAGTGTATCACAATGATTGGGTTGTTCAAATTGTTCAGCGTTTAACTTGTTCTAGCATTGTTGAGTGTTATAATTCACGCAGCAATCTCTAATTTTAGTTTTGCCTGCAACGAATGGTGGTTAGGCGTCTCCAATTGTCACAGCTATTGGCTGATTCTTGCACAATGTGTAAGGTGTTAATGTCAGCACAGTGAGGTGCCATTGCAAAAATGTGTTGTTGCGTTCAAAATTTGTATCTCATTTTGGTGTTGCGCATGGAGTTATAATTCAGCATGATTGGAATGTGTTGGGTTCAATGTAGTATAGTATGTTGATTTAGTTTTAAGGTAATTCAGAATTAGAATGTGCCATGCAAATTGTTGGTCTAGCATTCGTCACATGTCATCAATTCTTGTTGTTCTGCCATGTGTAATTATAGTCACATCATGATTGATGTGTGATCTATGCTGCACTGTCCACTTTATATTTTGCATGTTGTGTAAGTGTAATAGGAATTTGAAAGTTCCATGAGTGGTCATGTTCACAACATGGTCAGTTCTTGATTGTTGGTGTAGTGTATGTCGTTTAATTCAATTTGATGGGTCACATGTAAGTTTGCGTTTTGCTGTTAGATTGTGAAGTAGGAGTTGTGAGATGTTTCAGTTTTGCTCCATTGTCGATGTGATTTAAATGTGAGATAGTGTCACAGCAATCTTCAGTTGAATGTTTGAGGAATGTTGTGCCATTGCAACAGAAATGTGTAGTTGGGTCATAGGCCGATTCGTCACAACATTTGGTATCATCAGCAGTTATCTTTGGCTGGATTTGATTCTTGCAGCAAATGTGTGTAGAGGTGTTATAAAGTATGTCACCGCAGCAATCTACAGTCGAATGTTTGAGGAATGTTGTGCCATTGCAACAGAAATGTGTCTTTGGGTTATGGGCCGATTCGTCACAACATTTGGTATCATCAGCATTTATTTTAGGATGGACTTGTTTCTTGCAGCAAATGTGTGTAGAGGTGTTATAATGTGTGTCACCACAGCAATCTTCAGTTGAATGTTTGAGGACTGTTTTGCCATTGCAACAGAAATGTGTAGTTGGGTCATAGGCCGATTCGTCACAACATTTGGTATCATCAGCAGTTATCTTTGGCTGGATTTGATTCTTGCAGCAAATGTGTGTAGAGGTGTTATAAAGTATGTCACCGCAGCAATCTACAGTCGAATGTTTGAGGAATGTTGTGCCATTGCAACAGAAATGTGTCTTTGGGTTATGGGCCGATTCGTCACAACATTTGGTATCATCAGCATTTATTTTAGGATGGACTTGTTTCTTGCAGCAAATGTGTGTAGAGGTGTTATAATGTGTGTCACCACAGCAATCTTCAGTTGAATGTTTGAGGAATGTTTTGCCATTGCAACAGAAATGTGTAGTTGGGTCATAGGCCGATTCGTCACAACATTTGGTATCATCAGCAGTTATCTTTGGCTGGATTTGATTCTTGCAGCAAATGTGTGTAGAGGTGTTATAAAGTATGTCACCGCAGCAATCTACAGTTGATTGTTCAATGTGTCTTTGGGTTATGGGCCGATTCGTCACAACATTTGGTATCATCAGCATTTATTTTAGGATGGACTTGTTTCTTGCAGCAAATGTGTGTAGAGGTGTTATAATGTGTGTCACCACAGCAATCTTCAGTTGAATGTTTGAGGAATGTTTTGCCATTGCAACAGATATGTGTAGTTGGGTCATAGGCCGATTCGTCACAACATTTGGTATCATCAGCAGTTATCTTTGGCTGGATTTGATTCTTGCAGCAAATGTGTGTAGAGGTGTTATAAAGTATGTCACCGCAGCAATCTACAGTCGAATGTTTGAGGAATGTTGTGCCATTGCAACAGAAATGTGTCTTTGGGTTATGGGCCGATTCGTCACAACATTTGGTATCATTAGCATTTATTTTAGGATGGACTTGTTTCTTGCAGCAAATGTGTGTAGAGGTGTTATAATGTGTGTCACCACAGCAATCTTCAGTTGAATGTTTGAGGAATGTTGTGCCATTGCAACAGAAATGTGTAGTTGGGTCATAGGCCGATTCGTCACAACATTTGGTATCATCGGCAGTTATCTTTGGCTGGATTTGATTCTTGCAGCAAATGTGTGTAGAGGTGTTATAATGTGTGTCACCACAGCAATCTTCAGTTGAATGTTTGAGGACTGTTTTGCCATTGCCACAGAAATGTGTAGTTGGGTCATAGGCCGATTCGTCACAACATTTGGTATCATCAGCAGTTATCTTTGGCTGGATTTGATTCTTGCAGCAAATGTGTGTAGAGGTGTTATAAAGTATGTCACCGCAGCAATCTACAGTTGAATGTTTGAGGAATGTTGTGCCATTGCAACAGAAATGTGTCTTTGGGTTATGGGTCGATACGTCACAACATTTGGTATCATCAGCATTTATTTTAGGATGGACTTGTTTCTTGCAGCAAATGTGTGTAGAGGTGTTATAATGTGTGTCACCACAGCAATCTTCAGTTGAATGTTTGAGGACTGTTTTGCCATTGCAACAGAAATGTGTAGTTGGGTCATAGGCCGATTCGTCACAACATTTGGTATCATCAGCAGTTATCTTTGGCTGGATTTGATTCTTGCAGCAAATGTGTGTAGAGGTGTTATAAAGTATGTCACCGCAGCAATCTACAGTTGAATGTTTGAGGAATGTTGTGCCATTGCAACAGAAATGTGTAGTTGGGTCATAGGCCGATTCGTCACAACATTTGGTATCATCGGCAGTTATCTTTGGCTGGATTTGATTCTTGCAGCATATGTGTGTAGAGGTGTTATAATGTGTGTCACCACAGCAATCTTCAGTTGAATGTTTCAAGACTCTTTTGCCATTGCAACAGAAATGTGTAGTTGGGTCATAGGCCGATTCGTCACAACATTTGGTATCATCAGCAGTTATCTTTGGCTGGATTTGATTCTTGCAGCAAATGTGTGTAGAGGTGTTATAAAGTATGTCACCGCAGCAATCTACCGTCGAATGTTTGAGGAATGTTGTGCCATTGCAACAGAAATGTGTCTTTGGGTTATGGGCCGATTCGTCACAACATTTGGTATCATCAGCATTTATTTTAGGATGGACTTGTTTCTTGCAGCAAATGTGTGTAGAGGTGTTATAATGTGTGTCACCGCAGCAATCTTCAGTTGAATGTTTGAGGAATGTTGTGCCATTGCAACAGAAATGTGTAGTTGGGTCATAGGCCGTTTCTTCACAACATTTTGTATGATCATCAGCTATCTTTGGCTCTACTTGATTCTTACAGCAAATGTGTGTAGTGGTGTTATAAAGTACGTCATCGCAGCAATCTACAATGAAATCTGTAAGGTATGTTATGCCATTGCAACAGAAATGTGCAGTTGGGTCATAGGCCGTTTCTTCACAACATTTTGTATCATCAGCAGCTATCTTTGGCTGTACCTGATTCTTGCAGCAAATGTGTGTAGATGTGTTATAAAATACATCATCGCAGCAATCTACAATGAAATCTGTAAGGTATGTTGTGCCATTGCAACAGAAATGTGTAGTTGGGTCATAGGCCGTTTCTTCACAACATTTTGTATCATCAGCAGCTATCTTTGGCTGTACCTGATTCTTGCAGCAAATTTGTGTAGAGGTGTTATAAAATACGTCATCGCAGCAATCTACCGTCGAATGTTTGAGGAATGTTGTGCCATTGCAACAGAAATGTGTAGTTGGTTCATAGGCCGTGTCTTCACAACATTTGGTATCATCAGCAGTTATCTTTGGCTGTACCTGATTCTTACAGCAAATGTGCGTAGAGGTGTTATAAAATACGTCATCGCAGCAATCTACAGTGAAATCTGTGAGGAATGTTGTGCCATTGCAACAGAAATGTGTAGTTGGGTCATAGACCGTGTCTTCACAACATTTGGTATCATCAGCAGCTATCTTTGGCTGTACCTGATTCTTGCAGCAAATTTGTGTAGAGGTGTTATAATGTGTGTCACTACAGCAATCTTCAGTTGAATGTTTGAGGAATGTTGTGTCATTGCAACAGAAATGTGTAGTTGTGTCATAGGCCGATTCGTCACAACATTTTGTATCATCAGCAGCTATCTTTGGCTGTACCTGATTCTTGCAGCAAATTTGTGTAAAGGTGTTATAAAATACGTCATCGCAGCAATCTACAGTGAAATCTGTGAGGAATGTTGTGCCATTGCAACATAAATGTGTATTTGGGTCATAGGCCGTGTCTTCACAACATTTTGTATCATCATCAGCTATCTTTGGCTCTACTTGATTCTTACAGCAAATGTGTGTGGAGTTGTTATAAAATACGTCATTGCAGCAATCTACAGTCGAATGTTTGAGGAATGTTGTGCCATTGCAACAGAAATGTGTAGTTGGGTCATAGGCCGTGTCTTCACAACATTGCGTATCATCAGCTGCACCAACTATCTTTTGTTGAATGTGATGTTTGCAGCAGATGTGTGTTGATGTGTTATATGTTTTTTCGATACAGCAGTCTAATATATTGTTTCTGAGAATTATTATGGAATTGCAACAAAATTGTTTGGCTGGGTCGTATGCTAATTTGTTACAGCATTTTGTGTTTTCATTAGCTGTCTTTTGCACGCTTGTATTGTTGCAGCAAATGTTGGTTGTCGTATTATATGGTTCTTCGTTGCAGCAGTGAATCATTGAGTTTGTTTGAAGTATTGTTTGATTACAGCAGAGATGTGTTGTTGGGTCAAATGCGTTCTTTCCACAGCATTGTGTTGCATCGGCAGCTGACTTTTGGTTGACTTCACCTTGGCAGCAAATGTGTGTTGAGATAGTATAACTTTTGTCAACGCAACAACTTTCTGCAGCCGGAGAGTAGTATGATCCACCACAACATTGTGCATCAGCTGTTTGTTTTTGTATGACTTGATCCATGCAACATAAGTGCGATTGAATGTTATAAGTTGTATGTGAACAGCACGCATGATTTTCATTCATGCTATTAACTGTCCCGTGGCAACATATATGAGTGTTTATGTTGTATTTTTCAGCACCACAACAGGCAAAGTTTTCATTGGGAATATTACACGCTGGAAAACAGAGATAGTGCATTCTACTAGTGAATTAAGGATATGTTCGGTCGTAAAATTTCTCTGTTAAGTATTATTTACTTCTTGCGCTGAATTTCTTTGTGGTCAGCGAGGTATTTTGACCTTTAAAACATGACATATTAGTCATATAAATATTTTGCGTATTTCTTATCATTACCTTACATTTAATATGCTTCCTGTTTTAGCATAAAATTTCCTATAGAAAGATGAAGGTAAAAGAAAATACTTTTATGAATGATGTTGTTTTCGTCAATATAATTAATTTGAATGTTAGCATCTATATTTCCTACATAGTTTGTTTAACATTATGTTCCTACAAACATTATATTCTATCTTTAAAATGCTCCAAACATCGAATTCCAGCTTGCTATGCTCAAAGACGCAAAATAAATAATTATTACGTACTTAAGTAAGTCGCAATGTTGTCAATATCACAAAGGTTTTTGAGAAATTTTTTTCCTACGCTGCACAATATATATCTGGTTCTTGCCGACGCAACGAGACTATTAAGGCCTCTTCGTCATACAGAATTTTAATGATTACTTCCTTATACATTTATTCCAACAAGAATTACTCCCCTTGGATATTCTTATAAATGAGCAAGGAATGTAACGGCTGTTAAAAGATGCTTTCTTATTTGGCCGAGCTTTGAATAAAATTATATATATATATATATATATATATATATATATATATATATATATATATATATATATATATATATATATATATATATATATATATATATATATATATTGTTTAATAATAATTTCTCAACAACTAATGCTGATATGTTGTTGTACTTTTCCCCAGGATTTTCAGATTTAATTCTGGTTTATTTGATATAAATGCAAGTTAATGGTCAGTGGCATGTACTAGGCACATATAAAAGGATGTGTGCATCATTATATAAAAACCTTACAAGATTTTAGCGGCAGATTTATATTATATTCATGGGGTTCAGCCTGATACCCACATTTCTAGGTCAAACAGAAGACACTGCATGACAAAACTAATCATTCACACCCACATTTCCAGTTCAAATAGCATAGACACAGCAGGACAAAACTAATCACCCAGAAAAACGATTATTGAAATTATGTCTTTCGTATTACTTTCTCGTCATATACCTCTGCAATTGGCTTCCATACTAGTCATCTATGATTCAAGGTTGGTGAATTTCCTACCAGCAGTTTAAGTCAATTACTACTTTGTACAGTAATTAAATTAGGTAGCATACCAATTATATTGCTGGACACTAGTGGACCATAACATTATAAACGCTTCACTGCTGTATGTCCATGTCCTTTCCGACAGGACTTGAACACTTGGGGGTAGAATTTACCATAACACCCACGAGATCATATTGTTAATGCTCAGACAGTTGTTTTTTTTCTACCAAGTTAGGGGAAGTTTTCACTAAATATTTAGCGATGCTGCTTAAATATGTATATAATTTGTACCATATATCGTTGACTTCATCGATGCTTAACTATTAAACAGTAGAAGCACACTCGATGAGCCAACTGTTAGTATAGATTTAATAAAAAGTAAGCGTTAAGGACACTTGCATTAAATTTGACATCAAAATTTACTTAACCCGTCGTTGTAAGAAGCTTAGATTATAACAAACCTAATGTATGCTGCTTTTTGTCCGTTTTTAGCTTTGTTAGATTTTAGCCATTACGGAAAGTAGTAAATAGTTTTCCATAAGAGTAATTCGCCAATTACTGAGAGCAGGGGTCATAACGTACAGTATTTACGGAAGTGGTTTTCTTTTTATTATTAGTTTTTTACATTTTTTTTACTGGTTTCCTGGCTAAATTGGCAAGACAATAACATAGACCGGTAACTTGTAAAATCAGTTTTTCCCGATTACTAAGTCATTTAGCAAAGTAGATAGTAGAGACTGAACGAAGCAGGAAACCAGACAAATGGGAGAAGTGCATCATGCGGAAACGTTGAGAGATTCAGTACTTTCACAAATATGGATAATGCCAGTTTTCCGCGGTCTTCCGAAAATTTTAAGTATGACGCAATTGTCAGTGAACGAGGCTTTGTGCTAATATGGATTTGGTTCGTAGAATGGCGTTTCTCGAATTCCTTAATATAAGAAATTATCGGGATATTCTCATGTATATGTTTCATAATTTGAGATTGGAATAATTTTATGTATTAGGCATTTGGGCCATGTTTTGCTGTACGTTGTATGAAGTACCGATGCACGGCTTAGATAAGCATACTAATTATCCGAACGTGAAGCGAAAGAAAAAAACATGCAAGTGTGAAATTAGCTTTTCTTGAATGCTATTTTAAGTATTATTGGGTTTAAGAATCATTCAACAGAAAACTGTTGATGTCCTTGGAAAAATGAGAAATAGCAACATCGAACCAGTCTTATGGAAGAGTTCTACATGTAATTGTTTCGCTCGGTAGTGAGCTATAGCTAGCCATTTCCATAATAATATTCAGTTCATGTATAGGGCACCAAGTCGTCCAGCAGAGTCACGTTTATTGTTGTTGTTATTGGTAATTATAGTCGCATATGCAAGTGCATTAGCCTGACGACTGCTATAGCCTCTAGAGAGACCAGAGACCCCACCAGAAGGGTGGGACTCCATTAATCCCCCATACGATTGACTGTCGGCCGGGGCCCACATTGAGGCACTCGGCCCAGGGCTGGGCCTTATCGCTACTGACTAGACCTAAAGACCTTGACATTCACATGATCCGCAGAGGAAAAACACCACCCAAGCCAGCAGCACGAAGAAGAGCACAAGGAGAGCCACCACCCCAGCGAGAACCGCATGTTTTTTAGCTGGTCTTTACCCTTTTGTAAGGAATGTCTGGAGTATGAAACAACAACGTTTAAAATAAACAGGTCACGCGTAACATGGCCCTAAAGAGGCCGCTTCTGTTCCCTTTTGTAATCGTGGGTCTTCTCATGCTGGCTCGAACGTAAGAATTACGACAAATATTTGTTTTTTGGGGGTTTCCAGGAGGTGGGTGAGTTGGGGGATGACATCTGAACTGGTACAAGTAGGCCAAATTAGTTGAATATAAATCAAGAATTTGGAACAAAATGGAATAGAAAATGAAAAGCATTGAAAACAAAGTTAGATGAAACTTGTATACGACACTGGTGTGACTAAAAAGAGGATCAAAAGTCCTAGGAACTAACGTTAGCCACGATTTATCTATGCATTTACGTTTGTAAATAACAGTTCTTCAATGAAATCGGACAAAATATAGCAGTGATTTATAAATAAGAAGAAAAAATGAAACAAATGACAAATACATATGACAAGAAGACAGGTGAGCCAAAAAGAAGAAAAAAAAACTTCCTGCACACTTACGAGGATTCACTGCCAGAGCGATGGATGCTAGGGTGAGAAGCATCAGCTCCCAAAATGTGCTCATTGTCCTGTGACGCTGCATTTTCACAAAATCACACAGCTTCTCTCTAAAACTGGTTTTCACGAAGTATATCAAGCATATCTTGGTAGTCAACACACCAATCAGATTTGCTTCTGGGAGAAAACAAGTTTATAAATCTATTCTATTCATCTCACTAATGTTCATCTATTACGAGAAAAGGCATGTAATACAGTCTATAAAACCAGCTGTCATACATTTTATTATTATAAACATGCAATTACACTCTTAAAATGTTCGCTAGACGAAAGCTATTAGATTTATTGAATACACAGATTTCCTTTTTCGGTACTAATTTCTTCTTATAATTGCATATAATATTTTGTATAATTCACACATAAGTAAGGACAACTGTTGCGCTTATCAATAAAAGGCGTCTCGTCTGATTTAAAGTACCCCAATTCAAAGCTGTCTCTGGTCATTAATTATGTTATAATTGCCTTTAATGTACATTCAACGTTCTTAGCACTAAAGGTGTAACCACACACACACACACACACACACACACACACACACACACACATTAGGTACATATCAAGGACTCTGGTATGGAACCCCCTAAAGAAGACATTTGTTCTAGTTAGAGTGAAAAAGTTTCTGGCAGTATATTTATAGCGAATGGTGGAGTATTGAAAAGGGAATTGCATAATTAATCCTAAGAAATATGAAATTTAGCAACGCAAGCGAGGACGCACACGTTTACACAGATAGTATTTAAATTCTAAGAACACGTAACAATTGACCAAAACATGAAAACTGTAGGCAATGGACATCATGGACAGTTAGAACTCCCATGATATTGTACAATGAAAATGGTAACATGCACTACTAGGCCGTACTTGACCCCAACATATTTCACGAAATTTTAAACCATACAATTTTTTAATCTTAAGCTTTTTTTTTCTTTGCTTGGGGGTTTTGTGGTGTTTTCCCTTTTTTAATGTTTGTTCCGCTTTTAAATGAATTACTTTCTTCATAGTGTTTATTGTATATAAAGTTTATTTATTAAATTCGACCTTAGTATCATACACTTTTACAGCATTGGTCTGTATTATACATAAAACGAAAGACGCACATAATAATTTTTAAAAACACGAAGGCTATGGATAGGAGTACGTCATGGATACAGGAAATCTTTACACAAAATGAATTAATAATACAAACCAGGAATCCACGTAAAGGTTGATAAAAACAGAAATTGTGGACAATGTTACCGAAGACATTTTTTACACAGACTGAATGAACTGTCAATACAAACGAGAAACGCACGTAAATATTGATAAATACAAAGAGACTGTGGACAATGACATAATTGATACACAATACAGGCTTACGCCGATAGAATTAACTATCTACATAAATGGACGCGCACAATTTTTGACAAAGTCATGGAGAATGTGACATTGGTATCGCAAAGATATTAAGAACATGTTTACACATGGGCTTTCAATACAAACCAAAGACGTACATAACTGTAAAAAATGGAGACCGTGGACAGTGGCATATCATGGGCTAAGTGGACTTGCAAAATCATACTAAAGACGAAAAATATAAAGTCGTACATAAACATTTTAGACTCAGAAGGTTAGTGCAGTCAGATGTTGATGTATCGCAATATGTCACTCAAACTAACACGTGCCGATATCTATCGAACAGCGATCAATAGCCGCTTTAGGAAAAGATGGCTACGAAGTTACGTATGAGTTACAGTCTGGTCAATCTGGTTAGAGAAGCTGTACTTATCCATTACAATATACACAACAATGTGTCATTCTTGTGCAAGGGAGCATGTCCAAAAGAAAAAATAGGCTATCGGAGGGTGCTCAGTTTTTATCATCAAGTATATCTCTAATGAAATGAAAATAAAAAACGTGGAAAACGAAAATCGTACTTACGCGCGCATATGCCAATGGACGAGTTGCACGATATTGTCATCTGCAGCAGACATTTTGATACTTGAGATGAAATAAATCTGCCAAAGATATTTCAGAAGAAAATTGGAAATGAAAATTGTGTGGCTACATGCAAGTTCAGCTGGGATTTGTTTTAGGAATGCAGTAAATCTCTACAAACTCCTGCCTTGGCCATTAAGCCAACCAGCTAGCAAAGAGATTTCCATTTGCCAGACAGTTTATAGATGAAACTGATCAATCTTAAAACATCCCTTTCTAGATCACCAAACTTGTAAGTCAAAAAGAGTGACATGATATTTATATTGTTTCTATTTAATTTGTAAATATTGGTAGAATCCGTAACGGGATGCATATACATTTAATTTTGGCCTATTGCCAATAGTTAGGGACTGATTAATTATTGTTCAGACCTAGATGTTATTTTCTACCTTTTTCTCAATATACATTTGTTGTTTGTTTTTTCTCCAAGATAATATTATCGAATTAGAATTTGCAAATTATACTAAGTACACCGCTTTTAGAATGTGAGAACAAAATATTCTTCTTCAAGAAACATATTGCTATAGGATGAGAACTGGTCGGTCCCTTTCATTACTGATTTACTTGTTTGTTTCACCAAGCTGATGATGATGATAATGATGATCATAAACGACGATGATATCATTATGGTGGTAGCAGAATCAACTAGTAATTATGTTCTGCACAATACTCTGTCAACTTGTCCTTCAATACGTTTGCAATATCGTGTTAGATTTACTGTCATGTTGATTGTTCACTATATAGTGCCTGTAGGAGATACTCGAATTTGACGTGATGACGCCGGGACATAATTTATTACGGCCATACTGTCGCTGACACAGGTGTAAGCATTCGTGTTTTGCAAGCGCATTGACATATTAACATTAATTTGCATTTGATAAATGCGAAAATAAAATACTTTTATTTCATATGATATTTTTTGTGAATGAGTAGGTCGTGGTTATATGTATTTTCTGTAGCATGGTCAGCTATGGTCTGATTTCTACTCCTTGGACGAATTCTTGGTCCTTTCCAGAATGAAAGGATGATGGTATTACGATTACCTCAACATCATTGCTACTTTTTACAGCAAAACGGCATCTTGCTTGTTCCATATTTTTACATACATGGATTGCATAAATAAACAGATGTATCCAAAGGTCTTGTGTGATATTTCTAGAGTGTTTAGATTGACACTATCAATCTATGGTACAAAATATGCAACCATAATGTCATCCATGATATCTGGTATATCAGGCTGATTCATTTTTGTTATTACTACTGCGTTAATTTTCTATTTGGATTGTATTGTTTATTTTTTAAAAAAGATATTTATTAAAAGCGATGTTTGTTCAGTTTGTTTGTTCAGTCTTACCTGATTATGGAATGCACATCTTTGACAATGCAACAACACAACACAACACAACACAACACAACACAACACAACACAACACAACACAACACAACACAACACAACACAACACAACACAACACAACACAACACAACACAACACAACACAACACAACACAATACAATACAATACAATACAATACAATACAATACAATACAATTTTTATTTAGTATTTCAGGCCACCGGCCCATGATACATAACATACATATTATAACGATGGAACAGAACGCCCACAGTCTGTAATATACAAAACATATATTGATTTTATCATAGTACAAACAAATTCTTCCAATAAAGCCATAGTACATGCAAGTATCTAGACTAGTCAAAGCAATGCGGTTAACAGCGCAAATAAAGTTAACAAAGTTTATGAATAATCTGTTCTTAAATCACTTTTTACGTGAATACATTTAATACTTTTCCATAAAATCGTTTTATACGTTTCATACTAAAAAGTGACGTTAAGCGTGTGAAAGCCTTAAACACTTTTCACGATATAGGCACATTCTATTAGATATATCCAAACCACAAAGTCGACCTGTCTTTTTCACTAAATTATGACTGGAACTTGTAACTCTATCAAATGCATTTCTAAATTTTAATGTAAGTTTTATAGAAGAAACAGTTCGAGATTTAATAAAGATTTGAAATTTCCTCGAGTTGAACCCATAACTACACTATGCCATGTCTATATCATAGAATCATTAAAAAAAAATTAACATCTCCAACACTTCGCTAAATCTTTACGAAATCACACCCACCTGAACATAATTTTTTTCACACAATTATATGAATACCTATTTTAATTCACTTGAAGTGATCATATCCAAACTTTAACACATCATGTAAAATGCGTAACACATAGTTGGTTGTAACGCATGACTACAAATTAGCATACATTACTTTAAATATACACATGAATTTTCACAAATATGGCATCTAAAGATTTTACCACCACCCATCCTCCAATCGACCGCCCATCTGTGGCAAACACATCTGTACAGTTGGTTGTAGAATAAAATATATTATCTGATTTCGTATTCTGCATTTGCAAAATCCCGATTTGGAATCCTTGTTTTCAGCAAATTTAAATCAAAGTGATTATTTGACATAACATAGTGTGTGTATGTGTTTTTTTAAAACAATTTTGAAGTCATCTCGCTACGATATCTGTTATGTGGCAGTCTATTGTGATGTCTAGCACTGGGGTACCATGCCGCAGACACGTGACATCATGTCCCACCCAGTCACATTATCCTGACATCAGGCCGAGCAGTTCTAGCACTAACGTTTTCGTGCTGAGTGCCAAGCGAGGCAGCTGCTTTGAAGATTTTGATATGACTCGGCCTGGGATCAAACCTGCGACCTCCCGCATCCGAGGAGGACTCTACAACCACTTAGGTCACCGTAACGGTCTGAAGATTTAAAGTCTTTAGTGGAACTAATGTCTACCTTAGCAATAACTGTCGGTTTTCCAATGTAGACTTCCATAGCGTCGAAATTAGTGAAGATGTTAACAGGTAGGATGCCAGCAGTTTTCCAGAATACCATCTTCTGAATCTGCAAAGAAAGTTCGCAGACGTTGAACAATAAAAACCAAATTTAAAAAACAAACAAACAAAGGGCTGAAATGTCTGAATGGAGTAGAAAAAAGAGTGGCATTTTAGTTTCGTCTTCGTGTCCTTCCATCTTTACGTCGGTCTTAACGTTCCATATTAACCCCAACACTTTTTACCGTTCAAGCATTACGTGTGTTAGTACTGATTCATCTCCAAAAACATTCCCTACAGGGATAAGCATAATGTATATAATATCAATATAACAATATAGACTACACATATACGAGTCATAACTGCCGATACTAATATTGCAACAAGTTCTACAGGAGAAATTCAATCAACGTGTGTGGTATTTACTTTTTGCACTCTTACATCCAGTATTCTCAATTAATTATGAAATCTACTAAACGTCAATCAATAATTAATATATATATATATATATATATATATATATATATATATATATATATATATATATATATATATATATGTATATATATATATATATATATATATATATATATATATATATATATATATATATATATATATATATATATATATATATATATATATATATATATATATATATATGAATATGTTGCTTTATAATCTTTTATAATATTTATTTTTTTACTATCTTTCACTCAGACAAACTGTATATGTGTATGTCCCGTTCATCGTCCATTTTTATACGTTGACCGTCAATTACAAACTGTATATGTGTATGTCCCGTTCATCGTCCATTTTTATACGTTGACCGTCAATTACCAGAATTAATTTGTACTCAGAAACGGTAAATTGTTGTGCCCAGTTGTTAATAACAAGCACATCTACTTTATTCGAGTCACTTTAGCTCTCCCCTGTTGCTTCATCGATGTAGGGTAGTCCCCTCCCTCATTTTGTCGGAAGCGACTCATAGAGAGATGAGCAGCAGTGGTTTAGTAATTGACATGATGGACTTACGACCAAAAGGATGCTGGCTCGAATCCTATCATTCGATCAGATCAGATCAACTACTGTGATATTTCGTTGGACAAAGCACTTTACTCAAATTGCCTCAGGACTAAGTAGATATTGCGATGTTGTGCCATAAAACACTCAATCACATCCAATTAATTTTTGATTTGGAATGTGTTTTATAAATGCTTCAAAATAAGTAGGGGATAATCTCCGTCTCTCTATCCATAACGCTGTTTCCTTTTTAACATATTGGTGGAAAATTAATATTCTGTATAGCACTCTCTCTCTCTCTCTCTCTCTCTCTCTCTCTCTCTCTCTCTCTCTCTCTCTCTCTCTCTCTCTCTCTCTCTCTCTCTCTCACACACACACACACACACACACACACACACACACACAGCTGACACACAAACCCTAGTTCAGGAAGATTAATATCTCTCCCTAACTGGCTTTTTATTATCCTGATAAAAATGCTGTACATACTAACACATATCATGCATAAACACAGGACAGAACTGGTGCTGTTACTTGTTAGTAAAGAATATAAGTGTATAGAATATTTAAAACCTATTTATTTGAATGAGAGACTCAGATTAGAAGATGATTCCACTATTTTGTAATCTCCTTTTTTTTATTTTTTTTTTTTAAAAAAAAAGCAGTAATAGTCCATATTCTACTCCATTCTGGTCAGGTGACAAGTTGTCAAATGAGTGAAGGTGACATAGTGTATTATTGTATTTAGTAAGATGAGATATATTTTTTAGAATAATATTGAGTAGAATTGATTAACTTCAGAGATAATTTTGATAAATCTCAAGCTTACACGATAAATCAGCAGTAAGAATCTTGATATATAGTGAAAAAGTGGTTGCCTGAAGTATTTTTTTTACACATATTTGACAGCCTTTTATACCTTTTCCTTGGGTATCGCCATAAAATTCATTAAAGAAAAGCCTGAGATCAACATTTAGAAACACATTAGGGTGAAAAATAACCTTGATAGCAATCTCGTGATTTGAACTGCCGCACCTAAATAAAACTGGACAATTTTTTTCAGAAATTATAACTAAATTTAAAGATGTTCACATAGTTAATTTAAATACATGAAAAGTCATACAGAATGTGCTCCTGAGGATATAATTCTTTTTGTCTCTAGTCATTATTTAGTGATATTCAGTTATTGCATCTAATCACTTTTGGTGATTTTTAGTTACTGTATATAGTCATTATTTGGTGTTATTTAGTTATTGCTTAAAATCATTATTGGTGATATTTGGTTTTTGCATATGATAATTATTTATTGAAATATAGTTATTGCATATAGTCATTATTTGGTGATATGTAAATGCATTCGGTGATTTTTAGTTATTGCATAAAATCATAATTGGTGATATTTAGCTATTGCATTCAGTCATTATTTATCAATATGTAGTTGTTGCATATAGTCATTATTTGGTGTATTTGATTATGGCATGAAGACATTATTTGGTGATATTTAGTAATTGCTTAGAGTCATTATTTGCAGGCATGATTTTTCTGTTTTAAAGCAGAATTACGCTTTTCTCCTGACTTGAATCGGATTTGTCTTGACATAGTCCGCTTTTTTTTTTATGTCATCTCTGATCCAGTTTTTTTTTAACGGCTTGTCCCAGTCCCATTCAGCTATGACTCTTGTTAAGGTCTCACTGGATAGTTTCGTATTTTGACACCCCCCTAATTTTTAAGGTAGAAGGCATGAGCCTGATTATCACAACCCTAGCATTTATAAACTCACACATAAGCTAAATCTGTAATGTGGTTTACATTTACTTTGAGTTAGGCTTGTAAATGGGTTGCCTTGTTGGTGACTGCCTGTCACAGTTAGACCAGCACTGGAGATCAAATGCGTAACTTAGTCTGCAAATGTGCATCCGACTTGGCTTACGTATTTACATGTGTCTGCTTCAGAGGTAAATATCTAAAAATCTACATGGTTGAGGGGTGATGAAAAGTATGTTAATTTGTTATAGTACTAGTGAACTTTCAAGATCAATAAGGTACATACTGACTCTGTGAGCCTGCTTCTCACAGGAACAGGTTGAAAATAGCTCTTTTCTGTCAAAAATGAATGTAAAAAAGAGGGGTTGGTGGTAGTATAGGTTCAGTATCAAAACCACCAGTTGCATAAGGAATTAACCTTAATACCTTAGTCAGAATCTTACAAGCATCCTTTCAACAAAAATCATTAGTTAGTTTTTATTTGTATCTTTATTGTAAAATTATGATCATTTTTCTGCAATAGGTCATTGTCGGATGAAAATTTGGCAAAACAACTGTCCGGTGAGACCTAAATATTTGTTTCTTATTAGTTAGCACACGCCTCTAGTAAAGAGTATTCTGATTGGTCAAAAATTTAAATTCATCCAATGAATCTTCGTGTAACGGAAACTGATGGCAGTGGAAGGAAGCGGCTTGCTTGCAGAACATGGTGTTTGACGTTGTTGAGAGAGACGTTTAAATAAAGGTTTAAGGTATGGAAATGTGAATGAATAGAGCGAAGAGTTGACGGAAATTTAGTAGGTCATTTTATAAAAAAACTGAAAACTAGTGGACTAGCATTTTGTGGGCGCTGCAAGAAAGGTCTGAATTACGGTACTGCCAAGGGACAAGATACTGCCGTTTTATTTCTCGCTCTCATGAGCGTTTTTTTTATGTTTTTGCATGAATATAATTTTGCAAGGCGAGTTTCCTATATTCCAGTTAAGAAAATAATTTCCAGCTGTAAAGGTAAGAAAAATATTACTATTGAACTTGTGACCTAAATTCGATTATATAAACATGGAGGGGGGGCTTACCTTATACTATAAACAAAGGAGTCTGCAGTTTTATCAATAAAGCACGACGACATTACTGAAAACATTAAATCACCTTAACGGTATTTTTTTTTTTTAAAAAAAGGAATGCAAGCGTGACCACCACCCTCCGCTCGATTAGAATTTTCTCACGCGTCTTTTATAAGTGTCACTTCCGTAGTTAACAGACAATTTGACTTGGGGTGTCTCAGATCCATGCATACATTTCAATTTAAACGCTGTAAAAACTTATTTCCCATAAATGTATCCTCCAAAGAATAAAATATTCATTTGAAAGCAATTGTATAATACAGGTGCATCTAAACGCCTAGCTACAATGTCGTAGCCTCAACTTGTTTTGTTGTGGTTGAGGCTATGAACTGATCCCATATCATGTAATGGAGCAAAAAATATCCTCACCTAAGTCACAAACATAAATAGTTTAGAAATCTACTAAATAAGTTTAATCGTTTTGTCAAATAAGTTTGGCTTTTTTTGAATTTATTAACCCCTTACATGGTAAAATAAATTGGCGTAGTTAACCTCACTGTGTCCACCATGACAGATAATGCAAGACTCTCGCCTTGACCCCTTTTCTACATAAGGCTTGCCAGACTATATATGGATATTCTACGCAATGGTATTATTTGTTGAATGACTTAACGCGAGATGTAGAATGGATACTTGCATAAATTGCGAAATACAGTTTTGTTGAGAAAATAATTACTTTTTGGTGAAATTTCAAAGTCACTGGTAAACCATATTTACTTTAAATGCGCAGAATTTCGGACTCAAACCGCGCTATTTTTTTTTACTACGATCTGTTTACATTTCCAAATAAGGCATTAAATCCTTATATGGCACACAAACAAACAAGGCTGAGAACGGAAGTAGGCATTATTTGAATTAATATGGCGGACGATCAAAATGAAAATATTGGATAAGAAAGGTAAACGAGATTTTACCACTATTTCTACAATGATTTGCGATTATTCCAGTATTAAATAAGAGGATTACTTAATTTAATTCATAATATATAAAAAATATGTTCAGAATTTTTAATATTAGACTAAAAATGAGCCGGGTGTTAATCACACCCGGCTGCTCCAGTAACACACATAGACTAATGTTAGTATCATGTCCACAAAAGGACTAAGTTACTAATAATAGTACTACTAAACACTGGAACACAATATTAACACCAAAAAACATTTAATTATATTGTATATACCATAGCTGGAAACTGCAATTTCCAAATCTTTTGACAAACTGTAACGGTTAATCTATTACTAGTAAATAAATATTAATGAATAATGCTGGGATGTATGCAGTGAAAATCATCAATTTAAATAGCAGTACAGTGTAATTTTAATAAGCAAGAAACGTAAGAAGAAATATGATGAGGTGACATGATCAACTGGAATGCAGCAAATTTTTGACAAAAAGAACTATGAAAAATCGAAGGGACATACCACATGACATAGAAAAACTGTCGTGGATCATATTCAGCAACTTGAAAATATGATTATACAAGGTCATAATTTTGTAAGAACTCTAATACTTACTAATGGAAAAATGCCATGCATTTTATTGTACGCCGATGAATAGCTAACTGACATAGAATATGTGCTGCACTGGACAGACTGTTTTAGGAGTGGATAAAACATTTAACCTCTGTGACATTAGTTTGACTTCTTATAAACAACTTTCTGTGATTAGACAGCGTACAGGACAATTACCAATTTTAATGGACTGGTCTTCGTGCACAACATCGACAGAGTTACTGCCAGTTTTTCCATCATTTGAAGATGAAATTAGTAAATTTGACTAAACTTGTGATTGGAACTGACAATGAAACGGCAATGGTCAAAGCCATAACAACCTCATTTCCAAATTCTACTCATGTCTTATGTACCAGACACCTTCACAAAAACACTACGTGCAAACTTAAAGACGACGCTGTTGACAAAAAGGACCAAAATCTAATTTTTGAAAAAATATATGGAACTAGAGGAATTATGGACGCTGGTGATATAATTTGTTTTGAACAGAAATGTGATAACTTGGAATCTTTCTGTTGGGAAGTTTCCCCAATATCTATTGACTACTTTTAGTACAGACTGAACAATCAGCTGCTGATCAAGGTAAACAGACCTACATGAATCGACTTGATTAATGATAAATGGACTAACAACTGCGAGTCCGTTAGCCACGTGCTAAAGCAGATTGTAGAGTGGAAATCAAAGCCTCTGACAGAATTTATCTCTTATTTAAATGACTTGGTGGATGGACAGTTCAAAGACTTGAGGGGTGCATTAAATGGTACTGGCAAATACCAACTCTCTTACAGTCACAGACAATTTCACATTTCGAAGACGGACTGGGTGAAACAAACTACCCAACAAAAAGAAAAACACTTCAAAAAATTCAGACGCTTCATTTTTACAGATAGTAAATACGTGACATCATCAGAAGGGCAGTCAGAAATCGTGGAAAGAAACCAGGACAGCGAAACCGGAAAATCAATGAATGTACAGTGACGAAAAAAAGGCTAACACAAGCAAATAGCGTGATTTTAGAAATGGTACATTGCAAGGGACGCACTTCTTGTTGCATGATAATTTCTCTGATCCTATATAACAGCTTGTATGTACTATTCATGTGCTTTGAATCAGCCCACTATTTTCAAATTGATTTTCATAAGCAAATACGCGGCAATGTTTGATTTGTATGCAACTAGTATCATGTCATGAAAATGTCTGCATTTTTTAGTCATATTTTTATAAGGTTTATATTTCATATTAATGTTACTTGTATCATAATTTTATATGGCAACATGTTAATTACTTGGTATAATCTATATATATATATATATATATATATATATATATATATATTGCAATAGATTATACCAAGTAATTATGAGGCCACGGATGTAACAGTTTCATTGATATAACTTGGGATGTGTTTATTTCTATTGTTCATAATATTTAATCTTATTTGCTGTCTGAGCACAATAATTATTTGAAAAATAATATAGCTATGAAATATACACAGGAATAGTCCTGGCTTTTAAATAGTTGTTGCTAAAAAAATTGCCAACAGCAATATTTTGTCGCCAATTTTCAAAAAGTGAATATTTTTCCAAGTCTGTTAATGTAATAGGCTATGAAAATTGAAGGAAAGGGATAGTTATTACTTTATTGACAACAAGCAGCACAACTATAATGTTATAAAATAAATTAATACATGGTGATGCAGGGGTCAAGCTAGACTTAAATTTTAGGGAGAAGTGAGAGTAAAAAAAGCACGATATAGAGAGAGAGAGAGAGAGAGAGAGAGAGAGAGAGAGAGAGAGAGAGAGAGAGAGAGAGAGAGAGAGAGAGAGAGAGAGAGAGATGCATTATCTTATTTTAATTAATGTGCTCTATTTCTTGGTATGCTTTTAACAGTTTAAGCAATGTCTTATTTTCATGTTGAAAAATGAGTTTTTTGTGAGTATCAAAAAATTATATCCATGCCCATTTTATTCATATTTAGTATATGTTTTTGAATTGAAGTAAATAAAGTGTATTTTAGCTTATGATTGAAAAATCACATCTGAAGCTATACATTGTAATTAATTTTCACTGATAGAAGTAACAAGATTAGAGCCTTGTAACTGCAAATTGGTAAAAATGCATAATTACCACTTATTTTATTTTATTAAGTTTTGTGTACAATTGCAGTCAAAAAGATTTCTAACATTCTTTGAAACAGCCCCTAATACATGTGTATAGGAATAAATGCACAAGTGACTTCAAACCATATTTGTTCATCCTGATTTCATTGTTCCCAATAAAACATTACTGTAACTATTCATAGACAACACACTGAATCACTAAAGTCAATATATAACTACACTGGACCCTTTTTTACCCCCAACCGAAAATCCAAGAATTGGTATTGCACAGAGTGAGTGAATCTATTTTAGATGATTTTTTTTTTCTCGAACTACACACTTTCTTGCTTTGTTACAAAAATCCATTAAAAGTTTCTGCATATTTATGGTTTGTCTACCTAATGGTAATAATGACATGGATTGGATAAATATTATTTGTTTCATTACTATATATATATATATATATATATATATATATATATATATATATATATATATATATATATATATATATATATATATATATTTTATTTTTTTTCGTATTTTCACAGTTTAATCAAGTGATATATCAAGTAGCAATGTCTGCAATTAAAATTTAATTTAAGGTTTCAAACTGATTTTATACAGAAAATACGCAAATACAGCCATTAACCCTTTCATCACTAAGTAACTTTGTATGCATAGAGTCCTCAACACTAAGAAATTTTTAGTTGTAAAGCAAAATGGCTTGTGGACTTTAAAACAACATAACTTTGTCAATGTTAAAGATATCTGGCTGGATTAGGTGACAAAATCAAGGTTAAAAATCAGATTTTATAACTAATTCATTAAAATGTGCATATCTATTACAACTGTTAAAATGCAGGTACAAACAGGTAACACAACAGGTAAAATACAAGAAATTATTTTATTACCTCATAGAAAACTTAGAAAGTTCTCAAAACTTGTTCAATTGACCCTAGATGTACTAGTGAATAATCACAGTAGCAACACAAGTCTTTCTTTCATGGTGTCGATAATATATAAAATTCTATAAAATGAACCAAAATGATCTCCAAGGTGAGATCTGTCCACACACCTATATCGCCTCTGCCATGTTTGATCGTCACATTGAAGTTCGTTAAACGGACAATTTTTCCAAAAACTTCATCTGAATAGAATATTTGAAAATATTCCTAAGCTTTCCTGGAGCCATCTAACTCTTGGGTGTGCCCAACTATGTCAGAAAACTGAAACAAATCTCTTTGGTTTTCCGACTTCGTCCAAACAAAACCACATGGAGCTTACAATTCCTCTCGTTCAAAGCCTTCAAAGTTTTCTTCATCGTAATCACTGTCACCCACAAGTGCATTCCATTGTCTCTCCAGACGTCTTCTCTCATTTTCATCCAAATTTACCAGGTCGAAATTATTCAAATCCTCCAATAACCTCCTCTGAAATTTGTTCAAACGCCGCCATTTTGGATACAAATTTCAGCATTCAGAAAACACGTTAAAAGTTTGTACCTTGTTTGATATTTCTAGTTGTATACAAGCTAAACTCACAAGATCATCCAAATATAACATCTACATTACAAGATGGAAGTTATTAAAGGTACCCCGAAAGTTATTTAGTTGGGTACTATAATGTTAAAGAAGAACACCGCCTTAGACCGAAAAACCGGTCCATAGTTTACAGTTTTTACTTTCCCTGGACCGATTTTTCAGTCTGTAGTGATGAAAGGGTTAAAATCTCCTTTTATTAAAAATAGGGTATAAATTAGAAAACGTTCTTCACCGATCATATTTTTAAAAGCAAATTACTATTTGCATATTGATGTTTTAATTTCGAAACAGAATTTGGTATAATTTCATCATAGCACTGTAGGACCAACTTCATGCACTTAAGCAGTGATATCTTGCTCCTGGAAAGGGTTAATGGTCAGTTAGCTCTTAACACTTGCATGTGAATGTGCAAGAACTTCTTTGTCGCAATAAGCTGATTGGTATCAACACCATGTAAATACATTTGGGTTGCAACAGTGCCAGAACTTACTGGCTACAGTGAGGGGGCATCTCAAAGTCGTAATCTAGTCATATTACATCCGAAAAATCAGATGGCGAAGTCGTTTTCACTTTCATAACAGAAGAAGGTGAAGTTTACACTTCTCGGACGACTTTTTCGCCCACTTCGCCTGGTAGCATGACTCCTGATGATGACTATTTAGCACTATTAAAATGTTATAGAATGTCCTATGATCCATCACAATTTTACGGCTACCCACTTGTTGAATGCAGTTTCGAAGTCAGTTTCTTCGCTACATTCATAGACTTTGCATCCCGTATCACCGTTAGTGCGTAGATATGACTGTTGTCACCTGAAAAAAAAGTATTGAGATTAACAATAATATTATTCATACATTGCATTATCATATGAAATGCATAATTACAGAATTATAAATCAAATCCTGCTTCCAATCATCAGTCAGTCAATTCACATTTCTTGTTTCTCAAGAATATCTAGATCCAATTCCAGAAAAGGATCCAGGTGTCTTTTTTCATCCTCCACTTGCACTCTGGGTCCATATGGGGTTTGTTCATGTCTCTTTAGCCATCTCCCTGAAACATTCCACAAATGTAATACTGGTGATGGAATATCCACAAATGTAATACTGGTGATGGAATATCATTTGTATGGAACATAAAGAGTAGGTCCGACAGAACCCAAGGTCACGAACATCATCTCCATTCACTCCTCACTATTTGTATCTCTAAGAAACCCTTCTCAGCATCAGCAGAGTAGGCTGGGATTGTTAGGATAAGGTCAATCAATGCCATAATATTTCAGTCAGATGCACATCATTTTACAACTGTGGACCAAGTCAAAGCATAGATGTCTTTGCAAGATAACAGAATACATTAGGAAAATTATAATATGAATAAATGTACATCAAGAACAATGTAATGTCAATACTCAAATAATGTTAATATTAATTTTTTTGAAACTTTTCTTATATGGTTACCGTTTAAAATCAAGATGCTATGCTAAATAAAGAATTTTAACAGTGATGTTTCCTGTATTGTTTTTATTATAAATATTTGAATATACACCTACTTGCTGTAAACTAATCTCTTTTAATATGTCCCAATTCCAATTCCACTACATTAGCATCCACACTTTCACCGACAAGAACTGACCGGAAATGCTCCACCAAAACAGGTTTCTGCCTCACACTTCCAGTGATGTAGTAAGTGTAACAACCTGTTTATTAATCCTTTAGGTGTCTCCATCATCAATTTCTTTCATCTCATCCAGCTAACACATCCATGCAAAATCATTGAAGGGTATTCAGTTCTTTACCATAGCCACTTTCACGGGTTGTCACTTGAGAGCAACATTGTCCCATCAGGCGAAATTCAAACATTTTGGAGCCTGTAACTTCGGTTTGGTGCAACACAGAATAGTCAATTATAGCTTGATGAATAGTAAAGTATCTCAGGAGTAAAATAAGCCATAGATTATGGCCATATGCCTTCAACAACTGAATTAGCAGAAGGAAATCAAGAGTCATGGGTAAAACAAAGTATTTGGAAGTTACTGACCTTGTTTCTTATATAGTGTGATAGACAGTGTCCTATGTCAGAATGGGTGATGGGGTAACCTGACATATTTTTGTCATTCTTTATGATTGTTTTTCTTCAGAATATCGGGTGTTTTTTTCTCAACATCAAGCTTGCGTTGAGCAACTATGGTTTAACACATTTCGTTAAATCTTCCTAAGATTTTACCGGCGGTCAATTCCTCTGGTCGTATCTGCATAGCTGCTTTTCTGTTATTTTTGTGTTGCCCAAGCTTTCATGCGTGTTACTGATTCAGTTTTAAAGTTCGAACAACTTGCAACAAAACTGGATGTTTTCTGTTTCTTTTTTTGCTAATTTCACACACCAGTTATATCGCATAACGTTCTTTTCTTCATCATAATTCAGACATTCAGCAGTAACTGTTCTCTTGCCAATAATCATAGTTGGAAGTGTTTGGAACAGCACCTACAAAAGAATCTGCATCCATAAAAATTGATGTTCAGAAGGCATCTGGAAAAAGTGTGGTTAATTACTATAAGAAGAAAGATTTCTTGCATGAGAGGACAGATGTAGCGCTCTCAGAATATGCGCACTGCATGTCACCAGTACTAACACAAGATTGAAAGGAAAAAGGAAAAGAAGCAATTGTACCTTGAGCCCAAAAAGTCGGTGATGACAAAAGGGAAGGCTAAAGAAATCTTTGTGAGTGCTGCAGAAAGAGGTAGACTGGCACATCAACAGGTTGTGTCCATAGGATAAAAAAACAAGTGAATGTATTGGATTGTTTGCATATAGTTGATGTACTTGGGGTGCTTATTTTTCAGATTTGTAATGAAGGGAAAGAAGTATAATATATTTGCTGCAAAAATTGACAAATTATTGTGACTTATTTGTGATGTGAACACTGTCAAGCACATGAAATAACTTCAGCATCAATAGCACTGGAGAACAAATTCATTTGAAATAACTATTGTGTTATTACTAAGGTCAAGTCGGGGGCCCCCGAGTGGCTGAGTGGTCTAAAGCTATGTCCGTTACGGATCACTGCCATCTCACCTCTGTCTAGGAGTCTAGGATTTGGCGAATGTGGATAAGTGAGAAAGCTTGCCAGTAGCTTCTCATGGGTCGGTGGTTCTTTCCGGTGTTTTCCCGGTTTCTTCCTCTACCTTAAATACTGGCCGCCATGAATAGCCTATCGTGTGCTGAAAAATGGCGTTAAGCCCAACAACAACAACTAAGGTCAAGTTGAACATTTTGGTAAGTTTATTAATCTTTCAGATGATTATTTTGGTTTATTTTATGATCATAAATTTCACTCATTTTTCATGAGTGCAAAATGGGTTTTTGGCCTGGGGCCTTCAGTCCCCTGCTTCTCAAGACCCTCGTAGTTGAGGACCCTCAAACCAGCCTTAACATTTTTTCTGCTTTTTTTATATAGTCCTTATTTGGTTATATTTAATTATTGCATTAGTTGTATTTGTTCCTGGATGACATGCATTGATTACTTTGAAAGCTTTTTTTGTTCTTTTATTAGGTCCTTTCCCATTTCGGATCAGTTGTACCATCTGCAGCAGGAAATTGCCCATTTGGACAAGTACCCCATTTTAATGTCACTATCCATGAAGAGTTTTGTTGTATACCTGTCTCATTAACAAAGGGTAAGTTTCCAATATCTCCAAAACAACTTAACATCTGCCTGTATCATTACTAAACATTAAAGTATATGTTGTGTTGATATCTACCTGGATCATTACCAAAGTGTAAAGTATCTATTGCCTTCAACACAGCTTGATATATACCTCTATCATTACCTAATGGTAAAGTATTTTTTTTCAACAGAGCTTAATATAATATACTTCTGTAATTACCCAAGATGTAAAGTATTCATTCAACACAGCTTAATGTATATCCTTTGTCATTACCAAATGGTAAGGTATTCATTCAACACAGCCTAATGTAATATATCTGTATCATTACCAAATGGTAAGGTATTCATTCAACACAGCCTAATGTAATATATCTGTATCATTACCAAATGGTAAGGTATTCATTCCACACAGCCTAATGTAATATATCTGTATCATTACCAAATGGTAAAGTGTCCATTATTGTCAACACAGCATAGTGTATAATAGGTCTTTATGAGATAAATGCTAGAGTCATCATTTTGGGAGAAGTAATTCATTTATTTTTACCTTTGTGTAACATATGTGAATAAACTATTGCATGACAAAACATTCCAGCAAGTTTCATGACGTACATGAGGTATTTTATTTGCTATGCGAGTTGAATGCTATTAATGCATTATACATTTTCAAATTGTGAAATTCTATTTAAAATGTGGAATATTATGTTTTTTATATATCAATATGAATCTTGCCCCATGTTTTATCTTGGGAAATAAATACCCAGTTTTCATTAGATTTAAAAACTAAAGAATAATTTGACCCTTGGCCCAAATGTCATGAGTTAAAATCTCAGTAGTCATTAGTATTTGGCAGTCGTGAGCTTTCAGTTGGGATTGTTGGTTATTCATGGAGCAAACTGGTTTTTGAAATGTATTGTCTCTTGTTGTATACAGAGAAACACTTGTACCGTATTTTGTATAAAACTGACAAGCAGATAGTGAGACAGACATGACCATTTCTGATATTTGTGTTTATTTTTCTAATTATGTATGACTATTGTTATGACCCTGTAGTTTAAGTGGGTTAAGGAATCAATTCTGTATAAATCTTTTTATTTCATTTAATGTAATTATTAATACCATTTTTTATATCAGTCTAATAAGTTGTTAAAAACATAGTGTTTACTTGAGTCGTAAATGTGACTTATGTGAGTATGTGCTGTGTATGATGGCAAATTCATTACAAGTAAACCTTCAGGAATAGCTATGAAAATGATTGGCTGATACTTGGTCAGGCTTTCCTAATGTCCAGATGTATTGTGAAATCACACGTGTCCTTCATGCACGTGCAGTTTTAACGATGTATTAGCTTCATTTATATGTTGATATAATTTGTAAGACAGTCAGTAGCAGTCGAGAGTTACTTCACAAAGTTGGAGTTTATTGTAACATCTTAAAGTTGCACAACTTCTATTACTTTAAGAAAGGGTATTTTTGTGCTAGAAGTAGTTGTTCGTATGTCTATGTAGAACAACCTGTATTTTGTTAGAAAAGCTAATTATTTTTCTGGAAAACATCATTACTGATTTGGACAAAGACATTTTCTGAAAATGTTCTCAATTTGAACGGAACAATACAAAACTGCTTTACTGTGTAAATTCTGGATTTTTTAAAAATCTTCATCTGTCGTCATCATCCGCCATTTTGGACCGGAACTGAACTTCATACTGTGTTTAGAACTTTTTACAGGACTTATGTGTATCTTTACAACAAAAAATTTAGATCATTTCTGTAAATCACAAGTCTTGTTTTACATAATTACATTTTTTTCCCATGATTTATAGGAAAATTAATTATTTTTGTTAAAATTTACAAAGCTTGTTTTCACTTTCTTTATGTTACTTTAAACGTTAAAGAAGAACACTGCCCCAGACCGAAAAATCGGTCCATGGTGTTTATTGACTTACTTACCCTGGACCGAATTTTTTGGTCCACAGTAATGAAAGGGTTCAATGATGCAATGTCAAAAAAGGCTTTACAGAATTTAACCAAATTTGACAAAAAGGCCTTTCAGTATTCCAATGACATACATGCCAACCAATTCGCTTTTGGCATAATCATCATGCTTGTTTCACCTAATTAAATCTTACACTCGCCTGTTTAAAAAGTTTTGTTTGTCATTTTTATTGTTATCTCTTTAATTCCTCTCGTGATGAAAATGTGAGAATATTCTGGAAAGAAAGGCTACTGTATCACAATGAAGTAAATGTTCTCCATCATATATCTACATATTTTTACATTGATAGCAACTGTACATGACTCATTTTCATTGATAGCAACTGTAAATGACCCATTTCAAAGCAAACAGACTAGTTTCTTGAATCTGAAACTTTCTATGCAGATTCATTATATTGATAATCAAATCAGTTAGTGGGCCAGGCTGTACTTTTAAAGAAAATTGTACCAGATGTTAAGCAAAATGGGCATTTACTATTTGACTCATGGATTATATTCTTAGAACAGAAAGGTCTTTTTAAACTTAAAAACAACTTAATCAGATAAAGGATAAATCAAAAAACTGCTTTACAAATTTAAAAAGGAGAATATGAGATTGACGACATTGTCATACTAATGGTAGAATTTGTCGACTGCACAATCATTTGGCTCAATGTCAGAAAAGTTAAAGTCAAAGTTAGTGTAGAATGTTATGTTATGAGTCTCTGTTCTTAAAATAAGTAAAAAAAAAAAATTGAAAAGCAACAAGCTTTGTAAAAATTTAATAATTTATTTCACTAGAATACAAAAGAGAAAATGAAAACAAAGAACTTAAGTCTTGCAAATTAAATCCACTGATAATCCTAGAAGTACAGACACATGCCTAATAAAGTCATACTCACTTATCTTAACATCACTTATATTGACAAGCTGCCTATTTAGACATAAAAGCAAAGTCCCAGTCTTTTTGTTTACTGTTACTAACAAAATTGTGGTGCTTATGTCGATGTCGATTTAAAAAAATGAATGTCCATATCAACAGAAGTCCTTGGTCCCAGTTTGAACAAATCCTTTGTTTTCTAATCATTTATGTTGACAAGCTGCCAGTTCCAACCCATACTTTGTTCAACAGTTAGTTGATCCTGTTGCCATGCTTTAATTTTCCTGCCTAATGATTGATGTTGACCAGCTGCCAGTTCCGACCCATAATTTGTTAGCATTTAATTGATCTTGCAACCAGGCTTTAATTTACCCGCCTGATCATTTATGTCAGTAAGCAGCCAGTTTCAACCTGTACTAAATTCAACAATTAGTTGATATTGCTTCCAGGCTTTAATGTCGCTGTCAGATAATAAAACAAGCTTCTGTTTGGTCCTATAAAAAAGCAAAGAAATCTGATTAGTGCTTGTATTTTCCAAGTAAATTAAAACAAGTTTCCTTTTAACTTTATATTTAACTATATTTACAATGACTATCAATGGCAGTGTAAACGCAGATAAAATTTACATTCTCTGGAAACTAAATATCCTGCTGTTAAGGAAGTTGAGTGTTGAGCATCTTGAAAAGATGTCTGTGACAAATTTTCTCTTAAACATAACACCCTGTCAGATAGCTTACATGAAGATATTGGAATTCTGATGGATGAGTTTGTTCGGATGGCCATTTAAACAGATAACAAGGAACAAGCAGCTCTAGCAGATGATGACATAATTGCTGCCGTCAAAATAGATAATGTTTCAGAAGACGGCATAGAAGAGACCATTGATACTGATGCAAATGATCTTTGCCATGTGTTTCTGCATGGTAATACTGGAAGAAGTGCATGGTCACTTGGAAAGGTTGTAGTGTCTTCTCCAGAGAGAATAACTATCATGGCTAAAACAGAAGAAATACATGTACTCTCGTTATCTCCCACTTATTTTAAAAAATTTAATTTTATGAAATTTATAAAATCAGTTTATATTTATAAAAAGTAATATCAATAATTAAGCAGTGAATTCCAAATGATTTCATTAAAAGTTTTTCAATCTTTGTACTCTATAGTGAATGGCCAAGGTGAACCTGCTGGACATGAAGTGGAGACACAAATCATTTCTATCAGGAGGTAAGAATGATCTATTTTTAAGACTTTGCTATATATCAAGGGACATGTGTCATAGAACATTTACATATTTCAACCTATTAGAGCTTACAACATGAACAATTAGAGGAAAAATAATGCACATCATGTGAACTATGTTGGAAGTTGGCGTTCATTTCAGATGTGTAATATTTGCCTATTGTAAGATGGGTGAGTTATGTTGCTTAGAGAACAGTATGCAATTGTGTCTTGACCTTTAAGTGAAACACAAATTTCTGACAAGTGAGAATTACTTGAGAGCTAGATTTGTTCTATTTAAAAAAAAAAATTGTTGTTCTGAAGCCAGTCCTGGATCTCAACCAGCACATGTTAAATTCTAATTGCAAGAATTTAATAGCATTCTGAATCTAACCAATGTATTTTCTTCATCCTTTTCCACCAGGCTCGAAATTGAGCTGTATGTTAATTGTGTTTGCTTCAATTCAATCACAATATCAGTCCTGCACATTTGCAAACACAACCGCTTCATCAGTCTGTTGAGATCGACTATGTCAGTAGCACTGCAGTATATTTGGAAAACACTGGCCAAAAGCAAATCAGGATCTCATCATTTCTCCTAGCATTATGTCCCTCCCATTTTGGAATTTTTCATTATTCCCATCCTTGTTCATCTCTTTGTCATGCACATTTTGTGGGGCTTGTGTTTTGTAAAATGCAGGAACGAACAGCGAATCATGGTAGTAGTGTTGGGGACTTGTTTGCTCTCCTCATATATTTATGACATCGTTTATAGCACATGACTTCTCAAAATGAAGGAACCTGTTATTATATAAGTATCCAAGGCAACTGCCATAAAATCTGCTTTGTTTGTTTGTTGTTGGGCTTAACGCCATTTTTCAGCACACGATAGGCTATTCATGGCGGCCAGTATTAATGGTGGAGGAAGAAACCGGAAAGAACCACCGACCCACGAGAAGCTACTGGCAAGCTTTCTCACATATCTACATTAGCCGAATCCTAGACTCGAACACACAGAGGTGAGATGGCAGTGATCCGTAACGGACAGCGCTTTAGACCACTCGACCACTCGGGGCCCCCATAAAATCTGCAAAAAAAGTTAAGAAGTTTGCTCAGGAAACATCTGGAAATTTTTTTTTTTGAGCAATAATCTTGGAGAGAACAATTGATCATTTTCATGGAAGCACTCTTAAGGAATGTACTTGTGCAAGAGAGCAATTATGCTCCTCAAAACACAAGCTTTGATTGTGTGGATTATCATGCTAGTCATTTGCCCATCAGGGTGCATTTCTACACAAGCCTTGATTGTGTGGATTATCATGCTAGTCATTTGCCCATCAGGGTGCAATTCTACAAAAGCCTTGATTGTGTGGATTATCATGCTAGTCATTTGCCCATCAGGGTGCAATTCTACACAAGCCTTGTGTCCATGCTAATCATTTGCCCATCAGGGGGCATTTCTACACAAGCCTTGATTGTGTGGATTATCATGCTAGTCATTTGCCCATCAGGGTGCATTTCTACACAAGCCTTGATTGTGTGGATTATCATGCTCGCCATTTGCCCATCAGGGTGCATTTCTACACAAGCCTTGATTGTGTGGATTATCATGCTAGTCATTTGCCCATCAGGGTGCAATTCTACATAAGCCTTGATTGTGTGGATTATCATGCTAGTCATTTGCCCATCAGGAGACATTTCTACACAAGCCTTGATTGTGTGGATTATCATGCTAGTCATTTGCCCATCAGGGTGCATTTCTACACAAGCCTTGATTGTGTGGATTATCATGCTAGTCATTTGCCCATCAGGGTGCATTTCTACACAAGCCTTGATTGTGTGGATTATCATGCTAGTCATTTGCCCATCAGGGTGCAATTCTACACAAGCCTTGATTGTGTGGATTATCATGCTAGTCATTTGCCCATCAGGGTGCATTTCTACACAAGCCTTGATTGTGTGGATTATAATGCTAGTCATTTGCCCATCAGGGTGCATTTCTACACAAGCCTTGATTGTGTGGATTATCATGCTAGTCATTTGCCCATCAGGGTGCATTTCTACAAGTTTGCAACTCCTGTGTACACCTTTTACATCAGTGATGGAGCAAACATTAGCTTATGGCAGGAATACCTCCAGAGAAGCACCAGCTGGAAGTGATAATTGCATTGATGTCAATTTATATGGTTGGGAAGCCCATTTGTTGCTCAGATTAGCTATAGACAAATGGTTCTTAGCCTTAATAAGCCCATGAATTTCATATGATCAGAATTTCTTCCAGAAAAGGAATTATATTTGAAGTAGTTCAATTGTTTTCTATAAATCTGTGCAAAAAAAGGACATACACCAGTTGTCAAAATGCACAAAGTATTTTTATTGCATTGTTACCACTATATCCATGCTTTTAAATGGATCCATTTGCTGCCATCATAACTTTTTCTTAGCAGTACTTTAACCCTTTCATCACTAAGTAACTTTGTAGGCATAGAGTCCTCAACACTAAGTAACTTTGGAGTTGTAAAGCAAAATGACTTGTGGACTTTGAAACAATATAACTTTGCCAATGTTAAAGATATCTGGCTGGATTAGGTGTCAAAATCAAGGTTAAAAATCAAATTTTATGACTAATTCAATAAAAATATGCATATCTATTACAACTGTTAAAATGCAGGTACAAACAGGTAACACAACAGGTAAAATACAAGTAATTATTTTATTACCTCTTAGAAAACTTAAAAAGTTCTCAAAACTTGTTCAATTGACCCTAGATGTACTAGTGAATAATCACAGTAGCAACACAAGTCTTTCTTTCATGGTGTCGATAATATATAAAATTCTATAAAATGAACCAAAATGATCTCCAAGCCGAGATCTGTCCACACACCTATTATCGTCTCTGCCACGTTTGATCATCGCATTTAAGTTCATTAAATGGACAATTTTTCCAAAAACTTCATCTGAATAGAATATTTGAAAATAATCTGAAGCTTTCCTGCAGCCATCTAACTCTCGGGTGTTCCCAACTCTGTCAGAAAACTGAAACAAATCTCTTTGGTTTTCGGGCTTCGTCCAAAAAAACCCCCACGTGGAACGTACAATTCCTCTGGTTCAAAACCTTCAAAGTCATCTTCATCGTCATCACTGTCACTGACAAGTGCATTCCATTTTCTCTCCATACGTCTTCTCTCATTTTCATCCAAATTTACCAGGTCAAAATTATTTAAATCCTCTGAAAACTCTCCTCTAAAATTCCCTCAAACGCTGCCATTTTGGATACAAATTTCAGCATTCGGAAAACACGTTAAAAGTTCCTACTTTGTTCATTATTTCTAGTTGTATACAAGCTAAACTTACAAGATCATCCAAATATAACATCTACATTACTAGATGGAAGTTATTAGAGGTACCCCGAAAGATATTTAGTCAGGTACTATAATGTTAAAGAAGAACACTGCTCCAGACCGAAAAGTAGGTCCATAGTGTTGACGGATGTAGTTCCCCTGGAACGGTAAAGCGGTCTGGCGTGATGAAAGGGTTAATGGAGGGAAAAAATATTCTAATTTGATGGAAAAGACAGAAATTTTCCACTTAATAATACAAATGTTCCATTTTGTAGTTGGTTGTTTGTGGTTTAGATTTTTATCGTTGCTTTAAAAAAAAGTTTAAGCCATATCACTACAGTGTCTGCGGTGTGATTATTTATAGTGATGTCTAGCACTGGGGTATCATGCTGCAGACATGTATCATGATGTCCCACCAGTCACATTATCCTAACAACAGGCTGACTCGTCCTAACACTAACCTCTCAGTGCTGAATGCCAAGTGAGGCAGCTGTTAGTGCCATTTTTAAAAGTCTTTGGTATGACTCAGATGGGGGATCAAACACACTACCTCCTGCATCCTAGGTGTACACTCTAACCACTAGGCCACTGCAGTGGTGGCCTAGTGGAAATGTATTTAAAAATTCTGATGTGACACAAAAGGCCAAGCTATTTCCCTATTAACATGAGAAATATCTGATGTGCATGAATGAAAATTATTCTGCTCTGTCATGCCTGGAAAGTGTGTGTTCAGCAAGATGTGGTTGTCTGACCATGGTTTTGTGTGAGAAATAAAGGGTGATAGATACGAGACATTTTATGTCTTTGTCACAAGAATGTAAATTTTAGGGAAATGGGTGAAAGTTCTGAAATTTCATTCATGAAGTGAGCAGCACAAAACACTAAATATCTTTTGACTCATAAACCTTAGGAAATTGCTTTATTGTGGAAAAAAATCCTGTTCATTGATGGAAAAAGTAAGCTCAGACATGGCTGTGAGGGAGTGTAAAATGAGAACAAATACAGCAGCATGTTTAAATGACTTGCTTTATGTACATTAAACCAGCTAGATTAAATATATGTTGCACAGATTAAACTGGTAAATATCATGTTAGTCCATAGCCAACTCTGGTGGCAAAGTGAAGTAAGGGGTAAGAGATTATTGTAAATAATATATGGCACACAATGTGAAAACCACTTTTACAAACTTTGATGTTTGATGTTCATGTAATCCTTGTAATGCTGGTAGCAGAAATGGGTAAAAGTTTTTTTAATGCATGAAATTGTAACTGTTACTGATGCATATACTCTTTGTTGTTCCAGACTTTCAGAATGGATGGTATTCATTTAGGACAGATTTTGCTGTAAGATTGAACGTTTAAGTTTCTTAGGATTGATTTTACATATCATGCACAGAATTGTAATTTTTATTGCAGAGACTCAGATGAATGTCTTGGGCAGCAGTTTACAGTCATGACAATATTGTTGACCAGCAGGATGTGTCCGATGATGCAGAAAGACATCAGACTGATACTAAAGTATTTGTCCTTAGTGAGAACCTAATGGATTTGATAGCCATCATTGAGAGTAATGTACATGTATAGTAAGTAACATTTACCTTTTTTGATTGTATGTTTGTCTCTTTAATTATACCCACACATTTAGAAAAAAAAAAATTCTGATTTGTTATTTTACCTGTCTGAATGTATATATGTATATATATATATATATATATATATATATATATATATATATATATATATATATATATATATATATATATATATATGGATGACATCAGCTAGGTGTCAATGATGTGGAAATCATGTATGGTCACCTAGCTCTTTATTATGATACCATATTTTTATGACACAGGACATTGATATCTGCAGATGTCCAATCGAGGCCAATCATTAATCGTGTGCTTTTAATCAGGGTGTTGGCACATGTAGTAGTCCAGTAGTTAGCGGATCCATCTTATGGTAACAGAACATCATTGGAACAGATAGACTGTTTTTGCCAAAGAATGTTATTATCATTGAAGTTGATGTAAACAATTTGACTTTTAAGTAGTTGCATTCTTGCATCTGTCTTATAGATGGTTGCCACTGAATACCGTGTGGGTGTGTGTTGATGTGTAGAGGTATAGATAACAATATGCTGAATTTTCCAAATTTGATAATTTTCTGCAGGAATAGGCCAGGTGTTGGTATGAAAGTGCTCTGACATACCACATGTTGGTATACAAGTGTAAAAACATCAGGTTCTAATAAATGGATCTCAGAAAGTTCTTTGTAGGAAAAAAGAAGAAAATTTATGATACGCTAGTGATATAAAGTTATTTTTGCTCTGTTGCTTGATCTCTCTCTCTCTCTCATTAAGTTGAAAAGGAAAAGTGAGCAGTAGATTCACTTGTTAACAAAACCACTCTTATGACAGCATTGTGAACTTTTATGTGCCTTGGGAATCTAATAATGAAGACTTTCATTCAATAGCTGAATTTTAGACCTGGCGGAAATTCTTTGTTTCCATGTCAGTTTCATTTAATTTCATATTTATATACAAAGCTTGTTTGTTTTTTTCTTCTTCTTTTTTCCTAAAATGTTTGACAACGTAGAAGTTAAACATTAATAAAGTGTATCCAAACAGAAATGTGTATGAACAGATTTTGATCCATTATTGCTGTTGAAACAAGATGCACATAAATTTTAAAAGTGAAACAAATTTCAATCCAAACATGATACAATGGCAATATTCAGAATAATAAATTACAAGTTGTTTACATTGTGTAATTTTAAAACTTTTGCTTGTAAATAAATTTCTCCAGTTCTACACAAGAAACCCTTTTCAAGAAAACATTCCATAAAAATGTTTTATTTTCAATTTGATATGTACATAATTCCATGTAGTTTTTATATATGAAAAATAAGAACATTGCATAGCAATTGACTCAGAAATTTGACTTTTCCTGCAGAAAGTTTGCTCATCCTACACTTGTCTATGATTTTGCAGACTTAAAACCTAAACTTCATCAACTTTATTGAACAATTTAACAAGTTCTGTACAATTAGGCTTTTCTAATCCTTTTTTTCCTTCTCACAGTGAATGTGTTTCTTATTTTGGTTGTGAAATTTCAGTTTCTTTGCTAAATGCATTGTTTAGACCCAAAATTAAGGATATTTTTGTGTCTGATATTTGTGATTATTTGATTAAATAGCACACTGGAGTCCTTTCCATACTCCAAGCAATAAAATTCTCAATGCCTGGTCTATTGAACATTTTTCTTACATTTTAAAGAATTATATGGTATTTGCTGCAGTTTTCTTGACTATTTTTATAGCCTTTTTTCCTTTTCATTTATTTTATCTCCCTACAAAATACTAAAAAAAGTTTATAAAAATATCCAACATGTCTTTTCTAATCATTATCAGTGGCACTATAGAGGAATGCATATGGAAATTGCTGCTTGCAACCAAGATAAAACAATTATAAACCAGACCTTATTGCCTTGTGTTTTTGCTTAGTTTCCAGATGAACCTCACTAAATCCAGATTTGTCTGAAAGCCGTAGCCAAGTACAGAACGCTTATTCTCTAAATGTAGATCAGTATTCCTTATATTTGAAATGCTTATATAAAGTTACGATACTGGTAGATGATATAAAATTACCAACCTTTTCATATTAGTCCCCTTCACCCAGATTCTTACACAGTTTTAGCAAATTTTGACTTGTCAAGATCACTGACTTTGATAATTATTCTGAAATGGAATCTTCATCGGTTCAGACATGGCTGAACAAGACACCCTTCAAATGACCATTTAGAGCCTACATGACTCGTCATTCCTGCAAAGTCCTGCTTCCTTGCAACTTTTAGCTACATAGACATACATGCCAACCTTCCTTGTGTTATATTCTATATATAGCAGCTGCCCTATTTCCAAGAAGACCTCTGTTTCTATTTATAGTCGCTGTCTAGCTTAAACAGAACAGACTGGTTTTCTAATTTTTAATCTTTGCTCACATATTCTTTGTTAAAAATAATGTGAGCTACAGAACCGTTCTGTAGGAATTTGGCAGTAAAAGCCATTCTATTTATTCTAGTCTATGCGTGTGTTACAGCAAAAATGTTTTTCAGATGATTTCACAGATAAATTCAGGGGCATTTTTTACCAATCTCATAATAGAACACTGACTACAACTAGTGGTAGAATATAATTTTGGTCCTTTGTTCAAACAGATGCTTCCTGATGACAAAATTGTGGAAAATATACATGTGTTTTGTACATATGCGCATTGACTTTTTTTGTTATATGTGGATTATGCTTTTTCTGCTCAGATTACTCCTTTTGTCCACTTTGATTACACTTTTTCCTTGCCAGTGTTTGGCATGTATGCATAGGCAGAATCCATGAGATATATTTTATTGGTGTACCTGAACTCTCCATAATTCAGTTTCTCTCATGACTGCCCCTTTTTTCATGGCAAAGAAAATGCGAGTAGGGACTTAAAAATAAATCTCTTTGTGAATACCATATGGATAGCTGCATTTGGATGATCAGTTTTAATCTACTTGGATTGGGGATGTAAATTTTGAGAAAAACAGTGGGGTGAGAATGTTTCATCATAGAATTTTGGTAGTTTCCTTTGGCTGATGAGTAGAAATAATAATTTTGTTTTTTTTCATCATGGTTCCTAATGTTTTTATTTATAGATGTGGTTTCTAATCACATTATCTTCATTGTTTTGATATACCTGTGAATGATGTAAATCAGTTGAGGCATTACATTTTTGTGTCATACTTTAAAAGGTATATATTTTATACATCTGTAGTTGTTTCAGTTTACACTGGTACAGTGTTATAGTACCATATGGATCAAGTCTGTATTCTGATATGCTAATAATTCTGTCTCATCTGTGTTAGCAAAAAGCTTAAAATCTCATCATAGCACCATTTTTGGATGGAAACCCATTCTTTTTCTTGCTTTTGCATTTATTCGCACCGCTGCTGTTGACAGCATTATTTTTAATTCTTTACTTACACTTTTAGCCTCAAAACTGGATAGTATAGGAGCTGTGCACATGCCATCCTTGACAGCCTTATATTATACAGCAGCTTTATACCACAGGGAGGATCTGTAATACAGATGGAGAGGAACAAGTGTCTATTTTACAATTTATTACTTACTAGAATATTTAAAAAATAATTTTACTATTTGTTTCATTTTTAAATATTATTTTGGCTCTCATTGCTGATCTAATTTGTCAATGATATATATCTTTTGCAGGAAATATTTATCTCCAGATTAATTATATTTCAAGTGAATATCTGTTATGATTGTGTACACACTTGTATTTTTAACACTGGTGTAAGCAAAAGAAGACAGTGATAAATGGAACTGACTTTCTTTGGGACAAAGTGAATCTTATCTTAGTGCAACTTCAATTGATCAGTTTTTTTTTAAGAATTGGCCAATGTCATTTGATTTATTATTACAGTAGTAAATGTAGGCATAAATTAAAATGTGCTGCATTCCTGCAGTTTTATACGTAAGGTTGTTTGAAAAATGTAGTAGTTCAGGTTTTGCAGAAAATCCTGCAGACAAATTTCTAATTGATCATTGATTGCTTAGGACAAATGGACAATCATTTGTGACATTTTTTTCATTTCCAAGCATTAATTCATTTGTGGCAATAGAATGAAATGGAAATGATCTTGATTCATTCTTTTGATATGTTTGTTGCATTGTTTCAGTTTTTACTGACCTAGATTATTAATCACTTGTAATGTTTTGAACATATTTGTTACCTAAAATATGTGCTTTTTTAAATCATCAAGCCAAGCAACTCTGAATTGTATTTTGTTGCATGGTTGAAAATTTAAGAGGCACTTCTTATTTGCAGTTTGCTAACTACTGACAAAACCACTGCTAACCATGCTGATGTCTGGAATATTGGCTTTCATTTAGTGTGGCTGATACCAGCAGAGTGTTAGTATGACTGATAGATTTGATATCACATTGGTGATATCAATGGTAAGAAGAGAATATGTAAAAGAAAAGTTAATAAAGGTTAATAATAAACATTTTATCCAGTTTGAATCCACAAATGAACTTAAATGGAAATGTACAGTTGTTATTTTGTCTTATTAGCATTACTTAAAAGATCAACTATAGAGAAAATCTATCAACTTTACCTTGGTTACAGATATACATTACTCTTTTTGGAGAATGAATCATTGTTCTTGTTCTCACGTTTTAAAATCATTCCCCACATTCGAGTTGCAAGTTGATTAATGTGCTGTAAATTTATTTCAAATGTTGCATGACATAGCAGACAGTTTCTTTTTTTATTTCTAAAATAGATCTGTGACCAGTCATTTTCAGTATTTTATCCTCATGCTTGCTTTGCTTGCAAGTATAAAATTGATGCAAATGTCTGTTTTTCCATTTGTTTTAAAGGTACATTTAAAAAAAAGGCAAAGGACCACACCTATATTGGCCTCAAAATTTCCATTTAAAGAATGAATGTTTTTGGAGGACAAAGGAAGGAATAGTTAATATTTAACAGAAATCAATGTAAGAATGGTATGAGATGTAAATAATATTTTCCTGGTAATGAAACTTATACTGTTCCATTTACAGATCTGTTGAATTGTGTCAAGATTCCAGAAATCCTTAGTTACAGACACAGCATTACTCTTTTCAGAGAATGAATAGTTGTTTTTACATTTTAAAGTCTTTGCCACATTCAGTCCACATTTTGAGTTGAAAGTTGATTATGGTACTGCAAATGTATTTCAAATGTAGCAATTAGTTTCTTGTTTTATTCCTAAAATGGATCTGTGACCAGTCATTTTCATTATTTTCTCCTCAGGCATGCTTTGCTTGCAAGTATAAAGTTGATACAAATGTACTTATTTTTACAATTATTTTAAGCTACATTAAAAATATTAAAGAAAAAAGACCCCACCTTCATTGGCCTCAAAATTTCCATTTAAACAATGAATGTGTTTGGAGGACAAAGAAAGTAGTTAATCTTAATATTCAACAGCAGTCAATCTAAGCATGGTATGAGATGTCATATTTTCCTGGTAAGAAAACTAGTATTGTTCCCTTTACAGATCTGTTGAATTGTGTCAACATTCCATATATCTATAGAATCAATACATTAACACACCATAGCCTGTCTTACAGCATGGCTTGTCTTTCATTAAGGGATGCAACATGTTGCATTTAGTTTTACAACACGACATGCCCATCGTCAAGTGATACAATGCATGTGATATTTTTCTGTGGTGTTTACTCAGATGTCGAAATTATCATTGAATGACCATCATAGTAACCCAATCCTCCCTTTACATGTAAACTCCATGTCGTTTTTAAAATGTGTGACTCAGTTGAATGTACTATCACAATTTCTGTTGGACTTTTCCAAAGAATCCAATATATTTTTCTCACTTAAAAGATGTATCAAAAGGCATTGACTCCAGTTTGTGTGTGGCAGGCAAAAGGATGTTTTAAATTATTTGTCCTGACACAAGTCGTAACTATAGAAATGAGTGCTTATTGTGATATGTCATTGTTGTAATTGTTGAAAATCTGGTTTCTTTGTCTTGACGTGAATGGTTGTTAAACTAAATTTGATTGGCACATTGAGTCCTGGAATAGCATTCTGTCTTAGTTTTGAACCATGCATCAAGGAAAATTTGCAAATTCATAATTTTAATGTGAGCTACTTAGAAAATCCAAACTGTCTGGTCAGAGTGATGAAAGCGGTTGGGAAGTATATCTGATTTTTGGAGCTGGAAAATGTCAATGAGATGCCAGTTAGCGATTCTGAACAAAAAAATTTGCCTATAACAACCATTAGAATAAAGAACAGTTTTGAAACTTGTTCTGGCTGGCTGGCTAGGATTGCTGTCTAGATGTCCATTTAGACTGAAAGGGGGTTCTCTTTATTTAACAGTATTCATATACAGATGAGGAATAGACAGCTGAGAACCATCACAAATTAATGCCTATAGAACTAGACACAAAATAGGTCTTTAACAGAGGAGGATGAAGAAAAAGAGATGGATATTGAAGTGTTTAGTAATATGGAACTATGGCCATTTCTTCCTCTTTGTTCAACCCCTTATTTTTCTGACAAAAGATGTGCTCCCCATTTTGTATAAATTCCTGGCAGCATCTCTGCATTCAACTTGCCTTCCTGAAATGCTCGTGGGACTAAGGTGATGGGGATGATATTACAGTAATTTCAAACAAGTTGTATGACCAGCATTGATCCTCTACATCTATTCCTGCTCCCAAGAACTTAGCTCCTGGGTCATATTGTAGAAACTGTTGCAATTCTTATCCTATATCCATGTACACACTTACTAGGTATATAAAAACATATATGTATGTATACACACACACGTATAGTAGGGTATGACCAGAAACCGCAATCCGGCAATTTGTCTGTTTTCTATATTCGAAAAAATCTGGATCCGGATTTCTGCTTAGTGAATCTGGGTCCTGACTTGTTTTTTGTGAACAATACAAATTTGAATTTACCAGCAGTCCAGCACTTAGAAATGCAAAACATAACTAATTTAAAATTTAGCCAACAAATCTGTGCATTATTTTTTAATCAATAGGTGGCGGCAGGGTGCAAATATATTTTCATCAATAGATATTGATTGAACGATGTCTTGCGGCGTTTTATACAGTTGCCAGTCTGTCGGATTCTAGGAAATAGTTTAAACATCCTCCAATTACTTAGAATACTTGGGTAGACATTTTTGACAAATTATAATAATAAAAGTTAAACAATTTACACTAAAATACGGTATACTGAGGCTTGCAAGCAGTGATGGTTGTGTGTAAGCAGTGACATCCGGATCGGACAAATATTGCCCCAACTATCCGGATCTTGTATCCGATGGCAAAATACGCATCTGGTCAATCTCTAACCTGGCTATAACGCGATAATTGGTTTTAAAAAAATAACTGGATTGCGTTGATGCTGGGTTTTACAGCACAGTGAAACCTGTTGTGAGAGATGCCCCTTCTGCCATCAAAAAGCAGTCTCTCAAGATAAGTGGTCTCTCACAGCAGGCTTGTACAAAAAGTCCAGTTTCCAAGGTCCAGTTTCAGAACCATTTTGAGAAAAATTACCACAATAACATTTATTCTATTCATTATTATTTTATCTTGCTAAGGGCTGTTTCATTAAAACATACATGGGACCTGGAGACAGCACTTTTAAAAACATCTATCCCCAAAAATTGCTTCTGTCCCAGGTTGTTTATTCAATAAAATTGCTTCTATTGGTGGTTGGTATAACTTGTTCAGTAGTTCTGTTTAAAAGTGCATGGTAAACAATTTCGATACCCAGTTATTAAATTTGTATTTTATGGTATGCACGCTGTATTTGTTCTCATCAAGAGAATGCCCATTTCCTACGAACAGACAACAGACTATAAAATGTTGTCATTGGTCAGCTTTGGTTTTGAAAGCCTACCAGGTGATCTGCATTTTTGTCGTTTTACAAATCACAAAGTGAAAACCTGTCTGTATTTTCTCAGTCATAGGAAAACTACCAGATTTTTAAAATAAATCTTATAAAATTAAGGTGTAAATTCTGACACAATTATTTTGGTTTTGTGAGACTTGGTTTGAATCAGTCTGATCTGATGCTTGCTACGAAAAGAGCCAAATATAGCCATATTGTGACATTTATGCTGGTGAAACATGTTTTTGACACGGGGAAAAATTCTTTATTTGGTTGAGAATACAAAGCCTTGAGAAATAATTGACAGCCTTAAAGATAAGTTATTTTTTCAATTAGCTAATCAAAAAGTGATAAGAGACTAGTGAAATTCTGTTTATTGAATCATTACAAATGTTGTTGTCATAGACTCGTTTCTGTGGATCAAAAGCCATTGGCATTGTAACACCTACTTGTCTTCATCTGATTAACTCAAGATGACAGACACACACAAAATCGGCATGGGGCAGATTTCGTTTTAATTAATTGAAGGGCTAGAAACAAATGCTTGTTTGTAATGGAGTCTTCGTTAAATATTTTGACACTAATATGCACTCAATCCAAGTCCAGTTCCAATTGATAATTCCGATGTTTTGCTTGACAAAATTTGACTATTTAATGGTATTCAGAGGATAAATCTGATTGATGGCACTTTAAAGTTGCAGTGAAAGAAGTGCAGAGGATATTACCATTGGCATTACTGTTGTATGTTTATATGAAGTATCTTGTGTGACAATTTCAACAAACTAGTTTCCTGGATTCAGTTGCATTTTGTTTAATTACTGAGACAGTTTTAAAAATATCTATTGTAAAAATGGCAATATATGGAAAGGAAGTTATAGAACAAAAATGAGAAAATTGTCTGGAAAAGTTGGTTTGTAATAGGTCACCCAATCTTCCAGTTATTTCTTCATATAAATTATACTGTCCATACCTAATTAAAATGTAACTATTGGTAATCCAAGTCAAAATGGGTGAGGAATTTTTTCATTAATTTCAGATTTTTGATAGGTTGTGGTCATAACCATGCAAGTATTTATTAAAAAGTGGTCAGTTGTTGCTTGTAAATGATTATTACATCTTTCTGCTTAGTGTCTATTCATCTCATTGCCTCCAAAAACTGTAAGCATAATGATACCACAGTTGCAAGTTGAATTAAACATTGTTGACTTTATGTTTATATTTTGCTATGTGCATGTGAGGTTGATAAACATTTGGACAGTAAACCATTTTTTGCTATGTATATGATCTCCAAGATATGACACGTACGCACACCCAGATAGTATAACACAGGTAGCAAAATTTAAGTGGCCCAGTAACTGTAGCAATTTTTGTTTGCAGACATTGCCTGTTAAGAAAGTGGTCACTGTAGTTTGCAATATGCACTACTTCATCCTGCAGTAAACTTGCTTGCATTTGTTCTGAGTCAAGTATTATTCCGAAATATTCCATTACTGTACATGGACCAATCTTCTTATTTGGAGCGGTGGGAATCTTCAATCTGTTGAAAATTAAAGTCAGCAAAGCCATCATTCTCTCACCGCATGCCAAAGGAGGATCGATTGTAAGAAAGTCAAGGAGGTGCAGAATAACATCAATGCCATAATTATGTTTGGCTATCCAGCAAATTGCCAATAACTGATCCACAATACACCACTCCCTCGATAACTCGCGGACATCGGGGTCCAAAAACATCGACCGCAATATAAGCGAGGGCGCTAGCTATCGAGGGACCTATAACAAACAACAAAACTAACAAAGGGATCGACGTATAGAAAAAGGGGGTGGGGTTGGCTTGGCATGTTACAGTGTTGAATACTCAATTAATAAACGTGCTAAGATTAACAGTGAATAAATATCTCTTCATATCGGTATATATTATTTTTTTTCCTCAGAGTAACATTATTTTCCTGATAACTTGTAGTATATTGATCATCAAAACATTATTCCACGTGGTTTTTATTCGCTTAGCACATGTACGACTTAACGTTTTGACCGCAGATTTGAATCACCCACGCATGCGTGCCCCAGTTATACCACATGACCACGCAGTCGCATAAATGTTATATTTTGGAATTATTATTCTTAAGATAGTTATTGGTAAAAGCGTAGTAGTATCGCAAATAGAAATATCGGTACATGTACGATGGCTAACTTTCGAAATTCGCAGAGCTAGTCGACTAGAAAAACAACGAGCAAAGATTACTTTGCATTACGAAGATTTCAAGGGGTCTAGGTGATGATTGTTCCTAATAGACATTGTTGAATTTCTTTGACATGTTTGTTTGAAAATCAAAGGTATCCCTCTGGATTTCATTAAAAGAGCACGCAAGGTACCGATCATTTAGCACCCACATTCAATAGTTATCGTCTACAAAGAGGTTTATTACCAGTAGAACAAATGTTTTAACCTTGGTATATAATGCCTCGGGGATAACGGTTGGTCCGGTTGCACAACGCACCGGAATTTTATTAATCCAAACAGACAGTCCGATGTATTGTTATTTTATATTAAGCAGAGATCTGGTTTCTAATTATAGCCATAGCGGTCACACCTGTTTGAAGTGGTTGGCAAGTGGGGCGATATTTTTTTTTTTTTTTACAGGTACTTGCGTTTACGTTTCGATATCCGGGTTTTTCTATACCGGTATACCCAATGACAGCCCTAGATACATTACTGATATTATATACTTTAATGATGTTAATACATAAAATGTGAAAACATTTTCGATTGGCGAAGTAAAATTAAATTTGATAACGGTAATGAATATGAGAACGTATGCTCCTATTGGCATGCCTTTGAACTTTCTTTTATTGTACTTAACTGGTTAGATTTGAAGCCAAATACATATTCAAAGTGATAAAACCACACCAGTCTCTTTTAATTGATTCTTTTATTGTAACAAACACTTCCCACGACGTTGATCAAAACAAAGCCGGCATGTAATTAGGTTCTCACGGAAGTACTCGACTCGGGTTTCTTCATTTCGATGTGATGGTTAACTGACTCTTTTCATGCTTTCAGATAAGAATGTTGCGATTATAGGGTGGAGACAAAAATAAAGGATTATAATGTGAATTTCACCTAGCCAGACATTTAATTAGTGTCTATTTCATTCTCTGTTGCCGCATGTTAGCATTTACCAGACTTTTTCATTGAGCACTGTTTATTTACAATTTACAGTATATTAACAACTATTTCTCTTTTAAAAAAAACCATATCTTTTTAGAAACTGCAAATTTCACAATATGGATTCTATCTTTACAGGCAATAATCACCATTTTCGATGATAAAAACGAGTTATATATATCAAGGTTTAATTTACCATTTCTTATCACGACATTTTCACGTTCAATACATTTTAAAATATATTTTCTTTGAAAAAAATCGGGAGCCATGCTGGATTATAAGCGGGTTCGCGAGTTATCTGGGCGCGAGTTATCGAGGGAGTGGTGTATTAGATTGTTTGGATGCAGAAAGCAAGTTTTTACTCTTTTGTAGGCAGTTTTGCTTTTTGCACCATGGTGTCAAAACCATGTTTGATACCAGAAGACAATTACTGAACGAAGTTTTGATCTGAATGATGGAGTTCAAACTTTTTTATGTTAATGGGTGCGGTAGCATGTGGCAAAAAAGTTGGTCTGTTTTTTTTACGTCTTATCTGGCACTGATTTGACGTTGTTTACATAATACAAATTGCTCAATTGTTTTATCACAATTTCACTCAAATAGTCTAATTAATGAGTCGCTGTATGACATATACAGGTTTCTATTTATACACAGTAATTTGTGGGTCACTGTTGTCGAGCTCGGGGGTTACATACCATTAGTTCTTATGCATTATACATGATTGTGTACATTTGCTGCTCCCAGCCCCCTATTTAACAAAATACGTTATTGCAGATTACTCATCGTAATTCGCTGAATTTCAGGGAAAAGAAAAACTATTGGCAATTTCTGATAAACTGCAATGTAAATACGGAAATAATCAGAATGTGGATCTCTGGAAGTTTTTGGACGTAGCTATATATATCTATGGTATGGATGCTGCAGCCGAATATTTAGAATAATGAAAAAAATATGGTGACAGAAAAACAACATGTGTTGTCCGTCAAAGATAGATAGGGTGGGTCGGCATGATGTCACAAGCTTAGCAACCTACTTTCCGCCATATTAAGTAGGTGAAAACAATTGCTTAGTAACAGTACAGTAGCGTTAGCCTATAGTCAGATGTGGCAATTTTTAGAGGTTAGAACTTGAATAAGGACATGCAAGGTTGAGACTTTCTTCAGCATCACAATTCAGTTTGAAAATCATACATTTTAAACTCCACAAACTTAAAGTAAAATTATTTTTATGACAAGATCTTGCTTCTGAAAAAAAAATACAGTGCAGTGAGTGCAATTCACCATGCCTGCTCTCTGGGAAGACTTCAAAGTCGTATAAGAATTTAGCCGTATAAGAATTTAGCTTTAGCCGGCTTGTCAAGACATAAAAGGCGGCAACTGGGGTCACCCGAGTTAAAACAGCTGGTTACCTAGGTTTGAAGACCATATATATATATATATATATATATATATATATATATATATATATATATATATATATATATATATATAGATGCAATAAACTGACAGTACGAAACTAGTAACTAACTAGACTAAGCGCTTTCGACTCTTAATGAGTCTTTTTCAAAGGCAAATACAAAACATAGTTACGACAAACAAATAAACACAAAAACGTTGTGTTTGTAAACCTCTACATTTCTGTCTTCACATGTGCTAAAACTATAAATACAACCAGCTTGTATAGACTAGTTGCGGAAACTGAAAACGTATAATTCCCTAAAAGTCTACAAGCCAAAGCGACATCTATTTTTACTTTGTGTACATATGTAACGCAGATTATATCCCGGATATTTGATTCTATACCGGTTATTCTTATAGTAAAAATTGAAGGATAATAAGAAGATTTAGAAAATGTTAAATTCTACTAGTGCATAGTTTTCATTTTCTAGTCTTCTTGGTTTAGACCGCTTGGTTTCAATGTTCTAAGGCGGCGTATCCAGTATGATTCCTTTTCCTTCCTGGTTTCGGAACTCCAGCTGTGGTTGTTAGCAATAGCGATAATTATTATATCACTGAAAGTGTGGCCAGGGGAGGAGAAGTGTTCTGTGACCGGGCTTCTGTACAGCTTTTTTGTCATCCAAAAGGTTTATCCTTATGTGTAGCTTTTCAGTTTCTCCCACGTACTGAAGGCCACAGATCTTACATGTGATGAGATAAATCACATTCTCTGTTTTGCACGTTTTGTTTGGACCGTGTATGTTAAGTTTTTCTTTAGTCACTGTGCTAGTGAATGTCTTGGTCTCTATCATATGTTGACAGGTTTTGCATCTTTTATCGCCACAGGGTCCAGATTGACTAGGTTGGTTTTGACTAGCGATTGGCGTTAGCTTGGCCCTGACTAGGATGTCCTTTAGGTTTTTTGGTCTCCGGTAAGCTACTACAGGTTTGTTCGGAAGTATTAGGTTTAGTATGTCTGACGATTGCACGGTTGGCCAGTGGTTTGCGATGATTTTACCTACTTTGGGATTGTCTGGGTGATAGGTCAGAATAAATGGTATCCTATCAACCTTTTCTTTCTGTCCATATCTGAGTAGGTCATCACGGTTTGTTTGTTTGGCCCTTTGGATTGCCTCCGCAATCAGGTCTTTGTCGTAGCCTCGGTAAATTAAATGTTTAGCCAGCTCTTCAGACCTTTCTAGGAATCTTTCATCGTCGGAGCAAATTCTGCGTATCCTCAGTGCCTATATTTATACACATACATACATACATACATACATACATACATACATACATACATACATACATACCCAAGGCCAAATCCACTTATCTCAACCTCGGTTTTCTCACAACCCGCTTATGTCAAGTAGTTTGGTCCTGTCCCAAAAAATTTTTTCTTTGTTATGCTATTTTTTTTACCCGCTTATCTCGAACTCTGTTAAGTGAATAACCCGGTTATGTCAGGCATAAGTTTTGGTCCGAAGTAACATGTAGACACGCTAATTCAACGAAATGCAACTTTTTAACATCAATCTCACAGAAATTGTACAAGAAATAGCAAAAGCGATCGATTTTCATGCACAATTTTGGTCAGTTACGGCAGTAGTCACATGTTTATTTCATATTCTTTCTATTTATGGTTCGTAAGAGTAGCTTAATCAATTAGTTTAAGAATATATCCTGTTCAAAAGCACTTACGTTTTCATACATATTCTTGGCACCGTCGACACTTGCCACAATTTCATTTTTTTTTGCTTTCAGCCATTTCACTGTAGCTTGGGATAGTGATAGGCTGATCATCATCATCTTGCTTGCATGATTGTATCTGCTTCGTTGTCACCAATTGGATTATTTCCTCATCAGTAAGTTCACCATAGGCATTGGCATCATCATCCACGTGAACATAATTAGAAAATTCATCCCAAGCAATGCCTATGGAGTCCGCAATCTCATCAGCCATCGCTTCAAGACCTATTTCTGATTGAGGCTTTTTAATTTCTTGTGCAATTAAACACTGCTGGTGAAATTCTTCATCAGAAATTTTCAGAAAAATGCAATGAAACCAGCCGTTTTGAATGGTTTTCGGTGATGCGCTGTTCCAAGCTGCATGGGCATACATGATGGCGTCTAGCAGAGTTGGTTTATAGGATCACTTTTCCTCAACTGCAAGCAAATAATTAAAAACTAAAGCTTTCCAATAATGGATATTTAAAGCCTGAATTACTCCTTGGTCGAGTGGCTGAAGCTTGCTGGTAGCATAGGGAGGAAAAAAATACAGTGATTGCTTGTAATCCTTCTACACGTGGGTGAGCATGGCAGTTGTCTATTATCAATGCGATTTTTGAAACTGTAAGGGGCGATCTAACTTGTGTAACCAGCTGGTAAAGATATCATCTGTCATCCAGCTATTTGACTGGCTTTTATAGTCAATGGGGAGAGAAGACCTATTCAGGTTTTTGAAGCATCTTGGATTTTCTGATTTTCCTATTATTAATGGCTTGATCTTGTTACTTCCATCCATATTTCTGGCCAAAAGCAAAGTTACTCTCTCTTTGGATTTTTTTTCCTCCATGGCATTTGTTTCCTTTGAAATCCATCGTCTTGTTAGGCAGACTTTGCCAAAATAGCCCCGTTTCATCAGCATTGTATATATCGCATGGCTTGAACTTGTCTAAGATTTTTGGCAAAACTTATTTATGCCAATCCTTAACAGCCACATCTGAAACAGATGCACTCTCTCCACACACGGTTTTAAAACATATATTATTGCGCTGTTTGAAACGATCTAACCAGCCATGTGATGCTTTCCATGTTTCGTGTCCCAGGTCTTTTGCAAATTTCTCAGCCTGTTGCTGGATACGAGGGCCATCTTCTGAGATATTTTTGGCACGGACATTTTTAAACCATTAAACCATTTTAGTGTTGCCTCTTCGACATCATCAAACTTTTTCTTTCTATTGGGACCAAATTGTCCAAATTCATAAGTAGTTTTGATTTTATCAGTTTTTTTCTTCCAGCCTGAAATAGTGTTTGATAGAATGTTGTACTTTTTTGCCAAATCGCCTTTTTCAAGTTGTGGCAAAATTTCATACTTCGGTTCAATGTTTTGGTTTGAAAGCTTTCTTTTTTGGAACATTTTTTTTCTCTCATGAAACAGCATAAACATGTACTTGTCAACAGAAAATAAACGAAACATATATTTCTAGGCAGTATATCACCCTATATATATGCACGCGAATGGATAATCTCGGGCACTTGGCTTCTATACAATGGCAGTCGATGCCCCATAATTTAATTCTCATGCTTGAGGTCTTCTTAATTTTGTTTTGTTTTCTTATTTGTAATATATCTTATTTAGGTCTGGCAGAAAAATTGGCTTCCATTGTTTTCATTTATTTTCATAATTCCTGTGAATACCAGTAAAGGGGAACCCAAGTTGGCAAAAAAAAAAAAACAACAGAAAAGAAAATATGAATCGGCACACTTGCAAGAATCAAAAGTCAGTTTCCAGGGTCGGTTTGCTTTGCAATAAAATAACCTTTATATTTGATATCCTGCCAGTAAGTTCCAAGAATTAGTTTACTGCTCGCTATCGGATGTGTTTATTCACCACCCGTGCATCTATTTATTTGCCATCTGGAATCATAATTGATACAAACTTGCATTGATGCCTGCTTGGTAAGTAGTCTACTCAACATTAACTTGTTTTAATAAATACTCTTTGTAACCCATGATAGCGAAAGGAGTGTCATTTGCACTCACAGTCAATGTACATGTATTTTCAAAAACATTTATTGATCTTTTATCTGTGAGATACTGTCATATATTAACCTGGATATAATTCAATCTTGGTTATTTTGCACCTAACATGAATGGTGGGTGCCTGAAAGCAATCTGTGGATGTTTCTCAATCACTCTCTCGTTTGTGATTTTCTTTGATCCATTTTTCAATCTGATAACATATCCAAACCTCTGAGTACAACCAAACATGATTTGTTTTTCAATATTCACATCAATTATAAAAATGCGTCATGTGTTATCTGACATAAGTGATGCACACTACAGTAATGGATGCATATGTGTGGGGTTTGGTCTATGGGTGGGGTTCTTCCTATAGACTTTAAAGAATTATGAGGAAGTTCCCCTGGTCCACTTTCAGAATGCTACTTCTGGACAATATATTATATATATATATATATATATATATATATATATATATATATATATATATGGCAACGAGCCCCCAGTCAGCAATGCCGACAGATAAATTATAAGGAAATACGAAGATAAAATTTAAATAATAGCAATTTAATGAAATGATAACTTTAAAAGATCTTAATCACTATCACTCTTGACCAAGTGACTGCCTAAATCATCATTTGATTCCAGTGTGAGTAGATTTTCCCTTCTCCTTGTGTGTTACTCATCTATTCTGTCTTCTTCCTCTTGTCTTTCTCTCCTTCCATTCCCCTTTCTGTATTCCTCTCGACTGTCTCTCTCTACTTTCGTTTCCCTTTTCCCTGTATCCCTCTCTTCTTCTGTCTGTCACTCAATGTCTCTCAACGTCACTCAAGGTTGCTCGACTATCACTCTAATGACGCTCAAACTTCCCACGAACGTCCCTCGAAGCTTCCTGATTGAAGCTGTTTTTTTTCCAAAGATTCCCTGAATCTGGCCAATTTACGGTTGGCAACGGAGTTCTACCTCTGAACATAATCGTTTATTGTAGCGAACTGCCTAATTCTTACGAAATCCAGGGTCAAATAAAGGCCCACCCACCTCGCATTTCGATTGGATGGCTCTTGACTAGGTCAGTCGTTCAAACTGTCAATCATCCGAATGTCTGTCTGTGGGTCCATCAAATGTTACAGTCTACATGTTTGGCGGGTCTTCTGTCGTTTGAAGTGGTTAAGTAAATATGCTACATGTGATATAAGGAGTTCATTGATATATTTTTTCTTTAATAAATTACGTATGATAAAAAAGGAATAAATGATAAGACCAGGTTAGTTCATTTCATTTTATTATCAATTAAGCGTTTTGTTTATTTTATTGTAATATGCAGTGGGAGGGGATTCCAAAAAACACCAGCAAGAGACAGGAGTAATGCTCAAGGACATTTTTAAAATTACCGGTTTTTATGTACAGGATATCTCGGGGACCTGGTTATGTCGACAATTTTTTACACCCCCGACGTAATGGAGATAACTGGGTTTGACTATATATATATATATATATATATATATATATATATATATATATATATATATATATATATATATATATATATATATATACATACACACACACACACACACCACTTCCTTGATAACTCGCGCCCGGATAACTCGCGAACCCGATTATAACGAGGTGTCCGTCATGGTCCTCGATTTTTTTTCTAAGGAAAATATATTTAAAAAAGTGTTGAACATGAAAAAAGTCGTGATAAATTGTAAATTGGCAAATTGAACCTTAATATATAGTTCATTTTTATCATCAAAAATGGTGATTACCGTATTTTCCAGGGTATAAGTCGCTACTTTTTTAGTTTTTTTTTCTTAAAAATGACGTGTGCGACTTATATGCAGGAGCGACTTATGCTATAAATTTTTTTAACGACTGTGACTGATGCACAGTGATGCTGTGCTTTAGCGAAATGCATCTGCCGGTATATAGGCAAGCCACTTGCTGGAAACTTACATACGGTACACATAAGTATTATACTATAAGATTATCAAATTAAATAGTCAAATAATATTTAGTTATATAAGTGCTAAAATTTGTTGTTATTCATAAATAAAAAAAATACTGAAATAACGATTGCCATTGTAGTTCCTTATTATTCGGCATGTACATCTTTCTGTCGCTAAATTCAGTCATAAATTTCAGCACATTTTCCTACCCAAGCTGCTAGTGAAAGTCCTTTGAACTTGCCACCCAGCTATTGCATCATGTTCTTTTGATGTACTCAAATAAATACAGAATGCAGAACTGGGATTATTTTGTTGTTTTAAACAACAAATTATGTCCCTGTAAAGCGTTTCCAAGACCTGTTAGCACTTCATAATTTACTTTAATAGTTTATAAAAAAAACACAATCATTTTTACGGTTTGTTTCACAATGGCTTGTTATTAAAAAAAAAACATAGCATGAATATTTCCTCTGATGATTGCTCTAGTTTTAAACTCTGGATTAAGCCAAGACTGGCTTCATGGAGAGAACTTCAAAGTACCGGTAATTAATAAAAAAAATAACTGGAAGGATGGTAAACAGTTTCAATAGTTAGGTGAATTTGCAATGTCTTCATTAATGTATTAAAATCAATGTAGCATATAAAGTGCATTTGAAGTTCGCTTGGGTTGTGGAAATGACCGATATATAAATATGTACCGTTCATACAATGGAGCATTAATAAAATATAGTTTCACAATAACGTATGATTTAAAATTGTTATATTAGGGCAAGTCAATAAGTTTTGTTTTAAATTAAATTTCTGCCATTTATCATGGCACCAACAACTAGAAAAAAAATGATGCAGAATTTAAGTTAAACGTCGTAGCATTTGCGAACGTTTAAATAACACACAATACACTGGTTCAATAGACACCTTATTGTATATATAACATCATTCTTTTGGCATAATGGGGGCAAATCCTGTCACAGCACACTGCCCCAGCCCAGCTCTGAATTGTTCCAAAGGATACCTCAGGACAAGATACATGTTGGAGTTTGTAGGGTTGTGAAGTTTCTGATACCTGTATGTTGATCCGCATGGGGCTGACATGAGGTATATAGGGACAATGATAACCAAAACTCGACAAGTCCGATCCTGAGGATGCTATGATAACAAACATCAGCCGATACTCCATACATGCACCCTAGGATGCTGGTATGAAGTATATGGGCATAATAGTCATTTACATTTAAGCACTGACACAAATTGGGGTTCAAAAGCAAAGTTTTGAATGAATGAAAACTTGGCAATGGACCAAACGAAGTGAAAGTAGCACTGTGACTCTGAAACAGTGTGACTGTAACGAGGCCCCCAATTTGAAGTAAGGTAAGGATCTTTAAAGGGAATAATGCCTGGTAATGCATGAAATATTTTTGAATTGCATGAGAAAGCCTGGTGCATACAAAGGTAGGCATATTAGATACATACACATACACATATATATACACACACATATATACATAATACACACACACATATATACATACACATACATATATATATATATATATATATATATATATATATATATATATATATATATATATATATATATATATATATATATATTCAACAGTCAGTTTTGGCCTTACAAAGTAAACAAATGAATAATGCATAGATTGAACATGAATCAATGGAACTAGTGAGGCATTTGATGTGACATCTGTCTCTGTGCAAAGCTAATACTGTCCGGGTGCACCTGAATATATCTACAATATGCATTAGAGGACCAACTGGATAAGATGGTCCAGAATTCCAGCCTTAGCCGCACTAGTAGCCGCCCCCAAGCGGAAGGAGTGCCCATTATAATGACGTGCATCATAACCTAACATGGACAAAATGGCCTTAATGGTAGTGATAAAGTTCTACTTAAGGCATGACCGTTGTCCATGAGAAACAGAGGATCACATGGGCGAGCTCCTGCTAATATCCGAATACGATGGAATTTTTTTCATCGCACAGTATAGGCATACAAGGATGTCACAGTGCATAAAATGTATCTGAATATCGATCCCTTGACGGAAAACATCAGTCTTAGATGCTCTAAGATGCAGAATTAATAGGCGCTTATCCTTATGAAAAATTATGTCAGACATACACAAGTTGTTTGCTGCAGAAAAATGTGTTCCATCAATAGTAAATTCTCCACACCGCAAAAAATGCATAAAAAGCCAGTGCTGAAGTAGTTTGTAGCAATAGTTTATTGTACTCACTCACTCCATAGTGTTCCATGCACTGCCATATATCACATAATATATCATATGTAAAAAGTCTTTTCTGTCTGTAGTCACATTGCACCTTCCTGACACCTTTCAATATATTCTGTAGTAGAAGCAAAGAACTAATGAGTTAATGGAGTATGGATACCAAGATACAAGTATGAATGCCTAATACCTGCTAGATAAAGTTTTATAGTACAGTATGTCAGCTGCAGCATCTGTGTACAATGCGCAATAAAGTGTAAATCAATGTGTCCTCATTCACAACGGGGGGCAAACTAGATCCTGGAATCCACAATCCTGTCATTAGTAAGAAAGACTTGAAGGTTTGGAAGCCTGTAGAATAAGCCAATCTCGTGTCTGTGGCCAAAGATGATTCCCACAACAATTTTACTGTAAACTCTAGGTGAGCAGTAGTCTTGCTGGAGAAGGGCACTCGCATGGTAGTACCTCTGCTGAGGGCGCCAGCTGCTGGAATCGTGCAACCTGTAAATGAGACAATGCATCAGCTATAGCGTTTTTTTCTGGTATGTGTTCCGCATATATGACAAAGCCATTAGTTGCAGCTGTCAAAATCAGGTGGCGCATGAGTTTCATAATGTCCGGACTCTTAGATCTGCCCCTTTTTATAATTGCAACTGTAGTCTCATTTTCACAGTGGAAGAGTATTTTCTTTTGCCGCCATTCATGACCCCACAACACTGCCGCCACCACTATCGGATATAATTCGCAGAAAGCTATAGACAATTTTTGATGACGTAGCTCCTCTGACAGTGACCTCTAAAATAACCTCCAAAACCTTCAGACCCTGAAGCATCAGTGTAAAGTTCCATATCGGCAGAATTAGTGATATCATCATCATAAAATAAAGAAATCCCATTCCATTCCACAGATTGAGAAAGCTACTCAACATTTGTAAATTTTTCTTGAATTCACAGGAAATATGTATGCGATGATGTAGCTCCCTAACAGACGTAGATATTTGCAATAAATATGAGACAAATGTCCTGCCTGCGACATTTACACGGCAGGCAAAATTCAAGTGTCCCAGGAGGCTTAAGAGTTCACGTTTAGTTACAGACTTTGTTTTGAGAAATTCAGTCAGAAGAATTCTAATTCTGCATATTTTCTCTTCTGGTAATTTTGCTTGCATGGCTAAAGTATCCAAAAGTACTTCTAAATATTCCAAGCATGTGGTTGGACCAAGAGTTTTATGAGAGGCAAGCGGAATTCCCAGTCGAGCAAATAACATTGTCATGATGGCCATGGTCCTATCAGCCATGTGGTGAGGGTGATCAATTGTAAGGAAGTCGTCGAACAAGTAGAGCAAGTTGTTAATGCTGTAATTATTCACTGCAATCCAACTGATAGCTTTTGAGAGTTGGGTGAAAATCTTTGGTGAAGAACGGGATCCAAACACTAAACGTACATAGAAATAATATTGGTTATTCCATTTAATGCCATGAAATGGCCACAGACTAGGGTGTTTGGGGATGAGTTTAAATGCATCGCAAATGTCAAATTTACATAACCACGCCCCTCTACCTGCCTTTCTAATTGCCTTAATGGCATCATCAACCTTGACATATTTCAAGGAAAATTCCTGCTTGTCTATCAAACTGTTAAGGCTCAAGTGTTCTTGATCATTATTCGGGGCAGAGAGATTAACAGAGATTAACGATTAGTCTCTTTTTTTTTTGAGTATTTACCCTCCACAATGCCAATAGGATTTACTCTGTAGATGGGGTAAGGTGGAGAATCAAAAGACCCTATCAGAAAATCCTTCTGTTTCTCCTGCTCTATAATATCTTGAACTATGTGTGGCTGGGATCTAGCAGAAAGAAGATTTTTACATTCAAAGGTTGCTGATGGTGCTCTCCGAATACCAGTATGAAAACCGTTAAGCAAACCAGTTATTAAATCCATTACAAACTCAGTATCAGGATGCGCATGGAGTTCTTGAAGAAGCTGATAAATATATATATATATATATATATATATATATATATATATATATATATATATATATATATATATATATATATATATATATATATATATATGGGATAAATGGCCAACGAACAGTGCGAAACTAGTAACTAACTAGTCTGAGCACTTTCGACTCTTAATGAGTCTTTTTCAAAGGCAAATACAAAACATATACAACACAAATAAACAGAAACATTGTGTTTGTAAAACTCTACATGGCTGTCTCCACATGAGTTAAACCTATAGATACATTGTCTCAACCAGCCTATGTAGATTTGTTGCGAAAACTGAAAAATATTTATAATTTACTAAAAGTCTATGATCCAAAGCAACATCTAATACTTCGTGCATATTTATGTAACGCAGATTATATCCCGGATATTTTATTCTATACAGATATTTTATTCTTATATTAACCCTTTAACTACTATACCTGTTGTGCTGGCTCACTACAGCTGAGTGCTATCATATCAGTTACCCAGACTACTGAGGCTAGTTGCTAGGCTGAATACTACAGCATTTACATGGCTGACTACAGAAACTGACATTAACAACATGGTTACATTTATATTCATTATTTCAATAGTTTTTGTTGGATTTTAGTGAAATAAAAAACAGCCTACCTTGTATAATGTCTGTTATTCATTTACTTCTACTCTATATACTGCTATATCCCATCATAAAAGAAATCCAAGTCATGGAAACTGTTTGAATCACACAAAATAAATCCAATATTTACAAATCAACATATAAAAACATAAATAAAATCAGCACTAATTAGTAAGTTGAGAGTGGTACCTCTCAAAACAGTCATGATCCACACATAAATGAACTTGGCATTGTTTACAACCAAGGAAAACTTCATGTCTCCTCCCTTCTTTTGAACACATAATGCATCTCCCACGTTTTGGAAACCGTCCTGGCCAGTGACTTAAACCTTCAGCATCAACATTGGACAGAGCTTTTCTTTTTCTGCTTCCTTGAAAACCAGCAACCATCTGTTTGGCCAAGTTCGTTCTGAATTCAAGCTGTATTCTCTTTTTTTTTCTTTTCCGGACTTGGTTGTGATTTGGTGACTCTTTCATACAAATTAGGGCATTACATATTGCTGTATCAAGGAGAAACCAAAAAAGGTATTTCCACCATTTCTTTTCTTTACAGCAAGAACTGTATTGCATTTTGTTTTGGTCTGCAATATCCACCCTCCCTTGTTTTTCGAATACTCAATTGCAAGTTTTTTCTTTTCTCTTCGGGTTACACTGGATAGCTGTGTTGGATCCATGTTATTAAACAAAATATGGACAATTTTCTTGTCTTTCCAGAAAACACTGATTAGAGTCTCTTTTTGCATGGTTTTCATATCTCCCTGGCTTTTTAAACCACTTTTTTTAAAGGTTCTGGCATTCCTTTTTTATTTCATTAGACTGTACCACAACAAGAGACCATCCCTGATGTAAATCTTCAAATAATTGTGTACTTGAAAAGAAATTGTCCATATATATATATATATATATATATATATATATATATATATATATATATATATATATATATATATATATATATATATATATATATATATGAAGGTTTTTATTTATTAACTTTCTGGTAAGGTCTTTTACCACTCTATCTAGATCCTAATCCTTCTGTCATTCTCCCTCTCAGTCTGTTGGTCTTTCCAACATACACTTGAAATTTAATGGACGTAGCCAGTTTGGGGCTGGGCTCTCTCCCAGACTTTAATACCAAATCTTGTGTTTTTAGCTGGCAGGTATTGCTTAAATGACAGTCTTCCTTTAAAGGTAATCATGCCATCATCAATTGACTGGTTTTGGGGAGGATTATAATTTTCCAGTTATTTATGCAAGACTTTGTCATAGAAAGGTCTTACATGGAAAATTTTTTCATGCCCTGGTTGGCCTCTGGATGGGTTGACTTTCGTGTCATTAGCATGGAAATATTTTCCTATTTTTTCAAACCATTTAGTCATAATATCGGGAATTCCTAGGATCCCAAAATATACAGATGTCATCCAGGCAATAGAATATTTGCTTATCTGCATAATGCTCATAACGATGTATTTTCTAAGATATGCCAACATCTCAGTGATGCTGGTTTCATACCATTTTGGGTCTGGCTTTGTGTCCCCAATTTTCTTGGCATAATCATTGGTTTCTTTCATAAGTTTTTCCATCAGACATTCCAGAAAATACTTGAGAAAAAAATCTTTATCAATGCTAAGTGGTCCAAGCTCAATTGTTGAACCAACTTGAGAATCAAAATAATTATTCTCAAACACAGCAAGGTCGTCACTCCATTGTGCAAGTGGGGCTATGTCCTCCTCATCTGATTCAAAATCGCTTATATTAGGTGATGAAATGAGACTAACGTTGATATTGAATCCATTTTCTAACAAAGATCCATTAAATTCTTCAATATCGGCTGCACCAAACCCTTAAAAGTTGCTTATATCTGAATCCATCTTTGTTACGCTCAACTACATGCGTTTCGTAAAGTGCAGGAAAACTCTTTCCTGTGTGTCTAAATTTAACCTCTCAGCTTTCAAACTTGTATCAAAATGTTGAGTAACCAGTCCTCGCATTGGTGATGATAATTAAAAATTTGTAAACTTCTGTCCTTTCAACCAATCAACGTTTAGTTAACACAGCGATCACGTCCACATAGATGTGTCACTGGGGATGTAAACAAGGCTTATTGAAACTGCATATATGGGGTTTAGGAGCTATTTACACTTAGATGCGATAGTTCTAGCTAAATGGTTAAATACAAAAATAATATTACTAAGAGTCGCTATAATATGTTTTGTTTGACACATAAAGCTCTTCTAAAATGGCAATAAGAAATATTGCTGTTATGCCCCAATTATACCATGTGACCACGCAGTCACAGAAGTGTTATTATTTTGGAATTATCCATATATGTATGATGGCTAACTTTCAATATTAGCAGAGCTAGTCGACTAGAAAAACAAGCTGCTCAAAGATTACTTTGAGTCATTAAGAAGATTTCAAGGTGTCTAGGTGATGATTGTTCATAATATAAATTGTGGGATTTCTTTGACGTGTGTTCAGGAATCAAAGGTATCCATCTGGATTTCATTAAAAGAGCACCCAATGTACCGATCATTTAGCACCCACATGCAATAGTTATCGTCTACAAAGAGGTTTATTACCAGTAGAACAATGCTATGTTTTAACTTTGGTATATAATTCCTTGAGGATTTCAGTTTGTCCTGTTGCACAATGTCAATAAATTTTATTAATCAAAACAGACTCTCTGATGTATTGTTTATTTATATTAAGTTTTTAAATAAAGTCATAGCTGTCACACCTGTTTGAAGTGGTTGGCGAGTGTGGTACTTTTATTTTTTTATGGGTACCTTCGCTTAAGTCTCAATACCCGGGTTTTTCGATACGGTCGATACCTGAGTACCCATTGACAGCCCTAGTTTCTTTTGCTAGGAGCTCTCCTATCCATGGACAGGAAAAACACATTCCTATTCCTTGCGGTTGCGCCCTGTGATCGAGTTAGCTGCAGATATAGATTGCCGAAGACTGGTCGCTAGCTTGCTGGCCGAGGTAAGATGGAGGTTCTATCTGTGTTGACGTCATCCGAGCTGCTGAAAACCCTACCGTGTGTATTTTGCCACCAGATGCAGGATCTGGATAGTTGGGGCAATATTTGCCGGATCCACATGTCACTGCTTACAACCGTCACTGCTTGCAAGCCTCAGTTAGTCTACCGTATTTTAGTGAGAAGGTAGCAAGACAAATGCATGTAGCTTTCTTTCCATTTGCATAGTAGGTTCATTGTTTGCGAACTGTGGTCGGGTAAACAATTTTCCTGTCAGTTCAAACAGAATAATTATGCACAAAGAATGCTGTTGACTTTATTTTTGTATCTTGCTATATTTCCGGGTTTGGCAGAATCCTTTCAAGAGATATGTCCTTATTTGTCCAGATAACAAAATCACAATATTTATTTTTCACTTGAAAAGATTTGTGTCTGTAACTGATAATAATACAAATGGCTTGTTTTTAATAGGTTATCTATGTCCAGGTATGATATATTTTCATTTTGTGTCCCAGTATCTCTGATACAATAGGGACACTTCACTTCCACGATTTCCTCTCCACAGCAATTACATGAAACGAGCATTGGAAGATGCTCCAATACGGGACATTCAGGATTCAGGATTATGAGCCCACATTCAACAACTGAGATTGTCGTGAATAGGACCTAATTTACTCCTGTAGGCATTCACTGCATCTTTTTTATGCTGGCATCCCCACCTTGTTGTTTTAGTAGAAAATCTCACTGGGTAGCATATGTCTCTCATGGTGGAAATAGAAGGCTTATCAATGGACAATGTACACACTGCTTTCATTTGTGATGCTGTTATTCGTCCTGTTCTTAGCTGGTGCCAATCTTTTTGACTTGGCTTGTCCATGAGTGAGCCTCTCTGCATGTTTTGCAATAACATTAATGTCATGGAACAGATTTTCACAATGTTTGACAAGTTCATTTTTAGACATTAGAGCACATTTGTCATCTCTGAGTTCACATAGAGGTTGTGGAAGATTGTTTGATATTACTTTAGGAAATAAAATGTTCTGTATACTTGGGTATTATTGAAAGCACTACAAGTTGGGTTTTCGCCACAAATAACTTTGATGTGAAGTCATTAAATTCAGCTTCATTTGGCACAGGAACATCTGGGAGAGCTGACTGCAGTTTTTTTTTTTTTAAAGCTCCTTGTTATGGGTATTCCCACAGATCGCATTTTCCAGGTTCCTTTTCTTAGCTTCAGCAGATATGAAATCGATTTTAGAAATTTCTGCATAGTCAACCTTGTCTATGCTTGATTGTAGTAACCAGTATGCTTTCTCCTGAGTAACTGTCTTTGCATTTTCTATTCGCACAGCTGTCTCAATGTAAAAAAAAAAGGAGTGCACTGATATGACTGCATGTCTCCCCAAGCCCAGCTATACAATCACAATGGGCTGCCTCAACAATACCCTCTTTTTGTGCAATTATCCAGGGTTTTAATGCCTTGTCATTCATATGCTGTGAATGTCATGCCTAAAAATGCAGAGAATTCCAGTTCTTCGGTTTTTTGAGCAGTCTTAAATGAAGTATGTGCATAAGTAAAATTTTGCAACATCTACATAAGAAACAATTTAACGTTTGTTTACGGCCTCTCATCCATCCCAGTTTTTTTGTTGCCTACCCTAGAATCCCCAAGCTCCACCTCTCATGTTTGAATCAAAATACCCCTATATTTATTTATCAGATATACAAGGATGGCTTCATATGATTCAGTGATAGAATGAAATTTAATACTTTATAAATTAACTCCATAAAATGCTTGTAGCTAAAACTATTTTTCTAATATGCTATACGAAATGATATGAAGTAACATATAATGAATCTCAACTCGCCTTCGCAGTAAAAAAAACATTGTTGTTCACTTCCATGGAAAGAATGTCTTTCACCCATCCGTTGACAAACTGGTTGTAAGCTTTCAAATCTTCTAAGGTTAGAGCACTTTTCCTGTTTACCAAATAATTTAAAATGTAAATATAGGTAATTCCCAGAAAGCAGTGTACATACTCATCATTTTTCCTTTGTCCATTTCATATGGATCAATTCCACCGATTAAGCTTAGCTTTGACTCATATCTTTCCAACTCTACTTTTACTAGTCCATTTTTGTAATGTATTTTGACTGAATTTGAAGCCATGTTTACTTAAAAGCAGACTCCATGGAAATCAACTCTGATTTCATCGTTACACTGGGCATCAAGTCTCCAACATAATAGCTTGACCCACAAAATGGTGACCGGAAGCAGCTTGTGCTCACATGCTAACATAATGGGAACTATGTATATAAACTTTATTATAGATGAAATTTTATATATATAATTTTTAGTGAAATATCTTGTAAAATTCATGAGATGTCTTATCAAATTTGTGTTGTTTTAATTGCATCTGTTTATATTACATATTTATTTTGTTTTATAAAGTGAACAAAAATTTGCTCAATGATAAGATGTGTTGTAAACCCTTTTTGAAACCTTAAAATTTTTGATATGTCGATTTGTAAGATTTCTCATAAAATTGTAAAGTGTGTTACGAAGTTAATATGCGGACCTCGGGCTGCCTAGTTGTCTGAAGTACTTACCTTTACAAACCACTCATACATATCACATCAGTGGGGGCAAGTTCAGTGTATACGTAAGCAGCATGGATATGCAAGAACACGTGCCAAGTTATTATCATCTATTGATCGTTCAATCCAAGTTCTTTCAATTATTCCTTTACAAAGTATACTGGATGCCAAGAATAGACAAATATGTACTGAAAAATGGCAAAACCAAAAGCAAATGTATATAGGATATTTTCTAATACATTAAAATGCCAATATAATCATATATTGTTAATAAAAGATGATATATTATTGAGTGACAAAACATTTAGTTAAAATATCTCATTTTTGCATTCAAGATGAAATGTATCCAGTATTTATGCAAAAAATAAAGTTTTAGTTCTATACCAAACTTGCTCTGGAATCAAGGCTATAAGATTTTAAAAAACTTATTGGGACAACACCCCTCCACCCTTTTCGTAAATTCACCTCACTTTCATAGCTGACATTATAAATATCAGTGACTTTGGAGAGCAGTAGGATTGGTTTGACCTAATCTGTCATAGTAAATTACATTTTTTATATTTTACAAAGTATTGTCTTTTACAACAAAGCAAGTCCGATTCAGCAGTTCATCACAGTGGGTTTGCCACTGTTGTCAAGGAAATAACATTATAGAGACAAAAACAGTATATTCAGATTTTTTAAGCAAAAGTTAATTTCCATGTCAGAAATGTAGCAGTATCCATTTATACTTGTTCTATCTCAAAAAGTTCTTTTTCTCCCAGCAGTTGTAACTTGTGTAGACAAAAACAACCATTGCATGCCATGATGTGCAAATGTAGTTATGAAAACTATATAAAAATTATCTTGCTGAAAAATTATGATAGTTCATTTAGGTTTGTAATAAATGAAGCTAATATAACCTTGCACAATTACAAGAAATATTTATTTTTTTTAAAAAAAAATATCAGTATAGGTTACCATACATCACAAACACAATTTTGTTGCAAATGTTTAAATACTTTTAATGGTTTTGTACTAACATATGGATATAATTTCTTTGATTCTTTTGGATTCAGATTTTATTTTGTTAGTTTTAAGATTCTCCCATTGCTGTTTCTCAACAGCCTTGTCAATAATTGTAAGAAAAGCAACACCACCTGTTCCTTTATCCAGTGCAAAATTACATATGCAGAAGGTGTACACATTTTTTTTCACTTTGTGTTTTTTGTGGTCAGTTATCTTACCTTTCCCTTTTTATATGCCAGACATAAGGTGGTAGATCATGTGTTATAATATGTCTTGCTCATTTTATTTCTTTACATTAGGTCTAGTTGTCCACAGTTTACAGATAATACATTGTATGGGTGCCTTGTACTTTGGATAAGGAAGAATGCTATCAGTTTTTTATTAAAAAGGTCAAGGTCACTGACTCTTAATAAAAATGGTTTCTGAAGAATAACAAGTTCTCCACCATATATAGTTAATAAACTTTGTGATAGCTTTCAGGTATAACAAGGAAGAAGTCTATCAATTTAAATATTCAAGGCCAAGGTCACTGACTGAAATAAGTGACTGTCACAAAAATGTTGAGTTCCCCATAGCAGTGTTCCAGTGCCTTGTAGATGTATAATGTGTCAGTCACAATACAGTTGTTTTTCATTTTACTTTTTTATCGTTTTTGGAAGATCTAGTTTTGTTACATTTTTTGACAGTTCTTTCATTTCAAAGGTCATTTTGTGTCCTGTGCAATGTATTCATCCACTTCATACCAATAATAACCTATCCCTCAACTTGCTTAATCCTTTATCTCATACAAGTGCCTTTTGGCCTTCTTCCGACATACCATACAGGTGCCTTTTGAAATCAAGGCTTATAAGATTTCAAAAACTTATTGAGACAACACCCGTCCACCCTTTTCATAAATTCACCTCACTTTCATAGCTGACATTATAAATATCAGTGACTTTGGAGAGCAGTAAGATTGGTTTGACCTAATCTGTCATAGTAAATTACATTTTTTATATTTTACAAAGTATTGTCCTTTACAACAAAGCAAGTCCGATTCAGCAGTTCATCACAGCAGGTTTGTCACTGTTGTCAAGGAAATAGCTTTATAGAGGCAAAAACAGTATTGTGTGATTTTTTTTAAGCAAAAGTTAATTTCCATGTCTGAAATGTAAGTCTCCATTTTGTTCTATCTCAAAAAGTTCTTTTTTTCCTAGCAGTTATAACTTGTGTAGACAAACACAATCATTGCATGCCATGATGTGCAAATGTAGTTATGAAAACTATATAAAAATTATCTTTTTTTTTTTTTAAGCAAAAGTTAATTTCCATGTCTGAAATGTAAGTCTCCATTTTGTTCTATCTCAAAAAGTTCTTTTTTTCCTAGCAGTTATAACTTGTGTAGACAAACACAATCATTACATGCCATGATGTGCAAATGTAGTTATGAAAACTATATAAAAATTATCTTGCCGAAAAATTATGACACTTCACTTAAGTTTGTAATAAATGAAGCTAATATAACCTTGCATAATTAGAAGATATATATTTTTTATAACAAAAAATCAGTATAGTTTACAAAACCTCACAGACACAATTTTGTTGCAAATGTTTAAATAATTTTAATGGTTTTGTACTAACATATGGATATAATTTCTTCATGATTATTTTGGATTCAGATTTTATTTTGTTAGTTTTAATATTCTCCCATTCCTGTTTCTCAACAGCTTTGTCAATAATTGTAAGAAAAGCAATATCACCTGTTCCTGGATCCAGTGCAAAATTACATATGCAGAAGGTGTACACATTTTTTTTCACTTTGTGTTTTTTGTGGTCAGTTATCTCACCTTTCCCTTTTTATATGCCAGACATAAGGTGGTAGATCATGTGTTATAATATGTCTTGCTCATTTTATTTCTTTACATTATGTCTAGTTGTCCACAGTTTACAGTTAATACATTGTATGGGTGCCTTGTACTTTGGATAAGGAAGAATGCTATCAGTTTTTTATTAAAAAGGTCAAGGTCACTGACTCTTAATAAAAATGGTTTCTGAAGAATAACAAGTTCTCCACCATGTATGGTTATTAAACTTTGTGGATGGCTTTCACTATAACAAGGAAGAAGTCTATCAATTTAAGTATTAAAGGCCAAGGTCACTGACTGAAATAATAGTGATTGTAACAAAAATGTTGAGTTCTCCATGGCAGTTTTCTGGTGCCTTGTAGATCTATAACATGCCAGTTACAATACAGTTGTTTTTCTTTTTTTTTTTTTTTTTGTTAGTCTTTTTTGGAAGATCCAGTTTTGTTACATTTTTAACAGTTCTTTCATTTCAAAGGACATTTTGTGTCCTGTGCAATGTATTCATCCACTTCATACCAATAATAACCTGTCCCTCAACTTGCTTAACCCTTTATCTCATACAAGCACCTTTTGGCCTTCTTCTGACATACCATACAGGTGCCTTCTAAAATCAAGGCTTATAAGATTTAAAAAAAACTTATTGGGACAATACCCCTCCACCATTTTCATAAATTCACCTCACTTTCATAGCTGACATTATAAATATCAGTAAATTAGGAGAGTAGTAGGATTGATTTGACCTAATCTGTCATAGTAAATTATATTTTTTACATTTTACAAAGTATTGTCTTTTACAACAAAGCAAGTCCGATTCAGCAGTTCATCACAGTGGGTTTGCCACTGTTGTCAAAGAAATAACTTTATAGAGACAAAAACAGTGTATTCAGATTTTTTAAGCAAAAGTTAATTTCCATGTCTGAAATGTAGCAGTATCCATTTATACTTGTTCTATCTCAAAAAGTTCCTTTTTTTCCTAGCAGTTGTAACTTGTGTAGACAAACACAATCATTGCATGCCATGATGTGCAAATGTAGTTATGAAAACTATATAAAAATTATCTTGCTGAAAAATTATGATAGTTCACTTAAGTTTGTAATAAATGAAGCTAATATAATCTTACATAATTACAAGATATATATATATATTTTTATAAAAAATATCAGTATAGGTTACCATACATCACAAACACAATTTTGTTGCAAATGTTTAAATAATTTTAATGGTTTTGTACTAACATATGGATATAATTTCTTCATGATTCTTTTGGATTCAGATTTTATTTTGTTAGTTTTAAGATTCTCCCATTCCTGTTTCTCAACAGCTTTGTCAATAATTGTAAGAAAAGCAACACCACCTATTCCTTTATCCAGATGTATGGTTATTAAACTTTGTGGATGGCTTTCACGTATAACAAGGAAGAAGTCTATCAATTTAAATATTAAAGGCCAAGGTCACTGTTACGGTAGGGTTTTTTAATTATTATACCCTAGAGTGTTATGGGGTTTAATTTTATGGAAATGGGGTGGGGTGTTTCCAATATTTATTTAGGTATGGCACCCACCCAGGCTCGATTATGGTTCAGAAGTTAAGTAGGTGAATATGGTTCTGAGCCCCCAGTCAGCAATGCTGACAGTTAAATCCAAAAGTGCTAAAGCGTGAAATTAAACAATTAAATACAAAGGTACAAAAGGGTGGAATTAAATAAAACAATTTAATTAGTAATAAAATTTCAACATGCGAGCTTCCCAATCGCTCGACCCTTTTGTGCCTATTTCATCATCTGAATCAGGGTGAGAATTTCGCCCTGACCTTGGTTCTACTCATCTCTCTAAATTTCTCCTGCACTCCTCCTTTACTCCTTCGACTTCCCTCTCCACTTCTACTCCTCCTTTGCTCCTTAGAATTTCCTCTCCACTTCCCTTTTCATCGACTTCCTCGTTGAACCGTCGACTCCAATCCGTTGACCCTGACTTCAGTCTTTTCTCTCAGACTCTCGGGATCTTCTTCTAATTGAAATTATCCCACCTGGAAAGCTTCCTATAAAACACAAGGAGGGTGTACTATTTTGCTGGGCACATAAATCATACTAATCCCAGATAATTTATCATCAGATTAGGTTATCAAATTTCATGGGTCACACATCCATTCCCACCAAATTACTCATACATTCATGAATGGTAAACACAATGTAAAATCATAACATAATAACACATCATAAAGCACGATATCAATTACTCGTATACAGGCAACGATAATTGATTCACATCAATACATAATAACCAACACATCTATTTTGCATCACAAATCATACAAATATATAAATATGTAACTATCTATGCTCTGAACATATTCAAACATACAATCATAATCTTGCTTACATAAATCATTTCCTAACTCCAATACAAATCTCAAATAAGTATACAAATAAAACTGTACACAGTAATTCTTCATTCTAACAATACTATTAGTAATTGCATAAACATAATATTAGTACTTACATTTATGGCGTTTGCAATGTGTGAGTCAAAAATCAAACGAATATCTACCTTACTGAAGCTTTCTTTGTTTCAATCTTTTTCCTTGCATTCACCTTGTAATCTGCCTCGGTCTACTAAATAACTGACTTACGGTTTGACCTCTGTTTGACAGGCTACTGTTACTCGACGTCTCTCTGCTTCAACAGCGATTGTGAATCCTTGTCTAGGTGTTCTGATAGGCGAAATAGGCGTTGGCATCACAAAAGTAGGAATCGATGCCTCCTCAAACATCGTCGGCTTAAACACTGACAATGAATCACATGCAGCAGAACTAGACATTGACGAATGTCCGTTACTGTATTGCCTGTCGCTCTCCTTAAGTGGCGACCTCTCTCGACCGTGCAAGCTCTCCTGGTGCTTCTTAAAGTCGCAAGCTGCCGTATAGCTTGCGCAAGCTCTGGTAAAGATTCTCCGTTCTTGCGAATTCTACTCCTTAGCTGAACTCTGTATAACTGTTTGGTGCGGGGTTGCGAATCTCTGCTTCAAAGCATCCACTAATTCAGCATACAACTTCTTCTCAGGCACTGCCAACAATTGCTGTGCTTGACCTCTTATTGCGATACCTAAATACAGTTTCTTTTCCTCTGTCCAATAATTTAGTGTCGAGCACATCTCAAAGTGAGTTATAAAATCCAACAAGGGTGTCGTCCCGTCATACAACATCGGAGTAATGACGGGCCGCTTCAAGGTTCTTTGCGGAAGATTAGTTGCCTCAACGCTTCCTTCCGTAACCGTTCCCTTGCTCTCAGATCTCTTTCGGTCTTTGAGAGCTGTATGTACATCATCCTTTGTCGCTGTAGTATCAGCTATATTCTTGGTTTCCTGTGACTTGGAGGTGCTGATATCGCCTGTCCACTAAAGTAAATCTGTCGTCTGGGGGCAATTCTTTCTCTCGAGCACTCTCCTGCCTTCTTGTTCGTCTCCGCACTCATAGCCATAGTCCCCTTCCTAAGTCTTTGCATTCTTTTGTCAAGCGTCAAAATTCGTTTTCGAAAGGAATCGCGTCTTTACCTCCGTCTCGGGGGTAAGCATCCTGTCGCCTACATGTGACCCTCCATAAGCCATCTTGATTCTGTCTTCTACTCCTCGACCTATCCCACTGCTGCCACCAATTTGTAGCGGAACTGCTCTCTCAGCTACACTTCCCCGAGTCTCGCTATGTCGGGTTCTTTATGATAGGTCTTATAGTTGGAGTGATACCCCGCTGAATCTGTCTGAAGACTGGCACTCCAGAGTGTGACAGATTTCCACCTCAGCGGGATACCGGCTTATTTCTGGCTTCTTGGGTGCCGCCGACTTGGTCACAGCTAGTTGCAGGGTCGCCGACTTGGTCGCAGAGCCACTGATTGGTCGTAGTTTCCGACTTGGTCGCAGAGTCGCTAACTGTGTCGCTGTCTCGGTCGCCTTTTGAGTCGCAGGGTCACTGACTGGTCGCAGTGTCGCCGACTGGTCACAGTCGCCGACTTGGTCGCAGGAGATCGATAGAGACGACAGTGCGAAATAACGAAAGAAGAGCTATAAACGTGTATTGTCGCAAGGCCTCTGCTTTGCTTGGATGAGCCTTGTAGCGCTGGGCGCTGCTGGTCGATGAAAGACCTTGTCCCTACCCTTTTTAGATTCCTGGCCTGCTTCTACCTACACAAGGATTACAACCAAGTGTGCTTGCCCTGGCGGGGTGGTTATACTGCTACACTGCAGGGGACGTCTTCACTCTATGCTGGTTATTTACACACTCCCCCAGCAGCCACAGTTGGTCCGTATATATACCCAGGCAGAATCACGTGACCCAAAGCTAAGATGATAGATGGCACTACAAAGCCCGCCAAACATTCGAAATAATATAAACTTTAATGAAACGAATATTATATAACGAAACGAAAATAATTGAAGTCCATGAGGTTTCCTCGTTACATTACCATGTCCTGTTCTGCACAAAAAACTTTGGCTACTACGTTTGTTTCTTTGTTTCGCTGGCTTCTTGCTCACGGCATATGTCCACAGATCAAACACTAGATTAGTGTCAGTTGAATAAACATCCGTAAACCTAGGTAGATGTGACAGTCACTGACTGAAATAATAGTAATTGTAACAAAAATGTTGAGTTATCCATGGCAGTTTTCTAGTGCCTTGTAGATATATAACATGCCAGTCACAATACAGTTGTTTTTCATTTTACTTTTGTCGTTTTTGGAAGTTCCAGTCTTGTTACATTTTTGACAGTCCTTTCATTATTTTATTATTTTATTATTATTATTTCATTATTTTATTTTAAAGGACATTTTGTGTCCTGTGCAATGTATTCATCCACTTCATACCAATAATAACCTGTCCCTCAACTTGTTTAATTCTTTAATCCCTAAGCCAAATAGCTAGGCAGTCCCCTAGCATACTTGCAGATACCACCTAGACCAGGGTTAGTCTTATCATTGCCTGTATCTCTAGACTTGCTGACAGCACTTGGCTTGCATAATTTTTCAGAGGGTTTATTTACTTGCAGTAAATTTGTTATTTTATTTATAGTCATTTAATTAGGCTGAAATTTAGCACATCAGTTCTCAATAAACTTATGTACATAATGGTATAAATTTCATGCTACATGCAGAAATAATACTTGTGCATAAAGGTGAAAGTAAATGATGTACTACCCAATTTGCTTCTCTTGCCATTGAATAATCCATAAAATCCATTAGGAATTCACACACAATAATTAACACATGAAATAATTCTATTTTGTGTACTCAAAAATTCCACTTGTCATTTCTCTTGTAAACTTAACTTCTTGTAAATACTGTTCCAAGATGCATATATTTTCCTTGCTTTTGGCTTAACTTTCTTCCTTAGATATCTCACTGAAAATTTAAAAGCTAATAAAACACTTAACAAACTTTGAATTATGAACATTCATGTGTACATATTTTAATTCTCAAACATATATTTAATGATTCTTCAAAAGATCTACATGATATGGCTTAAAACAATCTACACACAAATGAATATTACACTGAATATACATATTCAAAACTTCCAGGCATCGCTTTTGTTTACTGCATTGTCAACATCTTCCCTTCTCACCATTCTTAGGAAAGTGGCCTCCTGTGTTTGTAGCTAACATGGCTAAATCGTTTCATTTTCCTGGTAGTCACTAATAAGCAGTTTTGCCAGATTCATCTTAAAATCAACTATCGTGTGCTTTTACCTGTCTGTTCCTGCTCTGCTTGACCTGATGTTCTGATTCTCTCATTAGTATGAATCCATTGATAACCACAATATCAAACAAAAACCAAAAAGGTACAACCACCACTTTTTAGCTGCTCTGTATGTACTGTACTGTGTTCTCAGCTGGTCTGCTATGTCCACTCCATTCATGTTAATATTATACTCTTGAATGATGGATGATGCTTTGATGTTCCTCATGTCTCCATTTTTGGATTTGCGCTGTACTGTCTTTTCTATGGCTGCTGGATCTTCTGCTGTTGATAGGATGTAGAGCCATCCAAACACAGGCTATTAATTCCCCTCGCTGTATGGTTTTGAATTCCCCTTGAACCTTAATATCTCTCTTAACTCATTAACCCCCGAGCCAAATAGCTAAGCAGTCCCCTACAGCATACTTGCAGATACCACCTAGAGCAGTGTTAGCCTTAGCAGTACCTGTATCCCTGAGACCTACTGACTGCACTTGGCTTGCATATTTTTCCATAGGGGGGTACTTGCAGTAAATTTCGTATTATTTTATTTATATTCATTTAATTTGGCTGAAATTTGGCAAATCAGTTCTCAATAAAATTATGTACATGATGGTATAAATTTCATGCCACATGCAGAAATAATACTCCTGCATAAAGGTGAAACTAAATGGTGTACTTACCAATTTACTTTTCTTGCCATTGAATAATCCATAAAATCCATTAGAAATTCACACACAATAATGAACACATGAAAGAATTCTATTTTATGTACACAAAAATTCCACTTGTCATTTCTCATGCAAACTTAATCTCCTGTGAATACTGTTCCAAGATGCATATATTTACCTTGCTAATAAAACACTTATCAAACTCTGAATTATGAACATTCATGCTTACAAATTTTAATTCTCAAACATTTATTTAATGATTCTTCAAAAGATCTACATGATATGGCTTAAAACAATCTACACACAAATGAATATTACACTGAATACACATATTTAAAACTTCCTGTCGTCGCTTTTCTTTGCTGCATTGTCTACATCTTCCCCTCTTCTCACCATTCTTAGGAAAGTGGCCTCCTGTATTTGTTGCCAACGTGGCTAATTCATTTTCCTGGTAGTCACCAATCAGCAATTTTGCCAGATTCATTTTAAAATCAATCATCCTGTATGCTTTTACCAGTCTGTTCCTGCTCCGCTTGACATGATGTTCGGATTCTCTCATTAATATGAATCCATTGGTGACAGCAATATCAATCAAAAACCAAAAAAAGGTACAACCACCACTTTTTAGCTGCTTTGTATGTACTGTACTGAGTTCTAAGCTGGTCTGCTATGTCCACTCCGTTCATGTTGATGTTGTATTCTTGAATGATGGATGGTGCTTTGATGTTTTTCACATCTCCATTTTTGGATTTGCGTTGTACTATCTTCTCTATGGCTGCTTGATCTTCTGCTGTTGATAGGGTGTAGATGTGCCTCTTGTCCATCCAAACACAGGCTGTTAATTCCCCTCGCTGTGCCGTTTTAAATTCCCCTTGAACCTTAATATCTCTCTTATTAAGATGCTGAATAGGATATCCTCTTCTGTTGTTTCTTACAGTTCCGCGTGCATATGTACCTTTCTGTAGAAGCTTCTCAAATAAGTCTGGGCTAGTGAAATAATTGTCTACATTTACAATGTGATTTCTTTCCCATATCTTTTGTGTTAGGTCCATAACAACACGTGTGGCTAATCCCACTTCTCTGGTACCTGCATCCTTACCTGTATATACCTGAAATTCGTTGGTGTAGCCATTTTCTGGATCAGCCCTCATCCACACCTTGATTCCATACTTTGTCGGCTTGGCTGGTATATACTGGCGAAAGGCTAACCTACCTCGAAATTTTATCATTGCTTCATCTACACTTACATTTTGATGAGGATTGTAGTTTTGTAAGCAGCAGTTTTGAATGGCGTCATACACTGGCCTCACATGATGCAACTTGTCATGACCTGGTTGACGTCGAGGAGGATTACGTTGACTATCATTTATATGAAAATATTGAGATATTTTGTCAAACCTGTCTCTCTTCATGATCCTTCTCAAACTTAGGTTTCCAAATAAGGAATCTGTTGACCAGTACATGGCTGTCTCAGGAAGCTGAAGAATGCTCATATAAACTCTCATTCCCAGCCATGCTTTCAATTCTATCTCCGTAACATCTCTCCAGTTCCGGTCTTCTTTCTCCACCTGCTTTTGCCTTGCATAAAGATTGGTCTCGTTTATGATCAACTGAAACAAAAATGCTGGGAAAAATAGCTCAAAAAAATGAAATTCATTTGCATCAGGGTCTGAATCTGTTGTTGGTCCTGGTGTTGGTCCTGTAAATTGCCTCTTGTCGATGTGTGTTCTGTCATTTATAATCCATCGATCACCTCTTCCACCATTTTCTTCTCCATTCTCTGCAACATTCTCATCCTCATTCTCATCACTCTCGCTATCATCATTAATTGCTACTTCAATGTCACTATCGATCTCGTCTGATGAGAATCCAGAAAATCCTCCGTCAGAATCTGTCATGTAAAATTCTGCTCCAAGTGGCTGATTCTCGACAATTTCCATCATTTTCAAATCAAAATAACTTCACTATTACTGGCGCTATTGCAATCAAATTTTTTTCCCTTTGTTCAGCAGAGTTCACTCTGTCCACGTAAGCCAAAATTTTATTGGTTCAATTGCCTGAATAATTAAGAAATGGCTTGAAATCAACCAATGGTTAGTGACGACGTAACTCGTCGTACGGGAAATAAGCCATGCCAAATACTGCCTATCAAACTCTGCGCCCCCGGGAAATAAGCTAGGTAAACTCTGCCTTGCTAACGAGGCGCTCGGGAGATTAGGGGTGAAAAGTGCGACGAGTTATCAAGGCGCTAGGGGTTAATGAGTTAATAAGATGCTGTATATGATGTCCTCTTATGTTGTTTCTTGCAGTTCCACATGCATACATACCTTTATGTAGAAGTTTCTTAAATAAATCTGGACTAGTGAAATAATTATCTACATTTACTATATAGTTTCTTTCCCAAATCTTTAGCTTTAGGTCCATAACAACATGTGTGGCTAATCCCACTTCTGGTTCCTGCATCCTTACCTGTTTACACCTGAAATTCATATGTGTAGCTATTTGCTGGGTCAGCCCTAATACTTTGTCATCTTGGCTGGTATATATTGGCGAAGGGCTAATCTACCTCAAAGTTTTATCATGGCTTCATCTCCACTTACATTTTGATGAGGATTTTGTAAGCAGTAGTTTTGAATGGCGTCATACACTGGCCTCACATGATGCAACTTGTCATGACCAGGTTGACATCAATGAGGATTATGAAGACTATCATTTATATGATAATATTGTGATATTTTATCAAACCTGTCTCTCTTCATGTTCCTTCTCAAACTTAAGTTTCAAAATAAGGCATATGTTGACCATTACATGACTGTCTCAGGGAGTTGAAGAATACTCATAAAAACTCTCATTCCCATCCATGCTTTCAATTCTATCTCCGTAACATCTCTCCAGTTTTGGTCTTCTTTCTCCACCTGCTTTTGCCTTGCATAAAGATTGGTCTCACATGCAATCAACTAAAACAAAAACTCTGGGAAAAAAAGCTCAAAAAATTAAATTCACTTGCATCAGGGTCTAAATCTCTTGTTGTCACTGGTGTTGGTCCCATGAATTGCCTCTTGTTGATGTGTGTTCTGTCATTTATAATCCATCGATCACCTCACCATTTTCTTCTTTTCCATTCTCTTAAACATTCTCATCACTCTCGCTATTATTATCAATTGCTATTTCATGTCACTATCGATCTCCGATGAGAATCCAGAAAATTCTGTCAGGTAAAAGTCCGCTCCAAGTAGCTGATTCTGATCAATTTCCATCATCTTAAAATCGAAATAACTTCGCTACTTCTGGTGCTAAATGCAAGCTTGCGCAAACCTATGTCACGCAAGTTAGTATTTGAATCTTTGCAGCAAGGTTTTTATTGCAAGCTTGCGCAAACCACATAACAGAAACATTGCAAGCTAGCTGCAATCCAAAATGCAAGTCTGCACAATTAAGCTTAAACTATATGTAACGAACAAGCTTTCATAAACAATATATAGTTTGCTATAAAAAATATAGCAAAAAATGACATATACCATTCATGAATACTTTTCATGATGATACAATTGTTTCAGTTGCAATATAAAAGAGGTTATTATGTAAAATGTTTTGAATAAATGGAAAACATAATGCTACACAATTTTTTATTGACTCTTACATCACCTCTATGCAGTTGCACACTTCTAATTGATGATATCATTGAACACAGCATCATTTAGGCATGGTTCACCATTTGGCCTTTTGTAAATACGCAAAACATTGTTTTACAGAAGATAAAACTACTGCTGGCAGTGGAACAGATGCTTTGTCATCCTTGTTATGTGCACTCTTTGCTCCAAGTGCACTGGATCTTGCCAGCCTATTTCTGGTGGAAAAACATCCAATAGAGCAATAACAAGTTTTCTTGGATTTCCATTCGCTTTGTGATTTGCTTGGGACAGCTAGGGCTGGGTTAGATATACATCACAATTGGTCACAAGCTTTATCTTTGGATTTCCACTGTTCTAAACAATAAGAGATGAAATAAAATGTACACTTAATAATTGCCAAACAAGCTCTAACCTTACACAAATTATTCTCATTGATTGGTGTTATTGTTTGCTTCATGGAATAACTCCACTTTTCAGGTTGGATGACCTCACTCAATACATAATATTGCATAAACTTTTCTTACAAATTGCTTGCTTGCACAAGCTTAGATCAGAACAAATCCCTTTATTGCTTGTATTGCCAAATTTGGCAAGGCACTTGTTTTCGCTGATGAATTGTGGGCAGTTTGAGTCCCTGTTGCATTTGATTTTGCCAACTGTTCCTTAGTGAACAGAGTGTCTAGTAGAGAAATTACTAGTTTCCTTGGTTGAGTCTTGATATGAAGAGCTTGGGAAAGTTGTGGTATAGCCGCAAAACAGTCTATATTTTCAACCAAACGCAATTTTTTCACTCCAGTGCTCTGAAAAATAGGAGAAAATTAATGATTTTAACAATTGTTTTCTTCTAAAGTTGGAAAAAGCATTACATTTTCTTGTCATGCATAAGGCATTGATCAGACCTATTCTAATTTGTTGAAGAAAAAAAATTAAGATTTAAGGAGGTTCTTCATAAGCAAAAAACAAATGAATATAAAATTTCAAACAGGTTAAATGAGTTTAAACGCATCTGTGCAATGTTATGAATAATGCTATATTTTATAATGCTTCTAGCAAAAGTCTAAATTTGAAAATAATTTAAGAAAGTAACACCTTATCAAGGCCAAAAACCAAAATGAACTCGACCAAAAAAAGTGGTGTGCATTGGCTGACTGAAACTTTTAGCTAACATGAATAAAATACCGTAATGTTTTCCTCCCATGTGTATTTCTTGGGTGCAGTATCTGCTGCAGCAAAAGCATTTCAATTTTAGATCATTATTCCAAAATCACTTAACAAGTCCAGGAATTGTCAGTGTTTTTCTAGATCATCTTTAAATGAGCTTAAAATTCTAGTTTTACTATTCACTTTGAAAGGTCAATGGCACATGTCAGATAAATGGCACTTGTGAGTTTTGAACAACAAAAATCTGATGAAACTGATTACATACCTTAAGACATTTTGAAATAAAATAATGGCCATCTTCTTTGAGGATGAAAATAATTAAATATAACAACCTCTGAACAATTGTTGATTTGATATGCGAGAGAGGAAATATACCCCAAGAATAACGGAAATGAGATTCCCAAGCATGCGTTTAATCCTGTATCCCTACTGTCGATAACTGATAACACTTCATTGATTTGGCAAGTGTAGCAATAAATGATAATTATCTGCAGCCTTGCCATCTCAATCATTGGGTGAAGCAACATTACAAAGTCATATTTTAACATTTAAATCATAAAAGTGAAAAACGCTACAGCAGAACTAAAGTCACGAAAAAAACTCGTATGTACGACACAATCTTGAATTTACTTACCGATATTGTGTAACTCCGATACTGTAACTCTGATTTCAGATTATTTCTCTGATAGTAGGATCGGTTACTGCACATATAATGGATCAGCGGGCAATGGAGTTTATCAAATGAAATAGGTAAATTGTTATGGATCAACCTTGAAAAATTGCGCCTGCATAAACAGGATGCTACAATGGTTGTATTATGTTCTTTTGACTTAAATATGTATGTGTATATTTACAGTTCGTAAACCACTCTACTAATAAAAAAAATAATAATAAATAACCGCTTTTTATGACTCAATACCAAATTAATTCTGTTGCGGCAAGCCTTGCATACTTTTATTTGATTTTTCAATCAAGCAAAATTCACAAAGCTCATTTATTTATAGAATGCTGGCAGAATAGGATGCACCTCTCTCTCAAAGAAAAACAAAAACTATATATTTGTAAATTTTATTTAGTAATTAAATAACTGACAATTATTTCTTTTCTTCTGGCAGCAGATAGTCATTGAAGCAAATATATGACAGTTCTTTCATAAACTTAATGCCAGAAGTTAATATTACAAGATTTACTGAAACTATATTTGATGGTGCATACATTATTGGTAAATATATTTATAAGTAGCTGTTATCAAATATCTTGCTGTATCAAGTTAGTCGGCAATTAACTTTGCAATCAGCACTATGTCTTCCTGTTTTCCAGGATTTTACTATATGGAATCTTTACCCACTCTTCCATTACATCATAAAATTACTGCATAGCTAATTGAGTGTTTATCACTTAAAGAATTTCCTTTATGCCAAAAATCTCATTTTTTTTCTCTAACATGTACAATATTTGTAAAAATTAAAAAGGAGAAAAAGATATTTGTAGAAAAAGTAATATTTCATATTTTGCCATGCTCAAGAAATAATTCAGTTTATCTAAATAATTGAGTTTTAAACAATATCTACATCCGTTTGTTATTTGTGTACATTATTATTTGCAATCAATTATGCCTTTATCTGAATTAATACATTGGCGAGATTTTGAACGCTCAGACTGCCTTCAGTTTCATAGCCATCAGTTTCAAGTCTTTTTTGCTTGTAATTATTAAATTTGGTCTGTTCAGGAATTTAATTTAGGACGATGGAAGTGTGGTCATTAGTTCATACTGCTGTTAGTGTTTAAATTTGCCAAAATAAATTAAAATTTTAAAAGATGTTCAATTTTGAAAAATGTCTTGTCAAATCATAATATATTAATCTGGACCATCTTTTGCTGCCTTAAATAATGTGAGGCCAGTTGAGTTTTGTTGTGTATGCCATGGCAAACATGGAGGATTTTATTTTCATCCAGTGCTATGGTAATTCTTTTTTCACAGTTATGCTGTTTATAATAAAGTCCAATTAGTGGTTTTTATAATGAATTTGTGAATATTAATGCACATAGTGGTCCATGGTTATTATTTGTTTATCCAACAGTTTGGTCAAATGATGAAGTTCATTGTAGCATGTGTTATGAGATGCATGAGACTAGACATTTTATTTATTACACATGAAACATCCAAAAGCAGCGTTTCTGTGATGCCATTCATAAGATTATGTAATTCCCCTTTATTATTCCCGCACCCTACCCCACTCCATATGTGATTCAGGGGGATGTAACTATCCACAATGTTATTATGACATCATCAGTTACATTAAGTAAGTTAGAAATCACTGCTGGTTCATTCTGATTGATAATTGTTTTGCTGTTAAGGCATTTAACTTGATAGTGAACAAAATTTTTAAACCCTTCCATTTAAATTAATTTTATCGTATATAATATATTGTTAACAATGACATAGGTTTTTTTTTTTATTACTGTGTACTCCGATAATGTGGAGATGTCTCCTTTTAAGATTTTAGCAGTATTTAAACCCAGCCTGATTTAAATGAACATCTTCAATCTATTGGAGATCTGACATGCATTATATGAGGTCATGTTATGTTTACCTTTTAATCAACCATTCAAAATGTAGATTTCTCATTTAGATTTTTTTATATAATTACTTTCCATAACATGCTTTATTTCACAAGTTGCTAAAACAAATTTGGATTGGCAGTTCCAAATGTCAGTAAAACATGAACCATTATAGATCTTTTAGTCTAATTGTATTGGAACTACATATTAGTATTTTAGCAAATGCTGTACCAGATTTAGGACAAAATTAATTGGGGACGAACAATGCAATTTAGAATATTAACAAAGCATTTTAGTGTTATAATGTTCCCAGGTAATATTGTTATAAATATTGCTGTAGATGCAAAATTTTAAAAGTTCTGCTATTACACTAGTTGTTACTTTCTACCTGCTATTACACTAGTTGTTACTTTCTACCTGCTATTACACTAGTTGTTACTTTCTACCTGCTATTACACTAGTTGTTACTTTCTACCTGCTATTACACTAGTTGTTACTTTCTACCTGTCTTCTCATGCACGATCATATTATTTGTTCTTTGTTTCTATCCTGAATGTATTCTTCACAGAGTTACCATGGATTGTTTGCTTGTCCACAGAATTTTACCATGACTCCATGGAGAGTCTTTGAAAATTTAATTTCAAATGTATTGTCATTGTACTGGGAGGTATTGTAATATTAGTAAATGTATTGGGAATATTGTAATTGTATTCCAAATATCTGCATTAAAATATGTTTTCCTACTGACTCAATTAAGCATTAATGAATTTCACTTGTGACTTTAATTTTTTTTTGTTTGTTTTTGTTTTAGAAACTTGAATGAAGTTTTCATATTACTCTCAAATAATATTTGGCATCAAGGTTCCAATGTGTTAACCCTATCTACACCTTGGCAGATCGAGCAGATATTTCATTACTTTTAGTATGAGATTCAGAATATCATGGTATGCGGCAGCAAGCCACAACATCCAAAGAAAATTAAGTTGTCCAGATTTGAACACTATTCATACATGATTGAGACAGGGAAAGCACGAAACTTGAACAGACTCATATATAAGTAATTTTCCACTACTGGTCTGTGTTTGTGCAAATACCTTTCATTCAAATATAACTGCAGTAGCATCTCTCTGGTACGTAGTCATGCTTATCGAAATTATCCTTTTGAAATCAATTGCCTCCACCATTTTTGCCAGTGTACAATTCACCGCTGTTACACACTATTCATCAGTTACTAGGCATTGCATACTAAGGGAGGCAACTCGTGAAATCCAATAAACTGACCAGGACAATGCACAAAAATATCCTAAGGTGTAGACAGAGTTAACATATCAGAATATTGGCTTGTGAAGATTTTATTGGATGGAACATTTCATGAAAACGGACTGAAAAATGTTTCAAGTTTAATGATCCAGAATTGTTTTGTCAAATGATACTACAAATTAGAGGGGTTGGGTTACCTATGGATCCTGTCTCAAGTCATCCAAACTCTACTAGCTTAAGTGATTTTGTAATAAGCAGAAAGCTGGTACAGTTGTAGCATGGTTGTGAACAGTGTTAACATGTTTAAAAAGTCGATATCTTCCACAATAGTTGCTGTATTCAAAATTTTGATAATATTACTGTGGTCAGCTTATACATGATGTGCTAGAGCTTCCTGTCTCACTTTTGTTAAAAGCAGAAAGCTGATGTAATTTATGTGAACAATTATTTTTAAAAAAATTGTGTTCTACATGTGTTGCTGTTTTCATCTTTGGGATATTATCAATGTCTACAGCTTGTATGTGAGCTGATGGAATTTTTGTTTTAAAGTCACATATCTTCGCTAGTTGCTGAATTCAACTTTGGGATGATATTATTATGTGTGTATTCAGATATATCAGTTCCTGTCTTGTGTGCTAAAACCTCATATTTTTAGTATCATTTAAAGTCAAGACATTATCTTCAGTGCAACATTTGTCCCACTATTCCTGACAATAATCACTACTTAGAATGAATTTTTTAAAAATAAAATTGTGCTTAAATGTTACATCTATTTACTTTCCTTTCAGTTAGCAGTATATTCTGTATGGTTTTTATTTAAAAAAATGTTTGTACTAAATGACAGTTTTATAAAAATTTTATAGGACAGTTTTATGTCATCTTTCAGGTCATTGATAATTTCAATTACCACCACCAGATTTATGAAGTTTTGCAGAAGATATTTTGTTTTGTATATTTCACTATAATGGAATTGCTTTTGTGTGATGTAGTTACTATTTAATGAATATTACTGTACAAAAACTAGATTCTTCATTGAATATTGTTATCGAATGACTTCCATAGTGATGGTTAGATTTTCCATAGAGTTTTCTGCAGAATTTGTATGCCTCCCATCATTTGGTAGAGATAGAAGCCAGAGGCTTGGTGGAAATGAAAGGGTGGGTAAACGTTTTTCATAGGGAACCAACCCCATTTTCAAACAGAAATCAAATTTATAGGTACATATATTAAATTTATCAGTATTTCAAATTGGTGTAAATAAAAATGTTTATTTCAGATAAAGAGGGGTGAAGTAATAAGTGAAATCATTGCATATAAATTATTTCCATAACATTATAAGTACTGAGCTTTAATTTTCATATAGCAAGGGTTAAAATGAAGTTGAAATACAAGTATGAAGGTTTAGTTATTTGAAATTTTCATTTTAAGTCCATTATTGTATTTAATTTAACTGGTATGTTTGAGATGGTTATCAACCAAAGATTGTTTTGTTTCTTTTGCTATGATATTCACCACTGTGCCAAAATAATCAGATAAATTATTTTAATTGTTGATTTACATATGTACATCTGTTATGGTTAAGCATGATTAAATTATTTGTGCAATAAACTGAGAAACCTAAAATCAGAGTTTGGTTATTCAATTAATTTTAAGATGTGGATGTACACACACATACACATTCGTGTGTAAGCAATACAAACACAAAGGTACACCCACACTGTTGACAGTTACATAAACACACTACCGAAGGATATCACAATTCAATGGAATAATAACCAAAAGAAAGTTGAAATGGGATGGATAATTAACTTTCACTTATTGACCATTTTTCACATTTTCATTAGTACATAAACTTTGAGGCTTACAATTTAGTAGTGAGAATTTGTGTAACCTTTTTGAAAATAAGAATGAAGTCAGTAACAAGCCAATAGGAATAAAGGGGACATTTTGAACAATCGTGAAAACGTTTAAAATTTGGTGAAAATTGGAAAGATTATCAAGCCGTTAGAAAATTCAGGGGAGATAACTTTTGTCAAGAAAATTCAGTCCCTGTGATCATGTTAAAAAATTGAAGCTAATGAATTTGCAAGACGAAAAAAAAATATCATTAAAACCACAGGACACTTGAAATTGCTTGATTCTGTTGAATTTACTTGGAATTAGAAGTTTCTCATTCAGCTTTACAATGAACTCATCTTTATATTTTCTGCAAGCCAGATTTTCCGTGTTATAAAACATGTATGTGTATTTGTTTTCATTTGCATTTATCTAAAAAAACGAGAGGTTCTTCTGTACCATTAAAGATTATTTAAATTATTTTAATGTGTTTTTCATCATCATTGATGTCATTATAATTAACAAAAGGCAATTATAAAATTTAAAAGTGGTAAGAACTTGAATATTAGTGCCACGAGGTAGGATAATAGGAGTGATCTCTCGCTCCTTATGGTTTTTGGTTATTGTTATTGAGGAGATTGCCCAGCTGGAGTAAACAATAAAATAAAATACGAAATTAATGGATGGAATAAGAGATCTGAGCAGTGATATAGAATAGAACGATACAAGAACCTGTTATGTTCAATATAACAATTTAATCAATTACATGCCAAAATGAAATCGAACATAACACTGAATGATTCAGTTTCTCCTAGAAATAGTTCAATCAGTTACAACAAAAGAATATATATATATATATATATATATATATATATATATATATATATATATATATATATATATATATATATATATATATATATATATATTCGAGAGACTGATTGAACACAAATTGCCGGCATGTCAGCATCACCTTGTGGTTTTAGGTCTTTTCCAAATCACTGTGGGCTTTTCTGTATTTCTTTTCCTTCTCTCTTTTCTCTCTTCCTGTAGCCTCATCAACCTTATTGGCTGTAAACTGCTCTTTCCCACTGAACAATATAGGTATGGAGCTATTTTTCCATTAAATATAATGCCACCCCTAAATACATCTGGGTTTTTCTTCTCCTGGGAACAACAATATTCCGACATTTTACATTAAAACAATTCAACTGAACTATGCTATCAAAAGTTTGCAAACTAATTCCCATTGACCATGTACCATCATAAATTCTGTCTTGTCAAATTGCTCTATGCATTTTAATCTTGAACCATAACATAGATCTCCTCGGTAACCATTACTTTACTCTGTGGTCAGTAAATCACTAGGTGACGGTGTCAGCTGACATGCGTCCATAATGCTAACATTATAGGTTCTTGGTTGAAAAGTTGTTGTTGGGCTTAACGCCATTTTTCAGCAGACGATAGGTTATACATGGCGGCGAAATCCGCAGAAAGAACCACCGACTCACGAGAAGCTACTGGCAATCTTTCTCACATATCCACATTCGCCGAATCTTAGACTCAAATCCACGCAGAAAAGAAATAAAAACTTGGTTGAACGAACGAATTAATGGACTTCACTCATTGTCCTATACACATTACTTTGTTAACTAGCGATTCATTAACAAAGATATAGAAAAAAATCTTAGTATACATGCTATGTCATTACGTAAGATAAACTAATTCTCATCATTTGTATCTGAAGAAATGCATTAAATTCCTACACTACATAATTTCTATTGCATTCAAGCAAAATAGATTCTCACAATCCATATCAGACTAATACAGAAAATTCCTATACTACATGATTTCTATTATAATCAAGACAGATGAATGTAAGATTATATTCTGAACTAAAGGAAAATTGAAGTATGAATTTAACATGATACAATGCAACAAATAATTACAAATCTACATCAATACATAATGTATGTGATAGAGACAATACCTTTGTACCTTATTGACCTCTCGCTCGGTTATCATCAGAGAACTCTCTTGTCTATTCTCTTGTTCGGATCTCTAATTATTCCAGATCCCTTCCTTTGGCGGTTTATTTAACGGGAGAAATTACTTATGAGTTTTCATTTGAGTGAAATTTTCACTTCCTTTATATATTAAACTGTCCAGTTTCAAAAGGGAGATTACTTTAAAACCTTGACTTTCTTCTCGGAACCCACATTCCATTTTCAGCTTAGCCAATAAGGATTACTTCCTCTAACTACCAAATGTTTTAATACTTCCATCAAAATCAGAATAATTCTTTCTAGACCGCCTTTATTAATAACTAATCTGGAAAATATAATTATATGATACTTGTTTCAAATGGTCCAAGATTTTCCAAACTTTGGCCCTATCTCATCTCTTGTCAATCCTTTCCCTACACTTAACCGTACGTTGTCGGGCCTCAATCGAAGTGATATTAATTAAAATTCAATTATATCCTCAAACAGGAGAGGTTAACTATTACTAGCTTCCAATGCCCTTGACTGAGTTATTATGATACATCGAAAAGTTTAACATATCGTCATATTCCAGGCCACCGGCACATTATCACATTCGAAACTACAGGTACAACAACACATTGTATATTGGAATTTATTTGTAATATGACTATAATTCAAAAGAAACTCTATAAATTTGGACTGGTGATAGAACTTTAAGGACTGTTTTGGATTTAATTCACAATACTGAAAGTTCTTTTCAAACTTTTTGCTAAATTTTTCAACACTTGTTTTGTTTTTGCTCTCTTTTGTTACGGTACCTAGTTTAAGACCATAAGCATGGTTCATACCTGTCTTTATAACCACTGAACCTTAGCAATACCGGAAAAAGTGCTTACTTTAAAAAATAAAATGAAAATTTGTTTCAAAGGCGTTAGCTTTTTTATATTTTTTTCATTGGTAATATCAAATTATCGTGACGGTCACTAACAGATTTTTTTTTCGTTTATTGAACGATAAACGAAGAACTCATTGGTTACAAGAAATAGAAAGAGTATACCAAGCGGCACACCTTGAGAAGAATCCATAGACTCTTTGACGATGTTTGGTCCTTATATTAAATGCATTTTTTTTCATATATTTTCATGAAATGGTGCTAATCATGATTTTCTTCTTTATTTTTTTTAAAAAAAAATAAATGCAGTTAATAAATATCGCCAAACTCGCAGCATACACTTAAAAACAAAAACAAAAAAAAAATTTACTAGACATATATTCCATTATGGAATTTCCTTTTGTGACCAAACAGCACAACATTTAAGTTTAACAAAAGTTGGTTCGCAAATACAATATGTCATTGAATTTATGATGAAAGTGCGACTGATTTTATGTGAAAGAAATAAGCTATGGATATCAACTAACCTAGACCAACGAAGTAGATCTCGTTTCCTTTCTGACATTATTAATAGATACTAATAATGTCAGAAAAAAAGCGGGGATCTTCCTGTTGGACTGAAACAAACTGTGCCTTATCTCACTTTTTTATGAAAAAATACACGATCGATTTGATCACAGGTCATAATTTCCCCGCTCCCATGTACATATCCCATGTACACATGGTATATGTAGTATCATTCAGTCAAAAATCAATAAAATTCAGCAAAGGTTATTTAATTAGCAACGTACACTAAAGCAAAAATTAAATGTCGAAACAAACTGAAGGCACGCAGAGAATTTGTCAAGAATAGGTTAAAAATAACGTAAAAAGATATCGGTACATATCATATCAGAACGACAAATCAACTCCTCAAATCTGTGTTGATACTGATGGACGATATGTGGGTCTCATGTCACCTGTTCATTAAAATATGCAATTTTGCTGCATGCAAATCATCCGGAACAAACCTGTGTACTCATTAGACATAAGGTGGTAATTGGTAACAGCAATAAGCAAATTCAAAATGGCAACAGGACAGATGGTTGTACTATTACAGGTGGATTTACAGGTCTCCAAACATAGGATTTGATCCGGAAATATAACGTACATGTCACCAAAAGAACCTGTCAGACGACGGTAGCTCCAAAGCCACCAGTGTATAAAATGTACACCGATCTGTGCAGTTAAATTTGGTCTGCAGACAATTGCAGTGTTTAATGAATAGGTGATATCAGCCCCTTACCCGAAAATCAATACCATCGCGGGTGAGGGGCTGGTTTATCGGCATGATAGCATATTGGCAAGCCATGGCAGTCAAACGTTTGATAATATTCTTAAATCATTTGTGAAGCAACTGTATCATCATTACTGACAGAACTTGCATTACATGGCTGCAGCTGGGGTGGGGGTGTACCATAAATTTTACTATCCTTGAGTTTGGTATTGTTAGCATATTTTACATATATTTCACGAAATTAATATTTATAATCAGTGTATTGGCTAGGTGCATGTTAAAAATCGTATTGGTCAAAGCCTTTTAACACGGAAGGTACTGTTGTTTTCTTTCTGCTTATATTTTTATTTGTGTTGTGTTATTGCGTTAAAACATAAGAATAGATGCTGTGTTCTATCTATCAATAACTTTAATATATACAAGTGATTACTCTGAGACCTTAACAGAGAGTTGTATCAAAGAGCCTGTACGAGTCATGTAGATAGTACGAGTGGAAGTATGACTCATACACCTGAAAGTGCTGATTGGTCAGTTACACATGAATAACGTTACATCTCTCTTTTTACAAAGAAAAGGTTTTGATTAAACTTTTAACAAACTGTCTAAATGAATCATGACTGTTACATGTATAATGTGACATATCTCTTCTTACAAAAAAAATAATGAAAATTTTAACAAACTGTTTAAATGAATCAACTAATCAATGAATCAAAATCAAGCGCGTCTTTGATAGCAATGATGACAGTGATCAACGAATAATTATCTGAGACAGAACGAGAATGCATTGTACATTTTTAAAGATAATGTTGCTTGTTTGATAGTTATTTAATGTGCACTGCTGGTCTTTATCTTCAATCACCGTCTGTGTTTATCAACAAAACCATACTTTGTGCTACACTAATGACTATTCACTTAGCCAAGGCTCTCTTATCTGTGTGAGCAATATTTCACAACTGTTTCTTATCCAGGATATGTCCAGATTTTAGGAACTGATATTACATTGATACTATTATCTTTGGTTTTAATAGCCTTCCAGAATGCGTGTAGAATGTGTGTAGTATCCTCTTTGCTGACAATCTTGTGAGACTGTTGCGTCAGGCTCAGACGTTTTTTGGCTGAAACAAGGAGATTTAATTGATTCTGACATTGATTTACAGGCATTTGTTAGGAGTGATACACAGTGTTTTCAATCTGAGAGAAGGGTGCATTTATATTACATTGTAGGGGTGTTTCATTTGGTTTCATAAGCTGACGTATATTGCGACGATAAATGGTACCATCTTTGGTGCGAACTGTGCATGACCTTTCGCTGTTTTCTTATAACAACGGCAGGTTCCCACTTTTGACCTTTAAATTTAACTCAGGCTGAGTCCACTTCCATGTGTAGTTTAAGTGGTTTTACAATTTTATCACAATTCTTTGTTTTCTTCTTACGAAGTGTAATTTCTTTTTGGGAATTAATTTTTCGCGGGTTGTTGAAGAATTGGTCTGAGCTGTCTCCTCATCAAGAATTCTGCTTGTAAAAGCCCGATATCAAAAGCAATGGCTTGAGACTCTAATATATCTATAAGTGGTTCTCTGCGATCGGCTTTTGCTTTTGAGAAAATTCTCTTTACAATTTTAACTGTTTTTTTTTATGCTAGGCCGTTGACTGAGGGTATGTGGGACTCGATGTAACGTGTTTAAAGTCACCTTCTTTCGCGAAGCTTACGAACTCGCGGAAAGAATAGCATGTTTGATTATCGCTGACAAAAACGTCTGGTATTCCAAGCGCGCGAAAATGTTTTTCATGTGATTGATAACTAACTTTTTGAACTTAGGGGTGCCTTAACTTCGAAGTAGCGATTGAAATAATCTACTACAACAATTTATTCTTTATTATCACATGTAAATAGTCATGTGGCGACTTATTGCCATTGGTATTTAGGGACGTCATGGGTAATTAGAGGTTCCTATTGGGTAGAATTTCTGCGCTCAAAACAGATAGATAAATGTTAACAATCTATCGGACAAGTCTGCTGAGATTCTTGGCCACAATAGAGATATATGGCTCTTTTCAGACATTTTTCAATGGTGAAAATAAAGGTTAATTTCGCCGGGTTGGTTTCATGCGATGGTCGTCAGAGAGTGATGCGTTGGTACGTTACTGTTTTTTTTTTTTTTTTTTTTTTTGAATGGATATGTGTAGTTTTCCGTCTTCTTGCGATTCGGAAGCGATAAAAGACGCGTGAGAAAAGTTGAGTCGAGCGGAGGGTTGTGGTCACGCTTGCATTCCTTGTGTTAATTTATAATACCTTTAAGGTGATTTCATGTTGTCAGAAATTTCATCGTGCATTATTGATAACACTGCAGACTCCTGTGTTGAGGCATAAGCCACGGGCTTACCCTCTTGCATTAAGGCTGCACCAATCCCATATTTTGACGCGTAAACTTGCAAAGTTAGTGATTTCTTAGGGTCAAAATAGGACAGAACAAGTCCCGGGCTTATAGTAATTATGTCTTTGACTTTTTGAAATGCGTCTAATTGAGGAGAGTCCCATGAAAACTTCTTTCATTAATAGTTGTCCTAATGGACTAGTGACCTCTGTCAAATTTGGGGCAAATGGTGCCGATTACTCGCGGACCTTGGTTCGAAACTCGGTAGTGTACGAATTTAATTTCTCTAACCTGTATAATAGTATTGTTTGTATTAAACTATTATTTCTGCCCATTATTATCAAGATTCTATATATAAGATTATATATATAATTTTAGAAGTACATTTTAAAACTGACGACAACAATAAACAATAAAGCGGATACAAAACTGCACAAACTTAAAACATGTAATGTAAATATAATTGAATTTTCAAAGAGATTTATACTGAAATGTTCTTTAATATGTCTGACAACTATAGAATCCCATATTTGTGATAACAATCAGTCCACAGATTAATTGATTAATTGAGCGTATAACAGTTTCAAAGTGGGTGATACTGTAGATAATACAAATAAGATCAGGCCACTATGATACGCACGTGTAATATATCTTTTTAAATTTCCGAGAATTTTATCAGTAGTTCGATCTTCCACAAAGATTCAGTATGTAAGCATACACTTTTGTTTTATTTCTCACAAGCTAAAAAATTACATTGTGCCAACTCGATTCCAAACTGATAATTTGGACAACTTTGATCAGTTCCCGGATCTACATATTTGCTAGCCAAGGTTCCGATGTGACAACCCGGTCTAGTCCTTTGCCGTATCGATCAGATATTTCTGTGCTTCAATTAGTTGCCATTGCATATTAAGGGAGGCGATTCATTAAATCAAATAGATGTCGCTATGACAAAGCTCCAATATATCCGTTCGAATCGAGAAGGTGTACATAGGGTTAGCATATCGGAACCTTAGCTAGCGAAAATGCCTTATCTAAGGTCATTGAACTTCAGAAGTGCGCCATGAAACAAATACATTTTTATTCCACGGAAAGTTCGAACTTCAGTAAAGAAGTGCATGTTGTGTGCTGGGTCATCTAGTGCACAAAGTAGTTTTATGTTAAGAGACTCTCCCATTAATGCCAACCAAAAACGGGTTACTCCAATTAAAAAAAGTACATGTGTTGCGTGCTTGGTTATCTCGTACACGGAATAGCTTCATTTTTGACGCATTAACATTGATTTCTACGGTAAATGAAATAGTTGTCTGATCCATAGCCTAGGATAAAGTTAAAATTAGACATTTTAAACGCATGGTATATGTATTTCGTACCTACCACTGTAAATCATTTTCCTAAACACGTCAGGAGTTTATTTATTTAGATATTTCCTCGCCATTTTGTGGACATTTTCCACATTTTGCTTTTCAGTACCGAAAGTCAAACAGGGATTAATCAAAGCGATACATGATGAAGACTCCAATGTCTAGATCCTTCACTGCATGGAGTATTACTTGGGTGAAGAAGGAGTTGAACTACACAGATGCGAGCACACAGCACTGCTTCACTCCGGTCCAGAAGCCAAAGTGCTCTGAGTACTCTCATTGGCCAAGATCTATGCTGTCCTGTCATTATGGAACAACTGGATAATGGTGATGAACTTTCAAGAACGAGCCACATGGCTTATCTATTGGCAGAGTAAAAAGCCTTGGTGGGGTCGAATAACACTGTATAGAGATCCATGTTCTGTTTCACGCATTTCTCCTGTATTTTCCTCGCAGAGAAGATCATGTCGATTGTGCTGCGGCCTTGACGGAATCCACACTGTGATTCAGGAAACAGTTCCTCTGAAATGGTTGCTACAAGCCTGTTCAGGATGGTGCGGACAAAAATCTGTACTGCAATGGAGCAGAGAAATTTCTCTATAGATGTTACAGTCTTGAAAACCTCTGCACGGATTCCATCTTCACCCTGTGCTCTGCTAAAGTTAATTTATTTAATGGCTTTTAACACATCCTCTTCAGATGGGGCAAATCCTGATTTTAACAGACTGGTCTTTGATGTATTTGTTGTAATGTTGCTCTGTCGAAAGTCGATGGACTATTGAGGAGCTGGCTCCTTCCATCTTGCTTTTATCCCTTCCATGGTTTTGATGGTTGAGGTGCCATATTTTAAGAGCAGAGTGGTGTATCCTGATCTGGGAAGTCCATAAACAGCTTTAATGGTACTAACGAACACTTTGGGTTTTTTCATATCACCAAATTTCTGGATTTCATTAGCCTTATTTTCCCACCATCGATCCTGCATTTTGCGGAGTTTCCGTTGAGACCTTGCCTGCGTATATTTGAACGTATCTCTCCCGAAGATGCAGTGTAGGTCTTACTGCCACTCAGAGCATGCTTTGTTTATTTCTTCAATCAGAGCTTTGATATCATCATACGCATCAAAGCAGTCCTCGTGGACTCCTGTTCTACTACCCAGGACTGTCTTAGTTATTCTCCGCACCATCTCTTTGAACAGGGTCAATTTTTCAGTTGGGTCTCCAGTCAATGGTCCTTTGGCAGACAGCTTGTTAATATGCTTGATTTGGAACTCCAACTTGTGCACCTGGTACTGTAACTTGCTTGTGTTGAGGACATGTCTCACTTTTGGTGGTGAAGGATGATGTGTAGGTTAAGCTTGGTTCTGACAAGTCTGTGGTCAGTCCACCACTCTGCTCTACGTATGGCGATAAAGATGAGCACAACTCTGATGTCCCTCTGCTTAGTGATGACATAGTCAGTGAGGTGCCAATGCTGAGACCTTGGGTGCACCTACGCTATCATGTACTTGTCCGCTTGTCTAAATGTGGTGTTCGAGATCACAAGACTTTGTTCAGCACATTTGCTCAGGAGAAGCAAAACGTTGCTGTTTGTTATGTAAACTCCATGATTCCCGATCACACCACTCCACTGAGTTTTGCAACATGGCAACTCTGGCGTTGAAATATCCCAGCTAGAACAGCTTGTCATTGGCTGGAACAGATCTGATGATAGAGTCTAAGTCGGTATAGAACTGTTCATTTGTTTCATCAGGGCTTGTCTTGGTTGGGACATAGGCACGTATGATTGACAGGAACATTTGCCGCTCAAAGGGAGGCGGATTTCATGAGCCTTTCTTTCATGGACGTTATTATGTCTGAGAGGTAACTTAGTAAGCTTGTCCTAATGGCAAATCCCACTCGGTGGATCCTATCCTCATCTGCTGATTTTTCCTTCCAGAAAAAGACACCTCCTATCTCCCTCAGTATCCCTCCCCAGCAAATCGGGTCTCACTCTGTGCTGCCCTAGTCGATGTTGTATCGTGCTACTTCTCTGGCCTCAAGGGCTGCTAGTCTTCGGTGTCATGTCCCAGTGTTTCTATCCATGAATACGGATATTCCATGCTCCTATAACAATTTTCTTTTTCCCTGGTTTCTTTGTTCAAATAGTTTCTGCGTTTCGACCGCATTGAAGGATGATCTGCCAGTCGTGACAAACTGGATAGACAATATGGTGTTTAGGTCACCTTTTATAGATCCCTCCCTGAACAGAGTGAGCAGTGTTGTGCTAAAAAGGTCTGCTTGTTCACCCCGGTTGTTTCCGGACTTCTCTGCTGCCCTGGACACAGAAGAGAACGACAACTTGTCCAATTGCCGCCTACGAGCAGGTTTGTGACTACTACTGCCAGTGATTACCTCCACATATAACTTCGCCACTCCCGCATCGCCTCAGTACAGTTACATATGGGTTACACAACAAAACCTGTGCGGGAGAGCTTATAAAGTGGGAAAGTCGTTGCACATGGCGATCCCACTCTCGGCCACGGAAGCCTGTCCCCAGACACACGTTGCATCGCTATGGCTGGGGACTCCACTGGCTGCAGTGGATGGCTATGACTTCTGATGTGTCTTATCAATATTTTCGGCGCTCTACAGTACCTTGCCGGTTTGCCATCGTGGTCGTAGTGTCAATTATGATCTTATCCGCCCAGTCAGGCGCATCAGACATTATTTGAAAGGATAGGCAGTTCACTCTATTTTAACCCATAGGCGGGGTAGTGGTCAGTGTGACACCAGGGCGTGTTCACACACCGGTGGGCCTGCACACCACACCTCTGGGGCCCACTACTTGTCCGATTTCTCCTTCAGTTCAACCTGGGGTTTAATGATGCCCATTTAAAATGTATTGCCACGTAGAGGCTTGAAGGGATCTTTGTAATAAAGAATCTATGTACTGGCAGGGAGAGCTTTACGCACTCGGTTCCCTTTTCGCCACTAGCAAGCGGCATCAGCTTGAAGCAGAAAGTGCAAGTATTAACTACAACTATACTAGGCACATCACACAATCTAAGGCACAGCCACTAACACATAAAACAAGCACTTTTCAAAGCAATTAATTACATGCTATCGATTATTAGTGCTCTTGTTGAAAGCATGATTTTAAATAGATTTTTGCAGCATATTTAAACCATAGTGATATTTAACATAAATTAATGACGGAGGAATGGATATGCATTCGATAGTTTATAAAGGACCAGTTTTTAACAAAATTCAATAATAATAATAATAATAATAATAATAATAATAATAATAATAATAATAATAATAATAATAATAAAAATAATAATAATAATAACTGCAATGTGCAGATTTCTCAGTTTTTCTTTTCTCACTCGCTATTTGTGTGTACCTCACATTGGATCCTTCTACAGTCATGACAACTGAATATATATATATATATATATATATATATATATATATATATATATATATATATATATATATATATATATATATATATATATACGCCCGCGATTTTTATAATAATTTCGACAAAACAAATTGTGTGCTGTTTTTTTTTTTTTTTTGGTTGTAATGGTTGATAGTATTGTCATAAAAACCAAGACAAAGAACAACTTGCTGTTGCATATTGTTAAAAATATCCCATTAAGTTTGGGATTTTTATATGCTTTAAATAGGGACGACACATAGGGATTTTGCCTTTGTCTAAAAATATAACGTACATGTGATTATGAGTCATTCGTAGACTGGAATCAACTTTCATCTCGTTATGGTAATATGTAGGAATCAATTTGTCGGGCCCATTCTTGATTTGTTTTATGGAATACTCGTTTCATCAGGATGAAAAAGTGATTCATTTGTATTTGCTTGAAGATTTCATCAATCCACTCTTCTGTTCTCGGCGGTCATGTATGTAATTATCCATGTATTGTATAAAATGGATTTTTTTTTCATACATTTCTATATAAAATTTAGTAAGTGATACCACAGGAGTCGTACGTTTTACAAATCTCTGACAACACGAAATCATTGCATCGGTACTATCAACACTGATTATCTGATTATTTATGTGTTTTTTTTTTTTTTTTTTTTTTTTTTTTTTTTTTTTAGAATTTGAATACACGTTTCTTTAAATTACAATTTTTCGCTTCATTTGGATCCTCATACTCCCATATTCCTTTGGACGGTCATAATTTACACGCCCCGAGAAGTAGATACAGCCATATCAAAAATACGCGGACAGTTTTTTTTACGAGATCAACCTAAAGTTGCGAACCAGTGCAATATCTAATGAATGTTGCTAACTTTGATATCACAATGAAAGCTACACATGTTGATAAACAAATTCGTGTTACCCTATACTGTGATTATTAGACTAAACGTGTTCTTTTCTTGCCCATTGTAGTACCTGGCCACAATTGTAAAAACCTATAGCTATAGATAATTTTTTATATGGACGTTTCTTGATGACAGTTAAGGTGTATGTTAAATAAAATTAAAGTAGCATATATTAAAACGGAGAATAGTAGATTCATTCACTTCTCAGTGTAGTCACGTGACTGATGTCGGTTACAAGCTATGATGGAATTGTTGTATGTAGGCCCTATATGATGACATAATAAATGTTGTTTAGCTCGGAGAGCAACGCCTGTTTTATCTGCCTGTTTAGCAGCTGACTGGTAAGTCCCTTACTAGTGGACAATATATCAACCTGATGGCAGCGGTGACCAATTAAGGACGCATCGATAATTCTGCAGTTTTAGAGATAAACTGATTTTAGAAGTTACGCATATAGCATCATTTATCATAGTGTCACGTACTGGTCCAGTGGCGGGAAAATAACGACAACATGGCCGACAATCTTCTAAGCACTTTCCGTTTACCGCCAATATTAAATGTCACAGATGGGAACGTTTCGGAAAACATAAAAGCATTGGAAAAGACAAGTACAGATTTATCTAACTGCAAGTGGAACAACTGATAAAGATGATGAGGTACTAACGGCCATAATTTTGCATTGGGCAGGACCGCATATATTGGATAATTATAATTAGTTTGTATGGGATGCTGATGGCGACGAAAATAAATCCGGCAAGGTACTTGAAAAGCTTGAGGCAAATTGTAACCCTAGAAAACAAAAAGAGGTCCAGGAATTACTTAGGTTTTGGAATTTAGCCTACCAAGAATTTTTCGACAGCTTTTTAAATGAGTAGAACGAGAGGGTCGTCATGCAATTTCAGCGAAAAGGATAGAATGATCAGTGGTTAAATAGTTTTCACAGTTACGGGAAATTTTAAGCAGCTCTTACTCAGAGAAATCAAGTTAAACATGGACAAACTAGTCAGTTTCCTCTGACCATTGACAGCCTTTTTTGATATTTGTTTTTTATGTTGGGGTGTAGGGTCAGAATCTATTCCCTATCAAAAATTTGGAATTTGCCAACACCATTTGGTGTCGGCATAGGGTACTCGCTAGACCAGCAAGTAGGTCTCTGCTTTTTTTTAAATATCTGACTGCTGCTGTCAGATATAAAAAAAAAAAAAAAGCAGAGACCTACTTGTTGGTCTAGGGTACTCGCCTACTATCAGGCTTATGCTTACATTAAATCAACCGGAAAATCATTTATCTTCTCAGAAATTACAACCATAACACCGATTTTGTTTTTTTCTTTTAATCCGTTGTCAGACGAGACGAAACTACAATGTTGACGAATTTTGACCTCGTTCGCTCCCTTTTCATTGCTAGTCACATAACTAAATCTCGCGTCCGATATGCATATAACGTCACAGGTTAAATTATTGCATGTTATATTGCATCTGACTACTTTATAACCTGCAGTATTGTGCAGTTTATTAAAAGTACTGCAATATTTACATGGACTGAGCACTGAAGAGGCTAAATGGAAAATGGCTACATTTGAAAAAGTGTTAATTTATTTCTCCATGTAGCTTGAAAAATATGGATATATCTGACTAATTCCACAGCACAATTATGAAACATATTAAAACTACTTTTCTTTGCAGTGAACTTTATTATTTTGAATTTGTGAAACGGTCCTTTTTTCCCCTGTAAGAAAATGGACCATTCCACAAATGATTTATGCACTCATCAGCATAAAATTCATTTCTAACCATGCACCTTTTTTGTAGGGTCTACTACATTTTTAAGCACATGATAGGAACACCCATAGGAAGTTACTGGCAAGCTTTATATTACATAACCACTTTGGAGTAAGGCCTTAGAACACAATTAATTTCACTATATTGTCTCTACATTTGTTTCTCAGTACTGAACTTTTCACTGTGTGACAATCCATACAAATCATATGTTAATCTAAAATACCTTCAAAGATGACTTTATGGTTTAGTTCTTGTCAAGGGTTGACCTGCATTTTTTTGAGAGGCTGAATTGTAAACAAAACACCAGGCAACGGAACACAGATTTCACAACACAGATTTCACTTCCAGATCATCACCATGACCTTATTACTCAATGTGCACTGTCGACAAAATACACACAGACAACCACACCATAAGCTCACATTTTAAAGAATAAACAATTGCCTTTAAATCTTTACCAAGAATGCCAAAATCTAACTCTAGTATCACCACCAAACTTAGACAGGAAAAAGTGATCTAAAAATAGACTGGGACTACATTCGTGGGTACTGAACTGGATTTTATTAATTGTGTACTGATTCCGTAATGGAGACTCAAACTCACAGAGGTGTCGGACCACTTGGCCACAACAATTGCTCTAGTTGATGAACTAAAATGATCAAGTTTACATGACCAAGAAAATATGGAAACAATTACAAAAGTCATTTCACCACCTACTCAAGTAAACACAGTCAACATACAAGAATGAGATGCTGTGTGTATGGGAAGCAGTTGCACTACCTTTGTATGTATTTTGTATATCTGCCTCCTTGACTGACTTGTAAAGCTGGGAGACCATATCATCTACCTGGTGATTCTATTTTGGATAGATAGAAAATATTATGGATAAAGAGAAAAAGCAGACACTGAAGATTTAGTTAAATGTACAAGTGACATTAGAATATGTAAACTGCTATTTGTGATACATGTATAAACTTTTTCTAAAGAGATTTTAAAATGATAAAGTGTAATTTTCAATTTCTTATTTACTTTCAGGAATGAAATTATTGCACCCAGCTTCATTTATACCACTTTCTGTTAGGTTAAATAAAATGTGTAAAAAAAATAAAAATGTATTTTCACAATTAATTTATGCACAACTGCTGCTGCTGCTGCTCTCTCTCTCTCTCTCTCTCTCTCTCTCTCTCTCTCTCTCTCTCTCTCTCTCTCTCTGTGCAAGCTCATTTATCTCATTTATATAGAAGACTGAAAATTGTGCAGGTGTCACTGACATGCCATTAAACCCCATAATACATACATTCATTCTCACATTTTGAGCACTTGGGTCTAGACTAATGTCCTAGCCAGGCCTAAGAAAAATAGAATGGTACAATTATCAAGAAATGTATTGATCCTCTCAAGGGAAATATAAGTAGCTATTTTTTAAGTAAGTGTTTTATGAGTATATTATTATATGGGTCTTCAAAATAATGCTTGAATGTCTTTTTAATTTTTTTTAATCGATCAGCTATTTTACTGTCATACCTCTACGATTTATGTTTTGATGTGTATCAATTCATCTTTATCTTACAATACTCCTGATTCTGTTAGTTGATTGTTTTTCATTAATAGTTCTCAAGAGGTATTTTTTGTTTTGCACAAGATTTTCACATGAAATAAAATTGATTACATCTTCTATTCTAATTTTTGGTCCTGACCTCTTGTTGACATAGTCAAGTTTATGATATAGCCACATTAAGGTAAGCTTGGATACTTAAGGGTTTAAATGAAATGAGAAGAGAACTTTTCAAACTTTAATAAAATTGATTTATAACAATGAGTGTGTGTGTGTGTGAATAACAAAGTACATAGATTATTTAGGAAAATGTAAATAAGACAACAGAGGGTAAATTGCAGTATTTGTGTTGTCCTATTGGTTAGCATACTGGACTCTTGACCCAAAGGGTGCAGATTCAAATCCTGCCTACTATGGTGTGTACCAAACCAAAACCAGTGTACACAGACACCTGCACTGTAAAAATTAAAACTAATAAGATAGTTGCATGTCAAGTTTACCAGTAATTAATCAGTTAGTCAATTGTAGACAACCCATGGGTCTATGTGACATGGAGGTGACTAGGTTGATATTAGCTGAGACTAATATTCTCTTCACAGATATTAGGGAGTTCTCATTTTCAAATAGAGAGGGGTCATTATTTGAATCAGGGACTCATTTTGTTTCTTATAATTGATATATTACCTCCTAATGATGTGATATCAGAAACACTAAATATGTTCATATGTTATATATATATATATATATATATATATATATATATATATATATATATATATATATATATATATATATATATATATATATACACACATGAATAACTTTGCATTGCTGTTTGTATGAACAACAGAGCAAACTATAGTTCAAAGTAGACTTGACTAAATCTATCAGGCAGTATCCAGCAATAAATATTGCAAAAAGGAAGGAAAGTTTGGTTCTGCATGGTCTAATCTTTAGGAATGTCACACTATTGTTTTGTTTACATAGGATTTGAGAATGTACTGTGCAGAATAACTTTAGAGTGGTATGCTGAAAGGAAACATGGCAGCTGCCATCTTAACACAGTCATTGACTGTGAAGTCTAACCAATGCCATTCAGTACCAAAATCAATATGCATTTTACTCTATCACATCTGTCATTTCATCACAACAAATGAAAGTAAAGCATTAGTAGTTTAAGATGGAGGTTTATTAAAATAAATTCCACCTTTTACTAGTTACGATGGTTCATCAAAAAAGTGAAAAACAAAATATTTGCCATCCTAATCCAAACCCTATCTAATAATGAAACCTCCATTTAAAGAACTCTGGATCCATCTCAAAAAGAATAGGATTTAGTCATTGGTAAAATAAAATCAGCCTTTCCTAACATCATTTCACTCAAGCACCTGGTGATAATAATGAAAACCAGATTAATGAGGCTGGACTCTGATGCTTTCTGCATTTTATAGCATATTTTATGAATATCTTTGTGTTGCACAAATGTTTTGTGGATTTCATGGTTTTTGTCAAACGTCTTCTTTTAGAATGCAACAAAAGGTGTTCTGCTTTTGAAGGCCCCCCCCCCACAAACTTACCTTAATTGAAGTGTTACATAAATATGTTCTTATTTATTGTTGTTTTTGTAACTTAATGCTATTTTTCAACACATTATAGGCTTTATATAGTGGCGAGTATAGCTGGTGGAAGATGAACACAGAAAAGCTATGGGAGGAACCACCGACCCAAAAGAATCTACTGGCAAGTTTTCTCACATATGCATATAGACTGAGCCCAAGACTTTATCCTATGCAGAGTTGAGATAGCAATGACCACTTGGTCATTTGGGTCCCCAGTCCTTATTTACAAAGCTAGAGAAAATGATACTCAGAGCAATAATTGAAATCACCATACAGTATTTGTATTAATTGGATCTGTTTTGTGTTTTTCCATTTAGCTGAAGTATGTACACCAGCACAGAACATAATGGTACTGGACCTTTTTCTCACAGAGATGAGGATCACAAGCAGACTTAAGGTGAGACCTTTAAAAAGTAAAATATGTGATTTAAAATTTACTAGTTAGACTATCTGCATTTTTGTCTACATGAACTTAAGTTGATAGTGTGAGGAAACAAAGTAACAAGGGATGTTCTGATTTTTGATGTTACTGTATCAAAGTAACAAGGGATGTTCTGATTTTTGATGTTACTGTAACAAAGTAACAAGGGATGTTCTGATTTTTGATGTTACTGTAACAAAGTAACAAGGGATGTTCTGATTTTTGATGTTACTGTAACAAAGTAACAAGGGATGTTCTGATTTTTGATATTACTGTAACAAAGTAACAAGGGATGTTCTGATTTTTGATGCTACTGTAACAAAGTAACAAGGGATGTTCTGATTTTTGATGTTACTGTAACAAAGTAACAAGGGATGTTCTGATTTTTGATGTTACTGTAACAAAGTAACAAGGGATGTTCTGATTTTTGATGTTACTGTAACAAAGTAACAAGGGATGTTCTGATTTTTGATGTTAATGTAACAAAGTAACAAGGGATGTTCTGATTTTTGATGTTACTGTAACAAAGTAACAAGGGATGTTTTGATTTTTGATGTAACTGTAACAAAGTAACAAGAGATGTTTTGATTTTTGAAGTTACTGTAACAAAGTAACAAGGGATGTTCTGATTTTTGATGTTACTGTAACAAAGTAACAAAGTAACAAGGGATGTTCTGATTTTTGATGTTACTGTAACAAAGGAATTTGGCTTTTTAGACACATTTCAGCACATAATGTCATGAACAAAACTTTAGAAATTTTGACCTTTACCATTTTCAATGGAATTATATCTACTAGTCACACTTTACTCTAATTCATGACACTATATAAGGAACTACTTAATTTATTCATGCACCCTTATGTGATTTGAAAATATTTGTGAGCAATATTTCTAAATATAGTTTTATTATTTCTTCAGATTTTTTTTGTTTTAATAATGTTTTTATAACTGCATGTAATTATAAGCACTGAATATATTATTGTAGAGGTTTTATGAAGTCATTAAGCTTGAAAAACAGTTACATGCTATGGATGAGCGGCCTCGCTCCACTGCAGTCCTTCATAAATTTTACAACTTTAAGATTTCATGAATCCGTAAAATAAATTGAGAAAAATATTTGAAGAAGAATTATGTTCCACAACTTTTATCTGCATTGTTTTGTACGGTAAAAACTAACTGTATGATTCATGCAATGTGGTAAATTGATGTCTCATGCAATGTGGTAAATTGATGTCTCATGCAACGTGGTAAATTGATGTCTCATGCTATGTGGTAAATTGATGTCTCATGCAATGTGGTAAATTGATGTCTCATGAATTGTGGTAAATTAATGTCATTTTATTTCTCTATTCTCTGATATGTGCAGATTGCTCACATACAGTTAAATCAAACAAAACTGAGAACCCTTAGGAGCAAATATAATTTTCAGTTTTGAGAAGTTTTAAAGATTGAAAAAATGTCTTTTAATAAGAGCTTATGTGATGAAAGAGAGAGAATGTAATTTGAGAATATCTGTGTTCTGTGTGTATGTCTGTGAGAGTGAAAAAACCCTAGAAAATCTTTTTTCTTAAATTTAATGAAAATGTAATTAAACAACATATATCCCTTCAGAAAATCACATCTGGTCATGTGACTAACAGTAATTACAGATCTTCCATGTGAATAAGTACAGCTCTTTCACAGAAATACAGTCCTTGTCTCAAGAAACAATTAAGGAATGAGATACTTTCATAACTTTACTAGAAGTCATTTAGAATTATGAATCATAATTCATCATGTTTAAATACCCAGTATAATTCATAATGTTCCTATACCAGATTTTTCCTCTTGTTCTTTCAGTATAGGCTTTAGCACAAATTCATGATTTGATTAGACTAATTTTATCTTGTAAGGATAGTTCAATTATAAAATGCATAGCATAAAAGGTTCTTCTGACATCTTAACATGCAAGTGGAGACAAATCACAGTCCTGGCAACTTAAATACGTATATGTAATGATTTTTGTCCCCATTAAAAACTGAGTGAATCTGGCTTTTAGAATACTGCTTTGTTGATGTTGGTTGTTTGTTGGCATCAAGATGAAAGTATGATGCCTAGCTAAAAAAAAGCCCAAGTATTTAATTTTAAAAAAAAATAAAAAGTAATAATATCAATCACAATTAGATAATAAGTAGATAAACATTATCCTTGTTAAATGACTTATCTACAAGTGTATAGTTAATAATAATTTACCTTAAAAGCTGGTTCTTTTTGAATGGTGCATATAATTTAGATTAGACTGTTGTTATGGTAACCCTTATACAATGGTTAAGTGCTGTTGTAACTTAAAATGCATTTGGGAGATTTTCACATCTATAAGCTTACTAAAGTGCTTGCTTACAGTATGTGACCTGGTCCAGTATATGTCTCGAATTTAAAATACATTTTCAATTTTGAAGTGAGTTTTGGTTTTATGAGTCAAATTTTTAGTGTAAAATTGAAATTTGGGAACCAATTTGTTTTGTTCAGTTTTTGGAGTTGAGGAGTTCAGTGTACTAAAAAAATGATGACACTAGGAAAGGACAAATTTGGAACACTTTAAAAAAATTTTTTTATATTTAGAGGATTTTTTTTATGCTGAGGGTTTAGGTTTTGCTGTCGAATCTAAAGTTTAGGAGGATGGGCAGGAAATGAAAGGTTACAGTTTCATCAGTACCTTTTATAAAATTACATGTCAAATTTTGTTGAATCTAACAATTGTAACTAAGGAAACTTAGTGCAGTTATATTGGGGATGCATTTTAGTTGAATTTTAACTTGAAACCAAGGTTGGGAGGACATATATAACAATTAGGGGCCTTAACCTCTGTAAATAAGGTAGAATAATGTAAAACCTCATACTTGCCTGAGGTCTGATCAGTGTTCAACTACATGCCAGATTTGATTGAAATCTCTGTGCTTGTTATCTTGCAAAGACCAAATTGTTCATGGATGAACAGATAGATGGAATGAGAGACAGATGGACTGACAGATAGGTGTGATTATTTTATACAGATAGACAGATGGACTGACAGATAGACAGATGGGATTTGGTGGCTTCATATGCTTGCTTTATTTGTGCCCCTAAGTACCACTAGCAGTATTAACTCTATTATCAAATCATCTTTATACTTACATGCAGAGTATATGTTTTTTCTTTTCCAGACAGCATGTTTGATCATCACTCTGTTTGTCAAGCCATTGGTGAGCAAACCATTGTGCGATAATGGCCTATATGAAAATTGGATTGCAGAAAAAAAAGACTTTCTGTGCTGCAAAGAAGTAAATGTTTCACGAGGTGATTGAAACTTGTTCAATAAGTGCTAAGCTATTGTATTTGCTAAGACAGTTTATTTAAAACATTTTTTCAGTACCTCATGAATAAAACCCTGACATATTGGTATTGTAACATATTGTAACTGTGTTTTATTTATCTCAGTTCTTCTGCTTAAAAATATTTTATTGTTATTATTACAATATTTCCACCAATTATATGGTGTGGTGCTCCCAGTTTATAATACCCAACATGTAATTATTGTTTTTTAAGGTTTCCATCACTTTTTTGTCTTTCTGATTTTTAACTTTCAAAGCATTATGAAACAAATTTGGCCTATTTATACATAATTATTAAATGGTGTGTTATGTACCATAGCATGGGTCCTATCTTCAATTTCAAAGTTACAGGTAATTATATTTAGATTTCAGTGTGTTTTATGTTATACTGTACAAATGTCAAGTCATTTTAGATTTAGGGATGCTGCTTGATTTACCTGTATAACATCATTAGAAGGCAATATACCATTGTGGGAATAATACCTTGAAGGTTAATGTTATGACATTGTATTTAGGTTTTCAACCAAAAACCTCCATTCTGGTCTATTACTTTCAAGTCTTTAAATATTAATCAATAAAACTTAGTATATTTTTATATCAACCTTAGTAGGTGTGTTATTCAACATGTTGGAGGTCATATAATCAAGGTCAAGGTCACATGTCAGCATTTTAAATCTTCTGTTACACTTAATTTCTCACTTTTTAACTTTGGAGCAATTTAGAGCTTTAGGGATGAAATTTCGTTTACTTGTACATTATCATTAGAAAGTGCCTCATATATAACACTGGAGATCCAGTGATCAAGGTCATGGGTTAGTAATTTAGGTGTTCCATCATACTTTTATCATCTACTTGAGACTAAGAGATGAAATCCATTATACTTTCACTTCATTATTAGCATTGTGTCACTTAATAACATTGGGTGTCATCTCTCAAGGTCATGGATCAATTTTGTAAATTACCTTTGTTCTTTCCTTTCCATAATTTTGGAGTCATTTTTTATATAGGGGCATCTTTGCCAGTGAAGCGTTGTTGATCCAGTTTATGCACATCAACTTTTGACATGTAGCTAGCTGAAACAGCATCTACCTTTCCAGCATGACTGAGTGCAACTGAAAGAAAATGGTCCAATCAGTTTGCCCCTTCTATTTGCCTAGGAAGACTGTTGGAAATAATCACCATGTTGTTTCTGTAGACCATGCACATATTTTTGTTTCTGAGTCTAGGCATGTTGACATCATGGAAGTTGTCAAATTGAACACCCAACATGCATAATGAGCCCTCTTATTGATAATTATCTATGTAGGTTGCTGTGAGCTGATTGCAAGAGGGCGTTGTTTTGCATATACAATGTGTTGATGTGGAATGAAGTGGATGTATGATCCTTACCTAGTGAAGAGGAGGTTAAATGATTAAACTTGGTATTTTGGTTATGTACCACATTGGGGGTCCAATATTTAAATTCAAGGTCAAATGCCATTATTTTATGCCATCATTTGTTTTCATTTATGAAAATTATTTAATTATGAAAATAAATGAAGGAAATTTTGCATCTTTTTTTGCTGGCATTCAGTGTTTTGGTTATTATCTGCAAGGTTAAAGTTACTGGTATGTCTTTGGTGGTTTTTGTTTCTGCTTATATCTTTGAAGTTTAATGGGTGAACCATGATACACTTAAATTTGCTTGATTTGATTTATTTTTATCACAGTCAGGGTTATATTTTCATGGGCAAGGTGACCGATCAGTTTCTTTCCCTTGTCTGCATATTTAATCTAATACCTTCTGAAATGGAAACACTAAAATTTGTTATATTCCACTAGGTTCACACATGAGTGTGGAATTCCAGAATGGTCCATAAATTTGAAAATTTATTAATTTCCAGGTTTTGAAAATATTTGGACAAAATTGATAAAGGACTTAAAGGGAATGAGAAATGCTTAAACTTTTGTTATTACAGCCATCTTAATTGGAAACCAGTAATGTGACTACTCATTTGCATTTCGAAGAAGTTTTAGTACATGTATAGGGAGTCACAGCTCTTTAAAAATCTGGACATTTTCAATTTTTTGGAATGGACAAGGTACAGAAAAGTCTGTAATCTTTAAATTCGTGGCAGGAACCTCGTTTCTTTGTTTGGTTTGTGATGCTATAGATCAATCACAAGGAATGCATTAATCATCTTATGGTTTTGGTAACCTCACAATAGTAGACAGGGGACATAACGGAATTTGACCAATTAGCTATATAGGTGGCGCTCACCAGTTATTATGTACTTTTGAGAGAATGATGTATGTAAGGTGAAGTTGTTTGCATTTTAAACATGCATAGTGGAGAGAATGTTGGCATACCTATATACTACTTTCATGTAATGTGGATGAAATTTCTTTGGATATTGTACTTTTGGAAATTTTAAATGATCTTAGGACACTGCTAACTAAAATGACTGCTCCCTTGTGCTCCAAAAATCAACCTGAATTCGTCTAAAGTACACTCTTCTTGGCAGCTATTAAAATATGGAAAATGAATTTTGCCAAACTAGACAATACCAGCTTCTAAAAGTGCAATGAATGAATTACCAAATACATAAACTGTGAAAAAAGTTATAGGCTCTTTTTTTCTACAATTTACCTCTGAAGTTCGAGAAGTGAAAATGAGCAAGTAGAGCTAGCACCTTTTTGAAAGGTGCACATCTGGAGTAAGGCCAAGCTGTATACTCTCTAACCCATATTACACCCATCAATCATACATCAAAATAAAGGGAATTAAAGGTTTTGTGAATAATACCTAAGATATACAAAGTCTCTTTTAAATAGCCAGTATAACTAGTGAGGAAACCTGGGGAAACTCTTTTCCTTTAAAATTTTAACCCTATGCTAAATACCAAACTGTAGAGCACCACCATAAACATTCTTGAATTTAGATTTATTTTGAGTGACAGGAAAGATTTTCCGTCAAATCTTTTACTTTTAGCTGTGAAAAACGTAAATGTCTTTACCTGTAAATGCTTGATGCTATGTGGGACAATAGATGTGAGTCGTATAGTTGACTAAAGTATGTAGGTTTTCTAGACTAAATATTGAGCAACATTCAAATTTTATTATTCCATTATTTATTATTATGCTTTCATCCATTGGAGATAAAGTATGTGTAAGTATCATCATTATTCAAATTGTTTTTTCATTATTCAATGTTATGTTTTCATACATTGAGAAAACAAAATTATATGTGTCAGTACTAATCATAATTTCTTTGATTATTCCTGTTATGGTTTTATAGACTAAAAATTGCATGGTTCATTATTAGAGTTATTCAAGATTTGTTATTTCATTATTGATTTTTTTTAATTCATATGTTTGAAAAATACATAGTTAATGTATCTGCTTTAAAATAGTCTGTCTTCTAATAAATTCGTCTCCAAGTTTAGTCATAGATGTGAAACTTTAAGGAATGTTTTCATGTGAACACAGTATGTTTAGGATCACAAGTTGGACTGTGGGTTTGAGATCTTTGGATATAGCAATAATAGGACCAAATATGACATGTATTGCTAGAGCAAAGGCAAATATATTTAATTTGCTTTAGTTCTTCTTTGTTATGACAGTTAAGCTTTATTTTGAGTCAATTGAGATGACCTCATTTGGCAATTTTGGGTTGCCCATTTGAGGGAGTGTGGTGTGTCTCTGGCTGGCACATGTACAGTAAACCCTTTACCCAATTCACTTGATAATTTTGGAATTCAATACACCTCACTTATTTCACTACATGATTCCTGTATCCTGGGTGGGATCTTGGGGTTAGTACAACTCCTGCTCCTGGGTGAGACCATGGGGGTCATTACCACTCCAACCCCAGTGTGGATCAGTGGGTTGAAGAATTATAAGAAGGACACATTTTGGTATTTTGGTTCATGTATCTTCCAGCACTTATAGAATTTATAGAGTAATAACTTTTCTACCTGTTCATTTCAGAATTGAATTAAAATGGGGACACATTTTAAAATAGGGTTTTGAAAAAGCACTTGTTGCTTAATAACCCCATAACCATTTCATTGCATATATTTGAATCAAATTGGGGACACATTTTGTTTGAAGTTATTAGTTGAAATTTATATAATATTATGACATACTCCCCTCCTCATTGCCACTCCTGCTCATGTTTTGGATCAAGAGGTCAAAAATTATATTGGAGGATGCATTTTGGTTGAATTGTAATTGTTTAAAATTTCAATAACACCTTATCAGTTATTTAATAATTTGAATATTACATCATCATGTACACCCCGTATAATTAGGGGGTGACCGGAAACCGCTCCAGAAATTCGCCCCGGCCAAATATTGAAGTATCCGGCAACATATGGATTTGCTGGTTTTCTATAGCCAAAAAATCCAGATCTAGATTTCTGCTTAGTCAATCTGGGGCCTGACTCATATTTTGTAAACAATACAAACTGACAATACTAATTTGAAACTTACCAGCAGCCCAGCACTTAGGAATGCAAAACATAACTAATTTCAAATTTAGCCAACAAATTGGTTTTTTACTTTTTAATCGATAGGTAGCGGCATGTGCAAATATTTTTTCAATGACAGATAGCGATTAAGCGATGTCTTGCAGTGTTTTATACAGTCGGCAGTCTGTCAGATTCTAGGAAATATTTGAAACGTCATCCGATTACTTAGAATACTTACATAGACATTTTTGACAAATTATAATTATAAAAGTTAAACAATTTAAAAATTTTAAATAAAGAAACTTACTTTGGCCAAAATGTCGAAGTTGACTAGCGGAATATGGCGTGAATGAGTGTATCACTATCATACTGTCGGACAGTGGAGACACTCGCCATCTATCGAATACACAAATTGATTTATAAATAATGCAATAAATAGGTAATTAAAAGTAAATATTAAATTAAATTTAAATTAATAAAAGTTAAGTATTAAATAGAAATTACACCCCCTGGGCCTTTGCTGGCATTGCACTAAAATACGGTAGACTGAGGCTTGCAAGCAGTGATGGTTGCGTGTAAGCAGTTACATCCGGATCTGGCAAATATTGCCCCAGCTATGCGGATCCGGTATCCAGTGGCAAAATACACATCCGGTCACCCCCTTCTTATAATAACACTTTTGCCCCTTTGGTGGTGCAATGAGTTGAGAATTTTAATGGGGACACATATTTACTTCTGATTTAGAACATAACTAAAGTCATCTTGACCAAATTTTGCTTCAGTTTTATTACTGACCGCATGACCCCTTCTAAGGGCAACAGTCTGGGAAAGAGTAATGCTAAAAGTCTGTGATGATGTTTGGAGTATAACACATACACTCCTACTTTTGGCATAATCTAAATCCTGTCCCAGAGTGTTGGCTTTGGAAGATGTTATGTGATCAAGAATTATATTGGAACAAAATTTGGCTTTAAAAACATTTCTTTCCAAACCCGTAGCTTAGTAAGCAGATACTCAATTAACTTATTAAGATTTTCATAATATGCTTTATTTTTCTTTGCGCTACTTTTGTTTAATAGTTTAATTATAGGGGAGACACATTTCAGTTAAACTTTTCTTTTCCATCACATACATGTAAATCTTCCTTGACCAGTTCCCTTCATATATGGAATATAGCATTATCATATACACACCTTCTCTCAATAGAATTCCTGCCCTATAGTTGGATCAAAGACTAAGGTCAATAATTATGGTGGTAGGAGCATTTAAGTGACAGTTTATTATAAAGATGTTATCATCACTTATATTCCCATAAATCAAAAGAGATTTGTTTCATATTTTGAGTTTGATATCTCTTAATTCCCTAATTGATTATGGAAATATAAGGAAATAAATTTGGACTTAAATGTGTCCCACATTATGTCTTAATTCTATGGAATCTGAAACTGGCCTTTCTCTGTTTCAGATTCCTTGAGATTATGATTTATAATGTGGGCACATTTGAATTAAAATTTATTTATTTCCGTAATCAATTAACTTTATGTTTAGAATACAAATGTCATCACACACACTGATCTTGTGTAGTTTTCAACTCCTACACCAGGATATTGTCTCAGGTTTCATGTAATGGGGAAATGTTTAGGACACCTTGTAGTGAAAGTTCGATTCCATCTGTTTTCATTGTTTCCAATTTACTCCAGATTTGAATTGTTATATTCATTAAAATTCTACTTTTTGCTATATTGTGTTGCCTAGTGGATTTTGTATTTTAATGGGGTTACTGGGTTAAGAAGCAGGATATTGTTTTTATTAATTATTGCTAATTTATTCTAATAAAGCCTTATCTAATTCAGTGCATATTTTGAAGCTGACATCTAATTCTATGTCTATAACAGTGTCCATTCTCCATTAATTTAGTCCTATGTCTATAACATAGTGTCCATTCTCCATTAATTTAGTCCTATGTCTATAACATAGTATCCATTCTCCATTAATTTAGTCCTATGTCTATAACAATGTCCATTTTCCATTAATTTAGTCCTATGTCTATAACAGTGTCCATTCTTCATTAATTTAGTCCTATGTCTATAATAGTGTCCATTCTCCATTAATTTAGTCTTATGTCTATAACATAGTGTCCATTCTCCATTAAGTTAGTCCTATGTCTATAACAGTGTCCATTCTCCATTAATTTAGTCCTATGTCTATAACATAGTGTCCGTTCTCCATTAATTTAGTCCTATGTCTATAACATAGTGTCCATTCTCCATTAATTTAGTCCTATGTCTATAACATAGTGTCCATTCTCCATTAATTTAGTCCTATGTCTATAATGGTGTCCATTCTTCATTAATTTAGTCCTATGTCTATAACATAGTGTCCATTCTCCAATAATTTAGTCCTATGTCTATAACAGTGTCCATTCTACATTAATTAAGTCGTATGTCTATAACATAGAGTCCATTACTAAATAAAATTGGTATAAATCATAATTGTAATAAACAATATGAGTTTGATAAAATTAGTAACAGTCTAGATGCACTTGACTTTAGGTCAGTTTTGTGTATACCTGGAGGCAACTAAAATTGAAATAAATAATCAGGCCATGTATTATTTATTTTAACTGGATATTTGGTTTTTCTTCCATTAATGGTTTTTCAGGAAACAATACTTTAAAATGGTTTAAAAGAAATCACAACAGCAAATTGTCAAATGATAGTTCAAATGTTAATACAAATTCTCTAGACATATATAAGAAAAAAGTACAATAATGTTATACAATTATATAGAGCTGTATGTTTGTTGTGTAGGACCCTGAATAGCAGTATCTGTGTTATTCAGTCTGATCTTGTATAAATTAGAATCATGCTAAGACTTAAGACTTTCAGTATTCTCAGTACTTTGATTCCCATCCCAGGATATGAAGCAATGCCATGTGCAGAGGATGGTACTGAAGATCGAGTTCAGAAGTGTCCGAATGGCACACACCAACCGGATGAGACGTCTTCGCGCAATAGTCCCCATTGCATTCCAGATCCTACATGCACTGATTTGGGTAAGAATCAATTTCTGGCACAGTACATCTGTTGATCTTGCAAAAAGAATTTCACATACTGGCACTAAGAAAATATCATAGGCATACACTCCATATATTGTAAGTCTATGCCACATTAAGTCTGTCATTAAAAATAATGGAAAGGATTTTGCCATGCATCCATTTAATACAAAAACTTGAGAGTTGACACAACAAATAAATACATCAGGTTGCATTTAAGTTTCATATAGATTTGTTTATCATAATTCTATAGTTATCCATGAATTGTAGTACCAAAATGATTTTGAAAGCCTCATAATTTGCAGATTCTTCTACAAATGTACATGTGTATGGTGTTGATGTAGATTTTAGCCCATGTATTAGACTGATTCTGGATCCTTACCAAGCTATTTGTGTTGGAAAAATTCAATAGTTGGGAGATGGGCTACTATACTATGCTATGACTTTTTACTAAAAGGACTGTTACTTAAGGTAGTAAAACCATTAAATGATTCCTCAAAAATGGCTTAGAAGAATTTGAACATATTTGACAGAAAGCATCTTGACGTAGATGGCTTTCATGTTTGTAAACATGATGCTGATTTGACATCAACTCTGCCCACCATAATACTAAATATAGAAGAAAAATCTTTTGAAAGCTTCTTACCAGAAACAGTGAAGCAGATATTGATTTAATTTGAAAGTGTGTGACATGGAGTTTTTAATGGATTATCAAAGTGACATGGAGTTTTTAATGGATTATCAAAGTGACATAGAGTTTTTAATGGATTATCAGTGACATGGAGTTTTTAATGGATTATCAAAGTGACATGGAGTTTTTAATGGATTATCAAAGTGACATGGAGTTTTTAATGGATTATCAAAGTGATGAGTTTTTAATGGATTATCAAAGTGATGTGGAGTTTTTAATGAATTATCAAAGTGACATAGAGTTTTTAATGGATTATCAGTGACATGGAGTTTTTAATGGATTATCAAAGTGACATGGAGTTTTTAATGGATTATCAGTGACATGGAGTTTTTAATGGATTATCAAAGTGACATGGAGTTTTTAATGGATTATTTAATGGATTATCAAAGTGATGTGGAGTTTTTAATGGATTATCAAAGTGAGGAGATTTAACCAAAAGAGTAATTGTCATGTTTAGTTGCACTTAGTGAATATGGTGATGATCTGACATAGAGAATATAGTGATGATCTGACATAGTGAATAAAGTGATGATCTGACATAGTGAATAAAGTGATGATCTGACATAGAGAATATAGTGATGATCTGACATAGTGAATATAGTGATGAAATGACATAGTGAATATAGTGATGATCTGACATAGTGAATATAGTGATGATCTGACATAGTGAATAAAGTGATGATCTGACATAGTGAATAAAGTGATGATCTGACATAGTGAATATAGTGATGATCTGACATAGTGAATATAGTGATGATCTGACATAGTGAATATAGTGATAATCTGACATAGTGAATATAGTGATGATCTGACATAGTGAATATAGTGATAATCTGACATAGTGAATAAAGTGATGATCTGACATAGTGAATATAGTGATGATCTGACAGTGAATATAGTGATGATCTGACATAGTGAATATAGTGATGATCTGACATAGTGAATATAGTGATGATCTGACATAGTGAATATAGTGATGAAATGACATAGTGAATATAGTGATGATCTGACATAGTGAATATAGTGATGATCTGACATAGTGAATAAAGTGATGATCTGACATAGTTGTTGTTGTTGTTGTTGGGCTTAACGCCATTTTTTAGCACACAATAGGCTATTCATGGCGGCCAGTATTAATGGTGGAGGAAGAAACCGGGAAATCACCGGAAAGAACCACCGACCCACGAGAAGCTACTGGCAAGCTTTCTCACATATCCACATTCGCCGAATCCTAGACTCGAACCCACGCAGACAGAGGATCTGACATAGTGAATATAGTGATGATCTGACATAGTGAATATAGTGATGAAATGACATAGTGAATATAGTGATGATCTGACATAGTGAATATAGTGATGATCTGACAGTGAATAAAGTGATGATCTGACATAGTGAATATAGTGATGATCTGACATAGTGAATATAGTGATGAAATGACATAGTGAATATAGTGATGATCTGACATAGTGAATATAGTGATGATCTGACATAGTGAATATAGTGATGAAATGACATAGTGAATATAGTGATGATCTGACATCTAATATGGCCACCCTGATGACCAAGTTGAAAATCATATTATCACTGTTTCAATCTAATGTTTGGAAATACTGACAGGATTTATCACTTAAAACTTCAAATGATGTCTAGTTGACCAAAATGAAAATGATGCCCTTCACACAAGCAATATCAATTTTTGGCTTTAGCAAAGGGTCATATCAGTAAAATGGTACTGATATGACATCCGGTATAGTGGAGTTGGTTCCTATCTCGAAAATCATGTTATTTGTGATCTGATAATATCACATGAGGTTTTCTGTAAAAGCTTTGCATTATCTTGTTTGATACTAATGGAAAATAATTCTTACGTGTGTTGTCATTGTGGTTGTCTGACAAGAGTAGCACCAATTTAGTCACCAGCCAGCAGTCACTAGATAATGTTTTTGAGCAACAGGGCACATGGCTTTGAAAGATAACATAGTAACAGCATTTGTTTGGTGACCGCTACCACCATTCTCTATATTGCTATTCAATCCCTGTAGAGAAAGGATCTGAAGGGGATTTGATTGTTATCTTCTTCCCTATATTCCCATTCAATCCCTTTTGGATTTTTGGACCTCAACTACCAGTAGGTGAGTCTTATTTTCCTCCCATTTGACATCATGGTATATTGGATGTGGCATGCCTTAGGCCTTGCTAGTTTGTGGAGCAAGCCTCTTTGATTCTGTTCTCCAAGGCAATTGTAGGGTGAGACTTGTTGCTTCTACCACTTTTCTGGAGATGGAGATCAGGAAGGATAATCTTATCTTGTCTTGAGATCAGGATCAGGATGCCTAGTAGACTCAAGCAACATTATAGGAGAACTGGTTATTAGAGGTTCTTAGCTTCCAGTAGGATTCCCATCTTCATACCTCCATTTAGATACAGCTGATGGAAGAGGAGAAGGTCTGGATTTTGATAAGATGGAAAATGAGGTTTACCATCTACTTTCCCCAGAGCTGTGTCCAAACATCAGGACGCTAAGATTCCCTGGTTCTCATTAGCTTCACTTAATCTCTTTTTGGCTGCCTCCTTCAGATTTGTTTAGGGAGGAATCACTGTCTCCAACAGTGTTACAGCTCTTGTTGGAGGAATGCATTTTCTGTATCTATGATGTTCTCAGCAGATAAGGTTACAGGCTTTGTTTCTGGGAATCTTCTTTCCAATTGTTGATCCACATTTCCTATCACAGTCCAAACTAGACATGCACACATTCGTCTGTGGAAGGTTACAGTAGAAAGGATTATGTGGGCCAAAAGTCTATTTTTCTAATTCTTTAATCATTTAAACAAAGGTGTAAAGTTGTGCTCCTAATTGATATTTTCACTTGAACCAGTGAATCCATATACCAATAATATCACAATGCAACACATATGAACCACAACACTGAGACTGGTAGCCTTGTTTTTCATGGGGTTTCAATGCCTGCATTCTTGTGTACTAATCCATGAAGATAATAAACCGACGAGGACAAGTTGATCAAGGGGTCAAAATATTGTTATGGCAGTGATGAATTCTGTTCGAGTACCAGCCAAAGAGCACAGAATGTTATTTTGATGTGAATGAGAATTAATAAACCAATCTCTACCAGAGTAAAAATGACAGCTGAATGTAAATGTATGTTTATGTAATAGAGACTATCAAAAGCCATTTATTCATGCTAAATCAAGCATCTATAACTTAACAGTTTAAGAACAGATGGAAACTGACATGCTTATGGTACATCTTGTTCATAACTCAAATATAACCATTAAATGTTATAACTCAAATATAACCATTAAATGTCATAACTCAAATATAACCATTGAATGTCATAACTCAAATATAACCATTAAATGTCATAACTCAAATATAACCATTGAATGTCATAACTCAAATATGACCATTAAAAGTCATAACTGAAATATAACCAATAAATGTCATAACTCAAATATAACCATTGAATGAAATTATAATTGAAATAATGCAGCATTTGTCCCATAAAAAGCCCATCAAGCCAGCCCAATTAACTGTTCAAAATAAGGGGTGGACTTATATATAACCATTAAATGAAATTATTATTGAAAAAATGCAGCATTTGTCCCATAAAAAGCCCATCAAGCCAGCCTAATTAACTATTCAAAATAAGGGGTGGACTTATATATAACCATTAACTCTTTCATCACTACAGACCGAAAAATCGGTCCAGGGGAAGTAAGTCTGCTAACACTATGGACCGAGTTTTCGGTCTAGGGCAGTGTTCTTCCTTAACGTTATAGTACCTGACTAAATAACTTTCGGGGTACCTCTAAAAACTTTCTTCTTGTAATATAGATGGTATATTTGGATGATCTCCTGAGTTTAGCTTGTATACAACTAGAAATATCGAACAAAGTACAAACTTTTAACGTGTTTTCCGAATGCGGAAATTTGTATCCAAAATGGCAGAGTTTGAACAAATTTCAGAGGAGGTTATCGGAGGATTTGAATAATTTTGACCTAGTAAATTTGGATGAAAATGAGAGAAGATGTCAGGAGAGACAATGGAATGCACTTGTGGGTGACAGTGATTACGATGAAGAAAACTTTGAAGGTTTTGAGCCAGAGGAATTGTGCGCACCACATGGTTTTGTTTGGACTAAGCCGAAAAAACAAAAAGATTTGTTTCAGTTTTCTGACAGAACAGGGCACACCTGAGTGTTAGATGGCTCCAGGAAAGCTTCAGAATATTTTCAAATATTCTATTCAGATGAAGTTTTTGGAAAAATTGTCTGTTTAACGAACTTCAATGTGACAATCAAACATGGCAGAGCGTTATAGGTGTGTGGACAGATCTCACCTTGGAAATCATTTTGGTTCATTTTATAGAATTTTATATATTATGGACACCATGAAAGAAAGACTTGTATTGTTACTGTGATTATTCACTAAAACATCTATGGTCAATTGAACACGTTTTGAGAACTTTCTAATTTTTCTAAGAGGTAATAAAATAATTACTTGTATTTTACCTGTTGTGTTACCTGTTTGCACCTGCATTTTAACAGTTTTAATAGATATGCAAATTTTAATGAATTAGTCATAAAATTTGATTTTTAACCTTGATTTTGACACCTAATCCAGCCAGATATCTTTAAAATTTACAAAGTTATGTTGTTTCAAAGTCCACAAGTCATTTTGCTTTACAACTCCAAAGTTACTTTGTGTTGAGGACTCTATGCCTACAAAGTTACTTAGTGATGAAAGGGTTATATGAAATTATTATTGAAAAAATGCAGCATTTGTCCCATAAATAGCCCATCAAGCCAGCCTAATTAACTTTTCAAAATAAGGGGTGGACTTATATATAACCATTAAATGAAATTATTATTGAAAAAATGCAGCATTTGTCCCATAAAAAGCCCATCAAGCCAGCCTAATTAACTGTTCAAAATAAGGGGTGGGCTTATCAAAATACAAAGATATCTTTATTAAATATATTCTAAATTTTTTATTAAACAGTGGTTTATTCTTATTATCAAGCATTGGCTTATTATCAATGAATGAATGCATTAATTTTGCTAGTTCAGTTATTTTGTTCTTACCAATGTCTATTCTTTCCTGAAACTGCTCAAGTTTAAATTAAGATAGAAGATGATTTTATGCCTGTACATGTTTTTAAAAATGTAAAAGTTACATAAATAACTGTTTTTCTTTAACAAATGTTAACTATTTCATCAGTACAATTCCCCTTCTCAATCTGCATGAAATTTTTTAACTAAATTATTGAGGAAAATCATATTTACAAAATAAATCATCAGACACAAGCCTTTATGAACTGAATTTTCAATACTGTCAAAAAAGTATAAATGACACAAATTTACACTTACCATTATCTGACTCTCATTATCAGCACACATTCAAAAGCATTTAATTGTGGAGTTTGATCCAATAAAGGCTGATGGGTAAGCCTCCCCTTGCAGCACATCAACATAATGGAAGACAGATTGTACAAAGGCTGGAGGCGAATCATCTACATAAAACACATTGGATGATGCAATGGCTGAAACTCCTGAAGCAAGGACTGCCTTCACTGTAGATAAAAGAATCAATTAGGCTTGAGATCATTGCAAGAGTATTGGTCAGGAAATCTGGCATTGTTGTACACACATCAAGTCATTTTATGTGTGTTATGTGGCCATGTGTTATGGCTGACTGGCATTGTTGTACATACATCAAGTCATTTTATGTGTGTTATGTGGCCATGTGTTATGGCTGACTGGCATTGTTGTACATACATCAAGTCATTTTATGTCAGTAATGTGGCCATGTGTTATGGCTGATTGACATTGTTGTACAAACATCAAGTCATTTTATGTATGTAAGGTGGCTATGTGTTGTGGCTGATTGACATTGTTGTACAAACATCAAGTCATTTTATGTATGTAAGGTGGCTATGTGTTATGGCTGATTGACATTGTTGTACAAACATCAAGTCATTTTATGTGAGTAATGTGACCATGTGTTGTGGCTGATTGCAAGTCATTTTATGTGAGTAATGTGACCATGTGTTGTGGCTGATTGGCATTGTTGTACAAACATCAAGTCATTTTATGTCAGTAATGTGGCCATGTATTATGGCTGACTGGCATTGTTTGTACAAACAGCATTTTATGTGAGTCATATGGCCATGTGTTGTGGCTGACTGGCATTGTTTGTACAAACATCATAACAGTTTATGGAAGAATGCTGTCAAATTTTCTCAAATTCTCTTTAGTGTTTTTTGAGAATTTTAAAAAATATTTAGAACCCTAATTGAGGGTAGATAAGCATACATATCAGCGCTTTTTATACCAGACTGCATTGCTTAATTTGATCAAATTTTGTTCAGTGGTTTTTGAGATAAAGTCATGACATGAGATGAAGTTAAAATATACAAACTTAAGGCAATTATGTATAATGTGTTTTCAAAAATTATTCAGTACGAAGATATTCACATGTAAAGTGTTCAGTCAGTTTTTTATGTTGTAAGAATGTCTTGATATGATTTCATTCTAAAATACATCAGAGATTAACTAGTACCAGTAATTTTCAGCAATATAATATTTTGAAAAATAATTAAGACATACATCTATCAAATGGATTACTATTTTCTATTTATGAAGTAAATATTTGTGGATGCCAGCTTTAGTGCTAGTAAGACATCATCGGATAGTCTCAACAAAGTTGTACAATTGCAATGGTCACTATTTTTGTGGTGTCATTCCAGTAAAGCAATACTGTAAATTTGGTTGTAAAATGCCATCTGGAGAAAGCCATACCTTTTGATAATTTTAAGAAACTTAATTTGGACTGAGTTTTGTTCTTGTTGTCTATGGCACAAAATTTTAAAATTTTATATAACATACTGGAGAAAAAAGATCTGAGATTCTTTACTATCATGGATGGATAGAAGACAAATGACATTAAAAGGTAACTTGGCAATTAGACTGCTACACTTGTGCTTGATGGGCTTTCAATGCTTGCATTCTTGTGTTCCAATCCATGAATATGATAAACCAAGGCCAAGTTGACCAAGAGGTAAAAATATTGTTATAGCAGTGATGTAATCTGTTTTAGCGCCAGCCAAGGTGCAGAATGTTATTTTGAAATGAATGAGAATTAATAAACTAATCGTACCAGAGCAAGAATGACAGCTGACTGTAAATGTATGTATATAGAGACTATCAAATTCTTTGGGAGGAAATTGTCAAAATGTAGTCTGCCTCTTTTCTCAGGAATGACAACTGATCAGACTCCATGACAACTGATCAGACACCTAAGATCTTGTACTAAGTATAACTACAGTAGAGCTGAGTACCCAGTATCATTTCATTATTTACAATATAACTTTTCAAAATTGGAACTGATGAAAATGAAACAGTTTCTTGTAATACACCATAAATATTTATTGTTAATTTCATATAACGTCCACATATAAAATGTGATAATACCACATTACTATGCGATGTTTTATGTTGTTAATATTCCTTGCTTACATGTATAAACTGTGTACTCTGGATGCAATGGTCACACCCCAGCTCTCATTAACCTATTTGTATTAGTAGCAAATGAATATTACATAATTAGTTTTACTTCTCCCAGCCAAAAGAACCTGCTATCAGCAGATCTAAACAATGCAGTTAAAGGTAATTGCTTAAATTTTTGTACATCATTGAATTGATGAATGCTTTTAATTGTTTATGTAGAAATAAATTTTGACCAAACTTTGTATGAAGGTGCATTTCATTTAGCAAATTGATGGTCAGATCTTCGACATGAATTTAAAGGCAAAGATCTTGACTTGGATATTTAGGTGTACTTACTGGTCATATGATCATGATAACACAAATAAGTATGAAAGGATTTGTATTAAGTCTTGTTTATGACATATCTGATGAATACATGTATCTTGAATGATGCCACTTGAAGAGTTTTTTTTTTTTCTTCAAAAAATATTAATGAGGATTTAATGCATACCTAGTATGTTGGTATACATTGTTGCCTGATATGTCATTTATCATTATTATTATTATTATTATTATTATTATTATTATTATTATTATTATTATTATTATTATTATTATTATTATTACAGGAATAAGAAAGGAATGCTTTGAAGGGTACTGCTGGCCAATTTGCATCTGCAGTTTGGAGCATGACAAATGTGGACTAAACCCTTTGGACTGCACTGATATTAAAAAGATTAAATGTCCAGGGAAGGTTCTTGAGGACTGTTCTTGTGCACCCCTAGTAATTACTAGCACACTACCAACCAGGTAAAGTTACCATAGTAATTACTAGCACACTACCAACCAGGTAAAGTTACCATAGTAATTACTAGCACACTACCAACTATGTAAAGTTACCTTAGTAATTACTAGCATACTACCAACCAGGTAAAGTTACCTTTGTGATTACTAACACACTACTGATCAGGTAAAGTTACCTTAGTAATTACTAGCATACTACCAACCAGGTAAAGTTACCTTTGTGATTACTAACACATTACTGACCAGGCAAATTTACCTTAGTGCAGGGGTTGGCAACATAGCATGCCAGGTTTTCTGGATTAATTACAAAATGAACAAGTGTGTACCACCAGTGAGAGAGTAACACTGTTAAAATCAAGAGTTTTGGCTGCCCTTCACATGCCGCACGAATAGCCTAGCAGCAGGGAGGGTGAATCCTACAAAATTTTGCTCGTGAAATTAACCTGAAATAACGGTTCCTATAGAGGCTGAAAAAAAGGTCAATAACCCTAAACCAAAATATCTAACTTTTATATTACCGTACGGATGGTTAAAAACCGCATAATAAATAGTATGAGGTTAGCTCAGTTTTGTTATACTATTATTGACTTTTTTACCCTGACTGTATCGAACTATTTTTTTACGTTAAAAACTCGAGCAAAATCATGTAGAGATTCACCCTCCCTGCTGCTCCTGATTTATCAGGGATTAACCAAATATTTTATCCAGACCTATACGATATATGGATCTTGGGTCATGTAGATTTATTGTTATAAATCCGAATGGAACAGATTGTGCTTTAGAAAAGAGATTTTTAAATTTAATCATATCCATATCCCCTGAACACCAAGTATAATAAATATTCTGCAGGGTATAATTATCCACTCCATTAAACACAACCAAAATATTACAGTTATCTCTAATCACTTTAGGTATCTGTGTGTATCTTTGAGTAACATAAATCACGTCTGTGTTTTTGTGACGACCTCGAGAAAATATTCTAGCTGGATTAGATTGTTTGTCCAACATCACATCATCATATACTACGAGATTATTAATGAATCCATCCAAATCATTTACGGATGGGGCTTCATCTATATCTGTGATAAAATCAATAATATCTTCACCGTTTTTATTGACTGATTTTGCTTTTTCATTAAAATCTTTAAGTACTTCGTAACAATGCTGATCATCCACAGAAGGTGCTATTAAATATAGTTTGTTCCCTCTCATCCACCTCATTATTAAATTTAATAATAATTGTGTTTTACCCGATCCAGATGGACCTATTATAATCATTCTTATTGAATTTGGTAATGCTGGATGGTGCTTTACTGGTTCTTGTTTTCGTGTCGCCGAAAAATCAAATATTGTATCCATATTATTAATAACATGAGTCTATATTGTTTTCGATGTAGATCATCTACACCCACCGTTGAATTGACAACAATAATAACAAAATAAACGACATGCATTAACGGGTAAATGTGTAAAATGTGGTACAAAAAAATATAAATTTATCTCAGGGACAACAAAGATAGGTGGGGATATAGCCGTATCATTAGGAAAATTACCCGGATTACCATGGGCTAAATATGTTGGTGAAAAACACCTCCCTGGATATAATTATTGTGGTTCTGGAACTCAACTTGATATCCGACTTGATGATCAAGATCAACCAAGACCAGGAGAGTATCCAGTAAATAAAATTGATCAAGCATGTCACATTCATGATGTTGCTTATAAAAGTAAAGATTTGCAGCAGTGGCATCTTGCAGATGTAAAATTAATTCATGCATTAAATTTTATACCTAATAAATCTGTTAGAGAAACTCGCTAGTTTCCTAATAAAATCCGCTATGAAAAGTAAAATAATGTTCGGGGCTGGTAATTAATTATATAATTATTATAATGGAATCCATTTATTATAGTCCTAGAGGGTATTGGAGAGGTAAAGCAGCGATCACTAAACTTACTAAAGCAGCAAAAGTTTCACATTCTGTTGCTGCAGCGTGGTTAGCACGACAGGCAATATGGCAAATTTATCTACCACCACCAAAAGAAATTCAATATGCACATTTTGATGTCAGTATTCCTAACAAAGTTCATCAAGCAGATATTTTGTTTTTACCACACGATACTATTAAAACACGTGGACGAAAGTCACGCACGTACAAATGTGCATTGACTGTTGTTGATATTGCAAGTAGATATAAAGAAGCTGAACCATTATTAACAAAAACATCATTTGAAGTTGCATCTGCTTTTGAGCAAATTTATCAACGTGGTAGTCTACAATGGCCAAAACTATTACAAGTAGATCCTGGTAAAGAATTTCTTGGTGCAGTATTATCTTTGATGAAAAAGCATAACGTTACAATCAGACAAGGGCATACTGAAATTCTTCGTGATCAAGCAATTGTTGAACGATTTAATCGAACACTTGCTGAGCGGTTATTTGGATATCAATATGCGAAGGAAATATCTGCTGACTTTAAGTCCGGTGAGCGATCTCGTGAATGGGTTTTAAGGTTAACAAGTGTGATATCTGCATTAAATGATGAAATTACTTGTGTGACTTCCATGAAACCTTCTAATGCAATAACAAAAAAATATATACCACGTAGCTATGAATACGGACAACGAGGTCAACAACCAGTATTAGGTAATGTGATTGTGAGATATTTATACGAACCATTGGATTTGGAGGATGGCAAAAGACGAGCTACTGACCCTATTTGGAGTGTGTATTATCATTTTATTATTAATTAACTTTATCACTAATTGCATCTAATCACTGCGTTTTAGTCACTGTGACTTAGTCACTATAATAATCATCGGCAATTTCATTAATAAGTGATCAATACATAATACCGCCACTAAATAATCTTTTACAAATATCTGCTGCTTCATTAATGATTTCTGGGGAATTATTACCAGCTCGTTTTCCTCCAATCAGAATTTCTAGTCATTCAACATCAGCAAGGACGTTGTTAGGACACTGAGTAATAAGACCACTTCCTAAACCACTTCCGAAAGAGGTATCACTTTTTATTTGGGTTGGTTGTTGTAGTGGCGATAATGTTTGAGGATCTAGCTGTGATTCCGATGTTGTTTCAGGAGCTGGCTGTGTTCTTTTTGTATATTTTTGTTTTGGTTTTGCTGCTTCTTCCTTTCTTGATTCAATAATTTTGTTAATTGCCATAATATAATTTTGATATAATGAATCATTATCACCAACTCGTTCAACATCCATGTGTATACGATATATTACTTTCCGCCATTGTTCACGGGTTTTGATATCTCTAGCATATTCAGGTTTCATTAATTTATCTCTTTGATTAAAACCATCCACGGTAAATTCAGCTAAATGTTGTAGGTTTTTAATACTTCTAATTACTTCAACAGTATCTTCATTAAATTTGTTTTACAATTCAGCAGTACTGATCATTATAGTACTCTTTTGTTTAGGGGCTAGTGCTTCAGTACCTTCTTCTGCCTGGTCTGCATATTCAGGCATTACCGAGACTGGCATCGCAGCAGCTATTTCAGCTGGAAGTTTTTCGAGAATTTTTTTTGCTTTCTTAGTTCTTTTTGCTATTTTTTCAGCAGTTTCAACTGTTTTTTGTAACACAGGTTGAATACCTTTAGTGGTCTCAGTGATAGGTTTAAATAACTGTTTTGTATCCTCCTCAAATTCAACTTCAGATTCCTGACGCGATTGTAGTTGTTGTTTGACAGCATCACGGATAGGTAAATATTTTTTAATTGTCTTTAATCGCTCTCGACCTAATTTAACTGAGAGTGGTTCGCCAATATTCATTATTAAATAATTTTTATAATAGATGTTTAATTAAATTGAGTGCTGGTAAACAAAAATCGCTAAAAATGCTTTTCTATTCTCTGAGAAATTAAAGATAAAATAAATCTTTTTTCTGACAATTATTACCTAATTATCTGTTACCTTGCGTGTCGGACTGCGATCAGGGATTCATTTTAAAAATGCCTCACAAGATAATGCAGTCACTCGGTCACCTGATCTATTCGGCCCACAACATGGTTCGGACGCTAGCATAGAAACTGCTTGCACTTAAGGGACTCTATACCTGCATCGGTCTATACGTAGTACATTCAAGCCACACATACCAGACCTAGGCGGCTAGGTACACCTGCCTTCGCACTTAGGACACTCTGTGCCTGCATCGGTCTATACGTAGTACATTCAAGCCACACATACCAGACCTAGCCGCCAGGTACACCTGCCTGCCTGCCAGCCCCAGATCGTCCGCAGCCTAGGGGTACCCTGTACCAGATAGCGCCTAGGTCAGCCTAGTCAACAGCCCCAGTATTATCCGTATAGCGAACAATGAGACAGGGTGCTTGCTCGGTTCGCAAGGTTGCTATACACATTCTATACAAATGCTACACCAATTTTGTTCACTTCCACTAAAGCATCCTAAATTTGCATTTTTGTCTATATAATAGTACCGGAAACGGTATGTGGGTAGTTAGTTAGAAATGTTTATATCCTTCCCCGTTCATTTCAAACCATACATCCCGCTAAGCGACCACAGGCTTTGTCACTATGAACCCGGGGAAAAATCAGCTCTGTTGGTATCGTTCACACCCACTAAACCCACAGCTAATGCATTGTGTCCCATATAATAGTACTGGAAACGGTATGAGGGTAGTTAGTTAGAAATACCTGATAAAGAAACAGTCTCACTAAGCGAGAACCGGGAAGAAATTTCAGGTCTTGCTGGAAGAATCAGCTCTGCTGGTATCGTTCACACACACTAAACCCACAGCTAATGCATTGTGTCCCATATAATAGTACCGATATCTATATGTGGGTAGTTAGTTAGAAATACCTGATAAAGAAACAATCTTGCTAAGCGAGAACCCGGGAAGAAATTTCAGGTCTTGCGGGAAGAAAGTTACGGGATAAGGAGAGTTTCTAACTAACTACCCTCATACCGTTTCCGGTACTATTATAGGGGAAAAATGCAAATTTGCAGTGGGTTGGGTCTGAACTATATTGTCATAGATAATTCCCCGAGCCCGTACTTGTGGGTGATAGTGATGATGATGAGGAATTTGAAGGTACGCTCCACGTGATTTTGTTTAGACGAAAAGGCACACCTATGACATACCTATGTACATTGGGATTTTGTACACAGTTAAAAACTTAAAAGAATTATTTGTGGCGAGTGTATGTGTGTGTGGGAAAAAATATAACCTTGTTAATTATATTACGATATGTGTCTTAGGTTTATAGTGGAATTCAACAAACAAAGATTCAGTTAATCACAGACGAACGGATAGGTTTAGCAGACGAAAACATACCTGGACAGAGGAAATAATCGTTTAATTTACTCTGTGCAGTTACCTTGCTTTATATACATGAGCAGCAGGGAGGGTGAATCTCTACATGATTTTGCTCGAGTTTTTAATGTAAAAAATAGTTCAATAAAGTCAGGGTAAAAAAGTCAACAATAGTATAACAAAACTGAGCTAACCTCATGCTATTTATTATGCGGTTTTTAACCGTCCATACGGTAATATAAAAGTTAGAGATTTTGGTTTAGGGTTATTGACCTTTTTTTCAGCCTTTATAGGAACCCTTATTTCAGGTTAATTTCATGAGCAAAATTTTGTAGGATTCACCCTCCCTGCTGCTAGCCTTGATGTGCTGCTTTTTGTCAATAAAGGTTATGAATCCCCATTAATTGATTTCCCTTTCATATTGAAATTCCATACATAAAATGCTTGTCTGCAAACTTTCACAAGTGATAGAATAGCCTTATATTGATAAGTTTTAATGAATTGCAATGAGCATGTATTTTGTAATGATATTGCAATGAGCATGTATTTTGTAATGATATTGCAATGAGCATGTATTTTGTAATGACATTACAATGAGCATGTATTTGGTAATGACATTGCAATTAGCATGTATTTTGTAATGATATTGCAATGAGCATGTATTTTGTAGCGATATTGCAATGAGCATGTATTTTGTAATGACATTGCATTGAGCATGTATTTTGTAATGACATTGCAATGAGCATGTATTTTGTAGCGATATTGCTATGAGCATGTATTTTGTAATGATATTGCAATGAGCATGTATTTTGTAATGACATTGCAATGAGCATGTGTTTTGTAATGATATTGCATTGAGCATGTATTTTGTAATGACATTGCAATGAGCATGTATTTTGTAATGATATTGCAATGAGCATGCATTTTGTAATGACATTGCAATGAGCATGTATTTTGTAATGACATTGCAATGAGCATGTGTTTTGTAATGTTATTGCATGAGCAAGTATTTTATATGACATTGTTCAATATACTTGCTTTAAACTGGTAATATATAACAACATGTTACATCATGAATTGATTTAATGTTTTAAAACTATTTACTTCAGCTCACCAAATACCAGCATGAACACCGCAGATTTGTCAAAACAATCTTCAGTATCAACATTAACAAGTAAACCATCTACTGGTATGAAGAAAAGGAGTGAATCGGAGAAAATGAGTAAATCTGAGTCAATGAGTAAATCAGAGTAAAAAAAAGTAAATCAGATTAATAAAGAAATTTCCTTGAGGTACAGATTGATATAGAACTGGGAAAAGAAAATTACTTAATTTTCCCAGATTCTATTTCATGATATATTCTAACATTCCTATGAATGCAGCATTGGCTTTGGCTAGTTATGCAGTAATGTATTCTATAAAGTACTTTTCAAAATAATGTTAATATTATGCCTAAGGTTGATTATAGAACCAAAAAGTGGAGATTTTCACTAAAAAAATTTCTGATATGTAGCTGGTCCTAAATCAAAATGGCCTGATCAGACCTCAAATGTGGCAACCATGGTAGCCATCTTGTAAATATAGTTTCGGTTATTTCTAATAAACGATGATGTAAGCATTGGGTTTTTGATTAAAGCCTTCATATGATATCAAGTTGGTGCAAAATGAAGATGGTGCTGATCAGAAAAAATTTGAAATGATTGATAACCATCTTGAAAAACGTCTTACCATTTCTGCTCTTGAGAATTATCATTTTTGTTTCACTAAAACTCTTCTCATATGTAATTGGTTCTAAAGAAAAATGATGCAGATTTTACATCCAGTGTAAAAGAATCTCATTGGGTCACTTTTTTTGAGTAGCGGGCTATAAAAGCTGTCTTGCAATATATACTTTTTTTGTGTATTAAAAGTCACTGGCCACGTATATTGTAGAAATGTGTAATATTATTATAGTCATAAACAAAACATATTTGTTATGTTTGCCTGCCATAAAAATGTTTAATTAGACTTAAAAATCCAGTTTTGTAAATGAAATAAATATTCAGCAATCTCCATAAACAATCCGTAGTTTCCGCATGCCAAACACTGATATGACATACATTTATCCTATCTATTCTACCTAATCATTCTAGTGTATAATTTCCTGACGTAAATGTCTATGTGATATATCTTACGGTTGTGCTTTTGTACAGCAAATGATGCACTGTATTGCATATGGATGTAACCAAAAGGGTGATAATGGGAAAAATGATTCTTTTTTTTCTCCAAAGAACCCTGTTTACCAGAAAAAAGTGAATTTAATCTAAGAGGGTCCCTGAGTGGTCTAAAGCGCTGTCCGTTACGGATCACTGCCATCTCACCTCTATCTGCATGGGTTCGAGTCTAGTATATACCTATTTGTATATGAAAGTATATACCTATTTGAATATGAAAGTATATACCTATTTGTATATGAAAGTATATGCCTATTTGTATATGAAAGTATATACCTATTTGTATATGAAAGTATATACCTATTTGTATATGATATTGATGCTGATCCAGCCACCAAAATGGCTGTCTTGATGGTCATTTTGAGAAAATCTTATATGGCTTTTTTCTGAATGGATGCTCATTTGACGTGTGATTTTAACAAAATGTTATAGCAATATGTAATTGGTTTTGAATGAAAGGATGCTCATCTGACCTCAGACATGGCACCAATGGTCATCTTAAAAATCTTGTCTCTTGCATGAAAGATGGCAATGGATTTCACTCGGCTCTTATTGCAGTATGTAATTGGTTCTGAATGAGAATATCTGACTATCAGCTTAGCTGCTCTTTTGTGAAGGAGTTTGAAAACTGGCCCTGATTGACCTTGGGGTCAATTTAGTGCTTGCATTTTTTAGTTGTCCTTTTTCAGCTTAGGAATACATCTTTCTTCATTTTGTGTTTTTCTAACTTTGTTGTGTATATTGTACTACCTTGCATATGAAAATGATGCTTTCTCTTTATGAGCTACAAAATATGGTTATCAAAAATTATTTAATTTTTAGGTTCAACTTCCACAGTCACTGATGATAGGGATGATGATACAAAATATGGATCTGAGAAAGGAAATGAATGGTATTATATATATATATATATATATATATATATATATATATATATATATATATATATATATATATATATATATATATAAAATCTTACCAATCTCGAATATTTTATATATGGATGGCTTCGCATGTTACTGTCCATACATTAGTTTTTATCAAAGAAAACAAGGAGTAGCTGGTGACATTGTCAGCTGCAGTAAGATACAAGATGAGCAATATTAGGCCCACATTGGCCTCTTGTTAGTGAAGTTGCATTTTATTGTGATTATCTCTAGGTATCATACAGAAGTGTTGACTTAATTATTTGTGTAAGTTTTTATGTTTGGTTGTAAAGAATGTACTCTTTGGGTGTATAGATATAAAATTTGAAGAATAAATTTCATGTATTAATGGCTTCATATCCTAAATATTTGTCCACTGTTACTAGTGTTTATGCAGGTTTTTTTTCATTATTTGTTGATAATGGTTTAATATAATGTCACAATCACTATATCATCCATTTATTTGTTATATGTCTGTACATTCGACCATGCCCTAGATTGATTTCATTGTTAAAGACTTTGCTTTCCTGTAATTTCAGTAACATTTTATCCCACACTCTTTAGATTTTTGAAATAGTCAATGGGCAAAGCTTTGATATGTGACCCATATCCTGTGCATTATTCTGTAAGTTTGTGAAAAGCAAAATGATTTTGTTGTTTTTTTTTTCTTCAGGATATTGATAGCCATTGGTTTTGCAGTTTTTGTGGTAGTGGCAATAGCAGCTGGATGTGACTTTTTTAAACGAAAAAAAGACAACAGGCTGAAAGAAGGTAAGAAAAAGCTAAAGGGAAATGTTACTTATTTCATATCATTTGTGATGAGATTTTTGTCAATACTTGCCTTGACAGAAGCTTGACATAGTGATTACAATGACATCCATGGGTGCATCACAATGCATTCCTAGTGCATACATGCCAACCATTACACTTTTAGTGTAATCATTATGTTTTTTTTCACCAAATTATACCTTCTTCTAAACTGTATATGGATTATGCTTTCTTCACACATTAAAAAATAAAGCAAAAAGTTGTTTTTGTCATTTTTATTATCATTTTGTTAATTCTATTCAAGCATAAATGTGAGAATATTCTTAAAAAGATGACTTCTGCATAAAATTAGCATGAGTACTTTCCTTATTTGCTATTTATAGCAACTGTATATGACCCATTTCCAAAACAAAAGACAGGTTTCTTCAAATGTGAACTTTGGCTCACAGATTCATTTTTTTTATAAGCTAGTTAGTTAGTGAATCAGTCTTGTAAAGAAAATGGCACCAGATGCTAAGTGAAATGCTTTATGGTGTCAGTTGTGAATGTTATGAGATAAAAAATATATGAGCAGAGGGATCATTTTAAACCTCAAAGCATATTAGATCCGAAGAAACGACAATCAACACGGCTTTACAAACTTTAAAAGAAGAGTATGAGAGTACTGCACTCTAAGCACCTGACTATAATCATTTCAGAATTTCCAGATCATGATTAATCAGCAAAATTTACACATGTCTATTAGTTAACATGAGTGCTGAATATAATTAATTTTCAGCAGTATACTTTGTGTTCATGTTCTGCTTCTAATCCATATGGATTTGCTTTTTGTGGCAAGAATTTTTACTAGTTGCAGAACCAGGTTAGTCATGACTATAAATTGTAATTCAGATATTATTATATTGATTACACTTTTCACACCCAAATTACACATTTCTTGCCACTTAAAATAGCAATATTTAGCTTATACCTCATGTGGGTGGGATGGGGGTTTGGGATGTATGCTAGTGTCAATCCCCATAGGATAACTTTAGTGTTAAAAGTTATTCATTAAATGACAGGTGGGCTGTTCAAAGACATGTGCTGTATTATTTATTCTAGATGTTCAGATGGTTAAAATTTAATTTGCTTCTTATGCTATAATTCATGAAACTGACATCAATTCATATTTGATATGCTCTTCACCTGAGAAGACATGGAAATGGATAATCTCTGTTCAGCATCTGAAAATTCTAGCATCGCTTCAAGAGGGGAAGGTTTTGTTTGCATAGAAAACTAGGGCTTTTTATACATAAATTGTGGGGTTTATCTGCAGCAAGTGCTATGTGTTTTTCAATTATTGTATGGATTTTCTGCATTGAAAGTTGTGGCTTCAGTGCATTGTTCAAGATTATTGATATTTAAGACCATAAAGCTGTACTCAAAATGTTTTGATTGTGGGCTATAATCACGTTGCTGGGATTGTTGGCACAGTTTTCTATGCTAGGTCTCAGTTAATGTTTATGGGATTGTTGACATTCAGTTTTCTATGCTAGGTTTAGTTAATGTTTATGGGATTGTTGGTATTGAAAACTTCTCATTGTGCTCAAATTCTATGTTCCATTTGCTCTGATTGTTGGAATTGTGAGCTAGAATTCTTCTGAAAGTAGGAATTTTTCTTGGCATAATTGAAAGCTTGTGGGTCAGGGTGGGCCTTTAAGTTTGGTTTACATTCAGAGCTGGGGTTTTTTCAATTTGTTTACCTCTAATGCAGTGTTCTGTGATCTGTCATCCTTCCATCTGCATCCATCTGTCCATTAGCACAAATGTATTTTGCAGTGTTCTGTGATCTGTCACCCTTCCATCTGCATCCATCTGTCCATTAGCACAAATGTATTTTGCAGAGTTCTGTGATCTGTCATCCTTCCATCTGCATCCATCTGTCCATTAGCACAAATGTATTTTACAGTGTTCTGTGATCTGTCATCCTTCCATCTGCATCCATCTGTCCATTAGCACAAATGTATTTTGCAGTGTCCTGTGATCTGTCATCCGTCCATCTGCATCCATCTGTCCATTAGCACAAACATATTTTACTATTCCTCCTAACCTGCTGTAAGGATTGCATTTAAACTTGCAGACTTATTTATCTAAGAGTCCTGTTGGTTCTAACTGAGATTGGTTCTTTTTGGACATCCAGTATATCATCATTGTGGCCATCTTTAACTTATTATTGCTACATCAACTGAATGTATGATCATATCAACATGGAGTTTTCACCAAAATAATTCTTTTTTTGAGGCCATGTTTGCAGAAAAGTGAGACATATCATTCACTTTTTTGGTAATGTTGGCATCCATAGTTATGAGTTTAAAGTTTTCCATTTGTATATTTCCTTATACCTTTTCATGGAGTCTCATCATGCTTGGTGTGAATCAGTATGAAGCAAAGGCAATTAATTCTGTAAGACTTGAGCTTGCTCCATTGACCTTGGGGGTCAAGGTAGAGTAATTGAAAATTTGCATAAATGGTTTTTCATTTGCATATATTTCCAAAACACCATGATGAAAATTGTTCATACTCAGCATGAATCAAGCAAAGTCAAGGTCATACTCATAGAAGATTTGTGTTTAGATTTTCATTAAAAAGATTTTTTTTGTTAGCTTATTCATGATGGATTCTGTTACTACTTGGTATGAATCAATACAGAGCAAATCATTTTTGCAACAAAATTGCATGTTTCTTTGATCTTGAGGTAAAGACCACAGTTATAAAATAAATTGTATTAATTGCTTTTAACTTTTTATAGTTCAATATATTTCATAAACTCATTAAAAGATTATGTTCTTGTGATGAATCATTATGAAGGAGGACATTTCATTCCATAACACATTGACATAACCTTTTAATGTAGGGTCAAGGTCACACAATTTACAGCAGTGCATTTGTCATGAACTTGACATGAACCCTTGCATTGAGATTGTAGAAGGTCCTATAGTAAATAAAAATAGTGCTGAACATGTTTCTGAAAGCATCTCATCCTGAAAAATGAGGAGTAAAACTTTACTTTGATTTCTTGTGTTCATGTTGACATTGATACTTTTCAGTAATCTCTGTGTACTTTTAATATGAAGAAATTTTCCTTTTAAAATAATCAGCTATCACACATTCTTGAGATAGACCATGAAAAGTGAAGGGTCTGAGAATTTCAGAAGTTTGTTAAATTGATCTGGACATGTTTTGTGCTTGACACGAGTCATTGATATGTAGAAAGTTTTGTTGCACCTTTATTATTGTGAGAGTGAAGATCCCAGCAGGTATTTCTAAAAGTGTGATTACTTTTCATACTGTCCCAGCATGTATTTCTAAAAGTGTGATTACTTTTCATACTGTCCAAGCATGTATTTCTATAAGAGTGATTACTTTACATATTGTCACAGCAGGTATTTCTAAAAGTGTGATTACTTTTTATACTGTTCCAAAAGGTATTTCTAAAATTGTGATTACTTTTTATACTGTCCCAGCATGTATTTCTATAAGTGTGATTATTTTTCATACTGTCCCAGCAGGTATTTCTAAAAGTGTGATTACTTTTTATACTGTTCCAGAAGGTATTTCTAAAAGTGTGATTACTTTTCATACTGTCCCAGCAGGTATTTCTATAAGTGATTACTTTTCATACTGGTCCAGAAGGTATTTCTAAAAGTGTGATTACTTTTCATACTGTTCCAGAAGGTATTTCTATAAATGTGATTACTTTTCATACTGTCCCAGCATGTATTTCTATAAGTGATTATTTTTCATATTGTCCCAGCAGGTATTTCTAAAAGTGTGATTACTTTTTATACTGTTCCAGAAGGTATTTCTAAAAGTTATTACTTTTAATACTGTCCCAGCAGGTATTTCTATAAGTGTGATTACTTTTCATACTGTCCCAGCAGGTATTTCTAAAAGTGTGATTACTTTTCATACTGTCCCAGCATGTATTTCTATAAGTGATTATTTTTCATACTGTCCCAGCAGGTATTTCTAAAAGTTATTACTTTCCATACTGTCCCAGCAGGTATTTCTATAAGTGTGATTACTTTTCATACTGTTCCAGAAGGTATTTCTAAAAGTGTGATTACTTTTCATACTGTTCCAAAAGGTATTTCTATAAGAGTGATTACTTTTCATACTGTTTGTAACTTCCATCAGATAAAAGAATTCCTGGTTTATCAACAAATTTCATCTTACCAAGGATATTATCTTATTCAGACCTTGATTTCAAGAGGAAGATAGCTAATTGGCAAACAATTGGAAGATTATTAAACTATGACCCCAATTAAATTTTGACCAGTTGGCAATTGTCTCAACATATATGTACTTTTTAAATGGTTTAAAAATGGTTCTAGTGGCATTTGTCTTGTAAACATTGGTGAGATATGTACTTCATAAACTTTGTTTTTGTTATTAGATGATAATTTGATATTTGTATTCTAGCCTGAGTAGTATCAAGATGAGATATATCAATATAAAGATATTGTTTTAGTTGGGGCTGTCACTATCACACTACCAAGTCATATTCATCACTAATGACTTTATGCCACAGAAATGAAGATGGTGTTGTTTATGTACAAACACTATGACAGTAAGTGTTCAAATACAGAAATTTACATTATAGACCATAATCCTAGTTCTGCAGTTATGTCCAACACTTTCCCATTATACAGGGAGATAGCTTTCAGTTTTTCAGGGGTAATAGCCAAAGGACTATTTGTGAATAAGTCATTTATGAAAAAGGTTCTCATTGAATCCAAATAAGTATCTTTTTAGTGTCAAGCAAAAAGTAGCACTCTCTAAGCATGAAGTAGCACTCTCTAAGCATGAAATAGCACTCTCTTAACATGAAGTAGCACTCTCTAAGCATGAAGTAGTGCTCTCTAAGCATGAAGTAGCACTCTCTTAGCATGAAGTAGCACTCTCTTAGCATGAAGTAGCACTCTTAGCATGAAGTAGCACTCTCTAAGCATGAAGTAGCACTCTCTAAGCATGAAGTAGTGCTCTCTAAGCATGAAGTAGCACTCTCTTAGCATGAAGTAGCACTCTCTAAGCTTGAAGTAGCACTCTCTTAGCATGAAGTAGAACTCTTAGCATGAAGTAGCACTCTCTAAAATGAAGTAGCACTCTCTAAGCATGAAGTAGTGCTCTCTAAGCATGAAGTAGCACTCTCTTAGCATGAAGTAGCACTTTCTAAGCATGAAGTAGCACTCTCTCTTAGCATGAAGTAGCACTCTCTTAGCATGAAGTAGCACTCTAAGCATGAAGTAGCACTCTCTAAGCATGAAGTAGTGCTCTCTAAGCATGAAGTAGCTCTCTCTTAGCATGAAGTAGCACTCTCTTAGCATGAAGTAGCACTCTCTAAGCTTGAAGTAGCACTCTCTTAGCATGAAGTAGCACTCTTAGCATGAAGTAGCACTCTCTAAAATGAAGTAGCACTCTCTAAGCATGAAGTAGCACTCTTAGCATGAAGTAGCACTCTAAGCATGAAGTTGCTCTCTCTAAGCATGAAGTAGCACTCTCTTAGCATGAAGTAGCACTCTTTAAGCATGAAGTAGTACTCTTTAAGCATGAAGTAGCACTCTAAGCATGAAGTAGCACTCTCTAAGCATGAAGTAGCACTCTCTTAGCATGAAGTAGCACTCTCGAAGCATGAAGTAGCACTCTTAGCATGAAGTAGCACTCTTAGCATGAAGTAGCACTCTCTAAGCATGAAGTAGCTCTCTCTTAGCATGAAGTAGCACTCTCTTAGCATGAAGTAGCACTCTTTAAGCATGAAGTAGCACTCTCTAAGCATGAAGTAGCACTCTCTTAGCATGAAGTAGCACTCCCTAAGCATGAAGTAGCACTCTAAGCATTCATGAGGAAGAAGAAACTCCAAGCAAGTGTATGCAAAAACTTAATGATCTAGCCACCAGTCAATTTAATGAACAATAGGTGAATTTGTGATTGTCTGTCAAAATTTTCTGCTGAGTTGCACACCTTTGTTATCAAATGTGTAATTTTTGCATATATTTACTAATATATGTACAAAAGTGTATACATATGCAGTTAACTGTTACAATTTAAAACTTTTTTGAACCTCTCATTTTTATAATTGTAATTGCTAAAATTTTTGCTTTATATAATAATTTCTGTTCCAGCTGGAGAACTTGTTCTCATTCCTCTCATTGGTCAAGATGTAGCTGTGAATGAATTAAATATTCAAATACTTGAAATCCCTAAACACACAGTAACAAGACAACCAAGCCCTGATCTGCCTGGCTGCAGGTTAACAGACAGTCTTCCAGAGCCAGTTCTTCTTAGACCACGGCCAGATAATTCAAACACAGATGGCACATCAGAAATAAATAACCCCCATGGCAGGGATTCAAACCCAGAATCTGTTGATGAAAGAGAAGTAGATAATCCTGAGGGAAGAGACATTAATCATAGTGCCAGTGCAGATCATGGATCAGAGAAGGCTGATCCAAGTCATCAGTTGGAACATAAAACAGCCCCAGATGATCTGAGTGTATGTGACTTGAGTTGGGGATCCATTACAGATAGCAGATCAGAGAATGCTGATGTAAATGGACATAATTTGGACCATGGATCACATACAGAGTGTGGAGTAGAAGCACTTTCATATCCCAGCATTAAGCATACAGGTACATAGATTCATTCCTTTTTTTGTACAGCTTGAAGATTAAGAAAAGCAAAATTCCTCTGGGTTTTTGTCCTTTCATTTTCTTAACAATAAATAGTTACATAATTAAACTTTTTGGTGTATGTTTGTGCCTTGCTTAGCTATCAGAATATATTTTAAATCATCAATGGTTAATAAATCAGTTGGTTTTTTTAAACATTAGCTTTCCTGGCCATAAGGCAAAGTGAACTTATGGTTGTCATATGTCATCTAGCAAATTTGAAAAGCTCCATATAAATTTAAAAACTGGAAATATATTTGTCCTCCAAGACATTGTCAAAATGTCATTTTCCCAGAATTCCTTTGAATAATTCATAATAGTTACAAAATAATATCAGTCCAAAATAATCAGTATTTTCTTTTTCCTGTACAAACAAATGTTTTACTCAAATAATATCTGATACAACATAAACTACATATGCAGACTTTTAACAGGAATACAAGAAATAAGAATGACTCAAAAACAGGATTGAATCTGATTGCTCAATTCTCTCTTTATATATACCTTCTATTACGACTATAGCATCGCTCCGGTGGCCTAGTGGTTAGAGCGTCCGCCTCGGATGCGGGAGGTCGTGGGTTCGATCCCTGGTTGAGTCATACCAAAGACTTACAAAAATGGTACTAACAGCTACCTCGCTTGATGCTCAGCATTAAAAGGTTAGTGTTAGGACTGGTCAGGATAAAGTGACTGGGTGGGACATCATGCTACATATCTGCAACATGATGCCCCAGTGCTGGACATCACTATAAACTGCCACACTGTGGACATCATAGCGATATGACTGAAAAATTGTTAAAGCTACGTTAAAAATTATAAACACCAAACCACCTATTACGACTATATTTCACAACATACCCCATGTGATGGATCTTAGTACTCAAGTTTGTCTCAACCAATGGAAAGCTACAGAATTCTTCCAGAGCTGTCCAAATGCCATCAGACAGTGAGAAGTTAACCCAAAGTTGTCATTAAGTCTTATTATTAAGATTATTATTAGTAATTATCAATGCATACATTTATAGACTCTCAGTAATTTTACATTCTTAACAGACTTAAAATTACTATAACTTAGATATCAATATCTCAGATAAGTTTTGCTTTTGGCTCTTTGATGCAAAAGGGTTAGCTCCAGTGTTGATAAAAGACTACCTGTCCACAATCTCTGACATGATGTATCATCATGGAAGAAAGGAATAGAACAAAACAAAGATTTTCTGATAAACAGTTGAATTTTAATTTCACGCTCCCAAAAGTTGCTGGCACTGTTATAGTGTAATCTTTCATTTGTGCTGTCCTGGCTGAATAAGGCACCATTTGACCACCCTTGAAAGCTTCATTGGTTTATCTCTCATGTAAGATCTGCTTTTTAATTGTATTTAATTGTCTGCTAAAACAGACTGAAATACATGCTTTGTCTCAGTTTACCTATACTGTTAGTATTTACAGTTCTGATGTGATGGGTTAGTGTTCTTGATGATGTCCCATGGCTTCATTGCTAAGAACAGGCAGTTGGTTTTCATAGAAGGCTGAATTAGATCAACTATCTACAACACATGTGATTTTCCTGGATTTTTTGGCAGCTACTTAAGAATGCAACCAGATAGCTTCCACTACATTGATGGCAGGGAAACCATTTCCTTTTCAAAAAAGCTGTGTTTATACATACATAGCCTCTGCTCTCAATCTAGAGACACATTCACATACTTTGGTGGACTGGAGATGGCCACTCCAGGGTAAAGGGATGTAACTCTTTCACATGTTATCTATTCTTTTAAGGATTATGATCATGTGATGAATTTGAAGGAGAATCCATTTTTGTGTGGTAAAATATGTTTCTTTAAAATACGTGCCCAATTATAATACAGATACATCCTTCCAGTCACCTCTGAGTTATATCCTACTGTGAGAGGATGCAGGTATACATGAATGGCACTTGTACGTTTTACATCTTTGATACGTCACATGCTGTAACATCAGTTTCTAAAAATAGATTTTTGACAAAACAAACCTGCATAACAGCGACCAGTGATACTTTTGATTTTCTTGTTCTTACTGAAAATGATGTACCAGGCGCTAAATTGTTTCATCCGAATATAGATGTGCTTTCCAATATTCAGTTACAGTGATGATTAGAATGTCAAAGTCTGCCCCAAAACAAAAACAAAACGCATATTGCTTAAAAGGCATCAAATTAAATACTATACATGTCGAGACCTAGTGTATTTAAGTTTTCTTGAATCGTGCATTTTGTATCTTGAATTTACAATACTCCTCTATATGCAAAGTGTTGTAAATAACAGAAATGTCAATTTTTTTCCCTATTCGCAATATAATTTATGAATACATTAAGCATACAAAACAGAAGTCACTTTGACATGTGTTTAATGTATAACTGTACATTCTTGTATGGTTTAAACTGCTCTGATGGCCTAGTGGTTAGAGCATCCACCTCCAGTGCGGGAGGTTGTGGTTCGATCCCCGGTCGAGTCATACCAAAGACTTGGCGCTCAGAATTTAGAGGTTAGTTTTAGGACTGGTTGGACTGGTGTCAGGATAATGTGACTGGGTGGGGCATCATGCTACATGTCTGCGGCATGATGCCTCAGTGGTAGACATCACTATAAACTGCACCACTGCAGACATCATAGCTACATGACTGAAATATTGTTAAAGCTACGTTAAAAATCTTAGTCACATCTTATCTGGTATGGTTTTGTACTGTTATATTATCCTTTTAGTATTGATATTATTATTATTATTATTATTGTTATTATTATTGCAAATCATTCATGTAATTTTCTCATAATTGAATGGATATATACTGTAAAATCTTGGGTATAATACACACACAGACTTTCTACATTCAAATTTCAAACTGCTGCCAGCATTCTTATATTACTATGCGTCACTAGCCGCTTTGTCTGAAAACAATATGGCCTCAGTTGGGGCAGTGACATCATGGTTTATTTTTAGCACAGGGCTGAATTAAGTATAAGCACCATTTGGCACTCATCAGTATATTAAGGGGAGGTCACTCTGATTGCCATTTGTAGCCAACCATTTAGCTCCCATAGGTTAAAAGAATTTTATCTGGAAGGGCTGGATTTGTGAAGTAGTGGTAATAATTCTAAGTTATTATAATCCTATAAGTATTATTGAAGAAACATATTTTGTTAGAAAAAAAATTGGAGGAACTAGATGGATATAACTGTCTTGTCTTTTGCAGATACAAATATTAGCAGAATAACAGAATTTTCTTATAAGCAAAAACTGAACCAATTGCTGTAAAATGTGCCAATACATATGCTTGGGGAGGTGAGTGTGGCAGAAATACATAATGAAAGCAACTTTGGGTGAAAAACTCTAATATTTTTACTTCTGGCTTTGCCACTTGTGAAAATACTGAATTTTTTTTACCCACTCTGTGAAACATTGATTTGATGCAAACAAATATCTTTTATATACAACTATAAAAAAATTATCAGTATGATTTTGAGAATAACATTGTACACAATTAAAAAATGAAAGTTAAAATACAAAAAGTTGTGTTGCATATTTCACTTTACATTTTAGCTGCATTGTTGAATATTGTCTGATTATTTAGTCTGCAATTTCTGGGTGAATTTAAATTTAAAGATGAATTTAAAATTTAATACATAACAATAGTTATAATCAGATTACAGTAATATAATATATAATAATAATTCTGTAATATGTCACTTGATTCAATATGCATTCTATTATAGAAATGTTTTGTTTTAGAAACAAGTTTACTGAGAGAACTACCCATAGGTATAGTAACTCGTAAGTTTCATGATTTTTTTTCTGTTCAAGATTTTTACTATTTCACTTCATTTTTTTAAACCTCATATATATCATTCTGAAATATGTAAACCTCATTTATGTAGATTATAATGTACATAAACCTCATTTATATATATAATTTTGGGATATGTTAACCTCATTTATGTATATTATAGATACATAAACCTCATTTATTTAGATCATTTTGGGATATGTAAACCTCTTTTATGTAGATAATTTTTGGCTACATAAACCTCATTTATTTAGATCATTTTGGGATATGTAAACATCATTTATGTAAATTATTTTTGGATACATAGACCTTATTTATTTAGATCATTTTGGGATATGTAAAATTTATGTAGAATATTTTTGGATACATAAACCTCATTTATTTAGATCATTTTGGGATATGTAAACCTCTTTTATGTAGATAATTTTTGGATACATAAACCTCATTTATTTAGATCATTTTGAGATATGTAAACCTCATTTATGTTGATTTTTTTTGGATACATAAACCTCAGATCATTTCGGGATATGTAAACCTCATTTATGTAAATTATTTTTGGATACATAGACCTTATTTTTTAGATCATTTTGGGATATGTAAAATTTATGTATATTATTTTTGGATACATAAACCTCATTTATTTAGATCATTTTGCAATATTTATACCTTTTTCATTTAGATCATTTTGGGATATGTAAACTTCATTTGTTTGGATTATTTAGGGATATGTTACCGCATTTAGTTATATCAATTTGCGGTATGTAAACCTCATTTATTTAGATCATTTAGAGATATGTAACTGCATTTATTTACATCATGTTTAGGATATGTAAACCTCATTAATTTAGATCATTTTGGGATATATTTTCCTCATTTATTTAGATTACTTTGGGATACTTTGATGTAAACTTCATTTTATTTTTCCTAATTTGCATAACCATTTTTTTTTTCAAAATTGGTCATTCTGACCATAGTTTTGTACCTTTTTTCACTTTTAGTAGGTATTTTACTTGGGTCAGTTTCCCGTGCAATGAAATTTGTTTGCTGGAGTTGGCAGATTATTGTATTCTATCAAACCATTTCTAGTTCTCTCCATCATTCCACCACAAAGCTCATACTGAAAAAAAATTAAGTTTAGAAATTAATCATTTACTTTGATCATTTACTGATGATGCTACAAAATAAATTTTTTTTTATGAAAATGAAGAAAAGATTTATTTATCAAATCAGCTTAGAAATGAAGAATAGTTTTTATTGAATATTTTCTTGACTACACATATATAATTTCATCAAAATTAACTATAGCAGTTAAGATATTTAAATGACAAAATGAAGCACACTTGTGTTAACTCATCTGGCCGTAAGGCCAGTTGTGTCAAGCATAAATTGTTCTTACAGTAAAGTCAAGTATAAATTGTGCTTACAGTAAAGTCAAGCAAAAATTGTGCTTAACAGTAAAGCCAAGCATAAAATTGTGCTTACAGTAAAGTCAAGCATAAATTGTGCTTACAGTAAAGTCAAGCATAAATTGTGCTTACAGTAAAGCCAAGCATAAATTGTGCTTACAGTAAAGCCAAGCATAAATTGTGCTTACCGTAAAGCCAAGCATAAATTGTGCTTACAGTAAAATCAAGCATAAATTGTGCTTACAGTAAAGTCAAGCATAAATTGTGCTTAAGTAAAGTCAAGCATAAATTGTGCTTACAGTAAAGCCAAGCATAAATTCTGCTTACAGTAAAGCCAAGCATAAATTGTGCTTACAGTAAAGTCAAGCATAAATTGTGCTTAAAGTAAAGTCAAGCATAAATTGTCAGTCCATCAGCAATTGATTGCTACCACCCAGGATATCATATTTCAGATCAGACTTTGAATTTAAACTAATATCATCAAGACTTAAGATGAGAATCATAACAAGCAAGATGCATACATGATAATGATGCAATCTTTGCATTATTTAGATTGAGCTTGTTACCAGTTGGAGGCCACATTTCTAACTTGATTCTTACAAGACTTGGAAAACAGGTTTATACCTTGAACGATTTTGGACAAGTTTTATAATATGGATTTCCATACCACCTTTTATAAAGTCAGCTGACTCCTCATAAGCTTTCAAGAAGCTTCTTGTCAACATCTACAAAACCAAACAGTAATACTCCTTTTTACAACATTGTTATCATTTACTCTCCTATTACTCATGTTAACTGCTACTATTTGTATGAATCCTGTATGTACTCATCCCTTGAAGCCTAGTGCATATTTTGTTGTAGTAGTAGATCTATTATCTTGTTTTATTAGCATTTGTTGTCCAAAGACACACCATTTTGTAAAAAAATTGCATTTTGTATATACAAATGGCATTGTAGAAGGCCAAATTGAAGTTTCGTTGTTTGGTTGACCAAATGAGCTTCTTTACATAAAGTCATTTTCATTATGAGGTGAATACAGTCATTTTCATTATGAGGTGAATACATTCATTTTCATTATGAGGTGAATACATTCATTTTCATTATGAGGTGAATACAGTCATTTTCATTATGAGGTGAATACAGTCATTTTCATTATGAGGTGAATACAGTCATTTTCATTATGAGGTGAATACAGTCATTTTCATTATGAGGTGAATACAGTCATTTTCATTATGAGGTGAATACATTCATTTTCATTATGAGGTGAATACAGTCATTTTCATTATGAGGTGAATACAGTCATTTTCATTATGAGGTGAATACAGTCATTTTCATTATGAGGTGAATACAGTCATTTTCATTATGAGGTGAATACAGTCATTTTCATTATGAGGTGAATACAGTCATTTTCATTATGAGGTGAATACAGTCATTTTCATTATGAGGTGAATACAGTCAATTTAAAGCTGAGGTGAATACAGTCATTTTCATTATGAGGTGAATACAGTCATTTTCATTATGAGGTGAATACAGTCATTTTCATTATGAGGTGAATACAGTCATTTTCATTATGAGGTGAATACAGTTATTTTCATTATGAGGTGAATAGTCATTTTTATTATGAGGTGAATACAGTCATTTTCATTATGAGGTGAATACAGTTATTTTCATTATGAGGTGAATAGTCATTTTTATTATGAGGTGAATACAGTCATTTTCATTATGAGGTGAATACATTTTTTTCCATGAGTATTGCTTTTATTCAGCTCAGTAATATCACACCATTTAAACTTTGAATTGGACTTTCCTGTCCTTGACATTTTTTTTTTTCAGCAATCGTAAGACATGTACTGGACAATCAATCCTGTAAGTTTTTTATTACTCAAAAATAATCGTTGCAGCTTAATTATTATGTTAATGAAAATTTGAGAATTTGATTTGCATAAGGACAATTGGTTTTAAGTTAATGCTTATTTAACTAACACACAATACACAGGTTCAATAGACACTTTATTGTACATATAAAATAATCTTTTTGGCATAATGGGGGCAAATCCTGTCACAGCACACCGTACCAGCCCAGCTCTGAATTGTTTTAAAGGATACCTAAGGACAGGAAGCATGTTGGAGTTTGTGGGTTGTTAAAATTGTCCAATACCTGCAAGTGTGGGGCCGCAAGGGGCATACAGGAGGTATATAGGGATGATGGTCCGATACCTGCATGTTGAACTGCCAGGGGCTGACGGGAGGTAAAGTCATTTTCATTATAAGGTGAATAGTCATTTCATTATGAGGTGAATACATTTTTTTCCATGAGTATTGCTTTTATTCAGCTTAGATAGTAATATCACACCGTTTAAACTTTGAATTGGACTTTCCTGTCCTTGACATTTTTATTATTTTTTTTCAGCAATCGTAACACATATACTGGACAATCAATCCTGTAAGTTTTTTATTACTCCAAAATAATCTTTGCAGCTTAATTATTATGTTAATGAAAATTTGAGAATTTGCACAAGGACAATTGGTTTTAAGTTAATGCTTATTATTGATTTCAGTGAATTGGGGACCAATGGAATTGCAAGATATCGGGCAGCCATTGCACAATTACCTCTGTACCTTACAATTGTTTGTTTCAGTTCCTGTTGTCTGAACTTTGAAAGCTGATCAGTTTTATGTACATGTAAACATTCATCATGCTACATCTTTACCAGTTTTATTCCCCCAATGTTGACATAGGAGCATTTTGATTTGAGTTCTAACTTTCATACTGTTTTGAGAAGCTTATTGACAAAATTGCACAAATACACTTAATAAACACATGAAAATTTGGCAGACATATTTGTATGCATATGTAGGTTACCTGGTTTGATTTTCAAACCATTACAGCAGGTTGTCAGTTTTGTTTACACATTATAGACTTTTCTTAAATACAAAATATTATCATATGTTATGTAGGTTAATACAATATGAAGGTGTCCAGTATCATAAAATACTGCACCGTTCTGACAATGTAAAGTTAACAGAGAGAAAAATGAACATATAATAATACATTAATGCAGATTAGGCAATTAACTTAATGAGAATTGTCATTCAGTTAATTCTTATTGTCAGCTATCAATCAGTTACTGCTTATCCATGTTCAAAGGGATTTACTAACCAATGGGATTGCAGTACCTCAGACAGTCATTACATAAATACTCTACTTATCACACTTGGTTGTTTGAGTCCCAGTTGACTGAACTTTGACAACTAACAGTTTTATGTACATGTAGAAATTCATCATGGCACATCTTTACCAAATATCTGCTGCCACTGTCGATTTGGTCCTGTCTGTCCATCTATTCTTCTGTACATCCATCCAACTGTTTTTTAGATTTGTTAGCAAGATTGCACAAGAAGCACTTCACTTCACTGTACTTGTTTTTATGTATATTAGCACTTTTACACATAATGAAATGTCAGACAACCTGTGACTACTTCATCATTTCCACAACTTTTCTTTGACTGACTTTATCATTGCCACAATCCTAGTAGTCATTCCACACTGTTCTATTGTTCTTTTTAGACAGCATTTTTGTGACTGTATATATTTGTGACATTAATAGTATTCTAATCCACATCTACCAACTTTATGGGAAGACTGGATTTAGAGGTAGAGAAAGTCATTCAAATATAATGCAATGAAGTATTTTTGCAGAAACATTAGTTAATAAAATTTTTTTGCTTTCTAATACAGTGCTTGGAAGTCCTTTGAGGATTGACAGCTTGCTGTCAGATAATTCCATTGATGAGGCTGGAAATACTCAGTCAATGGAGCAAACTAGAGAATTGCAATCAAGGGATGTAACTCTGCAAACTGAAGCAAATAAACTAGGTAGGTAGGTATGTACCTACATATGTACCTACATATGTATAGGGTTTAATGGTATATCAGCTTACTCATGCCCATAGTCTTGATTATGGTTACACACACACATGCACGCACATGCGTGTGGCATACATGCACATGCACACACACACACATACTAAAGATAAAGCTAAGTCATCTTCTTGACACCGCCAACACTCTTCTAAATTGTCCAAGACCTTTTTTCATTCCAGGGCAAAAATAAAATTAAGGGCCAAAATAAAAGAGAGAGAGAAAGAGAGAGGCAACTGGTTGGGGTTAGGACAATACACATGTAATAGAAATATAAAAGAGGACATACAAATCAATATTTTATGATGTCTTGCTTAAATACTGGCCACAAAGTTGCACAATCATTTACTTTCTGATGACTGATGGTAACTAGTGAAGGGAATCAGTTGGAATTTCATAATTGGTAACAAGTTCCACTTAACCAACTGATAATTGATTATAATCAAGTACTAAAAGCAAATTTAAATTTTTGTATTTTACAGTTTTAATTTTGCGCAAAAGCTCAAAATCTTATTAAATACACAGGAGTAATCTCTTGTAATTACATGTATGCATTAATCAGATAAAATATTACCTTTTTCATATTGTGTTATTTTTCTTCTTGAATTTCATTCAATGAAAGCAATTTTTTTTGTGGCTGATCAGCTTTGTGTAATTGAAAAACTGTTGCAATGCCCAAAATCCTTTAATTCATATATGATGTCTATCATTTAAAGTATATAAGGACATCCTTTCTAGCTTGTCATTATTTAATACAATCAAAGGATTTTACAACTCAGTGGAAACAAATCATCAGAAATTGCTTAAATTTATTAGCTTTATAATTTAACAGAAAAAATAATGTAATTATGATTATATTTCTCTATATTATATAAGTATACACCATCGTGCATAGTTTGTTTGTAAATTTGTAATTTATGAAGGAAATAAAAAATTCAGCTCAACTGTACAGTAGTGGATCGTAAGTCCCATAGCTTACCATTTACACAGGAGTTTTACTAACCTTTGTTTTCTTCATGCAACTAAAAAGAAGAAACAAAATTATGATACTATTCTTTTTGACAGTACATAATGGATTACATGTTAATCAAAATTATAAAATGTAAAACATATTTTGTCATTGATTTCAAAGAAAATAGTTGGACCTACATTCATTTGCATATGACCATATTCATATCTAAATTCTGCTTCTCTCCTTCACTTAAGAAATGAAAATAAGTCCAAACAGGAGGAATGATCTTTTCCACCAGGATAATTTGATCCTGGTTTTATAATTTTGATCCATTTCCACCAGGATATGGGTATATTATGGTTTGATCATTTTGATCCATTTCCACCAGGATATAGGTATATTATGGTTTGATCATTTTGATCCATTTCCACCAGGATATGGGTATATTATGGTTTGATCATTTTGATCCATTTCCACCAGGATATGGGTATATTATGGTTTGATCATTTTGATCCATTTCCACCAGGATATGGGTATATTATGGTTTGATCATTTTGATCCATTTCCACCAGGATATAGGTATATTATGGTTTGATCATTTTGATCCATTTCCACCAGGATATGGGTATATTATGGTTTGATCATTTTGATCCATTTCCACCAGGATATGGGTATATTATGGTTTGATCATTTTGATCCATTTCCACCAGGATATAGGTATATTATGGTTTGATCATTTTGATCCATTTCCACCAGGATATGGGTATATTATGGTTTGATCATTTTGATCCATTTCCACCAGGATATAGGTATATTATGGTTTGATTATTTTGATCCATTTCCACCAGGATATGGGTATATTATGGTTTGATCATTTTAATCCATTTCCACCAGGATATGGATATATTATGGTTAGATCATTTTGATCCATTTCCACCAGGATATGGATATATTATGGTTTGATCATTTGGATCCATTTCCACCAGGATATGGGTATATTATGGTTTGATCATTTTGATCCATTTCCACCAGGATATGGATATATTATGGTTTGATCATTTTGATCCATTTCCACCAGGATATGGGTATATTATGGTTTGATCATTTTGATCCATTTCCACCAGGATATAGGTATATTATGGTTTGATCATTTTGATCCATTTCCACCAGAATATGGGTATATTATGTTTTGATCATTTTGATCCATTTCCACCAGGATATGGGTATATTATGGTTTGATCATTTTGAGTCATTTCCACCAGGATATGGGTATATTATGGTTTGATTATTTTTATCCATGGGATTGGCATGTGTATCAGATCTAGCAACTTTCTTAAAATATTGTTCAGAATCCTCAGTTTTCTTACAAACACATTGGAAAGGAACTAGTCTGTGCCAGGAGCTTCAGAGTAGTCTTTCTTTCTGCACAATTGATTATGGATTTTCACAATTGATTATGTTATTGGTTTACTCAACCAACTGTTTTTTATTATATTTGATCAGAACAATGCTAGTGTTAACACATAGCAAGCAGTATCAACATTTGGTGTGCTCCAAACCCATCAAAATACAAAGATGATTAACTATTAAAATCAATTGATTTGATCCTTTGAGCCTGCTTCATGTACAAACCAACTTCTGTCACAGTGACTTAAGTCTTTACTTTAAGCATTGCCAATGCAGTCTATTGATGCTGTGTGAATTATTATGGCTCATATGAAAATGTGTTAAAGATCAGACCTAATTATCTGTGGTTTTGAGAATATTGGACTTGTTTTATTCAGTAATTTCAGGATTATCTACCCAACAGACAGGGGCCCCGAGTGGCCGAGTGGTCTAAAGCGCTGTCCGTTATGAATCACTGCCATCTCACCTCTGTCTGTGTGAGTTCGAGTCTAGGATTCGGCGAATGTGGATATGTGAGAAAGCTTGCCAGTAGCTTCTCGTGGGTCGGTGGTTCTTTCCGGTGATTTTCCGGTTTCTTCCTCCACCATTAATACTGACCACCATGAATAGCCTATCGTGTGCTGAAAAATGGTGTTAACCCCAACAACAACAACAGACATTTGTATGTGCCAGTCAACTTGAGTGATTTTATATTAATTCATGACTTTCTCCAAAAATTAGTGAAATATGACCTTAAATTCTCCATGGTAATTAGTGTTTTATGAGTAACTGTCCTTCAAGTAGTAGATTTTGTGTTGTTCATTTTGATCAAGCATGCATGGAGAAAATCCATAAGACATGCTTTAACAAAGATTAACATTTTTCAATAATAATTACACTTCAATGAAGAATTGAGATGAATAGGGATTAAATCTAATTTTCCTTAATAGTATAATTTCCTATTCTTTCTTTCATTTTCAGTAATAACTGTTTGAATACCTTATGATATTTCTTTTTCTTTCTATCCTTATGTATCTTACAAACTATCAGTTTAAGGCAATTATGGCTACTGGATAACATAAAGGTTTGTGTGCATTGAAGCAACAATAAAAGCTTTATAATTCTTTTCTTTAAGGTGTGAAAATAAAACAAAGCTAATATTTGAAACCAGATTACAAACATAATGTTGATCCATCAGCTTTGGTGACCTCAAAAGATATGTAACACAGTAAAGAAGAGAGAGGGTATTTTTATCATACATGTATATGAACATTTATCATTGGATTTTCAAGTTAAATCAGGACAACAATGAAATCCATGAAAATTGGTGATACTACAGTAGTTGATAACTATGAGAATTTAAAAAGAAAACAAAGTAAATTTTATTTTGTTTCTTTCTACATTTTTTTTACCAGAGGTTGCTGCAAATGTCTGAAGTCAGTGTGTACTTTAAATTAATAATAACCAGAGTTATTAGTAGATGCCTGTATACAAATTCAATTCATACAAAGAATGATTGCCAGATGGCTTGGTAAAATAAATACACAGAATACTGCTCCTTTTAAAAAAAAAAACGTAAAAAAAGGGTGTGCCTGTCATTCCAAGCTTTTCTAATTTTATGCTGGGTTGCAAAATATGGCCTTTTTCTATTTTTAACATTTTCAAGTATATAAATAGAAGAATTGCACATACCAAAGATTGCAAATAGGATTGAAGTCCAGAATTCCTTAAAATCTTTAATTTTTCAGTCACTGGACAGCCATATACCATGAACACAATTTTCTAGTTCATTTAACTTTAGTTATATTTAAATGAAAACTAATTAATGTTTGACATTCAGAATGCACAGATTTTTGTCAAACTAAATTCTGTTTTCTTCAGATCAGTTCCAACTTTGCACCAAGGCTGCTATGAGCCGTACTTGTGGAGAACAATCAGGAGCTGATCCTGAGAATACTGATATGAAAGTTGTATCACAAAACCAGTCTTCAGAAATTAATACTGAAGCAGTGGACTCGGAGAATACATTGCTGATGAAAGCAGTCAACGATGAGGGCTTATCATCAGATTTAGGTCAAATGACAGGAGCTGAAAGAACTTACACAAACATTAATGTCAAGAACAAACCCAAAGAAAATTTTTTTGCTAGAAGGAACTCAATAAATTGCAGAAGCATTCCGACTGCAGATGTCCAGGCTGAACAGAATAAAGAGCCTTCCCAGGTGATGAATTCTGTATGTCATACTCATGGAAAATCAGATCAAGTTCTAGCTGGACAAAATAACAGCACACAAAATCAGTGCAGTAATACTAATGCTAGTTGTGATAAGAGATTTAAGGTTGTTAAAGATGCCAAAAGTCACAAGTTGGACACCTCTCAGGAAACACATCCAGTAGTAAACACCCAGTTGCCGTCTTTTATGTCAGGGGATTCATTGTTACAAACAGAATCAAATAATGCACAAAGTATGTTTCCTTCATCAGCAACCAAGCCTGGACTAACTGAGGACAATAATTTTGTTGGCATGTCACTCCATGGAAGGCAGGAAAACCCCACACTTGATGGAATGTACACAGCCAGTGGGGAAAAGCAATGGTCAACATCTAGACAGTACCTTCTTCAACATTCCTTGCTCTCTTTAGCACAAGAACAAAGTGCTCTGGAACAAATTCCACCAAGAAGTGTGTCTTGCCCTGTTTTACATTCCAAATTTTCTTGATGATAAATTTGTGCTTGTGTTTATTGTATAAAGTTGGATTTTTTCACCTGGAGACCATCATGAAATGATTGTTATACCTTCTTAACAAAGTGATTAGAATTCACTAGTTTTTATTGGATTCAAATTTGTCCAGGTCTACTGACAAAATTAATCAACATTTTTAGAGTGCTTGCAAAATGACTCTCTCTCTCTCTCTCTCTCTCTCTCTCTCTCTCTCTCTCTCTCTATATATATATATATATATATATATATATATATATATATATATATATATATATATATATATATGGCAGTAGTGTATTTATTGTCACCATCTGCAAAATCTATTGAACATTAGTGTAAATTATTTGTTTTGAACTTTGCCTATCAGAGTATATTGTATAAAGGTCATCTTTATTTTGGATTTACCGCTTGGTGTGCTGTGCTTTTTGTATCAGTTAATGATACTCCACTTTTGGTGGTTGCATTTTAAATGTGTGACACTTGTAATTTTTTGACAATAAACGGCATAACATTATCATGCTGCAAGATTAGCAAATTTCATGGGATACATGTTTTTGTGGTTTTGGGGGTTTCAATAAAGACATAATTTAAAGATCCGATGAATAATTACCATTCTTTGGAAACAATAGGACCGTTCTCCAATCTATAATTTAAGTGTCAACAAAAATGTACTATATGGTGAAATGTCAAAATGTCTATGCCTATGACAAGAAATAAAATCATAGAATAGGATTTATAACAGCAAGAAGAAAATGTCTATCCTTTCTGTGAAAACTGCATTTACTAGGGCTTGCAGTTTAATGGTAAATATATGAGTTGTCACATAAACCTTAAAAAATAATGAAATTAAGAAGTAGGAACTTAGGCTGTTTACTCTTACATAAAACAAATGCTTGCATAGGATTTGGGATTTGGTTTTTCTTGGTTTATCATGGTATAATCAGTAGACCACTGTTTTCTGCATTAGTAATTAAAATAGAAATGTAGAAAAGGAAGACAAAACCATTTTGTTAAAAACATTGCCTGATTATTGATTATAACGACAATGTGTGACTATTATGTACATGTTATATTTACTTAAGATGTTTGTGCAATTTGTAGCTGGGACTGCTCGGGTGGCCTAGTGGTTAAATAAAGCATCCTCCTCAGATGCTGGAGGTCGTGGATTTGATCCCTGGTCGAGTCATACCAAAGACTTACAAACTGGTACTAACAGCTGCCTCACTTGGCACTCAGCATTAAAAGATTAGTGTTAGGACTGGTCAGCCTGGTGTCAGGATAATATGACTGGGTGGGACATCATGCTACATGTCTTCGGTATGATCCCTAATGCTAGACATTACTATAAACTTTCACACTGCAGACATCACAGCGATACGACTGAAAAATTGTTAAAGCTACATTAAAAATCATAATCACATCCCATCACATTGGTGGCAGGTTGGCATTCTAGAATGACATAGGTGGTGCTTTACAGTTTCATATTTTGCATAGGGTTAGAATTTTAAAGAAAAAATTATTTCCCCAGGTTTCCTCACTGGTTATACTGGTTATTTAAAAAAGACCTAGTATATCTTAGGTATAGTTCAAAGAACCTTTAATTCCCTTTATTTTGGTGTTTGATTGATGGGTGTAATGTGGGTTATAGAGTATACAGCTTGGCCTTACTCCAGATGTGCACCTTTCAAAAAGTGCTAGCTCCACTTGGTCATTATCACTTCCCAAACTTCAGAGGTAAATTGTATAAAAAAAGAACTGATTACTTTTTTTTTACATTTGATATATTTGGTAATTCATTCATAGCTCTTTCAGAAGCTGGTATTGTCTAGTCTGGCAAAATTAATTTCCCCTATTTTAATAGCTGCTATGGATAGTGTTCTTTAGACAAATTGAGGCTGATTTTTTTAGCACAAAGGAGCAGTCATTTTAGTTAGCAGTGTGCTTAGATCATGTACAATTTCTAAAAGTACAATATCCAAAGAAATGTTAGCCACATTACATTAAAGAAGCTTATAGGTATGCCAACATCTCTCCACTGTGCATGTTTTAAATGCAAACAACTTCACCTTACATAACTCTCTCAAAAGTACATAATAACTGGTGAGCACCCCCATAACACATAACTGCAATGGTCTAATTAATGAAAATAATTAAAGGACTTATTTTTTAAAACTAAAAAGTCTTCTATCTGTAGCATTTTGTACAATTCTAGACAATTAAAACACCTTAACCCATTAAAACATACTGAACTGGTACATTTCTACAGTAAACCATACCATGTCTGTCTTTTCATTTAGTTCACTGGATTCCATGTGTGGCAAACGTGTCTGTACAATTCAGATGGCCCTTGTCTGCAAATTTTGTGGTGTATTGTATTGTTGGAGCAATCCATTGTCAGTCTAAATATGCAACACGGAGACAAACAATTGAGGACAATTTTCTTAGCAGTTGTATTGGTTATCTTCTTCCCAGTCCTTCCTTGAAATAGTATATGGGTAGTAACACGGATAGCCTTGTGGTCAATGCCAGTCACCATTCCTGTAGCCACAAGAACAACAATATCAACAACCCTCTTTTGGAAATCATTCTCCCTTGACGTTGAACGACTCAGTGGAAATAAAATAATTAAATTATATATAAATTCTTTTGTTTAAGTTTACAGAGTGACAGTTCGATAGATGTCATGTGTTTCTTAACAATACCTTATGTTGTTTATGGCCACATTATCTCGAGTCATACAGTTGGAATACAAAGCTCATGGAAAAATAACTTTGATAGAAAGTATTTTTCCTACTCAGGCTTGAAATGTGTCTGGAAATGAAACCACTTTTGTCAGCGAAATCCTCAATAAACAAGCTCCAATACACTTGGATAAATATGAGACAGGTTATTAGGAAACAAGAAAAGAACACATTGCAAGCCAATCCTCGACTGAACCTTCATTCCATGAGCATTCTTGCATATTGTAATTTTAGTCCTCAGCATCTCATCAAAACAATTACAGTTAATTTTATCATTTTGGCAAAGCAGTGGTAAAGTTCAAATATCATGCTATTTCAATTCATTTGTCATTTGCGACCTTTTCTCTCATGGAAACACAAACGACACCGCATTCAAGCATGTTTCAACATATGTTTTGCAACAATTTTCATTTCCCAATCAAACTGAACAATGGAATGAGTTTGATCTTCGTGTCCTCTAATGTGGTAGAGTACAGCTTGGTGGGAAAAACGGCTGCTCCATTGTTAAGGAGAATTTTTCAAAATTTATTCTGTGATTGCTGATTTCAATAAAGGTGGAAACATGTATCACTATCTTCCTGTCAGTAAATCATGCTTTAACTTTGTCAACATTAGCATACAAGATATGGGACAAAATATTATTTTCTCCAGTGGAAAAGGCGCAGTGAAACATTTTTAAAAACGATTATTAAGTGATTGTATCCAGTGTATACTGTGTATTGAGGAGTCTCTTGACAATGAGGACATGGTTTAGGTGATATGTTCAAATAACTTTTTGTATATTTGTACCCATCTTAAAACCGATTGTGACTCGAGGAATGAATGCTTTAATAGATGCGGCTTTGATGCAAGGAAGACAATAAGTAAAAAAAGAAAACACTCGACATAGATATGCAGCACGTATACATTACAGCGAAGTAAAAGTGATGGAACTTGCATCCATTTTCATTTAATAATTAAAAATGTAATAGGAAAAAAAAACAATAAAAATTTTGTAGTGCCATTTTTTGTCTCCATTGGACTTTCACAGTATTCACAAACAGTGCATTGCCCATGGTTGTGGTCAGTTTGATAGCTTTGCAGGACTGTGGTCACTGCATATGTAAAATGCAAGGTCACTGACACTTTGTATGATGGGCTCTGGTCACTGCATATGTAAAATGCAAGGTCACTGACACTTTGTATGATGGGCTCCATTTGAATAACTGAAGGAGCATCAGAAATGGAAACATCCAACATATAAATGATAGTGAATATGAAGATAAAATTTCCAACTCAAACATGTCGCCGTGAATGATTCTTATTTGAATATTCATGTTTTTTTTTCAACACTACCTACTTTTAAAGCTGTCTCTTCCTCCTATAAACAGTTTTGTGTTATGACAGAGGTTGTGGTGAGAAATAAACAAATCTTAAATCCTGGAATATCCTTCAATTTATTAAGTAGTTTAAATGAGCAAGTAAAACTGGCACCATATTATTAATGTTTTTAAAATTAAAGTTTGGTTAAATTGGTCATCTAGGGTAATTACCAGGGTAGCATTTGACTGAACTCAACAATACTCCATGGCACACACTGTAAACTTATGCAGGGGACAGAGCAACAAAACGAGAAAAATGGCAGCCCTATCGATTCCTAGAATAAATGCTAAATGGGCTTTTTTAAACTTGTTATGATCAACATTGATCACATGTTATTATTAGAGGCATCATTTATACTAAGGGTGCGTGTGTGTGTGTGTGGTTTGGATTTTTAAAGCAGCTTTAATAATTTTCCAGTCATATTGCTATGATATTTGCAGTATGGCAGTTTATAGTGATGTCTAGCACATGTAAACATGCCAAAGACATGTAGCATGATGTCACATCCAGTCACATTATCCTGACACCAGGCCAACCAGTCCTAACACTAACCTCTTAATACCGATCGCCTAGTGAGGCAACTGTTAGCACCATTTTTATAAGTCATTGATATGGTTCGGCCAGGGTTCCAACCCGCAACCTCCCACATCTGACCACAAGGGATCCGTAGAGGTCCAACACTTATACTGCAACTTGGAGGAAAGTTTAGGAATTTAAGTGCATAACTGAGACACATTTTCAACTATAGACATAAATTAGGAAATATTTTAATTCAATCATGCATACTAAGTTTCAAGCAGTGAGAAAGTTTGCTCAGTTTAAATATATCAACCATACCTGATTTCATCCTTAAGCATTAACAGCAGCAGCAACTTCGATCCAGACCATTTTCGTATCGGAGTGCGAAACTCCCCACCACAATCATTCAGTTTTCCAAAAATCGTACATTCTCCCTTTGCAGCACATTTTGTACAAGCAAAATTTTCCCTTTTTTTTTTTCTCCAAATCCCAGATCTATTTTATTTTTTCTCCCTACTTATTATCATCTATCAAAGAAAAACTCAACCAGAGAACAAAAACAGTAAACAGGAGTTTGCACATAGATCCATGGATAGAATCGTTTGATCGTTTATGATTGTAATAATTGATCTGAAACTTCACATGTAGTCCAGTTTCTGAGGACAGTTAGTGAAACAGCACAGACAAAATTATCGGAGCCAGGCCAAGGACTCACAAATTTCAGGTTGAGGATGTTCAGTAAAACTGGGCCCTGGATTATGGACTGGCAGTGTAAAGAAGCTTGAGAAAACCAGTTAAGTGTTAACATCTTTGATTAAGAATCCTAATAGACCTTCTCAGGGCCACCCAGTTCACTTAGAAGAAAAATACTATTCAATCATTGGCAAAAAGTTTTGTATGTTTATCGCAAACAAAACTTAAATCTACCTCTTGGCTCTTCTGTGATGTGATTATGATTTTTAAGGTAGTTTTAAAAATTTTTCAGTCATATCACTATGATGTCTGCAGTGTGGCAGTTTATAGTGATGTCTAGCACTTGGGCATCATGCCGCAGATATGTAGCATGATGTCCCACCCAGTCACATTATCCTGACACCAGGCTGACCAGTCCTAAACCTAACCTCTTAATGTTGAGCGTCAAGCAAGGCAGCTGTTAGTACCATTTTTATGTCTTTTGGTATGACTCGACCGGCTCTTCTGTCTGGTGTGTATGATAGTATTTACATGTTTATGTGTATTGTGTGTACATTTTTACCATTTTTTTCCCTCTCACTTCACTGATGGTGACATGTACATCCTAAATCATGTCCTCTACTGCCTGGTGGAAGACTTTTTGGAAACATCTGTGCCTTCAAATTGCAAATTTCAAAAAAAAAATCTTAATACCCAATCATCAAATATCAATAACTTAGCAAATTGAAAAGAGTGTATATAACAATACCTGGTATTTATTTTATTTCATATATGTGAATTGATAGTGATGGGAAACTAAAGATAGTCATGATCCACACAGATAAATACACGACACTTCATGCAAAAGTACATGATGCTGCTATTAAAATGTTAGACTTGTACTCAATTGTTTAATTATCTTATCTGAATGTATAGTATAAAACTTCTGATTGTGGTGAGCTTTTACATCATTAAACTAATGAGGAAAGATAAGCAACGTTCACCCCATCATATCATTTACCAACTTAGTGTTGGAGAGAACTAATGTTAATCTCATGCCAAATTCTAAAAAATGTTATTAATTTTTATATTTTTTTAAAATACAACAACCAAATTTGAGGTTACATGCAAATAACTTCAGCAGAAAGAAGTCAAACATTTATCCTCAAGAGTACCAGTCCCAAAATAAGTGTGTGTGCAAGTGATTTGGATTTTTAACATAGCTTGAACAATTTTTCACTCATATCGCTATGATGTCTGCAGTGGGGAATCATGCTGCAGACATGTTGCTTGATGTCTCACCCTAGCACATTATCCTGACACCAGGCCAACCAGTCCCAAAATGAGTGTGTGCAAGTGATTTGAATTTTTTATGTTGCTCTAACAATCTTTCACTCATATCGATATGATGTCTGCAGTGTGGCAGTTTGTAGTGATGTCTATCACTGGGGCATCATGCTGCAGACATGTTGTTTTATGTCTCACCCTGGCACATTATCCTGACACCAGGCCGACCAGTCCCAAAATGAAATATTTCATTATAGCAATGTCACTGCACTCTAAAGACTTGCAACAAAATGTTCATGCAAATCATAAACTGATGTATGCATTCATTGTGCTTTTATGCTTCATTCAGTGATTTAATTTTGATTTACTGATCATGGATTATGCTTGTATCCATCTGTTCATATTTCTGTTGTGAAGCAGTCTCATTAGAACAATACATAAAATAAAAAGACCAAATACTAGTCTGTACACATGTAGCATCAATAAGGTATTATTACATTTTCTCATCCAAATTTAAGCAAGTTTTAGTGACAGCAAAAGTGCAAATGATGTTCTAAACTGACCTGCCCCAACACTGTAATTTAAAAATATATGTACATATATTAAGAAATTAATTAGATAATAATAGTGCTTTATCTTTATTATATTTTAATTTATTATCTTTATATATATTTTAAATCTTTATTTTTACACAGAAAGCAATATAAGGATCATTCAACTGTTTAAAATTTCTTCATATTCCCTATAATACAGCAATCAGTGATATAAAACACTTTTGGTACTTTGGACTGCCAAAGTATAATCTATGTGACTTGGAAATTGAGCCATGTGAATATTGTAACACTGAAATGTATCTTCCTCAATAACAGTGTCAAGACATTGTTAAAGGGTTAACCTTATGTATATATTAGGAAAGTATCCCTATCCACTATCTATTCATACATGTATTATCATAGATAATTCTGACCCCCATTAATTGTGATTGTAGAATTACATAACATAAAAGCTCTTATACACCAGTTGTCAGTACCGTAGCCATTCATTTTGGTAAAATAGATGTTTTTGGTTTTACGTATTTATTTTTTTAGTACCAGTATATCAATATTCTTTGTGCCGAGATTGATACAAAACACTACAACATAAAAAAAGAACAATGTATTATCTGATATTTATTATTGAAAAATTCCCAGTCACCAAGACATATTGTATGCTAAACACAATCATACACTCCTATTTTTAATATATAATTTGCATGAGAGAGAGAGAATGAGAGATCATCAATGTATGTATTATACGATAAAGACATTTTCATTTTTGTAAGAAAAAATAATTATTGATGATAAGGCCAGTTTCTACAAATAACTTTGATAGAAAGTATTTTTCCTATTCAGGCTTGAAATGTGTCTGGAAATGAAACCACTTTTGTCAAATGCATATAACTAGTATAATCTCTATTTCAAAACGTATGTCACACTACAGGACAATCAATGAACCAGTGAGTCAATCACAATAACCAATACTTAATGTAATTGTCAAAAGACTGAGGACAGTTGTAGATGAGACTTCACCTTATAGAGGTTGCAGTTGTTACTCAATACTTGTACCATATTTCATGTATTTCTTAAGGCCCTTTAATTTTTTATTCAGGCCTTTTAATTTTTCATACACTCTCCAGCTTTAAAATAATAACTATCTGAATGTATCATATTTTTGCTACATATCACTTTGAACTTGTCGGAAAGTCATTTAAATTATTGTAGATAAAAGTCTATTAAGATGATTTACGGTTGCAAGAAAGATCCAAAATTCTGCATTGCCATTTTGTTTATACAAAAAAAATGTGAATATAGTCATGATCATATACAATTGAGGGTTTTGTAGTCGTCTTATTGTTTTGCCATAAGTTTTAACCTCGCATTTTGATGTGAAAATTGGGGAGGTTTTCATTTCAAACGGTTTTCAAAATATGCTGAGGTACAATTTAGATGTCAAATGACAAAAGTATTATTTTGTATCATATAGTGATTAATTTTGGATAAGTTCTTAATTGCAGAACTGAATAATGAATCAAGTGATTAAGAAATAAAAAGAATCACCATTTAAGACCATGCAGAAAGATCACTTATGATTTCATTTATTAATTTTTAAATCACTTACATTTGTTTTTTACTTGAATTGAATCAAGCAGTTCACATTTCAAATGGCTTTTAAAGAATAGATTTTTGATACAGATATGTCAAGTTTCCAAAGTATTGTTTTTGTGAGCATGTGTTTCATATAATCCCAAATGAAAAACAATTTTTGCCTCAATTGTAACTTTTCGGACTACTTGATAACTTCCAGTAAATTTGTAATTGAGGAATTCACATAATGAAATGGGAGATTAAGAAATAAAAAAAAAATCACCATTTCCTTCTTTTATTACTTTCTAACCTCATATTTTCATGTTTACTTCATTGAATATAGAAGAAAAGTTCGCATTTCAAATGGCTTACAAAAATACCAATGTAACATATAGATATGTGAAACTATGACTGGCAGACAGGTTGCTGAACATTTCATCCTTTTTTTTTACCTTTTTAACCCTACATTATAATTTTTTTATGAACAAGGCCTTTACAAAAACATATCCTTAAATATTATCATTAATTAGTTCTCTTTATTTATCCCATCACTTTAACAAACACCACATGCATTTCAAAATGTGCTTAGAAGCCTGTTGATGTTTTCTTATCCAACAAAAGTTACATCTCAGTATATCCTAAAGTGAAGACCACAGATCATTGGTCAACTTGTCTTATTGTTTCATTAGTCATACAAATATAACATATAAAAGCCTTGTCATTTTCTATCATAACTTTAAAAGTCACAGACTCCATTAAATTGATTCATATGTATGCTATCTGTAAAAAGCCTGTTTTTACCCCAATATAATTAACATTTTATTTCAAATCTATGCCTAGATACACCCCTCTATTGTTATTTTTATTGGCTAGTATGAATAACAGGTGATGCATATGATTGCTTGTACTTAGATCTGTATGGACAATGGCCTTGATTAAACATTGAAAGATTTTCATTTGCTTAAAATAGCAGCCTAATTTCCCTACTGGTAGCCTCGCGGACTTGACCTCTTCTATCAGATCTTGCCCTCCATTTGACACAAGTTCTAAGCAAATTTAATTGCATGTAAATAACACAGCATGGCCATGTGTTTTTTGTGACACTATTGCAATTAAACAAATTGTCGATTTTGAGATGTTGATGGCCGAATATTGTAGTGTCCTAGTATGTGAAGGTCACAGTCATCAGGTAACTGATAATACAGGCTACAATTGAACAGTAACCTGTCTTTTCTCTCTTTCCAAAAACTACAAATAAAAAAAGAACACCTTGAATAAATATGGCCTTGAACACTGACAAAATGTTGTTTCATATCTCTCATACACAAACAATTGCATTAACTAAAAAAAAATTATTTTCAAGTTCTTTACTGTTTATTGCAATCTGAGAATGAGATCATTGTTGTTAAGATTACAAGTTTCATTTAATTTCTGGACAACAAGGGCTCATATCACTGCATATGTAACTAATTCAGACCATCATAATTATTTTGCCAACACACCACTATAAAGTATGTTCTAAATGCAGATCAACTTACACACTGCAACATCATTGCAGTCATCCTTCTCTTGACAATGAAAGTCTTATTTTTATTTTAACTAGATTCTTAAGCTGAGTTCCGAGGCAAAAATTTTTACATTTATTTTGTACGTATGTACCAGTAGGCTGCATAATATTGTGTTCTGTAGACCTTCAGGTGTGATCCAGTGATCCATTCATTTTTCGTACATGGTAAGTACCCCAAAATGCATGTAAATTTTTATACTCTTGTATATGAAAAAGATCTGGAGCAGCTTTAAAATTTAATTTTATTATTTACTGAAAAAAACACTTAGATTATTAATATACAAAATTAAACAACAAATATAGATATTGTCTACTACAGTATAATTTTTGCAACTTTGAAATTTTACATTCCTAAGAATAATACAATTCATTTTGAATCAAAATATCACTTAAGCCAAAAAATATTTCTTAGCCAAATACTGCATGTTTGTTAAAGCTTAGCAGGGCTTGGTCAGCAAACAGAACAAAGTGTGCTGGCAATAAATATGAACAGCTCTTGAAGTTGGGAATGTTGTAACAATGTGCTGCATAGTCTGGTGTCTGTGTCTTTTACACCTATTCAATCCACATGGGTTTTTTTTAAGTAGAGAAGGCCCAAATTATGATGATAATTTACAAGTGGCAATAGTTTAATTAGGTGCAAGATAATTTGTTCTGGGACACACCAGTCTGATCCAATGCAGGATTTCAATCCAAAGCTAATTACAGAGTAAGTGCAGCTCCTAAAACGAGACATTACTTAAGATTTTGGTATGCTTAAATGGCTTTATAACATGGTAATTATTCACAAATCTCTAGTCTTAAGAGAAAAGTTAATGCAGCATCATGGTTTGATTTTGACCTGAAGCAGTTACTGGCCATTTTTTTGTATATATATCATAACCTTAGCCTATATATTTAGTACTAGTCAATTACTATAAAATTAAGATAATGTATGAATTTACATAAAATATGATATGTGTGACAAGTGCATTTGACATTCTACTTTAAAATAATTATATAATAATTATATCAAAAATGCAAATGACATCTAGCAAGTAATAACAGCAATGTTACTAAAAATGAATTCCTATAAAAACAAAAAAGGTGATATACAGGTCACCTCACAATACACTGCTGATTCAACTGTGACCTGTTTTCACTACTTGTTGTCTAAGGCTCATTTTTATGTCATTGCTCATGCAAATACCCAGCCAGCCAAAACAGATGCACAAAGTTCTGTGAAGCATCTGCAAGTCTGCTAAGGAACATCGCCTTTGTTCTTTTGTTCTGCATTCAGATTGCATATCCATGATTTTTATTTTCCTCAAAATACCTCTGCCATCAAGTTTCCAAAGCACTCTTCAAAAAATGCTAGTAATTCTGGTCATATTATTAAGAATGAATGGAAGCATCTGACTTTAAAATGGAGATGACAGATGAAGGCAAATAAGCAAGCTGATGATGTTACACATTTTTAGTGGAATCTACCTTCTATTATGGTGAGGACAATCGATACAAATGTTATAAACTTTGGGATTGTTTTTGTTTATGTACTGTACGTTTTCAACTGCAATTATATAGTTGAATTTAACAGTGTTTTTGTTAAACCTTGCTGATTTTTCTCTAAAATATGCATTCTCCTACCAATACATTAATTACTATGGGAATAATTGCTTTAGTAAATATATTTTTTTTATTTATTGTACTTCTGATGCACACATCCCTATGATACAGAAGGGTGTACCTGTAATGGCAAAACTCATCAGCAGACTGATATGAAAAACGAAACTATCTAAGACTGTTCTACATCTTACAATCAATAGCTTTTGTAGGGAAAAACAATGATAATGCTCAAAAGTTATGTATGGAACACAATGATAATGCTCAAAAGTTATGTATGGAACACAATGATAATGCTCAGTAGTTATGTATGGAACACAATGATAATGCTCAAAAGTTATGTATGGAACACAATGATGATGCTCAGTAGTTTTGTATGGAAAAACAAAAACAATGCTTAGTAGTTTGGTATGGGGAAAATAATGATGATCAATACTTTTGTATGGGAAACAATGATACTCATTAGTTTGTATGGAAAAACAATAATGCTCAGCAATTTTGTATTAAAAAACAACAATGATGATCAGTTGATTTTCTGGAACAACAATTATGCTCAGTGGTTTTGTATGGCAGACAATGATGATGCTCAGTAGTTTTGTATGGAAATACAACAATGATGGAAAAACAATGATAATGATCAAAAGTTATTTATGGAACACAATGATAATGCTCAGTAGTTATGTATGGAAATACTAGAATGATGCTAAGAAGTTTTGTATGGAAAAACGATGTATGGGAAAACACTGATGATGCTCAGTAGTTTTGCATGGGAAAATAACAATGATGCTCAGTACAGTTGTAATGGTAAACATGGTCAGTAGTTTGTATGGGAAAACAATGATGCTCAGCAGTTTTGTATTAGAAAACAATGATGATGATAAGTAGATTGTCTGGAAAAAAACAATGTTGCTCAGTAGTTTGTATGAGATAACAATGATGCTAAGTAGTACTGAATTGGAAAACAATGATGCTCAGTTGATTGTCTGGAAAAACAACAATGCTCAGTAGTTTTTCATGGGAAAATAACAATGATGCTCAGTAGTTTTTTTATTGGAAAACAATAATAATGCGCAGAACTTTTGTATGGGAAAACATTGCTACACAGTAATTTTGTATGGGAAAACAAGTAGTTTCATATGGAAAAACAATGATAATGCTCAGGAGTTTTGTATGGAAAAACAATGATGTATGGAAAAACATTGATGATGCTCAGTACTTTTGTATTGGAAAACAACATGCTCAGTAGTTTGTTTGGGAAAACAATGATGCTCAGCAGTATTGTATTGGAAAACAATGATGCTCAGTTGATTGTCTGGAAAAATAACGATGCTCAGTAGTTTGGGAAAACAATGATGCTCAGCAGTATTGTATTGGAAAACAATGATGATGCTCAGTTGATTGTCTGGAAAAATAACGATGCTCAGTAGTTTGTATGGGAAAACAATGATGCTCAGCAGTATTGTATTGGAAAACAATGATGATGCTCAGTAGATTGTCTGGAAGAAAAAAAACGATGCTCAGTAATTTGTATGAGAAAACTATGATGCTCAGTAGTTTTGTATGGGAAAACAATGATGCTTAGAAGTTTTGTATAGGAAAGAAATGATGCTCAACAGTTTTGTATAGAAAAAACAATGATGATATATCCAGAAGACATACATCTGTTACGAACTTCAAATAAGACAGAAAAGGTTTCATGACAATAAAGGACATCAGGCAGAATTGACAATTGGAAGACGACAGAATAACACAACACTGACTCTGAAGATAACATAAAAATGCAACAAAAGTCTAAAATGAAATACACCAAGTACCAGCTGAAAGATCACCAAAATTATGATGAAAAATTAGTCTATTATATTCTTTGGCTCCTAAATTTCAAAATGTCTTATCACAGCTATCTTCCTCATCCAAAACTATTAGTCATCACATAAGGACAGAATGATGTTTCCATGTGGACTGGAAACAGTTTATTGAATCACAATAATTACTTCTATCAGTCTGAATGTGTCTAGGAAGTCATGAGGCACTTGATTCCAGGTTGCATAAGGAACTGCATCAAAGCATTGGGGTCCAACAGTGCGCACCATTTTGGGGCAGGGGTGTTGTAACAATATTTCAAAGCAGTCAAAAGGCATTTGATTCCATGCTGCACAGTGTGTTGCACCAAAACATGGAGGACCAGCAGTGTGCACCATTTTGCAGCAGGGGTGGGGTAACAATGCATAGCTTTATGTGAAGACACCCTGATACACGTGCTTAGTATCTGACCCTGAAAAAATACAGAAAGCTGATTAAAATACATAATAAATACAAAAAAGATGCATATTATAAAAAAGGAATGCATATATTTATGTGCAGAATAAGGATAAAATACATCTGAAATACAGTGAGAACTGCCATGTCACTGACTTCATAAAAATAGTATGCATTATGCATGTGCTGTATGGAAAAAAATATCCACAAAACCAGTCATTGTCATTAATACTGCAAATATCAATGATATGAAAATATGAAATGTGAATAAAAGATGATTTCTGAAATTGTGTATAAGATTTACACATGCATGATAAAAGTGACAATTCCAAACAGTGTATATGGCACAGAATTAGTTAAATTAGAACACTCTCTTCACTAAATGGAATTAATTTTGTTTTCATCATTGCAGTAATTATCTAGTTTAAAATGACTTAATGAATGTATTTCTGTATCAATCTTATCTGCTCTGACTATCAACCAATCTAAAATAAAAAATATTAAAATTGGATTACTTGTTTATCTACTAATCACTATTCATTCAGTCTTGAAAGTACTTAGGCATAGTGGCATAACTCGAAAGAAAATTGTGAATGAGTTGAAGCATCTCAGCTGCAGATATATAGATTTTCACAGGTTCATTATATGTTGGTGTAACGAGAGTGTACTATTAAAAGTGACACCTAGGTTTTGTACTGTACAAATTTAATGACTTCACATCAGAAGCGCACCTCTTCATGCCTTGGATGATAGCCTCAACTTCAATTGGGCATGTATAAAATCAAGAGAATGGGGCCAAAAACAGAGCCTTGTGGAACACACAAAAATAAATCAACTGGGCTGGAATGTTTTCCATTTTATGGACACAGGCTCTGGATCCTGTTACTACATAGGACTTGAATTATAGTATGGCTGTATTCTGAATACCAAATATGGCTGAGAGTATAGAATGAAGAGAATGGGGCCAAAACAGAGCCTTATGGAACACCAAAACATAAATCAACTGGGCTGGAAATGTTTTTCATTTTATGGACACAGTTTGTCAGTTTGTGTCCTGTTGACTAAATAGGTCTTAAAATATATTATGGCTGTACTATGAATACCAAATACATGCTGGAGATGGTGAACTAATACATTATGCCAAATGGAGCAGCAGGCAGGGTGAACCCTACTGTAATCTTTCCAATATCCAAAGCAGACAGAAGGTCTTTAACTACTCTCAGAAGGTCAGTTTCAGTACTATGGAAATTGTGATATGCAGAAAGAACATTGTTAACAATGACTATTTGAGTTGTGACACAAGCTGGGATAGAACTACATCCTCTAAGATTATTTTATTCCATTTGCTAACAAAAATTTGTGAAGCCAGTTTTGGTAAGGTGATTAACAAATTATTTAATTATGGAATCACTTCAGTTTAAACATATGAGGAAAAGTTTTTGCACTGTATTTCCTTCATATCGACACTATCTTGTTTCAGTATATCAAGTTTCAGGTCTCAGACAACTGCAAATAAATCTAATACTTCCATGGAAGATTTAAGAGATTCAAAATAATCCTCAAAACTCAAAGTAGCATCACCTGAAAACTATGAGAATATATATTCTGTTATTTTAGTTTAAAACTTTAAGAGTAAATATTCCTATAGTTTAATACTGGTAATATTTTTATTATTTTGTTAATAGTATCAATACAATTTCTGCATATATTAAAAAAATATGGAAAATAGTGTAAAAGATATTTTTGTTATTGAGGGAAAACAGGATAGGACATCAAATGACCTTGATAACAGCTGGGCCATTAAGATATTTATGCATGTGTACATGTGTTTCTGTGTATTCATATAAATTTACCTTTCAGTTTTCTCACACGATCAATCTCTGATCTTTTCTTTACTGTGGTTTCTGAAAATATGACGTATGCACATTTCTCAAACAGCAATAAAAAATTTACTCAGCAATGGTGTATGAATACATTTTGAAATATAAATGAAATCAGACTGTGATCACTGGGACAGGGCTCCTTTTTGCTGGGCAAAATGAAAAGGATCTAATTTTTCTTGCACTATTCTGAACCCATCTTTTTAATTTATACAAGAAATACATCAATTTTTTACCCGAGTTATATGGTATCTCAATTGTCAAGTTTATGATAGTGAACAGGTAAATAAAAACCCTCAAAATATTACATATGTCTACTTGTTGTTCTTTGCTTATTATTAAAATGCATTTAGTTTGCAGTTTAAATCAGACTAGGGGAAACAATGAACATGCTATGTATTGTCCTGGTTATGTAAGGGTAGTTACAACTTTCTTGATGTTCTGAAACATAATCTCCCTTTTAACTGCATTTACGTTTGACTTACAAACAAATGTAAAAAAAATTCACCTTTTAAGACTTATTTTACCAACTGGTGTTAGTAGTTTTCCCCAATTTCACAATAATTTCTTATCATTTTATTTGATATTTATTTAAAATTTACTTGTATCATTTTATTTAAGTCTACTGAAAACTTTATATATAATAGGGTAAATTCCGTAATCCATTGAAGTTTTAACCTATGATAAAAGGTTTCTGTACCATCTTTCTTACTTTATAGCCAGACTGCTAAAGACTGAGTAAAAATATTGAGTTTCAGGCCCTAGACAACTGTAAATAAATCTAATACGTCCAAGGAAGATTTTAAAGTTTCAAAAGATTTATCAAGATTTTACAGATTCAAAAGAATTATAAAGAATCAAGGTAGTATCTGAAAACTGTGAGAATATATATTCTGTTATCTTAGTTTAATACCGTAAATATTTTTATGAATGTATGTATGTACACTGTGTGTATGTATGTATGTATGTATGTATGTATGTATGTATGTGTGTGTATGTACATATATGTGTTTTGAAATAAATTTACCTTTAAGTTTTCTCCTATGAACACTCTCTGGTATTTTCTTTTCAGTGGGTTCTGAAAATATTATGTAAGCACATTTCTCAAAAACAGCAATTATAAAAATTATTCATCAAAGGTGTACAGATATGTTTTGAAACATAATTTAAACCAGGCTGAGTTCATTGGGACAAAACTCCTTATTTGCTGGGCAGAAATGAAAACTAAATAATTTTCTTTGCAATATTTCAAACATGATGAGAGTCAAAGATTGCATGGAGAAAAGAAAAACTTATCAAATACCTTAACACATCTAATTCTATCCAAATAGAAAGCATTTATAAAAGCATTTATTGTTCATCCTTGCACCATAAAGGTTTATGTGCATTAAAGCAGAAACAATAACTAAGCTTAAATCACTTTGCTAAACAAATTGCTCATTACAGCTGTATCAGCTCTACAAATCATACAGTGTGGCTCTCTCTAATTTGTCAGTATTCTTGATTCTGCAAAGGGACACATTTCTGTCTAGCCAATGTGAGCAGATTCCTCATACTCGTGTGAACAGTGCAAACAACTTCTGCTATGTTTGTGGTAAAGCAATTTTTGCATCACAAAAGCACAGTATAACCACTATTGTGAAGAAAGCCTATCATCTTTTTTTTTGGCTGCATAACTAGAAATCAGAACAAGAGGTGGGCCACACAAATATGCTGTGACACATGTGCAACAAATTTTTACAAGTAGTTGAACAGGAAAAGGAAACCTATGCCTTTTGCAGTGCCAGTGATTTGGAGCAAGCCAACAGATAATATCAGCATTTGTTACTTCTACATGGTGCCTCCAGTTGGGAAAGATGTGTCAAAGAAGAAAAAGTGGACTGTGCAATTATCCAAACATACCATATGCCCAGTACACCAAGGAGGACTGCCAGTTCCTCATGCACCAGAATAATTCTCAGATGAGGAAGGGGATAAAACTTTTAGTCCTGAACTGCCAGTGTCACATGACCCATATTTTCTACCATCCTCCTCTTCTGAACCACACCTCATAACACTTGGTGAACTGAATGACCTTGTCTGGGATTTGGAACTCTCTAAGAGTTAGGCAGAGCTGTTGAGCTCCAGACTGCTTCAGTTGTATTTCTTGGCAGGTGATGTTTGGGTTTCCATGTTGTGTGACATTGAAAAGGATATTGTCCCATTCTTCTTCATGGAATGTGATCTTCTAGCCTGCAACAACATCGATGTTATGACAGCCCCCAACATCGTTCATTTTCCTGATGAGTGGAGACTTTTCATTGATTCATCAAAAACAATCTGCTGGGTCTGATAAAGAACTTTGTCAAGGTCATGGACAAACACAAGCAGCTTTTGAGTACCTCCATGGACAGTTTCCAAGGTTAAGTAAAGCTAAGATAAGATGCTGGTCTTCAGACTCGTGAATTTTCGTCAAGCTGATCATGCACTGTATGGCAAGGTAAAGATGACATGGAAAGCATTTCAGTTAGTGGCAACAATTTTTGTTCGGAAATAAGTCATACAAATACAGGGAGTTGGTGGATAATTCAAAAGCCTTGGTGGCAACATGTCGCTAAAGATACATTTTTTGCACTATCATTTTGTTTTTTTCCACCAAACTGCACAGTAGTCGCTTATGAGCACAGCGAGCGATTGCAGAAATGCTATCAGGGTAAATGGAGCCCATCAATGCTTGCAGACTATTGCTGGACAGTGACAAGAGATACTCTATTTAATGAATGAAACCATTTGAGAGACAAGCCAAGAAGTGCTGAGCAGTCACTGAATAAGGACTAAACTATGTACTTATATATACATAATATTTTATTTTGCCTTTTGTTTCATAATAAACTTTATTTATATAACCATTTGCTGTTTTTTAAATTGTTATATAAACAGGACAGGTGAAACATTATCATGTAAAGCAACCATAAATACTTGAAAAGACCAAGGTTTACAATTTGTGATTAACTCTACTATCTGCACAATATACACAGATGTAAAATCTAAAAACTTCAATTTCTTGGAAAGAATAGTCAATCACTTGTTTCAATTGTCATATTTGAATTCAGCATATCAAAATCCATAATAAACAGCAAATTTTTTCTGTGAAGCAGATGCCTTCTAATAAACTGTAGACTAGTGTTATTAAATACATGCTCCTCTTTGAATTGGACTTATAACAGCTAAAGAAATATTCAAAACCCCATTTAACTCTTATATGGTATAACAGTACCAATTGTACAACCCCAGGTGGGCGGAGCTTAAGGTGTAGGGAACATTGCATTCAGAAATAAACCACAAAACTAGCTGTGATTGGTGCATTATGTAAGAGTTGTACTTTCTGTTAGGCTTTAAAAAAAGTTGAGCCTCTTGGCAACATGTGAAAATATGTCAATTCATATCTAGATCACATTTTGTATTTTTTAAGATTTTTTTAAAATGTGGTACACATGACTGAAAATGTGTCCGGTGTAACTAGATAACTCTTACCCCTGTCTAGTTCCATTAGAGTTATCTCTCTTAACTGCAATGAAGTACCTATTTTTGATGTTATCAAATTAACAATCTAACATTGTTCTCTGTGACAGTGTGTGACATGCATGCTGAGGTAGGATAGAAAGTATATTTATTTCGCAAAACATTAGCATTGCGGTCTATAGAAAAGCAATTGGTACCGTGATACCATATATAACATCTTCAGGGAAATTAATATTCTTCTAATAAGGACACAATAAAATTACAGCTAAAATATTCAGTTTCATTGTTTGAAGTAAAATTAAACACATTATTCTTGGAATGTGAATGAACTATGGTCATGTAAAACATTTTCAGCTATACAAATGTGACATTTAATATGAGGTCATGAACATCATGGTAAAGTATACAAAAAGTACAACTTATTTCATCATTATCTTATTCACTGGTCAAATCTAACTCTAAAATATCAAGATAATAATAAACATAATAAACGGTTACATTCTGTTAATTAAAAAACAATAGACAATAAAATAACATCAATACTTCAGAGCATCAGGAATTTTACAAGGCAGAAAAAAACATTCAATGGAACATCTGAAGCAAAAAAGAATGAAAAGCTAAGCAGCTGAAACATACTAGCATAGAATGCATTTGGGAATCAGTTACTTAAATATTTTTGCTGAAGAGTCATTAAAGTTGCATGAAAAGAATAAGTATATATTGTAAATCATCTGATTCAACAGATAACTGCACCACTTTTAGATGTCATCTGTGTCAATATACAACAAAACACTCAAGTGCATTTTTTGAGAAACATTCACCAAAATGAGTCTATGTACATGTGTTGCAAAAGGTATACCACATATAGTGTCAATTCCTTGAATCTGCATCATCTAAATACTGAAACCATTTACAACTCTTACTAATACACGTATGGACTGTAATTTCCTTTTGTATATTTGAACCCTAATTACTTGATAAATGAATGATCCTCATAGGCACTATGAGAAAATCAAAAAGCAATCAAGCTTTTGTTACTTACCTCTTTTCTTTCTGCACTGCCAATATAAAATCAATGATACAAGTATAAGTGTGACCACTCCTACAATTGCTATGGCAGCAGGGTGTAATACAATTACTTGATCTCCTTTGCCACCTTCTGATGTACCTGGAAAAGACCACAGATTAAGGTCAAGTTATTAGACTCTGTGGCTGCATGACATGCATTAAGTGGTTCATATTTGACAAAGAACAGACCTAAAACCACTTTCTTTCAGAAATATGCAGTACAAAGTTTACAAACTTTAATTAGTTGCACCCTTATTCACCTCTGATTTTATCTTTACACCCCTATTAAAACATGTTGGTGAGTAAAGTGGATGTTGGTCAGGAAATGTGTGCGAGTCTTATGATATAAACATTGCTGTGTATTACATTTCCAGGTACACAATACAGTTCCATATTTGAGATGGTAAAAATGCAGCTTTATTATCGAGCAGTATGGATGGGATGGTATGGCATTTACAGACATTTAACATCATGATAGATTACAATGGATGGGATGGTATGGCATTTACAGACATTTAACATTATGATGGATTAGTATGGATGGGATGGTATGGCATTTACAGACATTTAATATTATGATGGATAAGTATGGATGGGATGGTATGGCATTTACAGACATTTAACAGCATTATGGATTAGTATGGATGAGATGGTATGGCATATACAGACATTTAACATTATAATGGATTAGTATGGATAGGATGGTATGGCATTTACAGACATTTCACATTATGATGGATTAGTATGGATGGGATGGTATGGCATTTACAGACATTTAACATTATGCTAGATTAGAATGGATGGGATGGCATGGCATTTTCAGACATTTAACATCATTATGGATTAGTATGGATGGGATGGTATGGCATTTACAGACATTTAACATTATGATGGATTAGTATGGATGGGATGGTATGGCATATACAGACATTTAACATTAAGATAGATTAATATGGATGGGATGGTATGGCATTTACAGACATTTAACATTATGATGGATTAGAATGGATGGGATGGTATGGCATTTACAGACATTTAACATTATGATGGATTAGTATGGATGGGATGGTATGGCATTTACAGACATTTAACACTATGATGGATTAGTATGGATGAGATGGTATGGCATTTACAGACATTTAACATTATAATGGATTGGTATGGATGGGATGGTATGGAATTTACAGACATTTAACACTATGATGGATTAGTATGGATGAGATGGTATGGCATTTACAGACATTTAACATTACAATGGATTAGTATGGATGGGATGGTATGGCATTTACCGACATTTAACATTATAATGGATTAGTATGGATGGGATGGGATGGCATTTACAGACATTTAACACTATGATGGATTAGTATGGATGGGATGGTATGGCATTTACAGACATTTAACATTATGATGGATTAGTATGGATGGGATGTTATGGCATTTACAGACATTTAACATTATGATCGATTAGTATTGGATGGGATGGTATGGCATTTACAGACATTTAAATTTATGATGGATTAGTATGGATAGGATGGTATGGCATTTACAGACATTTAACATTATAATGGATTAGTATGGATGGGATGGTATGGCATTTACAGACATTTAACATTATGGTGGATTAATATGGGTGGGATTGTATGGCATTTACAGACATTAAAAAATATGATGGATTAGTATGGATGGGATGGTATGGCACTTACAGACATTTAACATTATGATGGATTAGTATGGATGGGATGGTATGGCATTTACAGAAATTTAACACTATGATGGATTAGTATGGATGGGATGGTATGGCATTTACAGACATTTAACAATATAATGGATTAGTATTGGATGGGATGGTATGGCATTTACAGACATTTAACATTATGATGGATTAGTATGGATGGGATGGTATGGCATTTACAGACATTTAACATTATGATGGATTAGTATGGATGGGATGGTATGGCATTTACAGACATTTAACATTATGATGGATTAGTATGGATGGAATGGTATGGCATTTACAGACATTTAACACTATGATGGATTAGTATGGATGGGATGGTATGGCATTTACAGACATTTAACATTATGATAGATTAGTATGGATGGGATGGTATGGCATTTACAGACATTTAACATTATGATGGATTAGTATGGATGGGATGGTATGGCATTTACAGACATTTAACATTATGATGGATCTGTATGGATAGGATGGTATGGCATTTACAGAAATTTGACATTATTATGGATTAGTATGGAAGGGATGGTATGGCATTTACAGACACTTAACACTATGATGGATTAGTATGGATAGGATGGTATGGCATTTACAGACATTTAACATTATGATGGATTAGTATGGATGAGATGGTATGGCATTTACAGACATTTAACATTATGATGGATTAGAATGGATGGGATGGTATGGCATTTACAGAAATTTAACATGATGGATTAGTATGGATGGGATGGTATGGCATTTACAGACATTTAACATTATGATGGATTAGTATGGATGGGATGGTATGGCATTTACAGACATTTAACATTATGGTGGATAGGTATGGATGGGATGGTATGGCATTTACAGACATTTAACATTATAATGGATTAGTATGGATGGGATGGTATGGCATTTACAGACATTTTACATTATGATGGATTCGTATGGATGGGATGGTATGGCATTTACAGACATTTAACATTATGATGGATTAGTATTATTGGGATGAAATGGCAGTAATAAAAAGTTAACAGTATGACAATGTATGGTTGGGTTTAAATGACAGTAATAGAAAGTTAACATTATGACACTGTATGGATAGGATGAAATGGCAGTAATAAAAAGTTAACATTATGGCACTGTATGGTTGGGATGAAATGGCGGTAATAGAAAGTTATCATTATAACACTGTATGGTTGGGATGAAATGGCAGTAATAGAAAGTTAACATTATGACACTGTATGGTTGGGATGATATGGCAGTAATAGAAAGTTAATCTTATGGCACTGTATGGTTGGGATGAAATGGCAGTAATAGAAAGTTAACATAACACTGTATGGTTGGGATGAAATTGCAGTAATAGAAAGTTAACATTATAATACTGAATGGTTGGGATGAAATGGCAGTAATAGAAAGTTAACATTATAACACTGTATGGTTGGGATGAAATGGCAGTAATAGAAAGTTAACACTATGGTTGGGATGAAATTGCAGTAATAGAAAGTTAACATTATAACACTGGTTGGGATGAAATGGCAGTAATAGAAAGTTAACATTATAACACTGTATGGTTGGGATGAAATGGCAGTAATAGAAAGTTAACATTATGACACTCTATGGTTAGGATGAAATGGTAGAAATAGAAAATTAACACTATGGTTGTGATGAAATGGCAGTAATAGAAAGTTAACATTATAACACTATGGTTGTGATGAAATGGCAGTAATAGAAAGTTAACATTATGACACTGTATGGTTGGGATGAAATGGTACTAATAGAAAGTTAACATTATAACACTGTATGGTTGGGATGAAATGGCAGTAATAGAAAGTTAACATTATAACACTGTATGGTTGGGATGAAATGGCAGTAATAGAAAGTTAACATTATGACACTATGGTTGGGATGAAATGGCAGTAAAATAAAGTTAACATTATAACACTGTATGGTTGGGATGAAATGGCAGTAATAGAAAGTTAACATTACAACACTTTATGGTTGGATGAAATGGCAGTAATAGAAAGTTAACATTATGACACTGTATGGTTGGGATGAAATGGCAGTAATAGAAAGTTAACATTATAACTCTGTATGTTTGGGATGAAAAGGCAGTAATAGAAAGTTAACATTGAGACTGTATGGTTGGGATGAAATGGCAGTAATAGAAAGTTAACATTATGACACTGTAAGGCTGGGATGAAATGGCAGTAATAGAAAATTAACATAACACTGTATGGTTGTTATGAAATGGCAGTAATAGAAAGTTAACATTATAACACTGTATGGTTGAGATGAAATAGCAGTAATAGAAAGTTAACATTATGACACTGTATGGTTGGGATAAAATGGCAGTAATAGAAAGTTAACATTATGACACTGTATGGTGGGGATGAAATGGTGGTAATAGAAAATTAACATAACTGTATGGTAGGGATGAAATGGCAGTAATAGAAAGTTAACATTATAACAGTGTATGGTTGGGATGAAATGGCAGTAATAGAAAGTTAACATTATAACACTGTATAGTTGGGATGAAATTGCAGTAATAGAAAGTTAACATTATGACTGTATGGTTGGGATGAAATGGCAGTAATATAAAGTTAACATTATAAAACTGTATGGTTGGGATGAAATGGCAGTAATATAAAGTTAACATTATAACACTGTATGGTTGGGATGAAATGGCAGTAATAGAAAGTTAACATTATATCACTATAGTTGGGATGAAATTGCAGTAATAGAAAGTTAACATTATAACACTGTGTTGTTGGGATGAAATGGCAGTAATAGAAAGTTAACATTATAAAACTCTATGGATGGGATGAAATGGCAGTAATAGAAAGTTAACATTATGACACTATATGGTTGGGATGAAATAGCAGTAATAGAAAGTTAACATTATAACACTGTGTGGTTGGGATGAAATGGCAGTAATAGAAAGTTAACATTATAACACTGTGTGGTTGGGATGAAATGGCAGTAATAGAAAGTTAACATTATAACTCTGTATGTTTGGGATGAAAAGGCAGTAATAGAAAGTTAACATTGACACTGTATGGTTGGGATGAAATGGCAGTAATAGAAAGTTAACATTGACACTGTATGGTTGGGATGAAATGGAAATAATAGAAAGCTAACATAACACAGTATAGTTGGGATGAAATGGCAGTAATAGAAAGTTAACATTATGACACTGTATGGTTGGGATGAAATGGCAGTAATATAAAGTTAACATTATAACACTGTATGGATGGGATGAAATGGCAGTAATAGAAAGTTAAGATAACACTGTATGGTTGGGATGAAATGGCAATAATAGAAAGTTAACATTGACACTGTATGGTTGGGATGAAATGGCAGTAATAGAAAGTTAACATTATGACACTCTATGGTTGGGATGAAATGGCAGTAATAGAAAGTTAACATTATGACACTATGGTTGGGATGAAATGGTAGAAATAGAAAATTAACGTAACACTATGGTTGTTATGAAATGGCAGTAATAGAAAGTTAACATTATAACACTGTATGGTTGTTATGAAATGGCAGTAATAGAAAGTTAACATTATGACACTGTATGGTTGTTATGAAATGGCAGTAATAGAAAGTTAACATTATAACACTGTATGGTTGGGATGAAATGGCAGTAATAGAAAGTTAACATTGACACTGTATGGTTGGGATGAAATGGCAGTAATAAAAAGTTAACATTATAACACTGTATGTTTGGGATGAAATAGAAGTAATAGAAAATTAACATAACACTATCGTTGGGATGAAATGGCAGTAATAGAAAGTAAACATTATAACACTGTATAGTTGGGATGAAATTGCAGTAATAGAAAGTTAACATTATGACACTGTATGGTTGGGATGAAATGGCAGTAATAGAAAGTTAACATTATAACACTGTGTGGTTGGGATGAAATGGCAGTAATAGAAAGTTAACATTATGACACTATGGTTGGGATGAAATGGTAGTAAAAGAAAATTAACATAACACTATATGGTTGTTATGAAATGGCAGTAATAGAAAGTTAACATTATAACACTGTATGGTTGTTATGAAATGGCAGTAATAGAAAGTTAACTTTATGACACTGTATGGTTGTTATGAAATGGCAGTAATAGAAAGTTAACATTATGACACTGTATGGTTGTTATGAAATGGCAGTAATGGAAAGTTAACATTATAACACTGTATGCTTGGGAGAAAATGGCAGAAATATAAAGTTAACATTATAAAACTATATGGTTGGGATGAAATGGCAGTAATAGAAAGTTAACATTATAAAACTGTATGGATGGGATGAAATGGCAGTAATAGAAAGTTAACATGACACTGTGTGGTTGGGATGAAATGGCAATAATATAAAGTTAACATTATAACACTGTATGGTTGGTATGAAATGGCAGTAATAGAAAGTTAACATTATAACACTTTATGGTTGGGATGAAATGGCAGTAATAGAAAATAACATTATGACACTGTATGGTTGGGATGAAATGGCAGTAATAGAAAGTTAACATTATAACACTGTGTGGTTGGGATGAAATGGCAGTAATAGAAAGTTAACATTATAACTCTGTATGTTTGGGATGAATAGGCAGTAATAGAAAGTTAACATTGACGCGGTATGGTTGGGATGAAATGGCAGTAATAGAAAGTTAACATTATGACACTGTATGGTTGGGATGAAATGGCAGTAATAAAAAGTTAACATTGAGACTGTATGGTTGGGACGAAATGGCAGTAATAGAAAGTTAACATTATAACACTGTATGGTTGGGATGAAATAGTAGTAATAGAAAATTAACATAACACTGTATGGTTGTTATGAAATGGCAGTAATAGAAAGTTAACATTATAAAACTGTATGGTTGGGATGAAATGGCAGTAATGGAAAGTTATCATTATAACACTGTATGGTTGGGATAATGGCAGTAATAGAAAGTTAACATTATGACACTGTAAAGTTGGGATGAAATGGCAGTAATAGAAAGTTAAGATAACACTGTATGGTTGGGATGAAATGGCAGTAATAGAAAGTTAACATTATAACCCTGTAAAGTTGAGGATGAAATGGCAGTAATAGAAAGTTAACATTATAAAACTGGTTGGGATGAAATGGCAGTAATAGAAAGTTAACATTATGACACTATGGTTGGGATGAAATGGTAGTAATAGAAAATTAACATAACACTGTATGGTTGTTATGAAATGGCAGTAATAGAAAGTTAACATTATAACACTGTGTGGTTGAGATGAAATGGCAGTAATAGAAAGTTAACATTATGACACTGTATGGTTGTTATGAAATGGCAGTAATAGAAAGTTAACATTATGACACTGTATGGTGGGGATGAAATGGTGGTAATAGAAAATTAACATAACTGTATGGTTGGGATGAAATGGCAGTAATAGAAAGTTAACATTATAACACTGTATGGTTGGGATGAAATGGCAGTAATAGAAAGTTAATATTATGACATTGTATGGTTGGGATGAAATGGCAGTAATAGAAAGTTAACATTATAACACTGTATGGTTGGGATGAAATGGCAGTAATAGAAAGTTAACATTATAACACTGTATGGTTGGGATGAAATGGCAGTAATAGAAAGTTAACAATGACACTGTATGGTTGGGATGAAATGTCAGAAATAGAAAGTTAACATTATAACACTGTATGGTTTGGATGAAATGGCAGTAATAGAAAATTAACATTATAGCGCTGTATGGTTGGGATGAAATGGCAGTAATAGAAAGTTAACATTGACACTGTATGGTTGGGATGAAATGGCAGTAATAGAAAGTTAACATTATAACACTGTATGGTTGGGATGAAATAGAAGTAATAGAAAATTAACATAACACTGTATGGTTGGTATGAAATGGTAGTAATAGAAAGTTAACATTATAACACTGTATGGTTGGGATGAAATGGCAGTAATAGAAAGTTAACATAACACTGTATAGTTGGGATGAAATGGCAGTAATAGAAAGTTAACATTATGACACTGTATGGTTGGGATGAAATGGCAGTAATAGAAAGTTAACATTATAACACTGTATGGTTGGGATGAAATGGCAGTAATAGAAAGTTAACATTATAACACTGTATGGATGGGATGAAATGGCAGTAATAGAAAGTTAAGATAACACTGTATGGTTGGGATGAAATGGCAGTAATAGAAAGTTAACATTATAACACTGTAAAGTTGTGGATGAAATGGCAGTAATAGAAAGTTAACATTTTAACACTGTATGGTTGGGATGAAATGGCAGTAATAGAAAGTTAACATTATGACACTCTATGGTTGGGATGAAATGGTAGAAATAGAAAATTAACATAAAACTATGGTTGTTATGAAATGGCAGTAATAGAAAGTTAACATTATGACACTGTATGGTTGGGATGAAATGGCAGTAATAGAAAGTTAACATTATAACACTGTATGGTTGGGATGAAATGGCAGTAATAGAAAGTTAACATAACATTATAACACTGTATGGTTGGGATGAAATGGCAGTAATAGAAAGTTAACATTGACACTGTATGGTTGGGATGAAATGGCAGTAATAAAAAGTTAACATTATAACACTGTATGTTTGGGATGAAATAGAAGTAATAGAAAATGAACATAACACTGTATGGTTGGGATGAAATGGCAGTAATAGAAAGTTAACATTATAACACTGTATAGTTGGGATGAAATTGCAATAATAGAAAGTTAACATTATGACACTGTATGGTTGGGATGAAATGGCAGTAATAGAAAGTTAACATTATAAAACTGTATGGTTGGGATGAAATGGCAGTAATAGAAAGTTAACATTATAACACTGTGTGGTTGGGATGAAATGGCAGTAATAGAAAGTTAACATTATGACACTATGGTTGGGATGAAATGGTAGTAAAAGAAAATTAACATAACACTATGGTTGTTATGAAATGGCAGTAATAGAAAGTTAACATTATAACACTGTATGGTTGTTATGAAATGGCAGTAATAGAAAGTTAACATTATGACACTGTATGGTTGTTATGAAATGGCAGTAATAGAAAGTTAACATTATGACACTGTATGGTTGTTATGAAATGGCAGTAATAGAAAGTTAACATTATGACACTGTATGGTTGTTATGAAATGGCAGTAATAGAAAGTTAACATTATTATAACACTGTATGGTTGGGATGAAATTCAGTTATAGATATTTAGCATCATCATGGAACAGTATGCTTGAGATGAAATGGCACTTACCAAAATGGCAGTTAAAGAAATTTAACATTACAATGGAACAGTATGGTTGAGTCTCACTTGACTGAAGGCCTTGGTGAGGTTGATGACATAGTATAGGTCAAATTTTACTCCATGTAATCTCCCTGAGACCAGCCTAACAGTGTAACAGTGAAGATCAGGTCCACCACACTGCATACTTGATGGAAATCAGACTGAGCCTCAGGTACTTTAGCTTCTGACACAGCAATCATTTAGTTTAAGATGACTTGGGCAAAGATCTTGCCAGCATAAGCAAGCAGGGAGATATCCCTGTAGTTACCCCTGTAAGCATTGTTTCAGAGAGAAACAATCAAGGCATCATAGAGGTTTTCAATTACACTGGGCCCTGCTATGCTGTAAACATCCACTGGGATTTCATCCTTTTCTGAAGCCCTGCCCGAGTTCATCTGGCAGGTGATTGGAAATAAGCATGATTGTAGTATCAGTATGAATATGCATACCTTGTTCCCCTTCCTTACACATGAATAATAGTCTAACAGTATGTGTTGCACATTTATGTTTAAATGCAAATATTCCCACCCTTCTGACTTACTTGATAACATATAAGTTTTATATTTGTGCAAACTTGTGAAAACTACTACCCTTTTCTCTCTGTCTCTACACTACGACACTTGATTAATATATCTGTATCTACATGAGCATTTCTATTCTTTTCTCTTCCTGCACTCCACTTAAAGGATTTTGTGAGTTATAGAGATGATAGGTGTTCATTTTATTTTATATGGAGACTTTGGAGAAGTGACAGGGGTAGAGTGTGAATTACTTCATTTATAATGGGTTTGGTTTCTATTTTGACCCCCTTCTTACATCCTACTATTTACACAATTGTTAGCAGATTTGAGTGCTGGTCAGTCTGCCAATCTGGTCAGTCTTAAGCCTATGGTTTTTTTAACATATTTCCCTTGTCCTGTCAATGTCATATTCATGAGAGACGTTTAGATACTTTTTACACTTCCCCATGTCACATAGCTGTTTTTTAAAACCAATAACATTGGCACAGTGGTCATGGTTATCACTGTGGATCCATGTTAAATTCCCTTCATCTACTATGTGTCCTACTTTCTAGTGCCACTACTGCCGTATTTACTGCATGTATTCACATAGCAAAAGTAATTACTTTTTTGTTCTCTGAATACATTTATTAAATTCTTTAATTAGGTGTCTAAAAACAAACAGAAAGATAAATTTGTGCCTTCCCCACATCCATAACAAAGTTACCGTTAGATCACATGACATGCTGCCATGAAGTAAAACAAGTATTTTATCTAACACCATGGAAAGGATAATGAATGAAAAACTGGCATTACTTGCCTATCTTGTCTATTTGATACATGTATTGTTTAATGTTACAAGGCAGGGGTTATAGTTTATAATCAAATCCATAACTGTCACACCTGCTTTGAAGTGGTTTTGTATGTAACATTATCTACACTGAAAACCAATCATTTTTTTTTTTTGTTAGCCAAATCAAACTAGTAAAATATAAAGTATAAATAGTATATCCACCACTATCAATGATTGTCCAAAAATGGTGGAGTCAGCTGACTTCAAAAGGATACTTTAAAAGTTTAATATCAAAAGTATAACTATATATCAAACAAGAGGCCCTTACAGGTATACTGGTGGGAAAGGCTTAATTTGCACATACATAGACTTTTTTTTTATTGGCAAGACCATTCCAGCTGTGTGCTTCCCTTGTCTCAATCATGTACAGTGTTCAAACTTGAACAACTTTAATAAAATACTAGACATTCTATTACCTCTTCAATTTGCATGCGTAATGTTGATAACTGTGTTTGCACCTGTTGTTATATAGTGTACAAATTCCTGGACACCTAAAACAGCCCATCACTTTCAATTCCCATTCAAAACTAAGGGTCCTTTTTAGTACAATTATCTTAATCGGCTATAGTGAATAATGTCAAAATCTAACAGGCTGCTATTGTAACTGTAATATTAAATTCCCAAGGATAATAATTTGCCCTGGGCAAACTAAGTGGAAAATTTAACTTGCTCATGTAAAATTTGAGCTTGCCCAAAACATAATACCCCAACAAATGTAAAATAGACAAAATATGGCATATTTCAATGAAATCACATCATATTTATTGAAACTTTTGTTTCCTTTGCAGATAGTTAATGTTGTATGCAAATAATATGTGGAGATAGATATGTAGACTAAAAAAAAAGAGTTCAAATGGAGATATAGTTGGAAGAGCAAAAGTGGACATGTACATACACACCTCTTCCTTGACAACTTGTGCAGAAAGGGGTCTAAAAACATTGACCACACAATAAATGAGGGTATGAGTTACCGTGGGACCTCTGAAAAATATCAAGTGCTGGAAATACCAGATAGACATTGAGACAGAAACCAGAGGGGTGGGAGCAAGGTGTGTGTGTGTGTGTGTTGCTGGGCAGTTTAATAACCAAATACTTATTTGACAATCTTGTTGAGAATAATTGCCAATAAAGTGCTTTTTCCAATGATGCTGTTCATTATTTTGTATAAATTACATTTATTTTGTATGCTATCCAGTAGCTGAAAGTTCATTAACATTATTGCAACTTGTTTCAACAACCTTCACATGTACACAAAACATTTGTGCGTTACATTTATTCTTTTCATTTTTTTAAATCAGTCAGGGGCATAAACAAATTTGAAGTCATATTCGGACTATACATGTGTTTGATGAATGAGATTTCAATTCGGCACCAATGAGTCCGGTGCTAATTTCATAATGAGTGTTCCAAATTCAAGACTGTTAATGGAATGAAATTCCATCAATAAAATGTCTTTATTTATTTCCAGTTATGTTAACCTCTTAGAAGATTATTCTTTCATTACTAACCAATCCAGAGTCAAGTGGTCTAAAGTGCTCACCATTACGGATCACTGCAATCTCACCTGTCTGTGTGGATTGAAGTCTTGGATTTGGCCAATGTTGGTAAGTGAGAAAGCTTGCCTGTAGCTTCTCATGGGTAAATAGTTCTTTCTGGGATTTTCCCAGGTTCTTCTTCCACCATTTATACTGGCTGCCATGTATAGCCTATCTTGTGTTGAAAAATGGGATTAAACATTACAACAACCAACCAAATCTGGCCAGCCAAACCCATATACAGTGTGACCTCGCTATAGTGTGCTCTGTTATAACATGAATTCGGATATAACACAGTCGTGGTGTGGCTCCTGAAATTTCATATACATGTATTTTTTCTTGTGCACAAAATAAAATTTTGAGTTGGTCTATGTTTTTGGACCCCATTGTGCATGAGTTAGATGTGTATGTGTACATGTGTTTGTGTTCAAAAAGGCCTTATTGTGACCCAAAAGTAATGTCAAATAACTATATCATCCAAAAAAAGTAAAACTTTATTTTTTCTATAAATCATTCACAATACATTAGAAACTTTTAGGCAAAAAAGTGATTGATTCAAAGCATATCACAGTAGCGTCTTTTTCTAAATGTATGAAACATTAGACCTACCAAGCTGAGTCAATACATGTGATCCTACCAAGCTGAGTCAATGCATGTGATCCTACCAAGCTGAGTCAATGCATGTGATCCTACCAAGCTAAGTCAATGCATGTGATCCTACCAAGCTGAGTCAATGCATGTGATCCTACCAAGCTGAGTCAATGCATGTGATCCTACCAAGCTGAGTCAATGCATGTGATCCTACCAAGCTGAGTCAATGCATGTGATCTTACTCAAGAATACAGGACAGTCAAGCTCAAGCTCCAACCTCACTGACGACCTAGCTTTGTCCATCTCTTCTGTAGCAAATAGGAAGTGACATAATATTTCATTTAAGGTTTAAGTGCCCTCTTGGTCAATACACTATATTTTAGTGGTATGACTTCAAAATGAGTATTGCAAACACAATACATTAAAATTAATTTTCAATGACAGGAGTTGTTGTTATTGAGGGGCTTAACACCATTTTTCAGCACATGATAGTTTATACATTGTGGCCTGTATTAATGGTGGAGGAAGAAACTGGGAAATCCACGGAAAGAACCACCAATCCACGAGAAGCTACTGGCAAGCTTTCTCACATATCCACATTCACTGAACCCACGCAGACAGAGGTGAGATGGCAGTGATTTGTAACAGAGACTGCTTTAGAACACTCAGTCACTCGGGGTCCCCAATGACAGGAGTACCTAGATTACAATATTATAACAACAAATTGTTAAAATATTTATTCAACAGCCACTTAAACAAGCAAATCAATTTCGCAAATTTCTAAATCTTCACCAAAAGTAATTATAAAGTCTAAAACATTTCAAAACTATTTTGAAACCACCCCTATAAATATACATGAAAGCACATGTACAAGTGTTTTCACACATTAGTGTTTATCTATTAAAATCAGAGAATGTCATTTTAACCTCACCTTTGAACTGTATGCCAAAGGAGTTATTTCAAAAGTAAATGTTAATCTTTTGGACTTAGATGAAGTTTAGAATATGTACAAATATTAAATTGTTTGTTCTAGCAGTTATTTATACCTTATAATGATAAAAATGGGATCTAACTATTGATATCTTATAATGATAATAATGGAATCTAACTATTGATATCTTATCATGATAATAATGGGATTTAACTATTAATATCTTATGATAATAATGGTATCTAACTATTGATATCTTATCATGATAATAATGGGATCTAACTATTGATATCTTATAATGATAATAATGGGATCTAACTATTGATATCTTATAATTATAATAATGAGATCTAACTATTGATATCTTATAATGATAATAATGGGATCTAACTATTGATATCATATCATGATAATAATGGGATCTAACTGATATTTTATCATGATAATAATAGGATCTAACTATTGATATCTTATCATGAAAATAATGGGATCTAACTATTGATATCTTATAATGATAATAATTGGATCTAACTATGGATATCTTATAATGATTATAATGGGATCTAAGTACTCCTATCAGTTAAAAGTAACGGCAATGTGAAGTTTTTGTTGTGGTCACTGGAAGTCATACTGTATAACCAATATACGTAATATGTCTAAAAAGGGCATGTAAATCTTAAAAAGGTTATTATAAAGATGCTGAATTTGAATCACATCTCTTTGAGAGGACTCTGATTAGGACTGTACTTTTAATTACCTTACAACCCTCTCTTGAAAGGTCCCTTGAGACATCCTTGAATGGTACTATATTTCAATTACCTAAATAAAGTGGTCTCTCTTGAAAAGTCCCTGATTAGGACTGTATTTAAATTACCCAAATACAGAAGAATTTCTCTAACAATGTCCCTCAATAGTATTGTATTTTAATTACCTAATTAAAGTGGTCACTCTCTTGAGAAGTCCCTGATTAGGACTTTATTTGAATTACCCAAATACAGAAGACATTCTCTGGTGAGGTCCCTCAATAGTATTGTATTTTAACCCTTATCTAATTCAAATGCTCTAGCTTGAGAAGTCCCTGATTAGGACTGCATTTGAATTCCCTAAATATCCTCTCTAGAGATTTCCTTGATTACGACTGCATTTGAATCCCCTAAATATCCTCTCTAGAGAGTTCCCTGATTTGTGACTGCATTTGAATTCCCTAAATATCCTCTCTAGAGAGTTCCCTGGTTAGGACTGCATTTGAATTCCCTAAATATCCTCTCTAGAGAGTTCCCCGATTTGGACTGCATTTGAATTCCCTAAATATCCTCTCTAGAGAGTTCCCCCGATTTGGACTGCATTTGAATTTTCTAAATATCCTCTATAGAGAGTTCCCTGATTTGGACTGTATTTGAATTACCTAACTACAATGGCCACTCCCTTGAGACGTCTTTGATTAGTACTGTATCTGAATTACCTAATAACAGTTGTTACTCTCTTGAGATCTTGAGAGGACCCTGGTAAGGTCTTATTCGAACAACCTTATTACAGTGATCCCTCTTTTGAGAGGTCCCTGATTAGTATTATATTTTAGTCCTTACCTTGTAGATTTATGATATATTCAGCATGTTTGGCATGTGGCAAAGGATCCTGAAATGTACATGACCACGTCATTTTATTATCTTGAGTCATCACTGGATTAATTCTTATGGTAAAAGTGTTTCTTGCAGCATCACAAATATAACTTATACGAGATATGTCAAATAATGTATCGCCAGTAATAAACTTGTCACATTTTGGGACATCTGAACTGGGTGTTAATATCAGTGGATCAGATGAACGGGAACCATTGAACCAGAGGACAGATGAGATGTCACTTGTTCCAATGTAACTGCAAGTCATTTCTATGGAATCACCTGGAGACAATGTTGCAGGAACAGCAGTGATCTTTGCATTTTGACATCCTGCAAATAATTAAAAATATCACATATCAATAAAGTGCCATATAGATTCCTGTTCAAAATGAAGAAATGAACAAATTAAAGCAACAAAATCCATATAATTGAATTCACAATGATTCAGATCTTTTGTTTTTAAATGTTACACTCTTTAATTATCACTTGTGACCACCATGTGGTGCTTCTAAATGGCTTGTTATATAGATGAACTGAAACATATTTTGCGTACATGTTTAAAACATTCAGCAGAACATATGGTTTTCTAGACATAAATGTTGCATCAAGAATGAGTCTCCATTGAGAGATATAGCTTTGATCGTGTGCATTCTGAAATTTAAAGTTTCTGAATTCTTACTCTAATAGCATTTCCATTGTTTTACTTTGTTACTATGGGAGCTGAATTAGTAAATTTTGAGTCCTACAATATCCACAACCCCAACAATGTTCAAATGAATCAATCAATGCTTTAAAAATAAATAACCCTTCATTTTCATTTCAAAATACTCATTAAATTGACCAAAAAACACAGGTAATATATGGACTGCTCTGGTGTCCTAGTGGTTAGAGCATCTGCCTTGGACGCAGGAGGTTATGGGTTCAATCTTAGGCAGAGTCATACCAAAGACTTACAAAAATGGTACTAAAAGCTGCCTTGCTTGGCACTCAGCATTAAAAGGTTATTGTTTGGACTGGTCAACTTGGTGTCAAGATAATGTGACTGGATGGGACATCATGCTACATGTCTATGGCATGATGCCCCAGTGCTAGACAAGCAGCAGAGAGGGTGAACCCTACAACAATATATTTGCGACAAAATCGATTAAAGCCTCAGAATGCCAATGGAGCCTTCCTACGAAATCTCATATTTTAACCAAAAAAAAATTAAAGGTCCCATCTTAGCGATTTTGTCGTGAATACATTGTCATAACCACACTCAAATTGCTGCCATCTACGTCTACAAATTTTTGCGACAGAATCGATTAAAGCCTCAGAATGCCAATGGAACCTTCCTACGAAATCTCATATTTCAACCAAAAAAAAATAAAGACCCCATCTTAGCGATTTTGTCGCAAATACATTGTCATAACCACACTCAAATTGCTGCCATCTACGGTCGCAAATATGTTGTCATTTCACCCTCTCTGCTGCTGATTAATACAAATTATTTAACCAAATATTTGATCAAGTCCAATACGATATCGTGACCGAGGGTCGTGTAAATTTATTGTTATAAATCCATATGGGACAGATTGAGCATGACTAAAGTAATTTTTAAATCCATTGAAGTCCATATCGGAACACCATGTCTGCCAAATATTTCGTAGCGTATGTGTATCAACGCCGTTGAATACAGCAAGAATATTACAGTTATCGCGAATCACTTTTGGAATTTGAGTATATCGTTGAGTGACATATATCACGTCAGTGTTTTTATGCCTACCTCGGGAAAATATTCTAGCAGGGTTCTTTTGATTATCTAACATTACATCATCGTACACTACAAGATTGTTTATGTCTCCATCGAGATCTTCTACTGATGGTGCATCATCAATATCAGTAATAAAGTCGATTACACTTTCACCTTTAATTTCTGATGCTTTTTCATTATAATCTTTTAGCACTTCATAGCACCGTTGATCATCTACGGATGGGGCAACTAAATATAATCTATCCCACTTCATAAATCGCATTATCAAATTAAGCAGTAATTGTGTTTTGCCTGATCCAGATGGTCCGATTATAATGGCACGGACAGAATTCGGAAGCGCTGCGTGGTGTTTTACCGGTTCTCTTCTTTTAGTCGCTGAAAAATCAATTATATTCATAACGCTATATATAAATTATGGATCTATATTGTGTTAAGTGTAAACAGCGTACTGATACAACCGATCAGACAACCATTACAACTAAAAACAATAGACTAGCGCTTACTGGTAAGTGTGTAACATGTGGTATAAAAAAATTTAGATTTTTAAAAAAAAGCAACTCGGAGGTGATATTGCCGCAAAACTTGGAAAACTCCCCGGAACCCCATGGGCAAAATACCCCGGAGAAAAACACCTTCCAGGATATAGCTACTGTGGTCCCGGAACGAGATTAGATATCAGACTTGATGATCAAAATCAGCCCCGGCCTGGTGAGTATCCGATAAATGCTATTGATAAGGCATGTCATGCTCATGATGTTGCATATAAAAGCAATAATTTGCAACAAAGACATATCGCGGATGTAAAATTAATTCATGCCTTAAATGCTATTCCCGATAAATCCTTCAAAGAAAAATTGGCTTCATGGTTGGTCAAATCAGCTATGAAAGGCAAATTAGTGTTAGGTGCTGGTAATTGAAAACACCAGTGTTTTTATAGTATGGAATCTATTTATTATTCTCCGAAAGGATACTGGAGGGGTAAAGCAGCAATCAGTAAACTCGCTAACGCTGCAAAAGTGAAAAAATCCACTGCAAAAGATTGGTTATCCAAACAAGCTATATGGCAAATTTATCTACCACCGCCTAAACAAATTAATTATTCTCATTTTGATGTTACCGTACCCAATGAAGTTCATCAGGCTGATTTATTGTTTTTACCACATGACCATGGTTACAAATACGCGCTAACTGTAGTTGATATTGCGAGTCGATTTAAACAAGCAGAACCATTGAAAACAAAGTCAGCTTCTGAAGTCGCTTCTGCATTTGAAAGGATTTATAGACGAGGTCCTCTAAGATGGCCAAATCTATTACAAGTTGATCCTGGCAAAGAATTTCAAGGTGCTGTTCTATCAACAATGAAAACTCATAGTGTTACAATACGACGGGGGCATACTGCGTTACATCGTGATCAGGCAATTGTAGAACGATTTAATCGAACTCTTGCAGAACGGTTATTTGGATATCAATATGCAAAAGAATTCATCCAAGAAAAACGATCTCGTGAATGGGTCCAAAGGTTACCGAGTGTAGTTGCAGCGTTAAATAACGAGATTACTCGAACTATTAATATGAAACCAAATATTGCAATAAAAAAAGAATATATTCCCGAACAACCGCAGCGGGTTAGCACTCAGCCACTTCTCGGTGATGTTACTGTGAGATATTTATACGAACCAGGAGAGCTTGAAGGCGGTAAAAGAAGAGCTACTGATCCTATATGGAGTGTTACTACGCATAAAATTTCAACTATAACGCGATCAACTGGTAGACCTCCAATCTACAGATTGGATTCAACTGCACCTCAGCGTGGTTTTACACGCGAACAACTACAAGTCATTCCGGACGATACTCAATTACCGCCACATGGTCTTAACTAGCTCCGTTACGTCTATTACACTCAAGACAGGTCAACATCACATTGTTTCTGACATGACCAAGACTGTTATTTTTTCTGTCTACGGTGAATTGTCGAGGGTCTTTATCCGAATACTGCCAGTGCATTATACAATTGCAACTGGCGCAGTGATTATTCTGTTGTTCTTTTAATGCGATTATTACTTCAGCATCAATATCAAATTCTCGTTGTTTTTTTTTGTCCTGCTGTTTGTAGCCAGAGAGTTTTTTATTAATGATGCTAATATCAGTGTTATCATCGTTTGCATTAAAATCATCATCGAAAACAATCCTTCGTAGTTGATTTATTCGTCGTACTCTGGACACTGCGAGATAGACTAAATTTGACCATTCAATGCGATTATCAACTATCCAAACAATTGTATCCGTGATGGTCAATCCTTGTGACGAGTGTATTGTTGTTACATAACCAAGCGTCCATGGTGATTTATCAGCGCATAATGCATCTTCTACAGTATTGATATCAACTAGCACAATATCATTTAACACTAGAATCTGTTTCTCCGTCTGGCCTGGAATTTCAACTTCAATATTCTGCTTTCGTGTATCCAATGGTCTATAACACAACGGCACTGGAAACGTTGGGAATTTTTTCTTGTGTAGCTCAAACAACTTTTTCTGAAGTGCGTCTCTGACTATCTTTCTACTTGCTACTACAAAATCATTTGGTTTCCATGTTTCCCAAAAATCATTCAAAGGTGTTTCAGAAATTATTTCACGCGCTACTTCACATTGAATTCTATCGGGTTGTAATCTAATTAGTTTTTTAAACTCACGTAACTGCTCATCGAGTGCTCTATAGTCAGTATCAATTTCTTCGTAATAATCAACAAATCCTTTTAACCAATTATGTGGACTTCTACCAACAAATGGTGGTGGTTGACCATGATCGCCGCACAATATAATTTTTGTATTTTTTTGCAATAACCAATCAAGAAACATTTTTAATACATCTTCTGAAACAGTACATGCTTCATCCCAAATAATAACCGCTGGAATAAATTTCTCACCCATTCTCTCAGGAGTCCAAGCATCGCCCTTGTATCGAAAAAAACTATGATACGTGCAAGCTTCAACATTTCGTTGTTTGATCTCTCTCGCTAGTCTATGGGTTGGTGTGAGTACAATCATGGACGTTCTCTCTCGATATAATTCTATCGCACGTGTTGTCTTTCCAGATCCACCACAACCGTTTAAATAAACTGTTTTATATCTACAAATTGGATCTGATATCGGTGGTGCTTTAGACATAGATTTTTCACTGATAGAATTATCGTTCTTCAGGTAACTACTTTTAATCTCAACGTCTGCTGATTCAGAATAATCGCGTTGTATTTCTTGTTTAATTCGCCATGTTCCCCAAGTCTCTTCGCTATTAGTAAATTTAGTTATCTCTTTGATATATTTTTTATCGACATACATTGAATCAATTGCAACTCTGACTGCTATACTAGGAAATCTATTTATCATTGCAAATAAATTGATAGATGCATAACCCAGCATAGAAGCTCTCAAATGTAGATATGCAGAGCTTTCTCCATCACTGTAAGTAACAATTCTACCTAACTTTGTTTTATTGGACAAAAAGGCTGTTTTACAATTTGCGTATCTATTTTTCTCTACTGCATCTTTAATAACGAAGTCGTATTCGGCATCATCTATAATCAATCGTGAGGATTGTTTTTTAAAGTTAAATTTTTTTCCACCCTGTGTAAATTTACCGATTATTCTTCGGCCGAGATCCTTTGCTTCATTATTTCGTTGATTAAATATTTTTTTTGACCATTCAATGATGTACTCCTCGTCAGCATCAATATGTTTTCTAGACTTATCGATTATACTATCAAGACATTCTGGTTCTGGTAACCAGACATTGGTTTGTTTTCGATATGAGATAATCGCTTCGCTGACAATCAACGAAACTAACACTTTACAATCAATCATATATCGCAATAACACTATTGGTAACCACATCCTTTCAGCCATGTGTCTACCAATCCAAACATAACAACACGGATGAAGTCCTTCAGCGAATTCAAATGATACTACGCAAGCAAAACCGGTCAAATCAAAATCAGGCAGTGGTCCATTAATAGCAACGCGAGTCATTTCATGTGTGGGGTGTCCAAACCGTTTAAAATACTCACCAGCGAATCCATATCCTAGAAAACTTCCTGGATAACAGGCAACGATATCAACTGATATCATATTCTCACGATTGTACTTAACGTTCCATAGACCGCCATGATAATATTCCAAACAGCTGGATTGAACATCCTGTAAAAACTCTTTTCGTGTTGGTTTCCAATTATTTTTCTTTCTTGCAAAATGAGCTGCAACTGATGGAATTGTAAAACAATTTGTAAGTAACTGTTCGTAATCTTCGGATTTTTCATTAAAAACGCTAGCGTTTTCACTGAGACTTATTGCTAGATTTTTCATCCTATTATGTAGACTTTCACTACGATATAATTCACCGTTAGGTTTCACAAATTGATTGAATTGACATTCTTCATCTTCAAAACTATGAAGTAGCCATACTGATACAGGGTCGTTTTTACACAAACTAGCAATAGCATCGAATAATCTTTCTTCAGTGAGAATACCATCCTTGGTGAATTCTTCTGGGATATACTTCACTGTTCTGTCTCGCGGGAATATTGTAACCGCGGATGTCCATGCGTGTTTGTTATGATCAATAATTTTGATTGGAGCTCCGTTTTTATTGTATTTCGATTCGTATAATACTTCGCCAGTTATCGTTAAAACGGTTATCGGAAATCTCAACGACTTTTCCAATCTAGCTATATCGGAAATAGTTGCTCCGTTCTCTTTCACTGTTAGCTCCCATTGATCTATTTTTTTATGTCTTAGATCGGTTAATTTATTCCCACGGAGTGCATTTGTAAAATGTTCTAAGACTCTTTGTGCCACACAGTTGAGTGGCTTTTCCGCTGACGTTGACTGTTTCATTGGTGCTAGTTTTCCAATGTCAGGGTTATTTAACGGATACATCCCATAAACGACTGCTGTTTCTGGATACGCTTTTTCATAGTATGGTTTATCAATTCCAGTTAACAGCCCTGGTCTGGAATAACGGCTAACAATGACTGATGACCCATCTTTGAGAATTGGAACAAATTTGTCTCTTATAATATATTCGCCCGATTCTAATTTGATAATGAATTTCACTCTGATAAAATACCGTTTATTGCCAAGTTGTGATAGTATCATAGCTGCTGTTTCATCATTCATTCTAGCATCAACAACACCATCAATTCTAAATGTTGACCAGGTGTGTGATGCATCATCCTGTTTAAACTCATGAACACAATCTCGTATTTTTCTAATCAGAATTCTATTAGTTATTCTCTCTTTTGGTACGTCTTCGAGAGTTCTATCAAGATTGAATTTAATATTTTTCCGAGGCTTGATTGCCGATAATCTCTTGAATTCTTCATTCATATAAATAAGACAAGTATTTAAATAGAAAAGTTTGTTTATATATAATGAATCACTGCAAATGGCTTATGATTGGATCAGTAACCCCATGCAATAAATCGTGTAGAGGTGAATTCTGTGGATATCACTTACAGAGTGTCAGAAATAATTCGACAGGCCCGTCCCCATGCATAAATTGTGGGGTGGGTGTGAGAGGAAAATCACAATTATGTATCAATTGTGGGGGTAAGCGGTTTAGAGAATTGAAACGTTATTATGATAAACGAATAAAAAACGCCATCATTGACCCTAACCATGACTCTGTCAAAGACAAAATCATAAAAACCCCTCAAGACTACATTAATAGATTTATAATTAAAGCAAATAATGAATTAGACAAATAGTATTATTATATAAATGGAGCAAGAATTCAGACCACATCCAATACTCGTTAATTATGAAATATCTCGTAATGGTGTTGTTAGACACTGTAGACTAAAGAAACCAATTGGTTTTGTTAATAATCAGGGATACTTGCAATTTACTGCTGGAGGAAAGGGATATCTCTGTCATAGGGCAGTCTTTGAGTGTTATATGGGACCGATTAAAGATGGCTGTGTTATTGATCACATTGATTCTAATATTCAAAATAACGCGATTTCCAATTTACAGTGTATTTCTCAAAGAGAGAATATAAAAAAAGGAAAGACAGGGACTTGTAAGTCAGTTGGAAAGAGACCAGTACAGTCATTTGATACAACGACGAATGAAGAAAGAGTTTTTCATTCAATGAATGCTGCGGGAAAATATTTTGGAATATGTATGCCTTCAGTACGAAAAGTTGCTGAAGGGATTTGTCAAACAGCTATCTCAAAGAAAAATGGACATAGAATAAAGTTTTCTTATTTACAAGATAACTCTTAATAATTACTATTTTGTTCCGTATTTCCCCTCATTACTACTGATCGTCACGTGACTATCCTACTTTCGATATTGATTCCCGGATATGAAATTCGTCCGAGAATACATGTGAAATTGGATTGAATTAATGATGTGTGTGATCTCATGTACGTATTTAATGGTTAACTCGGTATACGTAATCAGGTATGTACGGATTTTGATTTTGTGTTATTGTTTCTTGTTTCTAAAGACTGTATTGAGAACAGCAGTTAGGGTTTTGTTGGAAAAACCTATACAGGGTAGACAATTTATTTGACAGAGATCCAAGGCCAGGGGTCTATTAATAGATTTTTTAAAAATCCCAATTACAAAGACGGCGTTAACAGCGTTTGTATGAAAATGAAATTACTTTAAAATTACAAATTAGTGAGGTCAGGGTAGTAAAACGCGCTACATGTAGTTTAGTTTTTTAGTGTGGTTATGTGTAATAAAATTCAGAAAAATATCATTCTCGATTCAAGAAATAGCAGGTCCTGAATTGACAGGGATCCCCATTACGGAGTTATCTTGTCATGTAAATCCATTATTACTACGATTATTTAATCGTAATATTATAGAAATTAATAAAAAAAATTGCTATTATTTAACAGTTGTATTTCTTGTTTTAATGTTTTATTTAAATACTTAGCTTCCATTGAAATTACTACACAGTATTCATTATGAAATGCTAGGAAAATAAATACACACCTACACATTGACACTGCAGTATTAGTTCACCTTATATATAATATGAGCCGTAATAAGTTTGGGGCTTTAAAACGAAGCCCACTTTGCCAATTAAAACTCCCACGCCATTGACATGGTGTGGTTGAATTTTTTCAACTGCAACCAGGGTTAATTTCTTGGGTTGCTTTTGATTGGCAAAGTGGGTGTAGGTCCGCCCCGTCGTTTCATGTTTGTATCGTCCTGTACTGTCCCTATCATACCTCATATAACCATCCTATCATATAACCCATCCTATCATTTCATTGTATATATAACCATTCTATATAATCGCATTGTAAATATTCATTCATTGTAAATATTCATTCATTGAATCGCATTGTAAATATTCATTCATTGTAAATATTCATTCATTGTATATATAACCATTCTATATAATCGCATTGTAAATACTCATTCATTGTAAATACTCATTCATTGTAAATATTCATTCATTGTATATATATCATCCTATATGTAATGTACTGTCCCCCCCACAACATATCTTCCGGAAGACCTAATATAGCATTTGTTACGTTAGAGCTTCCAATTGGGAGATCTATGTTTGTGGCCCTTGGGCTTATATAATGCGAAGGCACTAAATGAGTTCCAAGAATGTGCTGTCCCCCCTCTGGGCCTCTTTGACGTCGTTTGGCGCGAAAGAGGTTCCAAATGAGGCTTTATGTTATATGTTCAATGTTTGTAAAGAAATCACTTGGATTTCACGTCTAATACCCATATAACCCGCCCTTGAACTCGATTGGGGGGTTAGGGTATTGTATAAGTCTTTAATGTATGTGCCCTTTCTTGCCTCGAAACTCGAATGAGGAAGAGACGGGCATTGTATATGTTTTGTTTTTTTGTATATAAAAATATTTTAAAGATACAAATACATTAGTAATAATAATAAATGGAATTTCAAGATATTACATCTATCATCACAGAAATATCAAATTTAAGAAATCAAGGAATCGTACTTTCTGAATTTTTGAATGAAGACAGACTTTTGAATGAATTTGAACAAATTGATATACAATTGAAACGTGGAAGATATGTTCTACCTAAAATGTATTCACTGATAAAAAGAATCCAAAAAGCGGTTAATGCTTCTTTGTATAACAATGATATTAATTTATTCATTCGGCTATTTAGTATAGTTGAAGCAATTAGAAAGAAACTCGGGGAACAGTACCAAGTTCGGTCAGAGATTGCTTTGAAAGTGAAATCTATAAGACGTTTGATTGATGCAAGTGAAACCGACAATTGAAAAATCGTTAGCATTTCCAATAATGACTTCAGAAGCATTAACTACCAGACTAGCCCGTGAGAGGTTAGCATTACTGAAAAAGTTTATACCAATTCGAGATAACGTGCGAGATAAACTACAACTTAGACAGCAAGCGCAGACTGACTTTTCTATTGGAAGCGAACAACTTTTTGCCCCTGTAACTAAAGCCACTAAGGATATGAAACTTGCAACAGAACGTGCTATATACGGCGACATCCCTAAAGAGGGAGCAGTACCTATTATTGATGTATTAGGAAAGATTGCTACAGAAACTGAAAAAACTCACGAGGGAATAAAACAGCTTTCAGGTGAGTTACAAACTCAGCGAGAAATACAACAAATGGGTAATATTGATATTGATGATAACCCCGTTGAAGATGCTAGTGTTTCCACTAAAAAAAGTGTTCCTTTTAACGAGAAATTCACTGATGAAGCTATAGAAGTAATCAAACAAATTCAATTGCTGAAAAATGAAGACTATGCGTTATTTGGAAACTTTGCTGTAAAAAGTTATTATAACAGGGAGAAATTTTTAAAAGACGAGTATAAAAAAAACATAATAAACAAAAATCAATGGGTGGATTGGATATATAAAATTAATAAAGAAATCACCGGCAATTTAAAAAAGAATACATTGGAATACAGAGCTTTTAAAATAGGAGTTGATGCGGATGTTTTAGAACAACAACAACAACGAAAAGAAGAACAACAAAGTCGAAGTCGAGGTCGAGGACGAGGTCGAGGTCGAGGTCGAGGTCGAAGTCGAGGTCGAGGTCGAGGTCGAGGTCGAGGTCGACAATCTTCAGAAATTCAAAACGTTTCCGAATCAGCTGCAGAAAATCAAAACGTTTCCGAACCAGAAAGTTCTTCAGGAGAGGGTTATGGAAGTTCTCATCATGATTCTCATATGTGTCCTAGTAATATCATTAATGATATATCACGACTTGAGGTTCTTATGGGAGGTAAGCGAGCTGGAAATAACTCAGTCGAAATAACTAATGAAGCATTTGATATTTGCAGACGATTATTCCAAGGTGGGATAATTGATATTCATACGTATCGAGAACTCTTGGATGAGTTAATAGACGGAATTCCGGGGGAATTTAGCGATTGAAATTGTATTTAGAAATTACAAAGTCATTTCAAATAAGATGATAGTACACTATAATCACAATAAACCAACAAACGTGTATGTAGTGAACTCAAGATTGCCCGTTTATAAGGCATACTATGGAGACGGCCTTGGAAATACCATAGCGGGTTTATTCACAAGAATAGCCCCAAAAGTAGCACCAATTGCTAAACAATTAGCGATGAAAGCCATTGATGTTATTCGTAATAAGGGAATTAACGCTGTTGGAGATCTTGCAGGAACGGCCTTTTCTACCGCAAAGAATAGAATAACGTCATTGGTGAAATCTAGATTCGGACGAAAACCACCACCACCGCTACCTTCAACAACAATGATGCCTGCAAATGTCAGTAAAGTGATAAATAACGCAGTGGAACAAAAACTAGCATCATTAGCAATGACTTCACCAGATAGTAGTAATATTGCAAGTATGATAGCGGGAAGTGGTCTTGGAGGAAATCGAAAAAGAAAATGATTTAGAAAAACGATACGTTTTAGTATAAATGGCATTTAAAAAAATTGCTGATCCAGCGTTTGATATGGCGGCACCGGTGAATAAAGATGATTCTAAAATTAACTATCAGTATTATGCCTATCCTGCAAGAGAGCCTAATCAAAAGGGGAGAGTTGAACTTCAAGTTCAAGATACAAGTAGATACTTTTTGCCGTGTGAGGCATTTATTGAAGTAGAAGGAGAGCTTGTAACAGATGTTGCAGCTAATACACCATATGGGGATGACCAAAATATCCGAGTTGGTTTCGTAAATAATGGCATTATGGCGCTATTTAACAGTGCAAGATATATCATTGATGGAAAAGAAATTGAATCAATAGAACAAGATGTTGATATTGCAACAACAATAATCGGACTTGCGAGATATTCTGATGATTATACAAGGTCGGCTGGTCCGTCTATGATGTTTGCTAAGGATACTTCTGATCATGCTGACCATATTCAGTTTATTAAAGTACGAACTCCGCAAGCTACTGCAGAAGCTGATCAACAACTTGCAGCTAATCTAGACCGTGAAGATAGACCAGCCGCTGAATTCGACATTTTAAAAAAGGTCAATGATAATTTCAATCTAGGATTTGCAACACGAAAAGGAGCATTAAAAGGACAACATCGACGATTTTCATGTGCAATTCCGTTACATCATATATTCGGATTCTGTAGAAATGTCAGAAAAGTCATCTATGGAGCAAAGCATACGGTTGTGTTAGTGCGAAAAGAAAATGACAATGATGCAATTTGGCATGCTGATGGTGTTGATGATGATGGTAAAGTCATTTTAAATAAATTGACTTTATGGATGCCCGTCTTGACACCAGCAGTTACAATAGAGCAAGAATTACTATCGTTTATGGACACAGGTGGAAAATCATTGCTAAGTTGGCTAACAACAACGACTGATACGAAGCAGGATAATGTAAATGGCACATTTACATGGCACTTAGCATCAAAACAAGGTGTTTCAGCTCCACGTCATATCTTTATAGCGTTACAGGATGCAAATCGAGTGGGTCGACAATTATCTAGTCATATGATATTTGATAAATTAGGGGTAAGTGAAGTTTCGTTGAGAATAAACGGACAACAAGAGCCAGCAGAGATTGTACAGCTTGATTATGAAAAAAACTACATAGCTCGTGTATATCATAGAATATTGTCGTATATGGGTCGTGATCAAAATGTTGATACTGGTTTGCAAATATCGCAAATTGATTTTGAAAAACACTATCCGATTTATTACTTTTCATTGGAACATCTTGACATGATGAGACAATCTGTTGTTGATATATACTTCCAAGCTCGGGTACAACGCCCTGCTGGTATAGCCGATTATAGAGCAGTTGCTGTCATTCTCAGTGATAAATCAATGTTGTTAGAAGGAGTTGGCGGACGAATGAGACTTATTGATGCACCAGTGGAAAACATGTAGTTAGGATTTTCACAATAAGATCAATTGAAAGTGTAAATTACATTTTAGAATAGAATGACATATAGTATTGTTAATGTCCAGTTGACTGATGGTCAGGTCAAGAAATTGAAATCAAAGTCGGCTAAAGAATGTGGAACTACAATAACGTTGAAACCCACTCAAATGTCCGGTGGTGCACATAAATTATCACTGACAGATCGTCAAATAAAACATTTCAATGATGCGCTAAAGAACAAACGAGGAGTTCAAATTGATTTTTCGAAAGCAGCTATCGCCAGTATGATAAAATCGGGTGGAATATTCCCGCTGTTAGCTGCTATTCCAGCATTGATTGCAGCGGCTGCCCCAGCGGTTGCGAAGGCGGCAGCGTTAGGAGCCGTTGGTACTGCTGCAGGAATGGCCCTGAAAAAAGCTACTGGGAGAGGCTATAAAAAAAAAGGAAAGGGTCTAAGACTACCAGGAACTCCACACAATTGGTACAAGGCACGGGCCCTAAGAATACCAGGAACGGCTTATTAGTGGAAAAATCCCTAGGATTTTCACCAATGTCCAATTTTGATTTAATTGATGCTGTAAAATCATTATCAATAAAAAACTTTAGAGGAGTTTTCATGAGAGATCAATTACCGTCAAAACCAATGAAAAATGAAACGGGTATTATCAATCTCGATAACAGCAGCGGAAAAGGAACTCAGTTGGGTCGCATATGCAATTGATCCACGTGGAATTGTCTATTTTGATTCATATGGATTAGCTCCACCAAAAGAATTCATGCGATATGTATCCACAATAACAAAGTCATCTCCAATTTTTTATTCCACGCTACCAACACAACAGTTAAATGATCCACCGATATGCGGTCGTGAAGTATTAAATGTCCTTGCAGAGATATCTAAATTTCCAAGAAAACCACCACAAGTTGTTGTTAATGAATATACTAGCAGGCAATGGCAAAAACGATAGCGTTATGATTTAGAAAAAACGTAGCGTTTTCGTATAATGATTGATATTTGGGGACGACCTTTATCAGAATCAAAAAAAACAGAAACCGATAGCAAATTCGCTGTCGAAAGTGTAAAAAAAATAATCGAAGATGAAATCGCCGAGACATTAAATTTGTCAAGTGTAGATCCTGGGGAAATAGTTGTATTTCAAGATCGCCAGGGCAAATTGAAATCTAGTAATGTTTCATTGGATGATGTCTTAATACGAAGACGTGACGTCGTTGAAGATACAATAGCGTTTTATATTCAAATGATGGAAAACTCAAATCGGTGTACTCGTTTCTACAATCACAGATGCATTAAAAAATTTAAATGAAGAACTTGAAAAACATATAACAACATATACTTCCCTTCGTAGAAATATTATCAATAAATTCTTTGGAACACCAGCGGTAACCTCTCCATCTCTCGCTGAAATTAAATCCAATTTTGATGAAATTAAAGCTAGTATTAAAAATACTATTAATGCTGGATTTAGTATTATTAGAGATAGCATTAATAGTATTAAAAAATCTATCGAGGATATTACAAAATTTAAAACAGACAATCTCCGCTACTTGAAAGAATAAAGATTCCTCATGAGAGAAATATCATAAATATGATATACACAGTTCTCTCTGGATCATTAGATTGGGAACCTAAAAAGAATACAGTAACCCTCACTGTGTCAAACAAGGGTATTTATCGATTAACAATAGTGTCACTGAATCAGTTTAATATATCATCATCGACTTCATATGGATACAACAACGTGATTTCAACGACTATTGACGTGGGTGAATACAAACGGTTTACAATAACAAGCACTGATCCTAATTTAAATAAGACATCATTTGTATGGTACATGGAGTTTGTAGCTGATCTAAATTAGAATTTTTAACAATTAAAAACCACTTGAGGTTTTAAAATAATATGATTCCATCATCGCAATATCGCTATGATACCGTCAAAGACTTCTTAACAAAACTCAAAACACTCATTGATGAATATGAAATAAAAATTAAAAAGTATCGCAGGAGAATTACCGCAATTGATGTTACAGTATACTCGGTATCTGGTATAATGGCCGGTGCTGGTATTATACTATCTTCAGTAACAATGGTAGCTCCGATTGCTGTCCCAATTGCTATTTCCGCGGTGACAACATTTGCTGGACTTGCAAATGCTATTACTAAAAAAATATCATCGTGTTCTCAAGAAAAACTTAACGACTATATAGTAAAACATCAAGCAGTATCTAACGGTTACTCACAATTATCCTCGTTGATGTCATCATCGATTGATGATACGATAATTACCGAAGACGAATTCTCCGCGATGATACGTATTTATGATACTACGATTAAAAACGCTAGCGTTTTTTTTCATCTATTGCAAAATTAGACATTGTAAATAATAATAATAATGTCGCAAGAGATTCAACTACTTCAGCGGATAGCAGAAAATACCACTCCGCGGAAAACAAGCATGATATCAATATCGTCAACAAACCCTAAATTCAGTGTGAATTTTCCCTCGCCTGTTTCAGTAAAGGAAATCGCGTTGGCAAAATTACGAGTGTATCATAGTTGGCCTAATATCAGATCGGTTCCATTTGGCGGTCAGAGACCTAATAATTCTCTGGTGTTTGCATATAGGAATAAAAAAGATGACACTCCAGATTGGAACGTTGTTTCAATACCAACTGGGTCCTATCAAATTGAGCAAATTAATAATGAATTACAACGTAGAATAAAATCCATTACTAAAAAAGAATCAAAAATTGCGATAACAGTTCATGAACCAACACTGTCATCTACAATTGAAATAGGCTCTCCTGGGTACGTTGTAGATATATTTATAACAGTTCAATAAGAACAGTATTAGGATGGCCCGAAGATCCACCTAGAAGTGCTGGTAATTCCACGCCCGAGCCTGTAAAATCTGATTACGTCACTGATGAAATAGGACCTGAAAATCCATCAAAAGGATATAAAAAATTCGAGGATATAAACTTCACAAAAAGATATCGACGTAAGAATCAATATGGTGAAGATGTGTGGAGAATTCCATTTTTTAATGATTATATCCCACAGGAAGGTGAAATTCTGGAAATACATGAAACAAGTCCAACATTTGTAGATATTAAAGATCACATCCTTGATAGAATGAATAATGATTTTTTTGTCGTTATTACCCTCGTTAAGATCTGGCTTTCTTACACAAGCTGAGTTTACTAGTGTAGTCGCCGCGGGTAATAAAATCATCGATGACATGGAAATATTTAATTCGAGGATTACTAATCTCTTCACTGATGAAAATAGCCCGATTTCAAAAACTAGCTCAGCTCAAGATTATAAAAAAAATATAAATGAAAATCCAAATTATAAATTACCGGATATAATGTTCCCGAGTTAAAGAAAAAACTCAGAACTGCCATCGACGAAGGATTTAATAAAATTTATCAATCATGGAAAGATAGCCAGCCGAAGCCTATTATCCTCACTTATAATAATTCTCCCGACGGCGACGGTAGACATATCGCACCGAACAATGTGAATATTTCATCGGTGATCGCACTTAATTTAACGTGTGATGTAATCGAAGGAAGTTATCAAATTAATATGGAACAATCAAATCAAGCCCGACAAGGTTACATTCTTTATTCATTTTCACCAACAGCACCCCCCGGATTTTTAATTGTTGAGAATCCGACTAATCCAGTCTATATGCAATGTCAAAATGATTCACTAACTAGAATTAATTTTACACTCACCGATCAGTCAAATAATTTAATTGATCTACGTGGTGAAGTATTAATCGATTAGTCTGTTTGTGAAAAGCTAACAAATATATCGGTTAAATAATTTGTATTAATCAGCAGCAGAGAGGGTGAAATGACAACATATTTGCGACCGTAGATGGCAGCAATTTGAGTGTGGTTATGACAATGTATTTGCGACAAAATCGCTAAGATGGGGTCTTTATTTTTTTTTTGGTTGAAATATGAGATTTCGTAGGAGGTTCCATTGGCATTCTGAGGCTTTAATCGATTCTGTCGCAAAAATTTGTAGACGTAGATGGCAGCAATTTGAGTGTGGTTATGACAATGTATTCACGACAAAATCGCTAAGATGGGACCTTTAATTTTTTTTTTGGTTAAAATATGAGATTTCGTAGGAAGGCTCCATTGGCATTCTGAGGCTTTAATCGATTTTGTCGCAAATATATTGTTGTAGGGTTCACCCTCTCTGCTGCTTAGACATCACTATAAACTGCCACACTGCAGATGTTGTAAGGATATGACTGAAAATTGTTTAAAGCTACGTTAAAAAATCCAAATCCAGGTACACGTTTTCTATAATAAACATGTGTACAATAGGTAAAGAATGTTCACATGATCTGAGTAAATGAAATACTATGAGTGTGGTTTGATTTTTTTTCATGTAAAAGAACAACTTATAATAAAACAATTCCAAACCTTTTTGTCTGCATTTCTTGATGCAGGGTACAACAATATAGAATCTGTATGTAGTGAAAATGAAAAGCCACATATACTTATGAATAATCCATTGTGTACAAAGATTTAGGAACTTCAATGTTATACACCTTGTCATCAGTGTGCCCTGATCTCAAAAAAGAGCATGAAAATCCATTTTGTTTAGTTTGAAGGACATTATTCATGCTCTCATCAATGTGTACAAAAAATTCTTTACATTTTATCCTAACTGCCAAAAGAGATATACAATATGGAGGCATTCCAAAAGAACCATTAAATGATGCTTTCCTCTCGGAAAGAGTGAACTTTCTGGCAGATGAAAATTCCAGGAAACTGGTAGTGGAATACTTTTTTTTATTCCTGAATATGATAAAAAGCTACAGTGTTTATCTATACTACACAGAGTCCAGATGATTTTAACTTTAAACGTTTTCCTTTGCAAGAAGATCTTGCATAGATGCTGAAGTTATACACATCACTGAACAAGATGGATGAGAATTCTGAGATAACTGTACTTTTGCTGATGCTAGAAAAAAGGAACCCTGTAACTTTTACATTTTTACATGATTACGAATCTATTAAATCGTTCATTTTTCTTTCCATAAAATCTTTCAATACTAGTTATGCTTTCTAAGCCTTCAAGGTAAACATGTTGAATAGTTACATATAAATTATACATAAAAAACCTGGGGAGGTAACTAAGCTTACTGTTATTTTTTAATACTCTTCATTTGAAACATAATGATGATGATATAGCAACCTTATGCAAAACTACTTCATGAGTAATTATAATAAATGTATATGCTAGCGAACTATAAAATAGTAAGTATTTCACATGATCATCCCCTTTGTTCTGGTGTGTACTTCTTCTAGTGTTTTCATTTGTTCTGGTAAATAGTGTGACTCACTTAAAAAATTCTTTGTAGTTTCTGCATTTGTTTGTGACACTAACTCAGACAGATAATGTACATTTATACTCACAGTCAAGACTTTCTTCAAGTCAAATGTTGATTATATGCTTTTCTCATTTGATTGATATTTTATTCTTTTTGTGTGTAAATTCGGATAGGAACCCACTTTTATTAATGATGGTTTAGTAAATACAAGATGATCTTTTTACATATTTACACATTGTAAATACAACGCATTTCATGCAAGTTTAGATCCATACAGATGATTTTACGGCAGATTAGTAAGCAAACTATGGCCTGATTATTACAAGTGGTATGATGTAATACCTGTAGTGACGAACAATTTATTGCAATGTCAGCTGTAAGTGTCATTTATATTAGATGTATAAAATGTAGTGCAATTATTGTACAAGTATTATGCTGATACCTGTATTGATATTTATGATATTGTTTTAGATGTAGCTGTAATTGTCAATTTTGCAAGTATCCGATATTAGATACCTAAGTTTATTATGCAAGTTATATATGAACATACTACAGTGTAGTTTCATTATTGAAAGATCCTATCCTAGATTAATACAGTTATGATCCTGTATACACAGCTGTAGTTGTCATTATTGCAAGTTATGATATCCTAGATGTAATACAGATGTGGTTGTCATTATTGCAAGTTATGATATCTGAGATGTAATACAGCTGTAGCTGATTTTGTGTTCAGCATAAGGTTTTTAACTGCACAGTGAAAACTTTTGCTAAAAAAGATATGAGTAATTTACTTGTTTTGATTGTGGCTGTCAATTCAGGTTAAAGATAGACATTTTAATGTTTACTTTTCATTTAAAAGGTTTTTTAAGGTTAAATCAATTTTTAGGTTTTTATTTAAACTCAGATCCAAAAAATAAATTTAAGGGATAATGTATGAAATCAGTTATTTAAAAAAAAATTCCTTCATGTAAACAACCATTCAAATATAACTGCATACTTGTATCCTGGTTTCTAAACCATCCATGTCTTTACAAAATATGTAACTTTACAATAATATGTAACTTTACAATAAGAACTAATTTATCCAGTCCAGTGTTCAAATGACATACTAAAAAAAACAACAAAAATAGTTACCACAAATACATACAAATATCACTAAATCTTCACTAATATGTACAGAACTGTAAAAATAAATGTCAATTATTTACCTATATGTGGCCTATTTGAAACACCATACAATCCAATGAAGAAAAAGACATGGATATATACATAAATACATGCTATATTCATCAATGTTAAGAATGCTGTGCTATGTTTTTTTAAACCTTTGTGATTTTTGACAATGGCGACTTCCACTAGAGTGGTATGATGCAACTGCTCAAATCTTATCTGAGCAGTTTGTAATTTTGTTAAACTTTTGTTTTTTTTTATGTCATTTTCTTAATTTGACTCACACTCGTTTTGCAGGAAGTGTGTTCTCACAAAACAGTGAAAATGCATACCACGAGCAGATGAGTTCTTGTACTTGTAATCAAATTTGACATACATCCTATTCATGCATACATATGAGATTTATTTAAGATAGATAGCTACTATACTTTTCATTATTTTTAAGACTGATACATTGGCCTAAGTGGTTAGAGCATCTGCCTCAGATCCAGGAAGTTATGGGTTTGAACCCTGGCCAAGTCATACCAAAGACTTGTTAAAAAAATTGTCTGTCACTTAGCATTAAGAGGTTAGGGTTAGGACTGGTCGGCCTGGCATCAGGATCATGTGACTGTGTGGGACATGATACCACATGTCTGAGGCATGATGCTTCTGCGCTAGACATCACTTTAAACTGCCACACTGCAGACGTGTGATATGACTGAAAATTTGTCAAAGCTTCGTTTAAAATCAATATCACATAGGCTGATTGTTTTTTCCACAGGCATATAACAAAGTACTCATCATACCCAAAAATACTTTGGCAAATTAATCCTTAAAGTACATACCAAGAAATACAAGATAAAAAAAGTAAAATGTAAACATGCAAAAAAGCCATATATATATATATATATATATATATATATATATATATATATATATATATATATATAAGATTGTGTGTCTGATTTGGAATTTTAACATAGCTTTAAAATATTTTCAGCCATACCTCTAAACTGTCTGCACTGAAGCATCATGCCGCAGACACGTAGCATGATGTCCTACCCAGTCATATTATCCAGACACCAGGCCATCCAGTCCTAACTGAGTAACCTCCTAATGCTGAGCACCTATGGAGGCAGTTATTACTACCAAGTGAGTGTTTGGTATGACTCAGCTGAGTTTGATCACATGACCTCCTGCATCCAAGGTGCTCTAACCACTAGGCCATCAGGTTGACTGGATGAAGGCCAACTTGATAGCCCCATTTCTAGGCATCATTGTGTTTGCAATGTGCACTGTACACAAAGGCCCAGTATTATATGAAAAACAATGCTCATTGCATGTTCATTAGACTTACTGCAACTAAATAATTACAATGCAACAGCAAAATACTTTCTCAATATCTTTATCTATTGCACATTAATTAATTTGCCTAGTTTAGCTCATATAAATGCATTTTCTATGAAACTAATTACCCCATAACATTTAGTATTTTTTAAAAAAGTTAATAATATATAAGTATTAAGCTTATTAAATGTTATATGTGATATTTGACTATACCACACCCACCTACCCGTTATGCCCATTATTTTGACAGTTGTATGTAATATTTAAGACAGAGTAGAAGAGGTCAGAGGAAAAGTAAAATGTGGGTTGAGCAGGCGTTGATGTGAGTTGTCTTGTTTCATGCATAATTATTTTAGAAAATAAAATATTTATTTACACCATCCGAAGATTAGGCTAGCTTAGTCCATAGTGTGTATCTAGTGGCGAAGTTCATTACCACAGTGACTATACCCTTGAACAGGAGACCTTGAATCGACTTTGTTAAACCTGTTGTGCGAGGTGAAAATGGTTGATATAAACCAATATTTCTTGTTGGAAACGAAAAGGCAGGTTAAATATAGAGTATTATTATTATTATAAACGCTTGACACACCTTGCAACGTACGGCAAAATATTATCACATGTCGGGTTACGACAGGCATCTGCAAACTTGGCCTACTTCAAAAATGATTTACACCAATTGCCTATTTGCATGGTGATTTTATTGATTTACCATTTTCATTTTCATGCCTAACATTGTATGTTACATCCCATTCATATTAAATCATACCTGTGCTTTTAAAAGATAGTATACAAGATAATAACCATATAAAAGTTCTTCTATCCATCACTAATAGACAATGTACATGCCCATAAATTCTACGCAGATGTTCTTGTTGGGTATACATGAGAAACATCTGACCAATCGAAAGTCTACCTTAGTCCTATTAGTTATAAACTACATCTCACCGCAAAAGCAAGTCTATGCCGAAATATAACTTCGTAACTTCCGTTGTATATCCTAAATGTTAAAGCTAATCAGGCATTATGGGATTACGATCTACATCTCCGATTATGAATTTGCCCAACAACATTCAAAACTACGCACCTCCAAAACTAAAGATTCAACAACGAAAGTACTGCAAATTTGCATGGGACATTTTACCTACTACAAAAAGTTCAAACATACCTTATGGTTCTTTTTACTAAGAAATGAGCTTAATTTAGATTACAATCAAGAGATATATTATAATTGCTAAAAAAATTATTAAAATAAACTATATAATGGTGTCACGTATTCGGAACTAATTTGTTATTCTTGATATAATTATCAGCTCTGAGTTGGTCGGCGTAGGGATAATATCCAAAAATTGAGAGTACCGTAAATCACCAGATGACAACAAAGTGTACTTAACATATTGGGTTTAGAGAGGAATAAAAGACGTGTCGACGTGTAGCCATTATGAACAACATAGTTATGAGTTTTACAAAATTCAAAATTAGATATATAGATATCTAACTAGCAACTATAACTTATGTTACGCGTTTCTCGTACAATAATAACAAAAGAAAAGAGTGAAGTCAACAAGCTTTATATATTTTAACAAAATAATTTATTTCCCTAGAAAACAACGTAAAAATTGGAAATAGGACTTACGGTTTGTGAACATAATCCAAAATTTAATCTTAAGAATGAAAAACACAAGTCCTATCACTAAATAGTTCTAATAGAATCCAGGTTCGAATCTTGACAACGTTCCAATAGGGAAGGCGATGACGTCAGACGTGGTCGTTGTACAAATGAAAACAATTCCTCAAATGAATCACAGTTTATGTTTCCGAATAATTCCAGAGCAAATTTCCACTAATTTTCTTTCTCCCACAACTTTTATGAAAAAAAGTTGCATTCCTTTGGTTTTCTAGATAATAAAATATTAAATTCCAAAATCAAATGAACTTAAAAAAAAAACGTTCTGGTTTCAGCAATGCAAATAATTTAACCCCTTCAGGTTTAAATATACAACTAATTAAAATTCTCTCAGAAAGGGTATTAAATCCAACTAAAATATCATCCCTTTCACGCGTGTTAGGTCACCTGGTCTCTTAACACTTGAACAACGTTATAGAAAATATAAAATTTGTCATGTAGCAAGAAACAGACTATTTAAGAACCACACTCTTAAATAAATTCAAAAATAAAACAGTTTATTCAGACTTCACGTAGAACAAACTGACCCCGGCAATAGCCAATCGTTTTCGCGTAGTGTTTACGCTACCGGGCACCCAGGTGAGCTAAAAATAATGCTAATGTAACATCTTTTATGTTTTAGATAAATATAGTTACTGAAAGAGAATATCGAATCCCGTGAAAATAATCATTACAATAAAATGTAATGAAACAAAAATAAAATATAAAAGTTTTAAAACTAACACACAACCAATTTTGATTACATATACGTAACTAACTATATATATATATATATATATATATATATATATATATATATATATATATATATATATATATATATATATATATATATATATATATATATATATATATATATATATATATGAGAGAGAGAGAGAGAGAGAGAGAGAGAGAGAGAGAGAGAGAGAGAGAGAGAGAGAGAGAAATCTGCACATACACTTTAAAACCTGTCATTAAGCTGTTCTTTATATGAGTATAAATATTGAATTTATGTTGTTTAAGTAAAACAGTTTAAACATCTATATAGTTCACATCAAAGGGCCTCTTATCGTTGCTTACAATTTACATAAAAATCATGCACGTACAATACAAATAATACAATGGTCGATCGAAAATGGTTAATTATGCCGAGTGAAAAGTTGCATTTTAATCGACTAAACATATTTAATTACAAAAGTCTCATATGTGCGTATAATGAAGGGCCTTCCTCTTTCCCTTCCTTCTCGAATCAGTCTGTCAGCCATATTGGAATGTCGTTGCTATTAGTTAAGTCGTCAGCGGAAAGATTAGAATACATGATGTAACTCTTTCTGAAAGCACCCGAAAAAGAACGGAATTGAGAGATGGCACTGATTCTAATCTACATATCTGAACATCGTTTCAACTTAACATCTTCAATATTTAAAAAGATGGCTAATGTCAGTTTATTTTATAAGAAGTATAAAAAAAAATCAGTGGCTTAATATTTTGATGAAAAGGCGATATTTGATGTTGTACAAGAAAATTATATGTAGGCTAGATCAGTTAGGTTAGTCAGTGAAAAGAATGAATATTATTACGATGATGTTGAAACAACCAGCGAATATAGTAGCAATATTGTAAATCGCCAAATAATAAATTAATTAGAATGATGCCTTTAGTATTATAAGACATGGAACAAAAAATAATCTTGTGTGAGAATTCTTTTAGCAGAGGTAGAGATGAGTGATATATGCAGTTTTCTGAATTATGTACAAAGATATCCACATGGAAAGAAAGAAAACTATGGAGTTTTCTGAATTATGTACAAAGATATCCACATGGAAAGACAGAAAACTATGCAGTTTTCTGAATTATGTACAAAGATATCCACATGGAAAGACAGAAAACTATGCAGTTTTCTGAATTGTGTACAAAGATATCCACATGGAAAGACAGAAAACTATGCAGTTTTCTGAATTATGTACAAAGATATCCACATGGAAAGACAGAAAACTATGCAGTTTTCTGAATTATGTACAAAGATATCCACATGGAAAGACAGAAAACTATGCAGTTTTCTGAATTGTGTACAAATATATCCACATGGAAAGACAGAAAACTATGCAGTTTTCTGAATTATGTACAAAGATATCCACATGGAAAGACAGAAAACTATGCAGTTTTCTGAATTGTGTACAAAGATATCCACATGGAAAGACAGAAAACTATGCAGTTTTCTGAATTATGTACAAAGATATCCAAATGGAAAGACAGAAAACTATGCAGTTTTCTGAATTGTGTACAATGATATCCACATGGAAAGACAGAAAACTATGCAGTTTTTTGAATTATGTACAAAGATATCCACATGGAAAGACAGAAAACTATGCAATTTTCTGAATTATGTACAAAGATATCCAAATGGAAAGACAGAAAACTATGCAGTTTTCTGAATTGTGTACAATGATATCCACATGGAAAGACAGAAAACTATGCAGTTTTTTGAATTATGTACAAAGATATCCACATGGAAAGACAGAAAACTATGCAGTTTTCTGAATTGTGTACAAAGATATCCACATGGAGGACAGAAAACTATGCAGTTTTCTGAATTATGTACAAAGATATCCACATGGAAAGACAGAAAACTATGCAGTTTTCTGAATTGTGTACAAAGATATCCACATGGAAAGACAGAAAACTATGCAGTTTTCTGAATTGTGTACAAAGATATCCACATGGAAAGACAGAAAACTATGCAGTTTTCTGAATTATGTACAAAGATATCCACATGGAAAGACAGAAAACTATGGAGTTTTCTGAATTATGTAGAAAGATATCCACATGGAAAGACAGAACACTATGCAGTTTTCTGAATTATGTACAAAGATATCCACATGGAAAGACAGAAAACTATGCAGTTTTCTGAATTGTGTACAAAGATATCCACATGGAAAGACAGAAAACTATGCAGTTTTCTGAATTATGTACAAAGATATCCACATGCAAAGACAAAAAACTATGCAGTTTTCTGAATTGTGTACAAAGATATCTACATGGAAAGACAGAAAACTATGCAGTTTTCTGAATTATGTACAAAGATATCCACATGGAAAGACAGAAAACTATGCAGTTTTCTGAATTATGTAAAAAGATATCAACATGGAAAGACAGGAAACTATGCAGTTTTCTGAATTGTGTACAAAGATATCCACATGGAGGACAGAAAACTATGCAGTTTTCTGAATTATGTACAAAGATATACACATGGAAAGACAGAAAACTATGCAGTTTTCTGAATTGTGTACAAAGATATCCACATGGAAAGACAGAAAACTATGCAGTTTTCTGAATTGTGTACAAAGATATCCACATGGAAAGACAGAAAACTATGCAGTTTTCTGAATTATGTACAAAGATATCCACATGGAAAGACAGAAAACTATGCAGTTTTCTGAATTTTGTACAATGATATGCACATGGAAAGACAGAAAACTATGCAGTTTTCTGAATTATGTACAAAGATATCCACATGGAAAGACAGAAAACTATGGAGTTTTCTGAATTATGTACAAAGATATCCACATGGAAAGACAGAACACTATGCAGTTTTCTGAATTATGTACAAAGATATCCACATGGAAAGACAGAAAACTATGCAGTTTTCTGAATTGTGTACAAAGATATCCACATGGAAAGACAGAAAACTATGCAGTTTTCTGAATTATGTACAAAGATATCCACATGCAAAGACAAAAAACTATGCAGTTTTCTGAATTGTGTACAAAGATATCTACATGGAAAGACAGAAAACTATGCAGTTTTCTGAATTATGTACAAAGATATCCACATGGAAAGACAGAAAACTATGCAGTTTTCTGAATTATGTAAAAAGATATCAACATGGAAAGACAGAAAACTATGCAGTTTTCTGAATTGTGTACAAAGATATCTACATGGAAAGACAAAAAACTGTGCAGTTTTCTGAATTATGTACAAAGATATCCACATGGAAAGACAGAAAACTATGCAGTTTTCTGAATTATGTACAAAGATATCAACATGGAAAGACAGAACTATGGAATCAATATATGAGCAGTGCAAGAAATTTTACTTCATTGGATTTAATGCGCAAGTTACGGTTATTTACGAGTGCGTATAATGGTGATCAATGATGACAGTGCAGTGATTTGGCCAAATTTTGCACAGATGGAAATTATATTCGAACATAAGCATATATTTTATGGCATTCCTCAGTGTACGATTTCGTCAACGAATCAAATTGTATGAGTTTCAGTGAAAAAAATAAAGTCAAGCTAATTTTGAAGATTATTATGCGAGTATTCCAAATGCATACTAGCAAAGCAAAGAAGCGTGATAACTTTTTATCTAGTATGATTCTTGGAGTGGTATCAGTGTTTGAAGGCTCTGGCACATCCGGAGTTAACTCAGATGGTTTAAAATCGCAACCTTGTGTCTTCATAGTTGTCCACTTATCATCATAAAATGTAAAGACACCAGGGCTATCAATAATGAAATCGACAAAGTCATTGAACGGATTCTCGAATTACTAGAAAGGTACACCAATAGATGATCTCGATAAATTCTTGAGAGCTCAGCTGAAATTCAACTGCAAACGTATTTGTACATACCATTTGAAGGATAGAGCACATGAGTCTGCAGTTTTATCAATAAAGCACGACGAAATTTATGACTACATGAAATCAACGGTATTATAAATTAACACAAGGAATGCAAGCATGACCACAACCCTCCGCTCGATTCGACTTTTCTCATGCAATTTTTTTATCCCTTCAGAATCGTACGAAGACTAAAAATTACATATATCCATTTAAAATACAGTAACGTACCTTCGCATCACTCTCTGACGACCATCGCACGAATCCAATCTGGTGAATTAACCTTTATTTCCAACATTACGATCACAAACCCTGGAAAAATGAATCATTGGAGGAAGTAGCCCATGTAATGGTAGTGATGTTTATAATTTTACTGTTTTACACGAGCGTCCATGCACCATATTTTGCTCATATTGTGTCCGAATATTAACTAAACTTCATCTGGTATCATGTGACGACAGTTGTCCACTCTTGTGGCTATACAAGTACTTTTCATAGATTGAACTTCACAGTTTGCGTTTCGCACTTGGCTTTTTTGAAAGTTGGGCCGAGTACAATCGGATGGTTATCTGTAGATCGCCTTTTAACGGACAGGTCTTTGAAAATTGTCAGAGTCACATGAAAATCACATAGGTTGTAGGTCTTGTCCGTTCCAAGAACTCTACCGCCTTCAGTACAACAGAACTTCCTAATGTCTGTGATCTCTTGTTCCTTGTAAAGTATCACGACTGGGTGTTCTAAGCCATTCATAAGTTTCACAGTTTGGACGAATCTGTTTATTTTTGACATTTCTTCCACGAAAACAATATGGTCAGCGATGTTCCCAGATTTGGATGGGCTGTGATTTGTTCTGGCTATGGAATGTTTAATATTTCGGAGTTGTTTAAAGCTTCTTGGATGATGGTAATCGTCATTTCTTTCAGAGTTCTCTCTACTTCCTTCACCCCTTTATGCTCTAGCTCGTTTGCTAATCTTTCTCGAACATTTTTATAATGTGTATGACGTTTTTTAACGGATGTGTCACGGATGCATGATATGTTTTGGATGCAAATTTTCCAAAATGGATTCGGAAAGCGCGATGATGACTGTAATATCAGGAAGAATATTATCAGCTTTCTGGATCCGCCGCTTGAACTGATCAAGTCCTGCGAGAGAGCTCTTTAGAGTTTGGTAAAATCTGAACGTGTATGATCTCATTTGCTAATGGTTGTGGTTGTAATGGCTCGTAGATGTTCTATTTGTTTACGTTTCTCTCGACGCAGTACACATCTTGGCGTTTAACAATCATCTAGAGAGTGCCATTATTTTCAATAAATGTGGTAGATGATGATGCACACTTAGTCCAAGCGATAAAGTCGCCCAAGGACTCGGATCCCTTTCCCGATGTTGTCAACGTTACTGATAATAAAATACATGCCGTCTTTTCTTCCAGATGGGATATCTGGTACAACTACCTTTAGATTTTTCATCACGTCAATGACAGATTTGAGATCCATGAACTTTTTTTAAAGGACTTGGCACAAAATCCTCAAGATATAATTCATCGTCTTTTGTGGAATCTATTGTATTGATGTCTATATGTGAACTGAGTATTTGTTCAAAGTTTATGTCAGGAACATGAGCTTCTAGTGATTTTCTTCCTGTTTGTATTGTAGATGTGTCTTCTTATATTGTCGATAAATTTGAAATGAACGTACAATCATCATTTAATTCAAATTCATATACTTCCTGTGAGCGCGTACCTCTCTGATTGTCTTCTATTTCTGAAGTTGACTGGGATTGTGGAATTTTAATGTCTTTCATAGCAGGCTCCTCTGATCATGTTGTTTTAGATCCCATCCCGGTTTCAGGGATACGTTCTACGGGATTCTTAACAGTCCGTTTGGTGTATTTGGGTGAGGTAGTGATCTCAATACCATCCGATGTCAACTCTACGTGCTCGGAAGTTCGAGTCCGTGATACCAGGGATACAAAGTGGTTGGGAATGCACAGTGTTTTTTTTTTGTATTGACGAAACTGTTCTTGATTGCAGTATTTGTGTTTATCCACATGATGGCTGTAGTTGCTCTCTCTGGATCGCAGAACGTTGGCGTAAATACACAATTAACTTTGACAAAGCTATATTCCTTCGATCCATTCATTGCAGGTACTTTCAAATTTAACAGATTTGATAAGGCCATCATACAAAAAGAAAAACCAAACTGATACAGGCTTTCCAATAGTTGGACATTCCAGACATGCGTCGTGAAATTCAGGCGAGCACAGTAAAAATCCCGAATACATTGAATGTTTCTGAATTTCGTCTTTGTTTAGAACAAGCTCGATGGCACATCTGTAACTGAGTTCAATACTTCTAGACTCGTTGCCAGCGAGATAGATTGAAAAGGAGATGAACGGGCAGTCTCCGTCACCAGTACTGTACAATTCAGTTTTAGAAGACATATGGTAAGCCGCTATGATGGTGTTTGAGACTGGGTCCTGTCTGAGACCTTCAAAGTTTGTGTGCACTGTGATGTCTAAATCATTGTTCTTTATAAAGAACAAGTATACTTCTTCGATATTTTCTCAGCGAACGCAAAGTAGGAATTAAGACAAGAATATACAGACCACAAAATATAAATGTAAAGCTAGATTTTGTTTATGAAACAATTATCTTTATTTTTTAGTTTAAATACAAACTTGGGTTTCTGAAGAGACTCTTCTTTGACGCCAGTGTTCGTACATGGTCACACATCTGTAACTCAATTAACTTTAAGATAAATACCACATTCAAAACTCTCCATATGTTACCTGTACCTAAATGATCAATTATGAGTTTATAAAAGAACAATTATTTTAAACGAAAGTGTGAGAATCGAGTCATGTCTTAAATTTTATATATCATTCTACACATCCATTTTTTATGTACAATTGTTCAATGCTCCTGATAATATTAATGTAATTTGAAGAATATAATTTGTCACATTGATATATGATACATACATACATGCATAAATGCAAACATACATATATCCATACATACAAACTAACGTACATGCATACATACAAACTAACATACATGCATACATTCAAAGAAACATACGTGTGTACATACAAACATACATACATGCATGCGTACGTGCATATGTACGTTCTTACGTACGCTCATACATACATACATACATACATACATACATACATACATACATACATACATACATACATACATACGTGCAAACATACATACATACGTACGTGCATATGTACGTGTTTACGTACGCACATACGTACATACATACAATGATACATGCATACATTCAAACAAACATACGTGCATGTAAACATACATACTGCAACTTTAACGAAATCGCTTCCTTCATACATTAAAGATAGTATGATTTCATTATAAATTGAAGTATATCATGCAACTTCTCGTAACTTTTGAAAAAAATCTACAAAAATAGATTTTAAAGATTTTAAAAGCACTTATCGCACCAGTTATAACTTTAGTTTTCGAAGCCAAAATCAATTTTGTAAAGCAGTTTATAGCAGTTTCGAAATATATATATTTTCAATAAGGAAAACTTTTAGTAATTTTGCTCACTTTTTTCAACTTTTCGTAACTTTATCGCAACTTTTGTAACTTTTCGCATAACTTTTCGTAACTTTTCACATTTATTCTCAACTTTTCGTACAAGTATTGCAACTTTTCGTAACTTTTCGCAACTTTTCGTAACTTTTCGCATTTTAGTCATACCCTTATGTCTGTGTTCTTTTTTTGCTATATGAAATGAACGAAAAAATAGAGGACATTCCCATTAAATGAGACCAGTCGGTTGTTGACAAAATGCCGGCCGGCAGTAATGGGAATTAGTGCTGTTGTGATACTTTTAAGCTGAAAGTTAGCGAAGTAAGATCAATACGAGAAGAAAAAAAAAAAAAGAAAGAAAAGATTGTACAGGTAAAACTACTGTAATATCGTTTTAGTTTAGACTATAACTGTTGTAAAATCTTGGTCGATGTTTAATTGCTGCCAAGGTTCAGTAACCGACAACTACGCAGTAGACCAGGCCTCATTTCCACGAATTACGGTTACTATAGTCCGATGCTACATCCTCGTTTGTTTGTACTCTCCTTCCGGTTTCAATAGCTAAAAAGTTTAATGTGATAAAAATTACACAGAGCTAAGTCAATTGAATCATTGATTTATAATTTCTAACCTGACTATCACCAGAATGGCACTAATACTGGCATCCCCTTGCACCTTTCATGCTTAACGGACTTTCCATACTAACACGGCGCCATATTCCGTACACTATGGGGTAGTTTATTTCTTTCCATCCGACAACAAACATAATGACATAATTCATCCTATCCACTCAGTATAGCTCTTACATGGAAGTTCCTGTAACACTCAGCAGTTAGAGAGACTGTTAATCAAATAATTCATACCTTTTTTGTCCACCGATTTTCATGCAGTGTACAGCAATACAGAGTCTGTATGCACTGATTCTGAATGAGAAATGTCACTGACATCTATAAATATTTCATTTAGTGAAAAAAGGAAATCAATTTTGTATAATATTTGGGAGAAATTAAACATAAACCATTTTTTATGCACAAATTGATTACAGATAAAAAAAATGTTTTTGTCCTGAACAGCCTTGACAATTTTCAGCCCCAAATTTTATGATTATCCCCCATAATAACAGTTTAGAATATTTTTCTATTCTTTGCTCAAAATGTCTTTCTGTACATGCTGTTTTTTCTATCCATTTATTTATTAATTTATAAGGTTAATACTTCTATTAAACTGATAATTCAATTTCTACACTTAATGAATCTGGAATTTAAATCTCTAAGCATTTTCTGGGTATTGTTGCAGTGGGTTCAAAGCAAAATTGTGTACAAAATGTAACATTGCTGGCTAAAACTTTCCCTTTATTATTTTTCTCTGCTTAAATAAAGTATGTGAGAACTCAGTCACAAAAGACACAGAATGCATGTGATGTTAGATGCCATTAACTAACATTAAAACACTCATGGACTTTGGGATGTATCATACCTGTTAGTTGTTTTTTTAATTTTTTTATAAATACATAAACCAATGTTTAATGAACAAGAAGCTCAAGTAATGATAATAATTAGCCATTAATTACCATCAATACATGTTACAATATGCAACAAACATTGTAAAATATCTTTAATCCTACTATGGAGAACTTGCACCTTTAGCTATTATGTGTTTAATTTAGATGACCACTTTCAATCTATCCTGTAAATTAGATCTTAGGCTCCAAAACTTCCAGGTCAAATGCTTATGAAATTCTCAAAGGAACCACCATTTCTCTATGCAATACATTTTCAGGCGACATGTCTGATTCCTCTTTGATGCTTCCCATTTTTTTATATTTTTGTTTCAGCAATGGCCAGTCTTCATAGTAACTAATGGCTAGACTTGGATAAACAAACAAGTGGCCAGTGTGACTAATTAACAATTATTCCTTCTCTGATGTAATGTTGTTTTTGTTTTTTAATACCATTTTTTAGCACAAGACAGGCTATGCACAGTGGCCAGTATAAATGGTGGAGGAAGAACCTGGGAGAACCCTGGAAAGAACCACTGACCCACGAGAATCTACTGGAAAGCTTTATCACATACTCACATTAGCCGAACCAGAGACTTGAACCCATGCAGACACAAGTCTGAGATGGCAATGATCCTTAATGATAATGGTGACGCTGATGTACTGACTTCAAAGAATTAAATTTTCTTTTTAATGTGTTGGTATGCACTTACAATTGTTTGGCAAATAAACAAAGTTCTTAGTTCTTTTAACAGTGTTTAAATTGATGACAGTGTATATATAAATAATACATGTAATCAAAGCTTTCTCAGATTTTGAGCTTGACAATAGTGTTCAATCATTAATATGCAATCATAATATAACAAGTCATCAAAATTCATTTTTGGGGAAACTAACGAGATAAAAATGATACTAATGCTAAAAACAGCAAAAATGGATGAAAAAGAGAGCACAAATGAAGGCAACAAAGAAAACTCAAACTCAGAATGCCAATGTATATTTAATCCTGACTCCATCTTGACAACAGTGATGGATGCTGATAAAAATGGTGATAGAACTAAAAATGTGAGAACTTACTAAGATGGAACATGAAAGCAATTTGTTAGTGACATAAAACTATTTGAAAGCAAAATCCTTTCATTCGAAATGGAAATAGTGACTTGCAGCTATCAGCCTTTAGCTTTCATGAATTGAATCCAGATCATTTAAGTGTTGATGAGGTTTGCATTGCAACGCAAAAAGGAGACAGACCTTTATTGTCAAGAAAAATTAGGACAGTGATACTGTTCTATACAATGAAACTGAATTAGTTTAACTAATGGAGGAGCATCATGTATGTGAAGAATGTGATCAACAGAATGTCATATACATGTATACATTTAAGTCAAAGAACAATGAAAAAAACCCCAATGAAACTCATTGAAAAATTAGTCACTGAGAACATCCTAAATATTCACAATTAGTGAAATGACACCCAATTGGACTGAACAATTATCTTCATCTTATGTATGTAACTGCTCATATATTTTATCAGTTCATAATTTTCTTAAAATTTGTCTTCTCTTAATTTGAACCACACTCTTCCCTGCAGAAAGCACCTTCTCACACACTTGTTGAAAACTACAACAATAGTTCTCAAACTTTCAAGCGAAATCAATATATATCACATTTATGCATAAATATGAAGTTTATGTAAGATAATTAGCTAATGTCAGGTACTTTTCATAAAACCAAATGCAGTGAAAGAAAAGAAGATGTAAACAAGCAAATAAGTCATTTCATTGTTTATATTTCAAAAATGTTTAGGAAATGTCACTGTTTGCAATTAACAGTCACAGCCACAAACAATTTTTGAAATACTTTAAAATTTTGAGAGAACAGGTTCAACATCAAGCCAGTGAAGCAATGTGACCTATCATATCTGACATTTCTCAGCCCAGAAATCTAACAGTTCTTTGTCTATGTATACATCACAATCACCTCAGTTTGACAAATTATCAAGGATCAGACATGATGCCTGCATTAACATCAGAAACTATAAAGTACTGAACAAAATGTGGCCTCCATTTTTGAGAGAAGAATCTAACCCAGTTACTTTAAATAGCATGTTATGACTAGATATTCTAAACAGCATCCAAGTGATGTAATGATCAGTTACCTCAATTCCTGTGTTATCTAACAGGGGTTTCTCCCATAGGGCATCAGTACACAATTAATAAAATCCGGTTCAGCACTCACAAATGTAGTCCCAATCTATTTTTAGATCACTTTTTCCTGTCTCCATTTGGTGGTGATACATGAGTTAGATTTGGCATTCTTGGTAAAGATTTAAAGGCAATTGTTTATTCTTTAGAATGTGAGCTTATGGTGTGGTTGTCTGTGTGTATTTCAGCGACAGTGCACATTGAGTAATAAGGTCATGGAGATGATTTGGAAGTGAAATCTGTGTTACGTTGCATGGTGTTTTGTTTACAATTCAGCCTCTCAAAAAAATGCAGGTAAACCCTTGACAAAAACTTCGCCGTAAAGTCATCTTTGAAGGTATTTTAGATTAACATATGATTTGTATTGATTGTCACACAGTGGAAAGTTCAGTACTGAGAAACAAATGTAGAGACACTATAGTAAAATTAATTGTGTTCTATGGCCATAGGTGGTGCTACCATTCCATAATGGCTGCTGTTTACAGTAGCATACATGCCAAGTCTCTCAGATTTTCTGGTAACCCCAATCATTTGATCTACCAATTTGTCAATAAAACCTCCCAGAAATCACAAACCTGTTAAAACAACATCTATCAAGCATAGGTGGTTCCAACTAAAACATTACGGCCACTAAGCATCCAAGTCACACAACATTCTCTGCCAAGCATAAGCATTTCAAGCTAAATAAATGGCCACTAAACATCCAAGTCACACAACATTCTCTGCCAAGCATAAGCATTTCAAGTTAAATAAATGGCCACTAAACATCCAAGTCAAACAACATTCAACAGACTGTTTGTGAATATTGTAATTAATCAAGTTGTTATCTAATAACCAAAGTGTGGTGTGTGACATGTGGCACTAATGCATTTATTGTACACACTTAAGTAGTTTTATTCATCAATATTTCAGTATTGAGTAATGTGTTATGTAAAACAGTTTGCAATAGTTCTTGAACTAGTTGGAAATATAATAATTTTGGTATTATTGTTAGTCGTATATGAAATTAAATTGCATGTGTGTTAGTTCAAAATTCTTTTTAATTTGTTTGGTTTCATTACATTTTTTTTTGTAATGATTATTTTCATGGGATTTGATAATTTCAGTTAGTAATGTTGTTTATTTAAGATGCAAAAGGTGTTACATGAGCAATATGTTTAATTCACCTTTGTCTGTTTTATTTAAAGTCATAAAATGCAACATGAACTTTACAATTTTGCCTCCTAAACCATTTCACAAATAAAAATTACATATACACATTCAAAAATATTTCATAAGTTAGTAATTTATAATTTTCCATTAATTACATATTATACATCATATTTGACTTAGTCTGAGTTTCCACAGTCCCTTACCACCCATTTTTGATATTTGGACATTTTTGTTGGGGTGTACACCCCAACATAAATATCAAGAATGGGGTGGCAAGTACATCCCAAACATAAATGACCAAATATCAAAAATAGGGTGTCATGGGTCAGAGGAAACTCAAACTATATTTGACTATATTTGACTTATAGGAGTCTGCAGTTTTAAATCAATAAACCATGAAATCTGACAACATGAAATCACTTTACCAGTATTTTATAAATTAAGAAAAGGAGTGCAAGCGTGACCACAACCTTCTGTTCCATTCAACTTTTCTCATGCATCTTTTATCACTTCAGAATCACAAGAAGACTGAAAAACTACACATATCCATTCAAAAAACAGTAACATATGAACACATCACTCTCAGACGATCATTGCATGAATCCAATCCATTGTGGTCACATTGTGGTCACCATTGTGGTCACAAACCCTGTCCAACAGAACTCATTGCAGGAAGTTGCCCATTTCTATCATCAGTATCTACCCTGCAGTAAACATGTGTTAAGGTCTAATAATCATTCCGAACACTGTGCAGAATTTGTTCTCTTTTAATATTAGGGAAATTTAATAATGCAGACTCTGTCAATTATTTGAATTTGCTCAGAATAATGAATGCATCATGAAAATGTTATTTACAGTATTATATTACTACTATTTTCAAAACTTGTAAAAAATAATGCTCTCACTCTGCACATACATGAATGCATACATACAGTTGCTGATAGCGTTCGGATTGTATACACATTAACCCTGATAATTTTAGTATTTTGTGTTACCTGCCTCATCTCTCTCATGCATGTGTGTGCGCACGTGTGCACATTTGTGTGTGTGTGTGTGTGTGTGTGTGTGTGTGTGTGTGTGTGTGTGTGTGTGTGTGTGTGTGTGTGTGCTACTTTGACCCAGTTGGTACAGAGTCTGGTAAATAATGCACAGGTTCCAGATGTCTCATTTTTCAATCTTCCGGGGCCAGCATCCATCTAGGCTTTAATATTTGAAGATGTGATGACATCATCAATGGCCAGTATTGGTAATAGCTGGACTGTCTTACCACATGCCATTCACACCAGCCAGCAGTACTGGCTAAGTCAGAGTTTCAGTTGCATGTACAGCAGGCATGTCATGTCATATGATGTCAAAGAGATATGAGAGCTGTACAGCAGGCATGTCATGTCATATGATGTCAAAGAGATATGAGAGTTGTATAGCAGGCATGTCATGTTATATGATGTCAAAGAGATATGAGTTGTACAGCAGGCATGTCATGTCATGATGTCAAAGATATATGAGAGTTGTACAGCAGGCATGTCATGTCATATGATATCAAAGAGATATGAGAGTTGTACAGCAGACTTGACTTTTGAATGTGATGCAATTGTGATTACTTGAATGAGCCTTTGAGCCATAAGCAGCAATGACAAGCATTTACCATGGTATAATTTAACCAATTTTACTCAGATTTTCTAACAGAACAAGAATATTTGCTAGTATAAACAATAATGTCACCCACAACATTGGAAAATGATTCTACTTGTGGGCATGAAAACAAGTCTGCAAAGATATGGCCATATTTGATAGACATGGGTATCTGGCAACAATATCATCACATTACCACTAGGGATCTATATGTTTTCTCTCCTTAAATTCTGCAAGTGAATCAGTTTGGAGTTTCCTAACTTTGAAATCATCCTTCTCATTCATCATGATAGCCTCTGCTGTACAGTTGGTAATAGTAGTTCAAATCTTTATGGCAAAAATCACAAAATCTTAGTCATGGCATTCAGTTTTCACAAAGTTTGATCAATTACTTTCCCATTAACTTTGCACTCAAGCCATTCTCCTTTCTGCACATATTAGAAACTGTTATTCAAACAGACTGTATCTGTGTTCCACTAGAAAATTTGAAATATCATGCTTGGCAAGCAATCCTTACTCTCATCAGTTTCTTTTACATGAAGATTCATTGAGGAAGTACAGACTTTTGATGAATTAGAAAGCTTGTTAGAACGATAATCTGCTGAATAATACACAGAATGAATACTATTATAAATTTCAGTCACATCTTCAATAGGTAAATGTGGTATAAATATTTTTATAAATATATTAGATTCTCATGCCATAATAGTATTTTTCTAATTTTTCTATATATTTTTTTTGTTTGGTCTGCTCTTGAAGTCTTTTATGTTTGCATACATTTTTATGAATTTAAGCAACCATAACTTTTATTTCCAGCAAATGTGCAAAACACCTAAACATGCGCAACAGACTGTTATTTTTAAGACCTTCAACCCCTTACTGCCTGCAGTGTTGTTGATATGTCTTGTAAGTATTGACACAAAAATTAAAAACTACATTCATAATGAATTCTCATGTGACTGTTAACTATTTGCATTTCATATAACACTTTATTATTGCAAATATGTCAGCAGTTGGAGCATACAATGGTAAAGATGTCATAAATTTATGCAATTAAAGTTTTGCTGGCAGTCTTTGATTTATGCTTGATTGAAAATCATTTAGACTAAATGTTATGTATATCTGTATTTTCTGTAACTCCTGATACATGATTTTTATTTAATTTTTGTGATTTGTATTGTAAACTATATAGAATATCTTTTGTTATAAATTGTACCTGACCTGGTTTAATATGAATGCATATGGTGTACTATCTATAGATGTTTGCATATGTGTTGACAGTTAGTAGTAACACTCATTATAATATGACTTAAATTGGCACCTATAATGTAATTTGTCTGTGACTAATCAAAGAGTCAAAAAGAATTCTGTGGATTCCCATTGATTGCTTGAGGTGAATATAGTTTGACGTAAATCAATAGTGTATGTTGTCATTGCAGTGAATCACTGTAACAATATGATAGGGAGAAAATTAAGCATTCAGTTTCATTCCGATTTCTAGAGTCGTTTACACTTTTTGGGTGCCTTATATGAGTCTGTGGATTTGTCTTATGTTGTATTTAGATATTTATCGAGAGGAAAACATTTGCTTGGACAGTTTGATGGTGAGGTGCTCGTTATTTGGACTATATTATTATTCTGGAACTGTTATAAATTATTCCAAAGAATTCTGGACAATGCCTTCTTGACGACATCACAGTTTTTGAGGGACCATTACTTTTCCAATATTGAAATTTATAAGGGACTTTTCATTTGTTTAGGACTTTCGTAGGCCTTTATAAGGACTAGTTTGGATTTACCCTATAATACTGTCTGTAAGTTCCTCTCAAACTTTTCATTTATAACTTTAGTAATTAAATTGTTTGTTAAGTTTCACAAACTTGTTGGTTTTGCTTTTTTCTGTTACTCATGTTTGTGACCATAAGTGTAACATCAATCAATAACTAATTTAAAAGGGAGATGTAGATATTGTTTGTTTTACCTGGCCAAGTGAGCTCATGTTATGGTCACAGTGTCTGTCTTGCATTGCCTAGAGGAATGGGTTCATGAAGTAGTTGTTCCTAACATATTGTGATAAGGGAAGTATTACTAGTGTTAAAAAACTCATTTTATTCCAAAACTTGGTTGTTGAGTCTTTTTTGACAAAAAAGTTTGTTAGCATTATTAAGGGAAAAAAATGATTATAGTTTTGGGTCATAACAGGAAGTTTTAATTTTTTGCTAGTTTTGAAAATGGAGCTCATCTTTTTTGACAGAATCCTTGTAAGCAAGTATAAGCAGAAATCACTTAAGGCTGATATATTTTTGGTATGCATATTTTGCATGCATATATATAGATGATCCTGTTATACCACCACATCCTTTTAAAAACATGTTCCGAGTTTATGAACTTTGTTTACTTTCATTATTTTTTCAGCAGTGTTTACAAACACAAATTTATTTCCCTTTCTTTTCTTTAGATTCCTTTGGGTAGTGCACAATGTCCACCTGAACAGTTTTTTCATTTTAATCTAGCGACATACAAAGGGGTGTGTTGTTTTACTGTACCACTCCCAGCAGGTAAAGTAGAATTTTTTCGTTAAACATGTCTTGTGTGTATTAAAAGGTCTTCATTTTCTTCAATGTCTTGTGTATCTTATAAAATCTTTTTCAAATATGACTTTTGTATCCTACAGGTCAATTTGTTTGAGCTTAGGTGCTTGTGTTGCTTTTGCATTTGGCTCCATTTTTTGACATTATTGTGCTATTTAGAGTCAATTAATTAGGTACATTCTTTTTAAGGGGTATTTCATATTTTACAAGCACAATTACACCACAGCCTTCAGCAAATGACTTGTACTCAGTAAGTTAGAAACCTAATTATTCTGATTGGTTTTTTGAGTGATTTACATCATTCTTAGCACATAATAGGATATAAATGGAAGCTAGTATATATGCATACATGCCAACCATTATGCTTTTGGCATAATCTTTATGCTTTTTTTCCACAAAATTATGCCTTTTTCATAAATGTACTTGGATTATGCTTTTTCGTTATACGCCCCTCCCAAAAATATTATTTTTTTTCTCATTTTTATTAACATCCCACTAATCGCACAAAACATATTTTAGAAAAGACAGTTTTTGAGTAACTTTGACATAAAAGTACACGTCTGTAGACTAGCAGTGACTTCTCTTAGTGTTATGTTCTATTTATAGCAGCTGACCTATTTCCAAGAACACTTTTGTCTCTATTTATAGTAACTCTTTGGCTTAGGACATAACAGACTGGTTTTATAATTTTTAATATTTGCTTACATATTCTTCCTTAAAAATAATGTGAGGTACAGAACTATTCTGTAGGAATTTGGTGGTAAATGTCCTATTTATTCTAGTCTATGCGTATGTTACAGCAAAAATGTTTCTCAGATAATTTCACAGGTGGATTAGAAAGAAGAAAAAGAACTGGAAAAAATGACCCAGAAATGATTACATGAATAATACAATACAATGCCATTCTAGGGTAGCTTCACGCCAATTGCAGGCTGTGTGGAAAGGATTTTATTATTGGTCAGTGTAAAACAGACGCTTTGAATTAGCCCGTTTTGCTAACTCCAATACTAAGGTAACTTCATTTTTACAGCAGAACTAAATTGTGGAAACAAATTTTATAAAAGCAGGTGTGTTATTTACCAAGCTCTTAATAGAATACTGACTACAACTAGTGGTAGAATACAACTTTGGTCCACTGTTGAAACTGATGCTTCCTGACACCAAAATTGCAGAAAATATGCATTTGTTTTGTACATATGTGCATTGAATTTTATTATGTTATATTTGGATTACGCTTTCTCTGCTCAGGTTACTCCTTTTGACCACTTGGATTATGCTTTTTCCTTGCCAGGGGTTGGCATGTATGTATATGTTAGGATGTGACATCATGACACTAATAAAGGTTAGCATTGTGTGATGAACTAGGTATGGTGTTTTTTTTTTTGTCTTTTTCATAAAGGCTGACCATGTTTGCATTGTAGTGCCTGAAATTTAGAATTCATCTTGCAATTCTAGGATATGGATTTAAAAGCTGTGAAGTGAATGGGACACAAGACAGTATAGAGAAATGTCCAGAAGGACTTTACCAGCCTGATAACACAAGAACTGAGTCAGAGGCCACATGCTCTAAGGAATTTGAATGCAATCCAGAAGGTAGGTAGACGTGGTGACTTTTATGGCTTCTTATTGCATTAGTAGCTGGTAACATGGTAAAGTGTGATAAGTCGCAGTCACAAGCTTGCGCTCACTGCTTGTTTGAGGACTTATGTTCAAGGCATGTCTTGCTTTAGTGTCATTTTATGCTTCAACATTGAATGTGGCTGTGGCCTATTCTTTTCTTGCCTGGCTTAAAGTAGCTATGTCTCCATAAACCATTCATTGAAACTTGGTAATCATATGGCATTAATAGTCCATATAGATATTCACAGTTTTTTTAGTTTGGATTTCCATTCATTTATCTTTCCATTCATCCAATATCCACCATTTCATTTCTGGATCATAACTATCAGTTTCTTGTAAGTATCTTTTAAGCTTGTTACACATTTTGGTCTACTGGTCCAAATGTACATTTTTGCTGTTCAAAGTTTTTCTGTTTCAATATTTGCCATATTTTTGTCCATCTATTCATCGTAGAGCTTATGGGTTTTATGTCTGTTAGCTTCTCCTCCTAAATTACTTGAAGAATTAGCACAGAATTTGACACACACATAGTCATCACATGGTTTTCTTGGTCTGAAATAAAGTGGTACCACTTAGTATGCTACTATCTTGGCCATTTTGAAAATTGAATGGTATGTTGTTTTCATATGGGGTTTTCACCAGAACAATTCTTATGATTTTTAGTTGCTGTAAATGAAATTGCGATACTCTGATGTCTTAAGTAACCATATATAGTGGCTATTTTGAAGACTGGCATATTGCTATTTTTCCAGAATGGATTATGATATCAACATGGTGTTTTTCACAGAAAGGCTTCTTTATGTCTTATGGTTTGCCCTAAATACAATCATGCAAATTTAATGTCCACTATTGGTTATCTTGACAATTTTATATTGCAAATTCTTCAGAATGAAAAGTGGGGTCCTGGGTCAAGGCCGAGTGGTCTAAGTTGCTTGCCTTTACAGATCATTGATAACTTACCTCAGTCCCTGTGCATTTGAGTCTTGGCTCAGCCATTGTTGGTCTGTGAAGAAAGTTTGCCAGTAGCTTCTCAAGCTTCTCATTTGGGCTTTTAAGATGACAGTTTATGATGCCTAGTTTGTCCTAATTGAATATGGTACTACTCACACATCCAGTATGACTGCCACTGCTGCTGACTTGAGTATCTTGTTATCTCTATTTCTCCTGAATGGGTGTTCATATCAACATAGGTTTTTTAGTAAAAACTTATGTCTGTATGGTCCAAAATGATAATTGTGTGACTCATTCGGCTGGTGTGACTGCTGCAGTGGCCATGTTGACATTCTTGTCACTATTTTTCCTAAATAAATGATCATATTATGATGTTTTTTTAAGACTGAAGACTGAAAATGGTGCCAGTCTGTCTTTTAAAATGACCACCATACTGGCCATCTGGAAAATCTGAGCACTGCTTTGCCTAGATTGCAGGTATTCTCAACATTGTGATTTCATGAGATTTCTTATGTTGTTTAGTTGGTTCAAAACAGAATTTGTGTGCATCCGATATACAATATGGCTGTCACATGCTTCCTACAGTATTATTTATAATACCAGAGAAAGATGAACAATTAAAACTTAAATAGCTCAAGGTGGAACGTATAACATTTTGATAAATATAACAAATGTATTCAATAATTCCCATGACAAATTTCTCAATTGCAATTTCTTTCTAATATAATCAATGGCCAATTAACAATTGCCAATTTAATGATATTAAATTTAATGGCAGACCTGCCAACTCTTATGATTTTGCAGTAAGTCTTACAAAAATGACCCTTAAAAAATGGACTTACAGAATAAAAACAAAATCTATGGAAAAATGATTCTTACGAAAAATTCAAATAATTGGTTCACCATCTTAGGTTAGGGTCTGGATTTCAAATAAGAGTTAGTGGAATTAGTCAAGGAACCAGACTAACCTTACAGCAGTACCTCAGATGCTTTATATTTCACATATTTTTTTTATGCATGGTCAAAACACTTGATTACAGAATTTAAATAAAATGGCACCCAGCAGGTGATGCATGTTGAAGATGAAAGGGAAAAAAAGCCTCTTAAAAAGCATTAAAAATCAGCACAGAAGAATAAAATGGGATGATTATATTCTTGTGAAAAAAAAGACAACAGAAAGGGGCACAGTTACATTTATAGGACATCATGTGCCAATCTGAGTATGTCTCATGACAGGAGACATGATTACTGTCATCATGTGAAGTGGAAATTTTTTAAAATAATTAGGTCAAATTGAGAGATAGTAACAAGCCATTGATCTGCACATGGTTTGGAACTGACGTTTGTGCAACTCTAATAGTGGTAAATAAGGTCTGCATGTACTTTAAAAACTTTTCAGTTGAACATAATGTTTACCATCGCTGCATGTTTTGATTACCAAACCTTTAAATATATTTTCCAGCTTTATAACAGTTTATGATATTTTGTTACACATTACTGGAAACTGGTCAGACTTACAGAAAAAAAATCAACTGTTTTACTGAGACTGTCTCATCAGTGACAGGTCTGTAATGGTCTTAAGAGATTCTTTCGCTTCTATTGTTGTCTCGGTTACTCATCTGTCAATCAGTCTTTCCCTCGTCGCTTTTGATACTTCCAGTATGCTTGATAACATGCTTTCCTGGCACTTCCGGATTTGTTTCTCTGGTACTTTCGATTATGTGCTCCTTCTGGCACTGCATCTACACACAACTGTTGATGTCACTGTAAGCACCTACCACATGTTCTTCACATTTTTTCCTCTTTTCTGCTCTTTGTGTATCAAACCTCCAACTCTGACCTGGAAAGCTTATTGCAGAATTAGAAGGGATGTATACTCTTGTCTTCTTACTCTCTTTTTAGGAAAAATTCATCACACACTCACAGATCTTCATCTGATTAATGGCAAATAAATTAACAGGTCGACTCACATCCAAGTATTCCATACACGTCTGTTCAATAATAATTGTACTACAATGATAGTATTATTAATGAGTTCTAATACATACATCCCGCGATATGGTATATTATCATCATCAATATCAATCATATGCATTTTCCAACCTACGAATCACAAAATTTCAGTCCAAAAATCACTATATGTAGTAATGTATCAATCTTACAAATTCCTATTTATGAAAGCAAAACAAATATTCAGGAAAAGCCATGTTACCTTAGGAAGCCTTTGTTCACAAATCCAAACATAGAATTCTAATGAGAATTCCTTCCTGTCTTAATGATTGGCAAGTTAGGCCACTCGGAGGACAGTCTAATAATTTGTAAATTCCTTATGATCTGCTCCTGGTGAGTTTCATTTATTTTAATATGGATTTAGTTTGAACATAAGCGACATGCTTGTATAGAATCTGCACTAAATTTAAATTGATTGGATAGTCTGGTCTCTTTGAAACTGCCTTGATTAATACTTGCTGGATGCTCTCTGGTTCTCATTTTCCCATGGCCTGAAATTGCTTTCGGTTTGGTCAGGAAGTCACTGGCAAGTTGCAACAAACATCCTGGCTACGAGCAGAGGTTCTTAACTATGGTATAACAAATAGTCTTAGACGAAATAACTATAAAAGATATATGAATACATGAGGCATCTGCAAATTTTCCTACATGACCACAATGGAAGCCATCTTAAATCATTATTCAAGAATAATGCATAGTGAAATCAGATTGGCGTTTTCACCTGAAGATGTATAATGTTCTTGTGAGTTCTAAATTAAAATGGTGCTGATTTGAAGTACAACATAGCTCCATGGTGCTATCTTTAAAATCACTTTTTTTTTTCCTGAAACTGCTCTTAGCACAGTAAGTAGAAACATATTGGAGGTATTATTTTTGTGAAAGTTGAAATTTTCTTCATCAAAATGAATTCCTGCTTACCCATTTGTAGGCATGTTAAAAAGGATTAGATATTATCACCAGATATGTTGGGTTCTCCTTTATACAAAGGATATAATTAATAAATCTTGCATTGAATATGACTGTCAATACTATGCTATAATTACTTTGGCAGTTGCAGTTAAATACATTGTCAGGATGACAGTCACTGGGACCCTTTGTGAGACATTATACATCATTCATCAGGGCACTATTTGCATGTAGGTATGTTGTGCCACAGGAACCCACATTGTAGCTGCTGGTGTTGAGCTAGCAGTATGTTTCATGTTGGCATTTTTCAGTCCTATTAGTATGTAATGAAACATGGTTTCAGATGTCTGCATGTGACATTTTGTGTTCAGTCCCTGGAACCAATATTATTGTTGTTGAAATGATGACACTTGTTTGCATGTTTTGGTATAACTTGGAACATAGCTTTACTGGAAATTCTAATATGATTCATTGGTCCAAGTGAAAGACATCTGAGTGACATTGCAGGGATGACAAATAATTCCAAGAATTGTAGACCTGTTTCATCATGCCAGCTAAAACATACATTAGAGTTGCTGTTGTCATTACTCATTTTGTCATCAATATTGTTTGTGCTGACAAATGTTGAAATCTGTATTGTATTTATTGCATATAAAGATCAGAGTACTGTGACCTTTATTGCAGAGCAGCTTGTAGTGTCAAACATGTTAATATTAAAGGGTTAGGGAAAAGTTGATGTCTAAATCCTGCTTCCTGTGCCATTGTGCATCCATCTTCCTTTGAAATTTGCTGTTGGTCATGCTGATAGCTTTTGTTTGTAAAATTTTGATGAAATTTTTTACATAAGCTTTTTTTCATGTTTCCTTTTATTTTGAAATTAATTAAAAGAATGAAAATCATATTTGGATCAAATCTTAAATAACAGTGGCAGGTTAGACACTTGATTTCTAATGAAGTTTTATTCATGTAAAAAATGATCCAAGTTGCTACTTTTATTGATGGTGAGTTTCTATGTTTGGATAAAAAATGTGATTATATTCCAGAACATTTGAAGATTCCAGGCTGTGAGTCAGGACAAAACTGTGGCAGCACATGTATATGTAATTATAAAAAGGGATATTGTGGAGAACACTTTTATGACTGTAAAAAATTCCCTAAGGACTGCCCCTCAGAACTGGTACAGAAAGATTGTTCTTGTAAAAGGTAAGAAGTGGTAGTTACATTTTACCAAAAGAGCAATGAACTATATTTATATGTTCAATATAATTGATATAGATAAATATATATTGAAATCCATGTTTATTTAATTAAATAGTAGAGTATATCATGTTATTGATACCAAATTATTTTGTATTACAAAATTGAACATTTCTTTGGTGTCCCTGTATCACATACATCCAAAAGAGATCCATTTTTATGACATTCCTGGCCATTCTGTAAATTGATCCTCTGGTCACACTGGCCACTCTAATAACTAGCCACTATCCAGCTCTCATTATTCTTTTCTCCACTATAAAATGGTTCAGATTTCTCTGGAGTGTAATACTTATTGACCATACAAAGAAAAGGTTTAATTTAGATGGCTTCTGCTCCAATACAGTCACTGGCTTTCTTTGTTCCTACATATATTTAAGTGAATTAAATTTTTATGAAATGACTATTTTTGTTAAATTTGGTCATGAAAATTATTTGGTCTGCAATAATTTTTAAAAAAAACTTGTAACAGTAATCAAAATGCTAAAAAATATGATCTCAATCTCTAATAGTCAAAGTACGAATTGTTTCCATATTTTATTGAAATATTTCAAAACAAAATAAAATGCAGACCAATTCTTTTATCTGCCAGGTGTCTCCAGAAATTTGTTAGGCCTCAGTTGAGAATGGCTCAGTTACTAAGGTCCAAATGTCAAACAAAAAATGTTCAGTTGGTTCACTTTTTAAATTTTTTTTTTTATAAATCCTGATTTGATTATTCTTAAGTTTATTTTTTTTTATTCTGTTGAGATGACATCCTTCAAGATTTTCCCATTTTTGATATTTTGCATCAGTAATTAAATTTTAAAATCTGCCAGAAAATGATATGGCAGATATTAAATTCAGATAAAGCATTCAAAATATTTCTTTTTATTCATTTTTCATTTATGTATGGGTTTTCCTGACATATATTTACCAAAGATTGCAAGTTAAGCTACTCCACAATTTATACTACAAATAATCTTTGAATAAAACATTCCATTTTAATATATATGATGCAGATATTCAACTGTGCTTTACATAAGAAAGTTAAATTTAGACACAATAAAACTACAGTTTGAAACTTGGAATACTTTTATGATGTTTATGAAATTTTTGAAATATAAGTTGAATGCATCATAGTACTATGTATGTCTGTCCATCAACAAATCTGTCCATCTGGTTGGATGTCCATCAACAAATCTGTCCATCTGGTTGGATGTCCATCAACAAATCTGTCTATCTGGTTGGATGTCCATCAACAAATCTGTCCATCTGGTTGGATGTCCATCAACAAATCTGTCCATCTGGTTTTCTGTCCATCAACAAATCTGTCCATCTGGTTGTCTGTCCAACAAATCTGTCCATCTGGTTGTCTGTCCATCAACAAATCTGTCCATCTGGTTGTCTGTCCATCAACAAATCTGTCCATCTGGTTGTCTGTCCATCAATAAATCTGTCCATCTGGTTGTCTGTCCATCAACAAATCTGTCCATCTGGTTGTCTGTCCATCAACAAATCTGTCCATCTGGTTGTCTGTCCATCAACAAATCTGTCCATCTGGTTGTCTGTCCATCAACAAATCTGTCCATCTGGTTGTCTGTCCATCAACAAATCTGTCCATCTGGTTGTCTGTCCATCAACAAATCTGTCCATCAACAAATCTGTCCATCTGGTTGCATGTCCATCAACAAATCTGTCCATCTGGTTGGCATTTCATTTCTCCACAATAACTTAATCTTTCTAAGAATCGTCTGGTAGTTAAATTTGTAAGTAAATTGCATTCAAGGCAAGGAAGGGGCCCCTGAGTGGCCGAGTGGTCTAAAGCGCTGTCCGTTATGGATCATTGCCATCTTACCTCTGTCTGTGTGTGTTTGAGTCTAGGATTCGGCAAATGTGGATATGTGAGAAAGCTTGCCAGAAGCTTCTCGTGGGTCGGTGGTTCTTTTTGGTGATTTTCCGTTTTTTTCTCCACCATTAATATTGGCCACCATGAATAGCCTATCGTATGCTGAAAAATGGCATTAAGCCCAATAACAACAACAACATTCAAAGCAAGGTAGAAATCTACCTATCAATTTCAGGTTTACATCTAATGAATGAAGAAAAACTACGTACTGTAACCTTGATTAAACTTTGTAAATGGTTTGCATTTGAGGCAATAAAGACAGCTGGAGGTTTTGGATTTAAGACATCAAAGGTTGAAATCATTAAAGAAAAATAGTTTCCATGTAATATCTAGAGTCCTTTATCACTGTCTTTGACCAAACATTATCGACAACTTGCATGTAAGACATTGAATACACCTGTTCATTTTAAAGTAAAGGTCATGTGACCAATTGAAGGAAATATTTCCAAAAATCTTCTTAAGTTTTTTATCATTGCCTTGACTAAACTGTGCATATGTCTTGCATCGGGAATAAGAAAGACAGATATTAATTTTGGGGTCAAGGGCAGAAGGATCCTTAGAAAGGACATAGTTTCCACAAAATGACTTTACAAATTCAAAATTTGTAAGTGGCTTGATTTCAAATAGGGACAACTTTTGGGTCAGTACTTGAAAGGTTTTGTTAACTGATGCTGAAAGTATGGAAAACATTTTTTAAATCAAAATAGCTGCGTATTCCATGTTTTATACCCAGACCAGACTTTGTGGATGGCTTGCATTTGAGACAGTGAAGATTCCTATTGATTTCAGATTCAAAGGTTCAAAGATTAAGGTCCACAGTGACTCCATAAAAAGTTACTTCTATGCAACATACCTAGTAAAAAGTTTGCTAGTAATTTGCATTTTTTGTATCCATTATAGCTTGCATTCTTTTGAGGCCAAGATATAATCTTTTAGCTCAAGTGTCAAGGGTTAAAGGTCAAGGTCACACATATAGTGGCGTTGTATACATGCTAATTGAAAATTCTGTTTTGAGGCACTTGAGTTATAGATAGAGAGATAGATAGATAGATAGATAGATAGATAGATAGATAGATAGATAGATAGATAGATAGATAGATAGATAGATAGATAGATAGATAGATAGATAGATAGATAGATAGATAGATAGATAGATAGATAGATAGATAGATAGATAGATAGATAGATAGATAGATAGATAGATAGATAGATAGATAGATAGATAGATAGATAGATAGATAGATAGATAGATAGATAGATAGATAGATAGATAGATAGATAGATAGATAGATAGATAGATCTGATTTTAGTCAAAAATCCAATTTTGTTTATGCAGACAGATTTTCCTTTTTTTGTTACTATTTCCAGCAGACTTTTACTTCTTTTTTAAAAAATGTGAATATTCTTTTCCAGATATAATTTGAGTCAGAATGACACTACGACAACATTCACTGATTTCATTTTTTTTGTGCATTTTGTTGCAACTTTGAATGATGTCTCACATAGTCCAGACATTTTGAATTAATTTCATGTTTTTTTTTTTTTTTTACTGAATTTTAAATCATTGAAGGGGAAGATGTATGGACATCACTGATTGTCCAGTAAGTAAAAACTTGTTTAAATGGAGCAATTAGAGCAAGTTTGTTTTACAGAATATTTTTAAAATTGTAGGATGTATGGAAATTTTCTGGTTTTTTTTTTTGAGGTTGGTTCCATCCCTGTATATAGTTGCTCCAAACTGCACACACACTTCTTGTGACTTGTCATCAATCCTGCACATTGTGTTTATAGTGTAAAGACATTGAATCAATTTAAAATCATTTAAACAATATTATTTGACTGTATTTTATCCCTCTGTATTGTAGGATTTGTCTATTTCTTTGCCATCTGTAATCATAATTAATGCAAACAGCCAATGAGTGTGCCATAATTAATGCAAACAGCCAATGAGTGTGCCATAATTAATGCAAACAGCCAATGAGTGTGCCATAATTAATGCAAACAGCCAATGAGTGTGCCATAATTAATGCAAACAGCCAATGAGTGTGCCATAATTAATGCAAACAGCCAATGAGTGTTCCAGTAATTCCTTTGAATACATTATCACAAGAATTGTATTCAGTAAATGTTTCCCCCATGATTTACACAAACAACGTAATCATTCTTCAGTTGTTTTCTTTTAAATCATATTGGTAAAGAGAAAAGTATTCTCTGAAAATATGTAAATATTGATAAGATAGAAGAAGAAGAGAGGAGGAGTACATTACATTCATTTGATAATATTTGTAAAATTTAATTAACTTAATTAATAGGGATCCTCCACAAGTTACAAGCTTATCACCAGAAAATGGCAGTAACATTCTGACAAACACGACTACGCCATCCACTGCACCAAGAGATGGAGGAACCCATAACAAGCCAGGTCAGAAATCATGACAACTCCAACAATAGCACCAACACATGGAGGATCTAAACCATCACAAGAAAATGACAAAACCAAAAACAGAGGGCTATTTTTTATTTCATTCAGTTCATATTGCAAATTTAAAAAAAAAAGACATATTTAGGTCATTTGTTTGGATTGAACAGACTTGTTATTTAATACATACAACACACTTGAAGCTAATCTCATATGCCTCCGACAAAGATGAGGAAATGGGAAGTGTGGGAGTTGTGCTGAGAAGAGGTTTACTTTTTGTTTCTTATCCAAGGGACTGGTCAGATAGACTTCAGTAGCCCCTTGAAGGGCAGTGACAACCAAGCTCTGGAATCAACGGTCTTGAAATCTTATTTTATACATCAGATTCTGGAAGGGCAGTTTACTAATGACAAGCTTGGTGACTCTTTTAATTTGTTCCTGAATTCTCTGATTTTAGGTACTTGGTCTGAATTCATAGTTTCTCCACACTGCTGGTATTGGGTGTCTGTATGAGTTGCCTTAGTTTAGCTTGGTTTCAAGATTGATTTTTTCAAAGCAGATTAGTATTGTCTCTGTTGTGAATGACAAATTTAGTACAGTTGGTCTTTTAGCATGATGTCTTGTAAAGCTTATTAATGGATTGATTTAGTAATTTTGTATCTTGATGGCATAAAGGTGTGCCTGTTTCTTGCTTGTCACAATTAGATTTTTTTTGGGGTAAATCAGTCCACTCCTAATTCTTTCCAACCCCTCACCCTGCAGTCAGGGTTGGATGGGCATAGTGATTGACTTGAATGTAGATTGATATTACATGCCAGTAAGACATCTGATAATTAATTTTAGCTCTGTTGATTCAGTAAGAAATTGTTAAATTTCAATAAATGCTAGAAGTGTTGTATTGGTTTCATGTATGTCTACACAACTAAAATATTCTTGTGTTCAATGGGATTTTGTATGGATGAATGCATGTTTTGGATAACTAAGAGTTTGAATATTTTGAGGCTACATAATACAGTGGTCCCCCTCTTATAAGACCACCCATTTTGCTTTGGAAATCTGGCATTATACAATAGGTGGTCTGTATGAAGGGGACAGAATGATAAAATAATATATACATATTTTAGTATTGGGATGGATAGCCTTTTAAAACGGGTGATCTCTCTTGAGGGAGGCCTTAGGACTGGGACCATTGGATATATAGTGTTGTATGGATTATAGCAAGTGATTTGCCATATAAATTTTTAACATTTTCTATAAGTGATGTATTTGTATAATGTACAGTATATACTTTTGGTAGTCAGTCGATAATCTGATTATGTCAATGTTTGAAACTATTTTATGCCCACTTTTACAGCATTCAGAAGACATCTTGAAAATTCAGAGTTTATTTATTGTAGGTATAAATGTTGATGGAATTATGAAAAATTGGTGGTTAAATTCATCAAAGATAATATTGACTCCTTAAATTGATAGCTAGCATAAAATCTATTAAAACTGGTATCATGAGAAAAATAATGAACTGACAGTATGATAATAAATGGCTAAAACATTTGTAATAAAATATATATCTGCATAATATTTCATTTCCCCAGGAGGAGGTGTTGACACCAATAATGGAACTGCAATTACTAATGGATCAGGGAATGTACCAGACACCAATAATGGAACTGCAAATACTAATGTACCAGATCAAACACAGAGGTAATTCTTAGAAGTTTCAGAAAAAACCCAAACAAACAGGAAAAGGAACAGAGTTAAATTTTTGTACTCACTCTTTCTCTCTATTAGTATATGTGTGAGATGCCTACTGCTAGGCACGTCATGTAGGAAATGGCTATTAGCACTCCTTATATCTATGATATAAAAGTATAGATAAAGTAAAATTCCTGTGATAAGCCTTGTACTGGGGATGTTGTTTTGTAAATGCATTAATTTTGTATAGGACATACATTGTAATACCCCTAGCAATCAACATCATTTGTCCAGATAAAATCATACATATATGTTTATAGCCTCACTGAATGTCAATCATTCTTTCTTCTTAGGTCCTAGGCAACAGTTTGGAGTGGGTTTCATTGCCTTCTGCCTGTTGAGGAGGCTGAGGTGATGTTGGTACATTGTTGGTAATGTTCTTTTGTTGGTGTTTATTTGTTTTTTTCACACCATATAGATTCCATTACATATGGAATCCTAAAAGTGTGTGAGAGTAAATGAGTAGTCCACCGTGATCACAAAAAGTTAGCTGCTATGTCTGATATTTCATGCTTCATTGCCTTGAATGTTAATATCATCCAGCTGGGTGATTATGAGCATGTTGTTTAGTATATGTTTCGTGTTTCACTGACTTACATTATGTTTTTTGTTTGTTTTACTGTTCATGCTTGATTCACATTTCTTGGCTCACATATATACAAATAGGTCTCTGTGACCTAGATCTCATTTTACTGCCTTGGGTTATGTTTTTGCAGTTAATACATGACCAAATAGGTTTTATGTATGCTGTCTACATATTACAGTGGGACCCCTCTATAACATGGTAGTTGGGAGCCATAGAACCCGACAGTGTTATGAACTGAACCATGTTATAAGCAACCAGGTCAGTTAGCTGAAGAAAATGATGTATGTAAAGTACCAACAAATTTACAGGGGTAGTGGGTGGGTTGGGGTAATAAAAGCAGGTGCAAAAATATTTTTTTGGGTACAGTTACCATTTTAAATCGGTGTATATTAAATGAGAAAAACACCTTCAGTGATAACAGAGATTGCATTTATAATATTTTACTTTATTCAGAGAACCACTTGTTGGTAGATACGTGTGTATAGTTTATATATACATGTCTAATCAATAGCAGGTGTACTTACCTGCGAATCTCATCAGACATTGAATCCACAATACAAGTATTTCCATTAAAAATATCCACAAACAGATCTAAATATTCAATAATTTTGCCACAGATCATTATGTGACTGAATTCAGTGTGGGAAAAAAGCACCATTATTATGAAACAGTACATCCATAAAATTAATATTAACTGCCTCTGTGTAATTTCATACTGCCTAATTTTCTCATCAGTGAACCGTCTTTATTGTTGTTTGAAAACCTCGGTGATTTTCAGCTGCTTTCTGTTACTGTCGTGTTTGCTTTTGGCAAAGTCAGTCATATTTCTCAACTGAAGATTTTGAACATAGTTAATATCTTGTGTCTGCATCCATCTTAAAGCACGCTCTAAACTTTTGACTGCTTCTGTTGCTGATGGTGTTTATCCTCAGTTGTAGTGTCCTCACTGTCAACATCAGAAGCATCACCATTGTCAGCATTTTAATTGGCGTTATTGAATGTAATATTTTGAATAATTTCTGCATTAGAAATGTGGTCTGCAACTCGGCAGTCATTATCAAGAGTGAGCCATTCATTAACACTGTCACATGACTGCATCAGCTTCCCAAACGCCCTCTCAGCCTTTAACACATCATTCTCAGAAAATCCATCAAATAAACTATTGTTATCACCAATGATATTTCTTCTGTTATCCTGAGTAATAGTAAATGCTGCCCTAAGTACGTTCTCCCAGCATTTCTCAATGCAACTTGACTTAATGGCATCCCAAGATTTACTGCTGAGGTACAGTACTTCTTTCAGATTTATACTTCATAGTGTCACCTGAATTGAGGTTTCATCGTAAACAATCTTTTTCACACGTTCTCTTCTATAATTTGTTTTAAAAACATGTTATGCGCTGGTCTAGAGGCTGAATACTGGAAGTTGTATTCTTTGGGAGGAAGCTGGCTTTTAGTTTCCGACCCTTACTGACCAGGCTGTCTGTGGGTAGGTGTGCGGGGTGGGGCAGTTGTCCAATAATTATTATGCTTTTGGCTCCACCATCTGATTTCTGAGGTGGGATCAAACTGCTGGTATGAATTCATTTTGAAAGCATTTTTCAAACAAAGCAGCTGTCTTTCATGAATTGTTTGTAGCATCATATGAAAATGTTAGAGTCTTCATATTCAAATGATGGAAGCATCTTGGCACTTGAATTTTCCGATACATAGTGGTTTAAGTTTGTACCTTCCTGTTTTATTGACACAAAACAGGAAGTTAATCTCTTATTTTCTTAAACCTTTCATGTTTATGTTCATCTTTTTTTCACATCTAAAGTGGTGTCAGGAATCATTTTGTAGCACAATCCAGTTTCATCACAATTGTAAATCTGCTCTGTGGAATGTCCACCTTCCTCTATTATTTTCCTCAATTCATCTGAATAGTTCATAGTAGCTTCAGAATCAGATGAGCGGATTTCTCCAGAAACTGTCATGTGGCTAATCCCATGTTGCTTCTTAAAATGGTTTGCTTTGAAGCTGGAGTCTGGTGTGAAACTTTTCATCTTGTGCCTTAGGGGTTTCGAGTGGCCAAGTGGTCAAAAGTGCTCTCCATTATAGATCACTGGCATCTCACCTCTGTCTGCGTGGGTTTGAGTCGAAGATTTGGCGAATGTGGATATGTGAGAAAGCTTGCCAGTAGATTCTCATAATTAACAATTCACTCTCTTGGGTTAGATATTTATTTTCATTTCACAGAATTGTGAATTGTTTTTATGATACGCATCTCTCTTGCTTCCACATCTTTATAACAAAACAGTTTATCATGACCTATGTTTGCATTTGAGACAAAAGAAGATAGTTGTTGAAAAATTTCAAAGGATTCAAAAGGTAACAGCAATACTGGCATTATTTACAAGTTGAATGGTTACTACATGTTTTAGTAACAGGTAATTATAGTGGGTTTTACAAACAGAAATATATTAATATGTACAAAGAACATATGCATAATGTATCATTTATGGATCTTATGTTCACATTGCATTGTGTATTCTGATTAGCACAGTTGATTGAAGTAATCATGAGTGTGCTTGCAGTACATATGCTGTTGGAAGACCTTTTTTGATGTGTAGCAGTAGACCTTTTCTTTCCTTAGAAAAAGTAATAATCCTTACAATTTTGATATTTTGGTTATATTTGTTTGAAAACCAGATAAGATTGTTAATGGTACAGTGGTCATTTTATCTTGTTTTTAGTACCATTAAAAATGACTTGCAGTGATTGTTTTGGGATTTGTTTTTTAATCCATCAGCTGATTTGAATTATGGGGAATCAGTACCTGCAAGTACATTTTCACTGGACAATATGGTAAAAATTAACTGAACAGACATATCTGAAACCCTGTTGCAAAGATGTTTTTAGCAAATTTGGTTCAAATCAAGAAAAGTATGAATGCTAAAATCCTCATAAATATGTTAAAGATGCTCAAAATTTCATTATCTTCCTCATCATTTACTTTGCTGAGATCATGCTTTGCCTGAGGAAACACTGGCAGGAAAAGATTAGAACACAGGTACAATAAATTGGAGGCAATTATGTAGCTTTGTTATATCTTCTGTGTGGTATGTCATATTTTTTATTTCAATTCGTACATAATACCTATTTTTCCACATACAAGTATGTGCTTTCATTCACGTAAAAGACTAGAAAGATGGCAGATTTATTTTAGTTAAATTTTACATGAAAATTATCATTTTGAAGAAAAGAAATGTCACATGTACATATTAAGAATAAAACTTATGGTATGTTATTTCTCTATCCCATTCTTAGCTGAATATCCATACATGAGAGGATTGAAGATTCACAATACATCTTGTTATGCGACCATACACTTGATTTCACCTGCACTAGTAACAGTTCAATCCAATATTGACTTTTTTTGACCCAGTGTAATGCTGAGCTGCCATTGTACAAGTCCATAGCGATCGATAATTTTCATCTGGAATTTTTGTATGACAAATAATGTGTATATCACTCAAAAATCATGATCAAATAAACTTTGTTATAACTATATTATGATTAAATTTCAAAAATAAAATTGTTTTTTAAACTTGTATCAGTAAATGCACTTACATGACCAGTGTTCCTTGTATTTTTATAGGTTTCATTGTCTTTGCTCAGGGTATGGTCAAGGTCAAGGTATGCAGTCTTGAACAAAATCTGCTGCATATAAACAAAATATTTTAATGTTATGATCAAATTTGCCAGGATTGTGATCTTTTTCTGGTATACCCTTGAATCACTAGGTTTTATTTCCAATGAGAAAGCTATCCACACAGAACTTACTCAAGAATAAAAGTTGTTCTTCAAAACCAATTTATCCTTGATCTATACTTGAAATAGTTTATTTTAAAAGACAGCATGACTTTGTCTTTGTTTTCTGCTGTCTCAAAAAGAACCAGATAAATTGATGTCATTTTTATGATCAGAAAAACATCTTGCACCATTTTCTAACAGTTTTATTTTTATGCCATATTTTTCAGCACAGTTCTAAATGCTGCAGTAATTGCCATTGGCATATTTTTTGCTGTCGGATTAGTAGCAGTTGTGATTTTGGCGTATATTTTTCGCAGACGCCTGAAGAAATGGCTGTCGAAATATAGAAATTTCTGTTGCCTGAATAGATCAACCAGTTTTGAACAAGGTAAATCCAACTGTATTTTATAATTTCTTATTATTATCTCCATGTTAATGAGAGAACTTGTCATTACATCTATATACTCTTTGTATTTACTTACGATAAAATTTCTTGTTCATATGTTTTATGAGAACATCGACTACCTTGGGAATCCAGCCCACCCAAGATACATATTTTTGTCATAACAGGTTGAGATCAAGCCTACTCAAGTTGAACAACATGAACTCAAAATGCTTTTCTCCTGCAACACTTTAAATGTAATTTCTGTGAGCAAAGAAACCCAGATCCCTAATCAAAAAAAGTTTGAGAAATTTGGAGGTTGACCCAGATTGATCCTGTGGTAGAAATCTAATGCTGGTTATGGATTCAGTGCCTAATTCAGTAAACCATGATGGCCTTAATGTGTGTGGATATTAATGGTTTCCATAACTTTGTATTATCATAACTCCATGCCAATTCACTTCATGATTCTAAGATAACATCATCAGATACACAACTTCTCTAACATTCCTATCATTGGTTTCTGCCCCTGTGTTGGGGTTATGGAGCCTGAATTATATTGGGGACACATTTTGGTTAAAGTTTTTTTTTCAGCAGCATTTGTAACTTGGTAACTCCCTATTTACTTCATTTTTGGAATATAGTATTACATTAAACACTTCTCAGTACCTCCCCTGCCCCAAGGTAAGGCCATGGGATCAAGAACTGAAATTCAAAACATCTTGGTTCAAGATTTTTTCATATATTTCTTTAACCAATTAAGTTGACATATGGAATAAAACATCATCAGTCACTGACCTAAAGGGCCCTGAGTGGCCAAGTGATCAAAAGTGCTCACAGTTACAGATCATTGCCATTACTTCTGTTTGCATGGCCTTGAGTCTCATTCTGGGCAATATGGGTAGGTGAGAAAGTATGCTAGCAGGTCGTTGGTTCTTTCATGGGTTTTACTGGGTTCTTCCTCCACCATTGATATTGGCTGCAATGTATGGCCTATCTTGTACTTCAGAATGGTGTTAAACCCTACAACAACAACAAAAACAACACTGACCTAATGATTTGACTATTCCTGCCTCGGGGAAAAGTCTTTCTACCCCAGGGATACCTTTTGATGAAAGATTTTTTTCCATCTCTGACATTTAAATTAACTGCTCTCAATGACCTAAGAGTGTCCACCTTTGATGCAGGAGGTTATGGGTTCGAATACTGGCCTATTCATACCAGAGACTTGCTACTAATAGATGCCTCATTTGGCAACAGTTCATATATACATTACTAATAGAGCAATTTCTTTATTGTTGTATAATTTTATTTTGGGATGAAAATGGATTATTTGAACATAATTTGTGAGTAAGGAATAATACACATGTACAATAAGTATATTGTTCCTTCATAAAATCAATTGAATTTTGAACTTAAAAACTGATTCTGCACAAACATGTTTTGTTATTTTTTTTGGCAGAAGGGGTTATCTCTCAAGAGAAGTTTCACTCTTCATAATTACACTTCAATGAAAGTAAAGAACACTAGGTTACTGTGGCCTAATTTGCATGTTTGAGTGACTTTTGTATTGTCATATGTTCATGCATACAGTCCAAATATCTTGGACCCTATTTTAGCTATACTATTGACATGTCAATACATCTTTATGAAAGCAACTCAACCATACCAAAAGTAGGTCAGTTTAATTCCTTTTTTCAGACTTAAGTGACAATATTTTCATATGTTTGTTCGTATATGCAATATCTTAGACTGTATTTAACCAGCCTTTCTTAAAATTTGTAGATACATTTCATTGAATGTAACTTGGCCATAGAAAAACTGTCATTATGACCTATTATTCATGTTGAGTGATTATTGTATTCTTTTGACAGCCATTTTCATGTTCTCTTTCACCAACACTAATAATAATTGGTATATGATTGCCTCTCAGAGAAAGTGACTTAACTGTACAAAATCATAGTCATTTTTAGCAAATTTAGACTTTTCATCTTGTTACTGATTTTGCATCTTGTTACTAACTTTCATGTTATTGACTTTTCATCTTGATACTGTCTTTTCATCTTGTTACTGTCTTTTCATCTTGTTAATGACTTTTCATCATGTTATTGACTTTTCATCTTGTTACTGACTTTTCATCTTGTTATTGACTTTTCATCTTGTTACTAACTTTTCATCTTGTTATTGACTTTTCATCTTGTTACTGACTTTTCATCTTGTTACTGTCTGTTCATGTTATTGACTTTTCATCTTGTTACTGTCTTTTCATCTTGTTATTGACTTTTCATCTTGTTATTGACTTTTGATCTTATTACAGACTTTGCATCTTGTTACTGACTTTTTATCTTATTGACTTTTCATCTTGTTATTGACTTTTCATCTTGTTATTGACTTTTCATCTTGTTAATGACTTTTCATCTTGTTACTGACTTTCATCTTGTTACTGACTTTTCATCTTGTTACTGTCTTTTCACCTTGTTATTGACTTTTCATCTTGTTATTGACTTTTCATCTTGTTACTGACTTTTCATCTTATTACTGTCTTTTCACCTTGTTATTGACTTTTCATCTTGTTATTGACTTTTCATCTTGTTTCTGACTTTCATCTTGTTACTGACTTTTCATCTTGTTACTGACTTTTCATCTTGTTACTGTCTTTTCATCTTGGTAATGACTTTTCATCTTGTTATTGACTTTTCATCTTGTTACTGACTTTTCATCTTGTTATTGACTTTTCTTGTTATCGACTTTTCTTGTTATTGACTTTTCATCTTGTTACTGACTTTTCATCTTGTTACTGACTTTTCATTACTGACTTTTCATCTTGTTATTGATTTTTCATCTTGTTACTGTCTTTTCATCTTGTTACTGACTTTTCATCTTGTTATTGACTTTTCATCTTGTTACTGACTTTTCATCTTGTTACTGACTTTTCATCTTGTTATTTACTTTTCATGTTATTGACTTTTCATCTTGTTACAGATTTTTCATCTTGTTATTGACTTTTCATCTTGTTACTGACTTTTCATCTTGTTATTGACTTTTCATCTTGTTACTGACTTTTCATCTTTTTACTGTCTTTTTACCTTGTTATTGACTTTTCATCTTGTTATTGACTTTTCACCTTGCTATTGACTTTTCATCTTGTTACTGTTTTTTATCTTGTTACTGTCTTTTCATCTTGTTATTGACTTTTCATCTTGTTACTGACTTTTCATCTTGTTACTGACTTTTCATGTTTATTGACTTTTCATCTTGTTACTGTCTTTTCATCTTGTTATTGACTTTTGATCTTATTACAGACTTTGCATCTTGTTACTGACTTTTTATCTTACTGACTTTTCATCTTGTTATTGACTTTTCATCTTGTTATTGACTTTTCATCTTGTTAATGACTTTTCATCTTGTTACTGTCTTTTCATCTTGTTATTGACTTTTCATCTTGTTATTGACTTTTCATCTTGTTACTGACTTTCATCTTGTTACTGACTTTTCATCTTGTTACTGTCTTTTCACCTTGTTATTGACTTTTCATCTTGTTATTGACTTTTCATTTTGTTACTGACTTTTCATCTTATTACTGTCTTTTCACCTTGTTATTGACTTTTCATCTTGTTATTGACTTTTCATCTTGTTTCTGACATTCATCTTGTTACTGACTTTTCATCTTGTTACTGACTTTTCATCTTGTTACTGACTTTTCATTACTGACTTTTCATCTTGTTACTGTCTTTTCATCTTGGTAATGACTTTTCATCTTGTTATTGACTTTTCATCTTGTTACTGACTTTTCATCTTGTTATCGACTTTTCTTGTTATTGACTTTTCATCTTGTTACTGACTTTTCATCTTGTTACTGACTTTTCATTACTGACTTTTCATCTTGTTATTGACTTTTCATCTTGTTACTGTCTTTTCATCTTGTTACTGACTTTTCATCTTGTTATTGACTTTTCATCTTGTTACTGACTTTTCATCTTGTTATTTACTTTTCATGTTATTGACTTTTCATCTTGTTACAGATTTTTCATCTTGTTATTGACTTTTCATCTTGTTACTGACTTTTCATCTTGTTATTGACTTTTCATCTTGTTACTGACTTTTCATCTTTTTACTGTCTTTTCACCTTGTTATTGACTTTTCATCTTGTTATTGACTTTTCATCTTGTTATTGACTTTTCATGTTGTTTCTGTTTTTTATCTTGTTACTGTCTTTTCATCTTGTTATTGACTTTTCATTTTGTTACTGACTTTTCATCTTGTTACTGACTTTTCATGTTTATTGACTTTTCATCTTGTTACTGTCTTTTCATCTTTTTAATGACTTTTCATTTTGTTATTGACTTTTCATCATGTTATTGACTTTTCATCTTGTTACTGACTTTTCATCTTGTTACTGACTTTTCATTACTGACTTTTCATCTTGTTATTGACATTTCATCTTGTTATTGACTTTTCATCTTGTTATTGACTTTTCATCTTGTTACTGACTTTTCATCTTGTTACTGACTTTTCATGTTATTGACTTTTCGTCTTGTTACTGTCTTTTCATCTTTTTAATGACTTTTCATCTTGTTATTGAATTTTCATTTTGTTATTGACTTTTCATCTTGTTACAGACTTTTCATCTTGTTACTGTCTTTTCATCTTGTTAATGACTTTTCATCTTGTTATTGACTTTTCATCTTGTTACTGACTTTTCATCTTGTTATTGACTTTTCATCTTGTTATTGACTTTTCATCTTGTTACTGACTTTTCATCTTGTTACTGACTTTTCATTACTGACTTTTCATCTTGTTATTGACTTTTCATCTTGTTACTGACTTTTCATCTTGTTATTGACTTTTCATCTTGTTACTGACTTTTAATCTTGTTACTGACTTTTCATCATGTTATTGACTTTTCATCTTGTTATTGACTTTTCATCTTGTTACTGACTTTTCATCTTGTTAATGACTTTTCATCTTGTTACTGTCTTTTCATCTTGTTAATGATTTTTCATCATGTTATTGACTTTTCATCTTGTTACTGACTTTTCATCTTGTTACTGACTTTTCATCTTGTTACTGTCTTTTCATGTTATTGACTTTTCATCTTGTTACTGTCTTTTCATCTTGTTATTGACTTTTCATCTTGTTATTGACTTTTGATCTTATTACAGACTTTGCATCTTGTTACTGACTTTTTATCTTATTTACTTTTCATCTTGTTATTAACTTTTCATCTTGTTACTGTCTTTTCACCTTGTTATTGACTTTTCATCTTGTTATTGACTTTTCATCTTTTTACTGACTTTCATCTTGTTATTGACTTTTCATCTTGTTACTGACTTTTCATCTTGTTACTTTCTTTTCACCTTGTTATTGACTTTTCATCTTGTTATTGACTTTTCATCTTGTTACTGACTTTTCATCTTGTTATTAACATTTTATCTTGTTATTGACTTTTCATCTTGTTATTGACTTTTCATCTTGTTATTGACTTTTCATCTTGTTATTGACTTTTCATCTAGTTATTGACTTTTCATCTTGTTATTAACTTTTCATCTTGTTACTGACTTTTCATCTTGTTATTGACTTTTCATCTAGTTACTGACTTTTCATCTTGTTATTTACTTTTCATGTTATTGACTTTTCATCTTGTTATTGACTTTTCATCTTGTTACTGTCTTTTCACCTTGTTATTGACTTTTCATCTTGTTACTGTCTTTTCATCTTGTTAATGACTTTTCATCTTATTGACTTTTCATCTTGTTACTAACTTTTCATCTTGTTATTGACTTTTCATCTTGTTACTCACTTTTCATCTTGTTACTGTCTGTTCATGTTACTGTCTTTTCACCTTGTTATTGACTTTTCATCTTGTTATTGACTTTTCATCTTGTTACTGACTTTCATCTTGTTACTGACTTTTCATCTTGTTACTGTCTTTTCACCTTGTTATTGACTTTTCATCTTGTTAGTGACTTTTCATCTTGTTACTGACTTTTCATCTTATTACTGTCTTTTCATCTTGTTACTGACTTTCATCTTGTTACTGACTTTTTATCTTGTTACTCTCTTTTCACCTTGTTATTGACTTTTCATCTTGTTATTGACTTTTCATCTTGTTACTGACTTTTCATCTTATTACTGTCTTTTCACCTTGTTATTGACTTTTCATCTTGTTATTGACTTTTCATCTTGTTACTGACTTTCATCTTGTTACTGACTTTTCATCTTGTTATTGACTTTTCATCTTGTTACTGACTTTTCATTACTGACTTTTCATCTTGTTACTGTCTTTTCATCTTGGTAATGACTTTTCATCTTGTTATTGACTTTTCATCTTGTTATTGACTTTTCATCTTGTTACTGACTTTTCATCTTGTTATTGACTTTTCATCTTGTTACTGACTTTTCATCTTGTTATTGACTTTTCATCTTGTTATTGACTTTTCAGCTTGTTAATAACTTTTCATCTTGTTATTGACTTTTCATCATGTTATTGACTTTTCATCTTATTGACTTTTCATCTTGTTACTGTCTTTTCATCTTGTTAATGACTTTTCATCTTGTTATTGACTTTTCATCTTGTTACTGACTTTTCATCTTGTTATTGACTTTTCACCTTGTTACTGACTTTTTAACTTGTTACTGTCTTTTCACCTTGTTATTGACTTTTCATCTTGTTATTGACTTTTCATCTTGTTACTGACTTTCATCTTGTTACTGTCTTTTCATCTTGTTATTGACTTTTCATCTTGTTACTGACTTTTCATCTTGTTTCTGTCTTTTCATCTTGTTATTGACTTTTCATCTTGTTACTGACTTTCATCTAGTTACTGACTTTTCATTACTGACTTTTCATCTTGTTATTGACTTTTCATCTTGTTACTGACTTTTCATGTTGTTACTGTCTTTTCACCTTGTTATTGACTTTTGATCTTGTTATTGACTTTTCATCTTGTTACTGTTTTTTATCTTGTTACTGTCTTTTCATCTTGTTATTGACTTTTCATCTTGTTACTGACTTTTCATTACTGACTTTTCATCTTGTTATTGACTTTTCATCTTGTTTCTGACTTTTCATTACTGACTTTTCATCTTGTTATTGACTTTTCCTCTTGGTACTGACTTTTCATTACTGACTTTTCATCTTGTTATTGACTTTTCATCTTGTTACTGACTTTTCATCTTGTTATTGAGTTTTCATCTTGTTATTGACTTTACATTTTGTTAATGACTTTTCATCATGTTATTGACTTTTTATCTTGTTACTGACTTTTCATCTTTTTATTGACTTTTCATTACTGACTTTTCATCTTGTTATTGACTTTTCATTTTGTTAATGACTTTTCATCATGTTATTGACTTTTCATCTTGTTACTGATATTTCATCTTGTTATTGACTTTTCTTCTTGTTACTAACTTTTCACCTTGTTATTGACTTTTCATCTTGTTACTGACTTTTCATCTTGTTACTGACTTTTCATGTTATTTATTTTTCATCTTGTTACTGTCTTTTCATCTTGTTAATGACTTTTCATCTTGTTATTGACTTTTCATCTTGTTATTGACTTTTCATCTTGTTACAGACTTTGCATTTTGTTTCTGACTTTTTATCTTATTGAGTTTTCATTTTGTTTTTGAATTTTCATCTTGTTAATAACTTTTCATCTTGTTACTGACTTTTCATCTTGTTATTAACTTTTCATCTTGTTACTGACTTTTCATCTTGTTACTGTCTTTTCATCTTGTTAATGACTTTTCATCTTGTTATTGACTTTTCATCTTGTTACTGACTTTTCATCTTGTTATTGACTTTTCATCTTGTTACTGACTTTTCATCTTGTTACTGACTTTTCATCTTGTTATTTACGTTTCATGTTATTGACTTTTCATCTTGTTACAGATTTTTCATCTTGTTATTGACTTTTCATCTTGTTACTGACTTTTCATCTTGTTATTGACTTTTCATCTTGTTACTGACTTTTCATCTTTTTACTGTCTTTTCACCTTGTTATTGACTTTTCATCTTGTTATTGACTTTTCATCTTGCTATTGACTTTTCATCTTGTTACTGTTTTTTTATCTTGTTACTGTCTTTTCATCTTGTTATTGACTTTTCATCTTGTTACTGACTTTTCATCTTGTTACTGACTTTTCATGTTTATTGACTTTTCATCTTGTTACTGTCTTTTCATCTTGTTATTGACTTTTGATCTTATTACAGACTTTGCATCTTGTTACTGACTTTTTATCTTACAGACTTTTCATCTTGTTATTGACTTTTCATCTTGTTATTGACTTTTCATCTTGTTAATGACTTTTCATCTTGTTACTATCTTTTCATCTTGTTATTGACTTTTCATCTTGTTATTGACTTTTCATCTTGTTACTGACTTTCATCTTGTTACTGACTTTTCATCTTGTTACTGTCTTTTCACCTTGTTATTGACTTTTCATCTTGTTATTGACTTTTCATCTTGTTACTGACTTTTCATCTTATTACTGTCTTTTCACCTTGTTATTGACTTTTCATCTTGTTATTGACTTTTCATCTTGTTTCTGACATTCATCTTGTTACTGACTTTTCATCTTGTTACTGACTTTTCATCTTGTTACTGACTTTTCATTACTGACTTTTCATCTTGTTACTGTCTTTTCATCTTAGTAATGACTTTTCATCTTGTTATTGACTTTTCATCTTGTTACTGACTTTTCATCTTGTTATCGACTTTTTTTGTTATTGACTTTTCATCTTGTTACTGACTTTTCATCTTGTTACTGACTTTTCATTACTGACTTTTCATCTTGTTATTGACTTTTCATCTTGTTACTGTCTTTTCATCTTGTTACTGACTTTTCATCTTGTTATTGACTTTTCATCTTGTTACTGACTTTTCATCTTGTTATTTACTTTTCATATTATTGACTTTTCATCTTGTTACAGATTTTTCATCTTGTTATTGACTTTTCATCTTGTTACTGACTTTTCATCTTGTTATTGACTTTTCATCTTGTTACTGACTTTTCATCTTTTTACTGTCTTTTCACCTTGTTATTGACTTTTCATCTTGTTATTGACTTTTCATCTTGTTATTGACTTTTCATGTTGTTACTGTTTTTTATCTTGTTACTGTCTTTTCATCTTGTTATTGACTTTTCATCTTGTTACTGACTTTTCATCTTGTTACTGACTTTTCATGTTTATTGACTTTTCATCTTGTTACTGTCTTTTCATCTTTTTAATGACTTTTCATCTTGTTATTGACTTTTCATCATGTTATTGACTTTTCATCTTGTTACTGACTTTTCATCTTGTTACTGACTTTTCATTACTGACTTTTCATCTTGTTATTGACATTTCATCTTGTTATTGACTTTTCATCTTGTTATTGACTTTTCATCTTGTTATTGACTTTTCATCTTGTTACTGACTTTTCATCTTGTTACTGACTTTTCATGTTATTGACTTTTCATCTTGTTACTGTCTTTTCATCTTTTTAATGAATTTTCATCTTGTTATTGACTTCTCATTTTGTTATTGACTTTTCATCTTGTTACAGACTTTTCATCTTGTTACTGTCTTTTCATCTTGTTAATGACTTTTCATCTTGTTATTGACTTTTCATCTTGTTACTGACTTTTCATCTTGTTATTGACTTTTCATCTTGTTATTGACTTTTCATCTTGTTACTGACTTTTCATCTTGTTACTGACTTTTCATCTTGTTATTGACTTTTCATCTTGTTACTGACTTTTCATCTTGTTATTGACTTTTCATCTTGTTACTGACTTTTAATCTTGTTACTGACTTTTCATCATGTTATTGACTTTTCATCTTGTTATTGACTTTTCATCTTGTTACTGACTTTTCATCTTGTTAATGACTTTTCATCTTGTTACTGTCTTTTCATCTTGTTAATGATTTTTCATCATGTTATTGACTTTTCATCTTGTTACTGACTTTTCATCTTGTTACTGACTTTTCATCTTGTTACTGTCTTTTCATGTTATTGACTTTTCATCTTGTTACTGTCTTTTCATCTTGTTATTGACTTTTCATCTTGTTATTGACTTTTGATCTTATTACAGACTTTGCATCTTGTTACTGACTTTTTATCTTATTGACTTTTCATCTTGTTATTAACTTTTCATCTTGTTACTGTCTTTTCACCTTGTTATTGACTTTTCAGCTTGTTATTGACTTTTCATCTTTTTACTGACTTTCATCTTGTTATTGACTTTTCATCTTGTTACTGACTTTTCATCTTGTTACTTTCTTTTCACCTTGTTATTGACTTTTCATCTTGTTATTGACTTTTCATCTTGTTACTGACTTTTCATCTTGTTATTGACATTTTATCTTGTTATTGACTTTTCATCTTGTTATTGACTTTTCATCTTGTTATTGACTTTTCATCTTGTTATTGACTTTTCATCTAGTTATTGACTTTTCATCTTGTTATTAACTTTTCATTTTGTTACTGACTTTTCATCTTGTTATTGACTTTTCATCTTGTTACTGACTTTTCATCTTGTTATTTACTTTTCATGTTATTGACTTTTCATCTTGTTATTGACTTTTCATCTTGTTACTGACTTTTCATCTTGTTACTGTCTTTTCACCTTGTTATTGACTTTTCATCTTGTTACTGTCTTTTCATCTTGTTAATGACTTCATCTTATTGACTTTTCATCTTGTTACTAACTTTTCATCTTGTTATTGACTTTTCATCTTGTTACTGACTTTTCATCTTGTTACTGACTTTTCATCTTGTTACTGACTTTTCATCTTGTTATTGACTTTTCATCTTGTTATTGACTTTTCATCTTGTTACTGACTTTCATCTTGTTACTGACTTTTCATCTTGTTACTGACTTTTCATCTTGTTATTGACTTTTCATCTTGTTACTGACTTTTCATCTTGTTACTGACTTTTCATCTTGTTACTGTCTTTTCACCTTGTTATTGACTTTTCATCTTGTTATTGACTTTTCATCTTGTTACTGACTTTTCATCTTGTTACTGACTTTTCATCTTGTTATTGACTTTTCATCTTGTTACTGACTTTTCATCTTGTTACTGTCTTTTCATCTTGTTACTGACTTTTCATCTTGTTACTGACTTTTCATCTTGTTACTGACTTTTCATCTTGTTACTGACTTTTCATCTTGTTATTGACTTTTCATCTTGTTAATGACTTTTCATCTTGTTACTGACTTTTCATCTTGTTACTGACTTTTCATCTTGTTACTGACTTTTCATCTTGTTATTGACTTTTCATCTTGTTACTGACTTTTCATTACTGACTTTTCATCTTGTTATTGACTTTTCATCTTGTTACTGACTTTTCATCTTGTTACTGACTTTTCATCTTGTTATTGACTTTTCATCTTGTTACTGACTTTTCATCATGTTATTGACTTTTCATCTTATTGACTTTTCATCTTGTTACTGTCTTTTCATCTTGTTATTGACTTTTCATCTTGTTACTGACTTTTCATCTTGTTATTGACTTTTCATCTTGTTACTGACTTTTCATCTTGTTACTGTCTTTTCACCTTGTTATTGACTTTTCATCTTGTTATTGACTTTTCATCTTGTTATTGACTTTTCATCTTGTTACTGACTTTTCATCTTGTTACTGACTTTTCATCTTGTTACTGACTTTTCATCTTGTTACTGACTTTTCATCTTGTTACTGACTTTTCATCTTGTTACTGACTTTTCATCTTGTTACTGACTTTTCATCTTGTTACTGACTTTTCATCTTGTTATTGACTTTTCATCTTGTTATTGACTTTTCATCTTGTTACTGACTTTTCATCTTGTTACTGACTTTTCATCTTGTTACTGACTTTTCATCTTGTTACTGACTTTTCATCTTGTTATTGACTTTTCATCTTGTTATTGACTTTTCATCTTGTTATTGACTTTTCATCTTGTTACTGACTTTTCATCTTGTTACTGACTTTTCATCTTGTTACTGACTTTTCATCTTGTTATTGACTTTTCATCTTGTTATTGACTTTTCATCTTGTTACTGACTTTTCATCTTGTTATTGACTTTTCATCTTGTTACTGACTTTTCATCTTGTTACTGACTTTTCATCTTGTTATTGACTTTTCATCTTGTTACTGACTTTTCATCTTGTTACTGACTTTTCATCTTGTTATTGACTTTTCATCTTGTTATTGACTTTTCATCTTGTTAATGACTTTTCATCTTGTTACTGTCTTTTCATCTTGTTAATGATTTTTCATCATGTTATTGACTTTTCATCTTGTTACTGACTTTTCATCTTGTTACTGACTTTTCATCTTGTTACTGACTTTTCATCTTGTTACTGTCTTTTCATGTTACTGTCTTTTCATCTTGTTATTGACTTTTCATCTTGTTATTGACTTTTGATCTTATTACAGACTTTGCATCTTGTTACTGACTTTTTATCTTATTGACTTTTCATCTTGTTATTAACTTTTCATCTTGTTACTGTCTTTTCACCTTGTTATTGACTTTTCATCTTGTTATTGACTTTTCATCTTTTTACTGACTTTCATCTTGTTATTGACTTTTCATCTTGTTACTGACTTTTCATCTTGTTACTTTCTTTTCACCTTGTTATTGACTTTTCATCTTGTTATTGACTTTTCATCTTGTTACTGACTTTTCATCTTGTTATTGACATTTTATCTTGTTATTGACTTTTCATCTTGTTATTGACTTTTCATCTTGTTATTGACTTTTCATCTTGTTATTGACTTTTCATCTAGTTATTGACTTTTCATCTTGTTATTAACTTTTCATCTTGTTACTGACTTTTCATCTTGTTATTGACTTTTCATCTTGTTACTGACTTTTCATCTTGTTATTTACTTTTCATGTTATTGACTTTTCATCTTGTTATTGACTTTTCATCTTGTTACTGACTTTTCATCTTGTTACTGTCTTTTCACCTTGTTATTGACTTTTCATCTTGTTACTGTCTTTTCATCTTGTTAATGACTTCATCTTATTGACTTTTCATCTTGTTACTATCTTTTCATCTTGTTACTGTCTTTTCACCTTGTTATTGACTTTTCATCTTGTTACTGTCTTTTTATCTTGTTAATGACTTTTCATCTTATTGACTTTTCATCTTGTTACTAACTTTTCATCTTGTTATTGACTTTTCATCTTGTTACTCACTTTTCATCTTGTTACTGTCTGTTCATGTTACTGTCTTTTCACCTTGTTATTGACTTTTCATCTTGTTATTGACTTTTCATCTTGTTACTGACTTTCATCTTGTTACTGACTTTTTATCTTGTTACTGTCTTTTCACCTTGTTATTGACTTTTCATCTTGTTAGTGACTTTTCATCTTGTTACTGACTTTTCATCTTATTACTGTCTTTTCATCTTGTTACTGACTTTCATCTTGTTACTGACTTTTAATCTTGTTACTCTCTTTTCACCTTGTTATTGACTTTTCATCTTGTTATTGACTTTTCATCTTGTTACTGACTTTTCATCTTATTACTGTCTTTTCAACTTGTTATTGACTTTTCATCTTGTTATTGACTTTTCATCTTGTTACTAACTTTCATCTTGTTACTGACTTTTCATCTTGTTATTGACTTTTCATCTTGTTACTGACTTTTCATTACTGACTTTTCATCTTGTTACTGTCTTTTCATCTTGGTAATGACTTTTCATCTTGTTGTTGACTTTTCATCTTGTTACTGACTTTTCATCTTGTTATTGACTTTTCAGCTTGTTATTGACTTTTCATCTTGTTAATGACTTTTCATCTTGTTATTGACTTTTCATCTTGTTACTATATTTTCATCTTGTTGCTGACTTTTCATCTTGTTATTGACCTTTCATCTTGTTACTGACTTTTCATCTTGTTACTGACTTTTCATCTTGTTACTGACTTTTCATCATGTTATTGACTTTTCATCTTGTTATTGACTTTTCATCTTGTTGTTGACTTTTCAGCTTGTTAATGACTTTTCATCTTGTTATTGACTTTTCATCATGTTATTGACTTTTCATCTTATTGACTTTTCATCTTGTTACTGTCTTTTCATCTTGTTAATGACTTTTCATCTTGTTATTGACTTTTCATCTTGTTACTGTCTTTTCATCTTGTTATTGACTTTTCACCTTGTTACTGACTTTTTAACTTGTTACTGTCTTTTCACCTTGTTATTGACTTTTCATCTTGTTATTGACTTTTCATCTTGTTACTGACTTTCATCTTGTTACTGTCTTTTCATCTTGTTATTGACTTTTCGTCTTGTTACTGACTTTTCATCTTGTTTCTGTCTTTTCATCTTGTTATTGACTTTTCATCTTGTTACTGACTTTTCATCTTGCTATTGACTTTTCATCTTGTTACTGACTTTCATCTTGTTACTGTCTTTTCATCTTGTTATTGTCTTTTCATCTTGTTACTGACTTTTCATTACTGACTTTTCATCTTGTTATTGACTTTTCATCTTGTTTCTGACTTTTCATTACTGACTTTTCATCTTGTTATTGACTTTTCCTCTTGTTACTGACTTTTCATTACTGACTTTTCATCTTGTTATTGACTTTTCATCTTGTTACTTACTTTTCATCTTGTTATTGAGTTTTCATCTTGTTATTGACTTTACATTTTGTTAATGACTTTTCATCATGTTATTGACTTTTTATCTTGTTACTGACTTTTCATCTTTTTATTGACTTTTCATTACTGACTTTTCATCTTGTTATTGACTTTTCATCTTGTTAATGACTTTTCATCATGTTATTGACTTTTCATCTTGTTACTGACATTTCATCTTGTTATTGACTTTTCATCTTGTTACTAACTTTTCACCTTGTTATTGACTTTTCATCTTGTTACTGACTTTTCATCATGTTATTGACTTTTCATCTTGTTACTCACTTTTCATCTTGTTACTGTCTGTTCATGTTACTGTCTTTTCACCTTGTTATTGACTTTTCATCTTGTTATTGACTTTTCATCTTGTTACTGACTTTCATCTTGTTACTGACTTTTTATCTTGTTACTGTCTTTTCACCTTGTTATTGACTTTTCATCTTGTTAGTGACTTTTCATCTTGTTACTGACTTTTCATCTTATTACTGTCTTTTCATCTTGTTACTGACTTTCATCTTGTTACTGACTTTTTATCTTGTTACTCTCTTTTCACCTTGTTATTGACTTTTCATCTTGTTATTGACTTTTCATCTTGTTACTGACTTTTCATCTTATTACTGTCTTTTCAACTTGTTATTGACTTTTCATCTTGTTATTGACTTTTCATCTTGTTACTAACTTTCATCTTGTTACTGACTTTTCATCTTGTTATTGACTTTTCATCTTGTTACTGACTTTTCATTACTGACTTTTCATCTTGTTACTGTCTTTTCATCTTGGTAATGACTTTTCATCTTGTTATTGACTTTTCATCTTGTTACTGACTTTTCATCTTGTTATTGACTTTTCAGCTTGTTATTGACTTTTCATCTTGTTAATGACTTTTCATCTTGTTATTGACTTTTCATCTTGTTACTATATTTTCATCTTGTTACTGACTTTTCATCTTGTTATTGACTTTTCATCTTGTTACTGACTTTTCATCTTGTTACTGACTTTTCATCTTGTTACTGACTTTTCATCATGTTATTGACTTTTCATCTTGTTATTGACTTTTCATCTTGTTGTTGACTTTTCAGCTTGTTAATGACTTTTCATCTTGTTATTGACTTTTCATCATGTTATTGACTTTTCATCTTATTGACTTTTCATCTTGTTACTGTCTTTTCATCTTGTTAATGACTTTTCATCTTGTTATTGACTTTTCATCTTGTTACTGTCTTTTCATCTTGTTATTGACTTTTCACCTTGTTACTGACTTTTTAACTTGTTACTGTCTTTTCACCTTGTTATTGACTTTTCATCTTGTTATTGACTTTTCATCTTGTTACTGACTTTCATCTTGTTACTGTCTTTTCATCTTGTTATTGACTTTTCGTCTTGTTACTGACTTTTCATCTTGTTTCTGTCTTTTCATCTTGTTATTGACTTTTCATCTTGTTACTGACTTTTCATCTTGTTATTGACTTTTCATCTTGTTACTGACTTTCATCTTGTTACTGTCTTTTCATCTTGTTATTGTCTTTTCATCTTGTTACTGACTTTTCATTACTGACTTTTCATCTTGTTATTGACTTTTCATCTTGTTTCTGACTTTTCATTACTGACTTTTCATCTTGTTATTGACTTTTCCTCTTGTTACTGACTTTTCATTACTGACTTTTCATCTTGTTATTGACTTTTCATCTTGTTACTGACTTTTCATCTTGTTATTGAGTTTTCATCTTGTTATTGACTTTACATTTTGTTAATGACTTTTCATCATGTTATTGACTTTTTATCTTGTTACTGACTTTTCATCTTTTTATTGACTTTTCATTACTGACTTTTCATCTTGTTATTGACTTTTCATCTTGTTAATGACTTTTCATCATGTTATTGACTTTTCATCTTGTTACTGACATTTCATCTTGTTATTGACTTTTCATCTTGTTACTAACTTTTCACCTTGTTATTGACTTTTCATCTTGTTACTGACTTTTCATCTTGTTACTGACTTTTCATGTTATTGATTTTTCATCTTGTTACTGTCTTTTCATCTTGTTAATGACTTTTCATCTTGTTATTGACTTTTCATCTTGATATTGACTTTTCATCTTGTTACAGACTTTGCATTTTGTTTCTGTCTTTTTATCTTATTGAGTTTTCATTTTGTTTTTGAATTTTCATCTTGTTAATGACTTTTCATCTTGTTACTGACTTTTCATCTTGTTATTAACTTTTCATCTTGTTACTGACTTTTCATCTTGTTACTGTCTTTTCATCTTGTTAATGACTTTTCATCTTGTTATTGACTTTTCATTTTGTTATTGACTTTTCATCTTGTTATTGACTTTTCATCTTGTTATTGACTTTTCATCTTGTTACTGACTTTTCATCTTGTTATTGACTTTTCATCTTGTTGCTTACTTTTCATCTTGTTACTGACTTTTCATCTTGTTATTGACTTTTCATCTTGTTACTGACTTTTCATCTTGTTACTGTCTTTTCATGTTATTGACTTTTCATCTTGGTACTGTCTTTTCATCTTGTTATTGACTTTTCATCTTGTTACTGACTTTTCATCATGTTATTGACTTTTCATCTTGTTATTGTCTTTTCATCTTGTTATTGACTTTTCAGCTTGTTAATGACTTTTCATCTTGTTATTGACTTTTCATCATGTTATTGACTTTTCATCTTATTATTGACTTTTCATCTTGTTACTGTCTTTTCATCTTGTTAATGACTTTTCATCTTGTTATTGACTTTTCATCTTGTTACTGACTTTTCATCTTGTTATTGACTTTTCACCTTGTTACTGACTTTTTAACTTGTTATTGTCTTTTCACCTTTTTATTGACTTTTCATCATGTTATTGACTTTTCATCTTGTTATTGACTTTTCATCTTGTTATTGACTTTTCAGCTTGTTAATGACTTTTCATCTTGTTATTGACTTTTCGTCTTGTTACTGACTTTCATATTGTTACTGACTTTTCATTACTGACTTTTCATCTTATTATTGACTTTTCATCTTGTTACTGACTTTTCATGTTGTTACTGTCTTTTCACCTTGTTATTGACTTTTCATCTTGTTATTGACTTTTCATCTTGTTACTGTTTTTTATATTGTTACTGTCTTTTCATCTTGTTATTGACTTTTCATCTTGTTACTGACTTTTCATTACTGACTTTTCATCTTGTTATTGACTTTTCATCTTGTTACTGACTTTTCATCTTGTTATTGACTTTTCATCTTGTTATTGACTTTACATTTTGTTAATGACTTTTCATCATGTTATTGACTTTTCATCTTGTTACTGACTTTGCATCTTTTTATTGACTTTTCATTACTGACTTTTCATCTTGTTATTGACTTTTCATCTTGTTATTGACTTTTCAATTTGTTAATGACTTTTCATCATGTTATTGACTTTTCATCTTGTTACTGACTTTTCATTTTGTTATTGACCTTTCATCTTGTTACTAATTTTTCACCTTGTTATTGACTTTTCATCTTGTTACTGACTTTTCATGTTATTGATTTTTCATCTTGTTTCTGTCTTTTCATCTTGTTAATGACTTTTCATCTTGTTATTGACTTTTCATCTTGTTATTGATTTTTGATCTTGTTACAGACTTTGCATCTTGTTACTGACTTTTTATCTTATTGAGTTTTCATTTTGTTTTTGAATTTTCATCTTGTTAATGACTTTTCATCTTGTTACTGACTTTTCATCTTGTTATTAACTTTTCATCTTGTTTCTGACTTTTCATCTTGTTACTGTCTTTTCATCTTGTTAATGACTTTTCATCTTGTTATTGACTTTTCATCTTGTTATTGACTTTTCATCATGTTACTGACTTTTCATCTTGTTACTGACTTTTCATCTTGTTACTGACTTTTCATCTTGTTATTGACTTCTCGTCTTGTTACTGACTTTTCATCTTGTTAATGACTTTTCATCTTGTTACTGTCTTTTCATCTTGTTAATGTCTTTTCATCATGTTTTTGACTTTTCATCTTGTTACTGACTTTTCATCTTGTTACTGACTTTTCATCTTGTTGCTGTCTTTTCATGTTATTGACTTTTCATCTTGGTACTGTCTTTTCATCTTGCTTTTGACTTTTCATCTTGTTACTGACTTTTCATTACTGACTTTTTATCTTGCTATTGACTTTTCATCTTGTTACTGACTTTTCATCTTGTTATTGACTTTTCATCTTGTTACTCACTTTTCATCTTGTTACTGACTTTTCATCTTGTTATTGTCTTTTCATTTTGTTATTGACTTTTCCTCTTGTTACTGACTTTTCATCTTGTTATTGACTTTTCATCTTGTTACTGTCTTTTCATCTTGTTAATGACTTTTCATCATGTTATTGACTTTTCTTCTTGTTACTGACTTTTCATCTAGTTACTTACTTTTCATCTTGTTACTGTCTTTTCATGTTATTGACTTTTCATCTTGTTACTGTCTTTTCATCTTGTTATTGACTTTTCATCTTGTTATTGACTTTCGATCTTATTACAGACTTTGCATCTTGTTAATGACTTTTTATCTTATTGACTTTTCACCTTGTTATTGACTTTTCATCTTGGTACTGACTTTTCATATTGTTACTGTCTTTTCACCTTGTTATTGACTTTTCATCTTGTTATTGACTTTTCATCTTTTTACTGACTTTCGTCTTGTTACTGACTTTTCATCTTGTTACTGACTTTTCATCTTGTTACTGTCTTTTCACCTTGTTATTGACTTTTCATCTTGTTACTGACTTACATCTTGTTACTGACTTTTCATCTTGTTACTGACTTTTCATCTTGTTACTGACTTTTCATTAATGACTTTTCATCTTGTTACTGTCTTTTCATCTTGGTAATGACTTTTCATCTTGTTATTGACTTTTCATCCTGTTACTGACTTTTCATCTTGTTATTGACTTTTCATCTTGTTATTGACTTTTCATCTTGTTACTGACTTTTCATCTTGTTACTGACTTTTCATTACTGACTTTTCATCTTGTTATTGACTTTTCATCTTGTTACTGACTTTTCATCTTGTTACTGTCTTTTCATCTTGTTATTGACTTTTCATCTTGTTACTGTCTTTTCATCTTGTTAATGACTTTTCATCATGTTATTGACTTTTCATCTTGTTACTGACTTTTCATCTTGTTATTGACTTTTCATCTTGTTACTAACTTTTCATCTTGTTATTGACTTTTCATCTTGTTACTGACTTTTCATCTTGTTATTGTCTTTTCGTGTTATTGACTTTTCATCTTGTTACTGTCTTTTCATCTTGTTATTGACTTTTCATCTTGTTATTGACTTTTGATCTTATTACAGACTTTGCATCTTGTTACTGACTTTTTATCTTAGTTACTTTTTATCTTGTTATTGACTTTTCATTTTGTTATTGACTTTTCATCTTGTTACTGACTTGTCATCTTGTTATTGACTTTTCATCTTGTTAATGACTTTTCATCTTGTTACTGACTTCATGTTGTTATTGACTTTTCATCTTGTTATTGACTTTTTATCTTGTTAATGACTTTTCATCTTGTTACTGACTTTTCATCTTGTTATCTACTTTTCATCTTGTTACTGACTTTTCATCTTGTTATTGACTTTTCATCTTGTTACTGACTTTTCATCTTGTTATTGACTTTTCATCTTGTTATTGACTTTTCATCTTGTTACTGATTTTTCATCTTGTTATTGACTTTTCATCTTGTTACAGATTTTTCATCTTGTTACTGACTTTGCATCTATTTACTGACTTTTCATCTTGTTACTGTCTTTTCATCTTGTTATTGACTTTTCATTGTTATTGATTTTTCATCTTGTTATTGACTTTTCATCTTGTTACTGTCTTTTTATCTTACTATTGACTTTTCTTCTTGTTACTGACTTTTCATCTTGTTACCAACTTTGCATCTTGTTACTGACTTTTCATGTTATTGACTTTTCATCTTGTTACTGTCTTTTCATCTTGTTATTGTCTTTGCATCTTGTTACTGACTTTTCATCTTGTTATTGACTTTTCATCTTGTTATTGACTTTTCATCTTGTTGTTGACTTTTCATCTTGTTATTGACTTTTCATCTAGTTATTGACTTTTCATCTTGTTAATGACTTTTCATCTTGTTATTGACTTTTCATCTTGTTATTGAGTTTTTATCTTGTTATTGTCTTTTCATCTTGTTAATGACTTTTCATCTTGTTATTGACTTTTCATCTTGTTATTGACTTTTCATCTTGTTACTGACTTTTCATCTTGTTAATGTCTTTTCATATTGTTACTGACTTTTCATCTTGTTACCAACTTGCATCATGATTCACTTGCTTTTATACAACTAAGGATGTGGATAAATCTTAACAACTTAACAGTACTTGGCCAGTGTGATCATATTTATTAGGTCCCTTTGAGGTACAGCTTTTGAGAATATTCTTTAATTTAGAAGTTTATAACATTTTTTTGTACACACATTAAAAGTAGTTAGGTAAATAGTTAGGTAGTTATTTCTAAACCATCATACTTTATTCTTTGTAGTGATTTTTGTCAAAAGTAACCAAGATGGACAAGGCAAAGAGGCAGAGCCATTTTTAACAGAAGGTAAGAATTAAATTTCCCTGAATTGTGAATTTTCTCTCTTTTGATGCCTTTGCTATAGTATATCAAGGGTTATTATAGTAAAATATTTATACATGTTCGAACCATTTAAGCTTACAAAGCATTTGGTGGGAAAAATAATAAGTTCCCATTTCAAATTGTAAAATCATGTGAACATTATTAGAGGTCACATTAAGCTAGATATATTTACATGTATGTGAAAGTTTGGGTGAGTTGATTTGTGAACAGTATGTTACTGGGTCTTGACCTATAGAGAAAGATGAATTTGTTCGGTCATATCAAAATTAGATTTGACAGGACCTGTTTATCAGTCAAACAAGTTCACAATGTCATTTGGAGGTTCTAGCTATTTACACTATTATATACCATATAAAAACTTCATCAGATAATTTAAGTGTACACTTTACAAGTAACAGTAATAGTTAATTAGTGAATTCCAAACAATATATTAATTCTAATGTTTTTCAATGTATAAATCCTACATTGAGTAGGCGAATTGAATCTGCTAGATATAGAATGCAGTTGCAGTCATTCTCAACTACATTATCCAATCATATTAACATTAGGAAAGACCCCCCCACCCGGTTTTTTCCAAGTACGTTTTATAGACAAAGGGAAGTAACTCACAGATTAACTCCTCTTGTTCTTGCTAGATCCCTGCACACATCCCCAAAATTTACCAATTTAAACTTTTGCTAGCCATTTTTAACAGTGACTCATGGTAATTTGCAATCAATTTTGACAATTCAGGATTGTTTTTCAGTGATATATTTAATCAGTGATATATTTAATCAGGTTGATATACTTGATGTATACAACTTTTGTGTTTTTCCCAATGAGATTATTTATATTTATATTTATGCACCTTTTTAGTGATCATTGTTGTCAATATGATCTCAATCAGTAACATTCAAGGATTTACCAGTGTAGTTGCATTGTAATGTTAAATTTCAGTTTATTATGAGCTTCTTGGGCCTTCTCAGTTATTCAAGTCTGCCTGATTATGTGCTTCTTGGTCCTTCTCAGTTATTCAAGTCTGTCTGTTTGAACAATTTGTTTATTTGTTACTTGCATGTTGATTTTTTCTTTGTTTTTTTAGATACCATCGGAAAATTTATATCTCTTGAGACTTGATCAAACTCGTTTAGTTAATTATTACCTAGAAATTCAAGATGGAGATGGTAAGATTTCTCCATCTGTCTATGAGACATGATGAACACATGATCAGTCTTTACCATCTGTTGTGTACTTCTATATATCTATTCACACTTTAAAATAAAAAATTCTTCACTTTGGTTGTAGCAGAGTTGTGTACCAGTTCTGTACTCTTTTACATGCTCTTAGTTTTGTCCATTCAACCCTCAGTTTTGTCCATTCACTCTCAGACTTATCCATCCACCAAGACATTGGACTGCACCATATCACACTTCAGGACATCCTCATTCACAGTGAGCAGTGGTGTACCTGGATAATACACTGTAAAACATTCAGTAAATTTGGTTTTAATTGTGATGTGAACAACCATCTCTACCTCATTCGCATTTTAGGGTGGATAGACCATGTGGAGAAGTCAGATCTCAATATTTTGTTTTTTTCCGAAATTATGCTGGTTATGATCAGGATTCCCATGCTACTGGCATACCAGGAAAACGTTGGGAGAAATGGTAATGTTTTTCCTGACTTTAAAAATTCCTTGAATTTTGCAAATATTGATGAAAGTTGGGAAAAACCTGGGAATTTTCTGCCACCACTTGAAGCCTTAAACAATTACATAATTGAGTCACAACTAAACTGATTGTGAATTAAATTTATAGAGTTTTAATCAGAATATTATGAGGGAGCAGTGTAGATTATTTGGGTGCTTGCAATAAGCATATATGCTGAGTCAATCCAAATGCTTAGTGGATTAGATTCATCTAACGGACTTTTATTTTCAAAGCTTGATGTCCATATCTGGAAGGTATGAAAACCAGACTAGCATCACAAGAGGCCAACATGGTGGTGTTGCTGCTTTCTGGATGGCCTAGCAAACTATTAAGGTTGTTAGATCATGTGATACCTGCATGAGATTGGTATGAATATTACTTATGTTTAAAATCGTTATGTCTTTAATCTGCTGAAGACAAGCTAAAACTATGGCATTGATGAATGTGACCTACTTACGATTTGCATTGCTAATTGCATGAGTACACAAATCTAACAACCCACATTTTCAAATGTTGTAGAGAAAATTTTGAAAAAAATTAATTGAAAGTCGTATACTGGTTATAATAAAAATACAAAATTGAAAAAACACCAAATTTTCTGTATTTATATATTCCAAGAACAAGTTCTGAAGTTTTGTTGTATCATGTGACTACCACGTTTACACATGCTCTTTGATGGTTTTCACAAAAAGTATCTGATTTTCATTTAATTAATTGAATTTCTGTACAACAACATTAAAAAGGAGTTGTTGATATCAAATGACTACTGGAGTTCCAATGTTGTCGTTTGAGATTTATAAAGTTATGTGACTAATAATGCAAATGACAAGTACAAGGTCAGGTTTCATCTATGTCATAGTTTTGCCAATTCTGTTAGCGAATTAAAGATATAACAATTACAGTACTTACCATTTCTGAGAACATAAATTTTTTCCCTATCAATTTCATGCAGGTAAAAGTTGATATATGTTTAAATTTTCTAGGCCCACTGATAAGCGACTATCATATATTGCTACCACATAGTGGCGGCAAATTCCAAATTTTTTATATGCAATTGCAAAAATCCCACACCCATACGTAAATGTCCTAATATGAAAAATGGGGTTTCAGAGGAAATCTGGATTAGAAAACAGACTGCTGTCTATTTTAAGCCATATTTGTAGTCCAAACTGTTGACTCTCTGAGCAGACCTTGTCCCTTGTATTATATATTAAGATACAATATGAGCCCCTGTATCAGTACAGATTTGGGTACTGGTTTAATAAATCACAAGACAAGTTGATTTTACAGAAAATTGAGTCCTTGTCTAAACAACATATATAATTTTTATTTCTTTTGTCAGAATTTAAATTGACCCTTTTTGAAATTTTTTTGATTTTTTAAAATTTGATCGTGTTAAGGAGTTTAGGTTGTTTTTATACTGTTATAGGAAATGCTTACCTTCTAAGATGCATATATATATCTATAGAAATTATTTAGAATTAAAAGTTTGATAGGAAACAAAACTAATTTATGTTCAACATATTGTTCCCACTTATCAATATAATGCAGGTCAGCAAAATAAAGTTAGAATTTTGATTTTGTACATTGAAACGACTTTATATACCAATTTATAGGAATATATTCCAACTTGTTTTGTGTGATACATTTTGTGGTTTTATAGATGATCATCTTTTCTGACTTGGAGGTTTTGCAGAGTCATGAAAGAGAAGCATATTTAGATTTAGAAAATGCATTTTTTATGATCTAAAATGTTCTTTAATTCCATTCAGTAATGGTCATAATGGAACCTTGAAAAAACTAATTTCATCCTGGAACTTTATCATTAGAAAAGCATGGGAAACGTGTATGTCTACTTGGACCCAAATGAAATGGTGCAGGTCAGACATTGATATGTCTACTGTGTTGGTGATCTTGAAAATCATATTATCATCTCAACTCAAAAATGGTTGTACATATCCAGATGAAATTTTCATTAAAAGATAGCTGTCTCATGATCTTAAATGAAAGTGATGCCAATATCCAATATGACTGGCATGGCCTCCACCTTGAAAATAGTGTGATCACTACTCAGTGGATGGTCATATCAGCATGGTGTTGTCACTAAAACATTTCTTATAATGCATGGATTCTTCCCAATGACATTAACACACATCAGACTTGGTAATTTTCAATAATAGTGGTTGTAGTGTGAGGGTCAGTTTTGATGGTAATGCAGGATAACAAAATGCAGTCGTACACCCACCCACCCCACATGGAAATCACAGCAGGTATGATTTTAAATGGAAGTCTTTGTTATTTTTGTTTTATGTTTGCTCATTTCATTAGCATTTGTTCATCATTTTCACATAGATTTTGATCTTTATTGTAAAAGAAAATCTAAACTCAGAGCCTTGCACCTTGTATGGTAGTGTTATGAAACTTTGTAATCAATTATATTGCCATTACTGAAGTATTTTCGAGTTTGTTATACTGTTCTGTTTCTTTGTAATGCCCACATATTCTTTTCAGTTCGATCTGAAGGTGGCTATGATGATCAGAAGAATGTTACGGCTAGTCAGAGTGAAGATAATACCATGCAAGATGGTGTAACTGATATACAGTCTCTGGTTTTAGACAATGGTGTGTATTTACTGAAAAAAACCTCAGCTGCATAGAAATATGAATATTTTTTCAGTCTTATTTATCTTTTTTTTTTCATCCGTCCGTCCACCCACCCACCCATGCATCCATCCATCCAGTCTAAACTTATTTCTTTGAGTAATTGCACAGGAAACTATTTGTGCTGACAAGTTTTGCGCCGGTAAAGGTAGATGCCATAATACATTTCATTCACCTTTGCAGACAACTGACATCACACTTCTGTATTCACACCTCTGTATCACACCTCTGTATCACACCTCTGCATGCCTTCAAGTATTGGCTTTGTCAGTGTGGGTATGTGATAAAGCCTACTGGTAGCTTGCCATGGGTCAGTGGTTATTCCTTGAGTTTTCCCTGGGTTCTTCCTCCGCCATATATACTAACCATCAGTATAGCCTATCATGTGCTGAAAAATGGCATTAAATTTGGATAGTGACTCTTTAATTTAATTTTGTTCTTTTATCCTACCTGCAGATAGTAATAGATGTAGATGCATTTCTCAGATAAAATTACACAGAAATGAGGGCATATCTGCAGCAAAATGTTTTTATCTTAGGTTTATTATAGGTGGCAGATTACTGTTTGCAGCTTTTTATATAGCTAATATGTTGGAACTTAAATTTCAATTGTGTTTTGACATGTTTTATTTTAAAGAGGCCTTAGTTCAGTGCACATGCAGGAACATACAACTTGATATTTAAATTTCACTAAGTATTTTACTGTGCATTTATTAACATTTGATGTACACAACTTCTCTTGATAAGAATGCTGGACAAATCATAACCAAAATTGACATGAAACATTCTGGCTCAAAGTCCCATTTCTTTTATGTGTATGAATGAATAGTGACTGCTATGTACATCATTATTATAAACAGAGAAATTTTATACAATTTTTTTATGAAAGCAACTACACATTAAAATTTGACCACATTTGACAGAAATCAACTAGATATGAAGGCCTTGAAAGTTGGTATTAATCCAATCTGCATTGGAATCATTTCTAAAAATAATGTTTGATATCTTTCTTTCAAAGATCACTTAATAGAATTTGACAGGAAACACCTTGCACAAGGTCCATTCAAACTGGTATACAGTCAATCTGTCATCAAGGGTTGCCTCCATTATTTTGGAAATAGAAAACCATTAATGACTTTTTCTTAAAAGCAGTTTGCCAGAATCCATCAACTTTGATAGAACAACCTGGCATAGATGCTTGTCACATTTGTACAAAATGTATGTAGCCAATCAGCCATCCAGTCTGACCACAATCAATAATAAAAACATTTAGCAGCTCAAAGAATCTTCTAACTAGAATACTGATTTAAAGACATTTCTGTAGTTTAGAAATCACATTGCCTCCACAAAGTTTAGCTCATCAGAGTGGTTCCTTGTTATTGCTATTCTTGATGTATGGCCAAATCATAATGTTAGTGTCAGCAAAATCTTGTTATAATATCTTGTTGATCCTCAGTGAAAAAAATTGCTGATGTGATGTCATAGCAACTATTGAGATATAGTCTGTAATGTTCTGATTTACAGTAATTACCTTAGTATCCTTTTCAGCTGGTTCTGATGGTTGCTATGGTGATAAGAAGAATCCAGCTGGTGATCATGGTGAAGGTGATAGCATACAAACTGGTGGAAGTATTGTACAGTCATTGGTAGTAGACCATGGTATGTATTTCTCTGAAGTAAAAAAACCCCTCAGCTTTAGAGAGCAGGCATATTTATTTATCAATCTTTTGTGTCCATTCATTCATCCATCCATTTGATTTAAACTTCTGTGTTTGCACAACTACACAAGAACTATTTGTGCTGATTTGTATACCCAGGATGGCATATATAGATGACATTAATACATTATCGGACTTTATGTTATTAAATACATTTTAATGGCCAGTGGGGTCCTAGGTGGCCTAACATGCTTGCATTTACGTATCACAGACATCTCACCTCTGAATGTGTTTAAGTCTAGGCTTAGCCTTTGTTGGTATGTGAGAAAGTTTGCTAGCAACTTCTCATGGGTACGTTGTTCTTCCAGGGTTTTCCCAGGTTCTTGTACTACTAAATATACTGGCTGCTTGTATAGCCCATCATGTACTGAATGTATGCGTTAAACCCACAAAACCAAACTTGAGAGTAGTGTTTTTTGTTTTAACTTTGTTCCTTTATATTGCCTGTAGCAAGTGCAAGAGAGCTTATACTTGGCAGTGTTTTATCTACAAATGGCTTCATGTAAGTCTTTTGAATCATCAAAATCCAAACCTGGGAGTCCTATTCAAGCTGATGATCAATATAAAGTAGTTTTTTTTAAAAAAAAGATAATTATTTTGTTTAAATACACAACAAAAATAAGTTATATAATGTGACTAAAGTCAATAAGGCAATTCCCTTGCCAGAAGAATCTGAACATTCTATTTTTGTTACAAATCTTGTTGATGGTTTCATATCATCAGAAATAATCTGAGCATATATGACAAGGCGATTATTGTTGGCTATGTCATTACTTTCATCTACCATTGCTGTCACAAATGACGAATTTTGCAGGTTATCCTCAACTTTTTGATAGGCTCTTTAGTACCTCTGAACAGGTAGTAGCCAAGTCATACTGAACGGCAGAATTCTTCAAAATGCCATTGGCATCAATTTCTTTAGCTGTTAAGTCATGTTATAAGTTAAGAAGTGATTTGTATTTTAAAAAAGGTATGTCTTTCACACTCTGCCAATGTACACACTTAAGTAGCACTTTTGCCGCTGTCTTGTTTGTAAAACTGCATTAAAACTTGCCTGGTATTGTGAACCTTTCAGAGGTCTCTGAAACACTTGGATTTGGATGCCAATTTTTTTTTAATATCTTGGATGCAGAAAATCACTTAGGTGGGTGTCCTCCATACAGATATACTATGTGGGCGGCAATTTTAAAAAACTTACCAGTCTTGCTTCAGCCACCTTCTTAGTGAGATTATGTATTGATTACTTGGCTGGGCTAATACTGGTGAGTGTACACATTTATTTATCCCTGGGATCAAATGCCTTTGAATTACAGAATTCAGTGGCTGAAAGACCCCTTGATGTATACATATTGTCATTAATTATAAAAGTACATAAAAAGAACATGATGCAATAGCTGGGTGGGAAAATGTACTGATATTTACAGTGACTGAATTCAGAGGGAGAAATACCCAGAGACGTACATGTTAATAAGAGTACATAAAAAGAACATGATGCAATATCTGGGTGGCAATTTCAAAGACTGACTGGCGACTGGGTAGGAAAATGTACTGATATTTACAGTGACTGAATTCAGAGGGAGAAATACCCAGAGATGTACTTGTGGTCATTTATAAGAGTAAATGAAGCAAACAGTTTTAGGTTTTATTATTGTGTTCATTTCTGAGTGTAGTGGAATAAGCAGTGTAAATGACTTCAGAATGAAAATATGTTGAAAATGCCATTCACAGATTTGGATAGTATTTGGAGTTCAATCAACAGTTTGTTTTCTGGCAATGTAGCATGCCTTCCCAGTGTATTGTTATGAAAGTTGTTGGTTTGTTTTGCACATTTGGTCATCAAATTTTATTTTTGTACATATATGGCAAAACATAAAGGCATCTTCACTGTCATATTCTTCACTTGACTTGGCTTCTTTTTGAAAATGTAGCCAGCTGTATGTTTTTAACCACTGTTGCACAGAATTACATTTTATCTTATATGTAACCGTTACCTCATCTTAAGATGATGATGACTTTGCTGGTTTGATTGCAACACTATTATCAATGGTTGGTCCAAATAATAATTTAGTTGATTTTTAATTTTTTTTTTACCTTGGACACCATTTTCATTTGAATGCTGATAGTATCTTGGAACAACGCAAGGCATATAAATGAGGGAATGGAAATTGTTGCTTCTTTGTTAGACAAGGATGCACATAAAAAAATATTCTTTGGTGAGAATCACTGTAAAATCATGTTTATTTTTTGCCTCTTTCTTGTTTGTGATGATTTTGGTTCTAACATCCTGTTGCTACAAATGATGTGACATTTATAGGTCACATAAGGTCAGCTTCAGGCTCCACACTCAGTTTTAACCCTATGTATTATGATAACATCAGAGTTGAGAAACTGAGGTGAGAGTGTTTACTCAGTTTGAGCGAGTTGAAATTTTCCAATGAAGTAGTTAAACCAAACCTTTATTTTGTGTTAATCAGCAAAATGTAACAATTGGGTACATCAATTTATGTACCAGCAACGATTTTTAGACCAAACCTTTCTTTTGTGTTAATCAGCAAAACATAACATTGGGGTGCGTCAATTTACGTACTGCTGTCAACTTTTGTGCATCAAATCGGAAAATTCTTCGTATTTGATGCATGATGCATAGGTAGATAAAACACTGCCTTGGTATGGTCAGGGTTGATTTAGATTGATGTAAACAGTTGCTTTAGATTGGTGTTGAAGGTATTAATAGCTTGTTGTAATCATCCATGCATTTAAATTTTGCTGGACTAGTATATGTGTTGAATGCATATTCCTGTTGCTGTTGCTTAATTCTGATACAGTTTGTTTCAGTTCTATTGACACAATGGCTCTCTTCTGTTAAAGTTTGTAGTAATTTGCAATTATATTGTGAATGTTTCTCTTCTGTTACAGTTTGTAGAAATTTGCATTTGTCAATGTTTCTCTTCTGTTAAAGTTAGTAGTAATTTGCAATTATATTGTCGATGTTTCTCTTCTGTTACAGTTTGTAGAAATTTGCAATTATATTGTCAATGTTTCTCTTCTGTTACAGTTTGTAGTAATTTGCAATTATATTGTCAATGTTTCTCTTCTGTTACAGTTTGTAGTAATTTGCAATTATATTGTCAGTGGTTCTCTTCTGTTACAGTTTGTAGTAATTTGCAATTATATTGTCAGTGGTTCTCTTCTGTTACAGTTTGTAGTAATTTGCAATTATATTGTCATTAGTTCTCTTCTGTTACAGTTTGTAGAAATTTGCAATTATATTGTCAATGTTTCTCTTCTGTTACAGTTTGTAGTAATTTGCAATTATATTGTCAGTGGTTCTCTTCTGTTACAGTTTGTAGAAATTTGCAATTATATTGTCACTCTTGTTTACTTCTAGTAGAGTTGGTAATTCTTTGCATTTTATGTTGACATTACTACTTCTGAATCCAGTTTGTAGTTATTCTTTGCAATTTGAATTAGAAAACTTGTTTGTATGTTGAGTTTGTTATATGTAGGCAGAATACTATTTTTTTTAAAGGATTTTGTATGGCTAATATTTTGCTTTTTTTTAAAAAGAGCCTATTGCTGACATGTTAGGTTAAATTTTATACCATTTTAACAAACAGTTTTGCAAATTTTAGTGTAAATGTTAGCTTAATTGTTTGTTTAATGATTGTAATGTGTGGAAAGAAGTTTAAAGTTTTTTTTTTTTTAAGATGTTTGGTTCCTTGTAGGGACTACATACAATTTCACTTCTGCATTTTCCTGACCTTTCATGCCAGGTAGTAAAGAAACTTGTTATATCAACAAATCTGTTTGATTACCTATGCCTGTCAGGTCATCAGATCTTGTTAAGGCAACTAGTTTTATGGTTTTTAGTTCATCAAACCATAACGTATAGTATTTGTGTGCAACCACATGATGTGGTTTGTGCATCAAATTTGCTTTGTAAGATTCTCTGCAACAGTTGGATTAGGTTTAATGAAAACTGGCAGGTAGCATTCTTCTGACTTTTTCAATTTTATACAAATAATTCTGATCTACCATTAGACATGGCATCATTACTATAAATATAAAAGCTTGAAAACAGCTTTTGAAAAACTGCCTACCAGGACTTGACCATGTTTGACAAAAACAAATATAAAGGCCTGAAAAGTAGTATAGATAATGCCTATCTGAATACCAAAATTGCCACAATTAATAATTTTAACATTTAAACATTCATGTCAACTCTTCCGATTTTATTGAAAGTCTTCCAATCCTGTGTTGAAAACCTGACAGCCTCAAGCTGGAGCAAAATTCTCCCAATCTAAAAAAAAAAACTTGAGAAAACATATTTTTTTTGAGTTCTGAGTTCACAGGAAGTAATCAGGGCATTCATCATTAGAGATGAGAGTCCTCCATAACTGGGTGTTAATTCAAAGACTTGCCATTGCTTATTGAAGTGCCTTCTGAGTGGAACATTGTGTTGATCAATCGATCATTTTAGTTGTGCTGATATATACAATGACAGAATTCAATGGCTGAAAGACCCCTAGATGTGCATGTTGTCATTACAAGAATACCTCTAAAGAACATGATGCATTAACTGGGCAGAAAGTTCAAAGACTTCGATTAGCTGCTGAGTGGAAAAATGTATTGATATTTACAGTTATTAAGATGCAGAAAGACCCTGAGATATAAATGTGGTCATTATAAACGTACATCAGATGAATAACTTTAGTTTTCAATATTTTGTTTCCAAGTGTAGACAAATAAGTAGTGCATGTGAGTGGCTGGGAACAACAGATAAATTTGTGTTGGAAACAATTTACTTTGATGTCATTAAATTGTAAGTAAATTTCACCTTTTTCTTGACTTTCTATATTATGTGCCCTAACAAGGTAAACAACAAAATCAAACTTTAATATTTGCCATTGCTATACTGATAATAGTGGCTTCAGGAAAAAACTGTACTATACAACCCTAGGTTATTGGAATTGAATTGGGCAGTCATCACAAATTTCTGCACTGCAGGTGAAATGGAAAAGATGCTGTTCATTAAAATTGTGACTTAAGGTTTTGTTTTTCCAGACATTAGTAATTTATCACTTGAATTGAAAATATTGTTTGTATGTGTTATATACCCAATCAGTATGAACTTGAGTTTGAAAGGCATGAGTTGCTTCCCCTTTGGTCAATAATTGGTCATGAATGATTGTACATACTTAGCCGCAGGAATACATACTCTAGTATGAGCAAGTTTTAAAACAAGACCTACTTGATCTTGGGGTTAAGTCAGAAGTCACTGCTTTTATTTGTGTACTTCACTGAGCTAATGGACACATTGATTTCTACATATATAAATGACTTCTTGCCTGACTTTGTATTAAGTTGTGTTTTAATAGACAAGTTGATAGCATTCTTTAAAGGTCAAAAGTCTTGGCATAGGTTATTATTTGTGATGGGATATGAACATGGTCACAAATTCAAATCCAATGGATTTTTGTATCAAAAGGTTTATGAATATATCTGAACAATACAGTGAAAGAAAAATTATGGTGGATTTATCCAAATTTAATGTGGGGGTGTATCTTGAAAGTATCTGAAATAAGTTCAGTGATCTATCAATATTAGAGTCGAGATTTTATTGCATCACTGAGATTTTGGTACTGCACTTGTAATCATAATAACTACAGCATATAAGAAAAATATTCTTGGAATGTTGAAGTTTCTAACATTGTTTCAATAATGACTCAGCAGTGAAAATGACTACAAATGTTAAAAACTTGACTTCTCATGCAAATTATTTTAAGTGAGAGGAGTGTCAGTTCATTTGAAAGAATTATTTTTTTTGTCTCTTGTCTTTTTTTTTCCTTGTGTTTTTTTTTTAAAATCAAAATGTGTGGCTGTTATAAACTAAGCAGCTAAATTATTTGAATTTGGTGCCTGACATCAGTTTTAAAACAGATTAATATTAATCAAATTTAATGCTTATCATAGATCTTTCATTTCAAATTTATTTCAAAATTTTAAATAACTAGGGATATCTTATAACTATTTTATAGATCCATTTATATAGACTCAGAATCAGGTAATTTTACCAAATCAGAATTTCATTCTAATTTGATTTAGGTTCCATTCAAATTCCATTTACATTTGCATTTTGTCTATGATGTCATTGTTTTTATTTTTGGTGTTTCAGAAATGCATTCATATTTTACTTTGATTGCATTGTTCTATGCTTTCTTTTCTCTTGACTTGTTTGAAACAAAATGCAAATGCATGTTTATAGAAATCAGATTTTCTGTTTTTGAGATTGTTATAATATATTTTGCCTTAATTAAATGATACCTAATGGAATAAAAATTTGTACAATGCAAATGACTGCATGGTATTTATGATAAATTAAAATGTAACTATTTATACATCTTGTTTGCATTAATTCTGCATTTCTTTTGCATTAATTCCTCATTTTTCTTACATTTCACTATTAAAATTACCATTTCAGGGTCTGTAATTCTTGTTTGGTCATTTTGAAGAGATAGGACAAGACATTTCTGTTGAACTTTATATTCTTGAGGAAGTAAGAAAATATAACCTCTTTAATAGTGCTGCTCTGATTAATTAATTTTATTGTGCATTTTTCACTTCCATGGTTTGAACTGTATGTTCATTATACATTCCATATTTTTTTATCCTATCTCATAAGCGTTCATGAAAGTTGGTATATGAATGAGAGTAACTACTGTGCCACCTTAGGATTTTTTTAAAAAAAACTTTTTTTAAATTTCATTTAAATTGGTATTCTTGTGTTTAGGGAAACAACATAATATAATTCATTTATTGCATGTACATTTATTTGGAAATTGTTTCCTTTATCATTTTTTGAAAGCATAGTAAAAATTACCCAGTTTCATCAAGATATCTTGTGAACAAATTGATATATTATTTATCATCGTTGATTGATTAGAGGAGACTGATGATTGATCATAAAATTTTAACTAACTGCCAAGAATACCTTAGTAAATGATTTGTTAATGCATTTGCTTTCCAGGTAAAACTGGGAGCCAGGGTATTGATACTGCTGGACCATTTTGCAGCTGTTGTGGTCGTCACTGGAAAAGATGCAATAAACTTGTCATAGAACAAAGTTTGGCCAGGGTAAAGCCACAGCAAGGAGTAAATGGTATGTGTTATCAAGACTGGTTCATCTTGAATGAAATGACTTTGTCCGATTTAACCATCTACCCACCTCTTTTCCTCATCGACCATAGTAATGATTGCAGTGACTATGCTGGGTCATTTTGATTCATTAGTGGCAGTCACTGTAGTAGATGTATAAGGAGAACCAACAAAACACCAATATGTAACAATTGTAAAGCAACAGCAGGTAGTTAATTATATGTGTAAAGACAAGTTCATTTTAAAGAGATGACTTTAGCATATATCCACCACCCCATATTATATTACCACCGTATCAATAGAGGGAGAATGTAGTATTATTAATGTCTAATTGGTACATGGCAATGTCTCACATGGGTTTCTTTTCATTACCAAATATGTAGATGTGAAACACTGCCCTTCATTGCAAGATGACTGCATTGCCATGAAACTTGGTAAATATTAGTAATTTGAAGCTGTACATCTAACAAATCACTTTGCACACATACTTTTTGTGGGAGTTATTTCCCTTTATGACATAACTGCTGAATAGTGTCGGATCAATTCATGTGAATGTCTCAGTTTTCAGTGGATTGCCATGAAACTTGGAAAATATGAAGGTCATTAACATCAACACATTACTTTGCACTTACACTTTTTAGTTCTGCTGGTCATAGGCCAGAATAACTTATTTCTGCTATCTGTCATCCATTAGCACGAGCACTATTCCTTATAAAAAAAGGAGAATGGCCATGAAGTTTTACTAACACATTCATCCCTAAGACTAGTTGATCCGAACTGAAAATGGTATCACATGAATATCCACTATGGATGCCAAAGCAAACCTGCCAGACCTTACAGTTTTTCCATATGCCTTACTGAAATGTGACCTAAATTATGAATTTACGGAATAGTAGCAAACATAAAAAAATATGATTGTTGCAGTCAGATTTGGAGATCTTGTTAGAGTTTGGTCCTGATCCAGGATTTTATCTTAGATTCAGTGGAGTTGCTCAGAAAGCCAAAGTAAACATGTGTACCATAGATGTTTGAATGTGTTTCATGCAGAACGCCTGTCTGATCAAGCTTTTGATGCATTTCATGCAGAACACCTTTTGCTTATGGTTTAAAACATCATCCAACAATCTCAAAGCATTGATGGTAAAAGGGATAATCACCCTATCTAAATTTTTGAACAACACACACATATATAAGAAGGAGTTTTTTCAGATTTTATTGAAAATAGAGCGAAGGCAATAATTAACTTTCATCAATTATTACATTTCTTGGATATAAGGATAGAGAGGATTGTCACCGGGATGTTAAATTTATAAAAGTAAACATAACATCAAGTAGAAAAATATTGCAAGAAGCCATTGACTTCTACTGGATTTCGAACTGAAGTTTCTGAAACTGAACTAGAGGTGACTAAAGTCTAATGGCTGCCAATCTGACCATCTTTACGATGTTGTTATTACTTTTTCTCCTAGATGGATGATTATATTTACATGGGGTTTCCACCAAATGATTAAATGACACGTCATCTTGGAAATCTTGCATCTGATCAGATGTCTTTTCATTTTTGTTGGTTTTAACACAGTTGTTAACACATTATTGGCTATAAAATGCTAAAGAAATCGGATTTGAGTGCATTTCTCAAGGATACATTTAGTAAGCCAATTCTCTACCAACTTGGCAGCCAAAGTCAATTGGAAATTTATTTGTTTACCTAGACTTTCACTACAAGACGTGCTATGTGTAGAAAATAAAAATGATGCAAATCTGACATCCAGTATGGCCAAGGAGATTCAGTGCCTAGTGTGCCCATCTTGTGAGGAAATGAATCAGTTTGAATCCTACCATCAGATTAGCCTGGGTCAATTACTGTGGGCAAGGCATTTTATTGCCTTGTTTGTAAATAACCTATTTGTCTTTATGTGTTTTAAATTGTTCCCATGCAGCTGGGAAATCGGGAAAATGTGCATCAATCACTATTACCAATAGGCATTGTTAACTATCCAAAAAGTTAGTCAGAATTATTATTATAATTAAGGAATGAACATGTATCCATTGCTTTAAAAATTTGCATGAGTTGTCTGCATATGCTCACTTGTCAAATTTTCTACAATATGAGTATAATCTAAATACATAATTGGTCCACACAAGGGATTTATTCAGGCAAATTAACTCCTTAGAGTCTGTTTGATTACTCTGCTTAGAGTATGTCAAAATATTCTCCTTAGTGTCTCTCAGATAGTCTCTTTAGAGTCTCTCAATTTAGGTCTCCTTAGAGTCTGTCATTTCACCTTTTAAACAGGCCCAAGAATTGCATTTGCCTTGTATTGATGCCACAGCATTCCTCCCACCAACCCCTTTCTTGAGTACAAATCAAACATGATTTTTCTCTGTTTTAAAGTGGAATTCTGCTTTTGTCCTGACTTGAATTAGATTTTTATATTATCTCAGGTCTGTTTTTTAAAAAAAACTGTCTGTCCGGTCCCATTCCACAACGACCTTTGTGAAGTATTTGTTCCATATATTAGATTGTTCAAAAGCTTAAATTTATTCAATGACTCTTCGTGTATTGGAAACTGAAAGAATGCTTGAAAAGCATGGCATCCCTAGTTGTTGAGAGAGACCATGACACAAAAAATTTAGATAAAGGTTTAAAAAAACATGGGAATGGGAATGGCTTGAGCAAAAAGTTTTCCAAAATTTAGTTGGTCAGTTTGTAAGAAAACTGAATGTTAGAGGTCTAGTATTTTGTGACCTCTGCAAGAAAGATCTGAATTATGGTAATCATGGTTGGAGGAGTTTGCAACAACACCTACAAAAGAAGTTGCATATGGAAAAATTGAAGCTCAGAAGACATCTGGAAAAGATGCATTTAATTACTATAAGGAGATTGATTTCTTGCATGAGAGAACAGATGTATCCCTCTGTCAGATTATGTTTGTCGCCAATACAAGCACTAGCTTGAAATATACTTGAATAATACTAGCAATAGCTTGAAAGGAAAATGCTCTTGTTGAAAAGGATCAAATGATTGCAAATTGAGCCAAAAGTCTGTGGTGACAAAAAGGAAGGCCAAATAAATTTTTGCCAAAGCCACAACATGATCTTGACTAGCATATCAACTGGTTCTGTCCCATGGAGAAAAAGACAAGTGAATGTTTGGGATTATTTGTATATAGTTGACGTACTTGGTTTGTTTTACAGATTTGTTATGAATAGAGAGAAGTATAATATGTTTGCTGCAAAAATTTACAAATTAATGTGACTTAATTACGACGTGAACGCTGATATGCACATGAAATAATGTCAGCATCAATAGTATTGGAGAACAAATTCATGTGCCAATTAATAAATAATTAATTAATTATTCAAATGATTATTTTGTTTTATATTGTGATCATAAGTTATGATTGTAAAATGCATTTTTGGGCCAGGGGCCCCCTGGACCCTCTGATTGGGGGCACTGCCCCATGTGAACCTGTTGGGGGAGGACCCCCTAACTCCTCCTTTTTAAAAAAATTTCTGCTTTTTTTATGGAAGACCAGAATCATGTCTGACAAGAGCAGTAATAGTCAAAATAAAATGTCAGCATTTTGTAAATTGTCTGCGCAACTGATGAGCCTAGAATTTAGACGTTCATGATGCCTACATGCCTAGAATTTTGATGTACCAATGCAGAAGTGTTCAGCAACTGTTGTTGGAGTAAGAGCTGTTAGACTGACGGGTTTCATTCTTTCATATTTAATGAACATGCTAAGAGTAGGTGCAATATTCAAGTATCATTAATGTTTGTCTGTGAAGGCCAACATGACAAACTACTGCTGTGGGAAATATAACGTTGGCATATCGATATATGGATAGTAATTACAAGCACTGGTGCTATCCTAAAGAGAAGTAATTATCAAAACATTTTTAAATACCTCATTTTTGATAGAGTGTCAGTACCTTCTAGGTACATTTCCTGAAAATGTAAAAATGACAAACCAAACTGGGAAACATAAACTTTTCACATATGTAGCAGGTTCTGCCACCTTGAAATAAAAGACATCACAGTATGTGACAGCATTTGGAATATATTGGAAACAATCTTAAGTTTATCTTCTGAAACGTAATATCCATTTTCCTGATGACTTTAGCCACATTAAATATATTTTTATATTTTCGTGCATTAGAAAAAGGGTAAAGATTCCATTGCTATGACTTGATGGTCGTAAACTAAGTAAAAAAAAAAAAGCAAAAGCAAAGAAGTTTTGTAAAATATAAAAATTTTTTATTTCCCTAGAACACAAACTTAGTGAAAATTTAAAACAAACTTTTAGTATTGTGAATTAAATCCCAGATAGTCATAAATGTTTATCAAAAGTACAAATGTTTATGGTATTCTCAATTAACTCTAGTGGTGTTCCAAATAATTCCAATCTTGAATGTGTTGATGTGCCAGTGGTATTAATTTGCTGATGTGCTAAAAGTCTTAATGTATCACAATATTAAAATCTGAAATGTCTTTAAAGGAATTCACAATAATCCCAAAATAGTCATTTAGTCTGAAAAGTTAGTAAGCACTTTGTTGTTCCAGTGAATAATTTAAATAAATCGTATGAACACAACTAACAGATTGCACTACATATATTAAGATAGGAATGAATAATTCTGATGTAAATAACCTTAATATAAAAACCTGAGACAAAATAAGAGGATCAGAATGAGGGTTAGAAGTTCATATCTAGAACATTCTAAATTGTAGAAAAGATCAGATCTTTTTGCTTAGATTTAATAAAGAATATAACAAATATCAAGCAGACCAAGAAATTCCAAGAGAAAAACCAATGTCCTGAAATCAGAACTGAGTAAACAAGTAATAATTATCTTAAAATAGGTAAAAAATTAGCTATGTTGATTAGAAAACGACTCTTTCAATCGTGGACAAAAGCCAAACACAATAGCAGTAATAAAACATTAAATTCATAATTAATCTGAACTGATCATTTTGGTAAATTATTTTTCCATTCATGTAGTTTGTGGGTAAATTACCATGAAACATCCCTTTTTTAACTACAAATGAAACTCATATTTTGTGAAGACTTGCACTTTTGATCTAAATAGATATTGATCACATAACTGCTGCTTTCTTTGATTAACATAACAATTTTATAGTTATTCATTTTTGTTAAACACCACAACACTAGTTTGCAGTTGTATTATTATTTCTCACTTTGTATCAGTGCTGTTTATATTAATTATATTTATGTTATAGGTTCACTAAGCTTAAAACAAATGATCAATCAATCAATTCATATACTTCATCATAGTGAAGAGACAATTCAGTACAACTTTAGCATTAATTGGATTCATCACAGGTTATAGCAATAAAATAGGGAAATACATCATTATTATACGTTACAGTCATTTTATGCAATGTAATTCACAAATTCTTCTAAAGTGCTGAATAATTAAAACTTACATTACTTTATACTTAGTTTTGAATTTTTGTTAAATATACTTATTATCAGAAGCATTTGAAATCAAGTTAAATAGATTTAATATGATCACAAATTATGTTTTGTTAAATTTTATATGTTGTAGAGAATCCATTGACTTTAAATATGGAAAATGAGATGTCAATAGATGGGTATTCAAGCTTTACCCCCAGTATCTATCAAGATCATGAATCTCATGATAACACAAATGCAGCAGATGAGGAGACAACTCTTTTAAAGCCTGTAAATAGTCAGGTTGACCAGACCTCATCCACAGTGCAGCAGATCAGCGAAGTAGAAGGAACCAGAACTGAAGAGTCACTGCAAGCTGAATTGGGTATTAATGAGCACCATATGACTATAGGTAATTAAACACATCTGTTGAATGTTCACTAGTCATGTTACATACAGAGTGACCCTGCTATAACATGGTGATTACTGTTCCTGTCTACAAAGGTTGGTTAATCCTAGTATGTGAGCATGTGAAAGCCAAATGAAACTTAAAAGTGAAACAGGTCAAAAGTGTATAGAGTCAAGTGGGAATTTAACATAGGTGACGTGATTTGAAATGGTAACAGCTTAAGAATTATCGTCCATGGATGCAGCATTGTCTCAGCATTATTAGTGGTTGACTTTAGTGGAGGCTACAGAGCTTAAGTTTATAGATCCATGCTGGAATTAACATTTATGCCATAGATTTAACATGTGGGAGGTATTCTGGCATCAATCACATAGGTACTAGTAAGTTTATGTATGGTAGGCACTAGAGACACTCTGACCTAATTTGACATGTGTATATATGGGTAGCATGACTGAATGTATCGCAGCAGAGTACTCAGGCCAGATGTCAGCATGAGCAGATTGTGATAGAACAGTGCATTGTTGTTAAGATAGTTTGTCAATATGAGTAAATGATTTGTTTAATGTGTAACAATAGATAGATAGATCCCAGTACATTTTATATCCAAGATTGTGGCTTCCTTTCATGGTGCATTTGAATTTCTCCACTCCAAATCCAGATTGTAAATACAGGTGTAAACGGCTAACAATGTTGTCACACAAAAAAAAAATTCGCCAGATAGTATATTTTGTCTCCAATAAAAAAAAAATCGCAATTTGTGGCATTGGTGAAGCCCAACCCAGTCCCTGAATAAACTTTTTACCTGTTATTTTTCTCACTTTTGAGAAGAAAAAAGTATATGACATTTCAAGTCCCTGGTCACAACTGTCTTACATTAGATTTTGTACACTATCTCTTCCTGACAATGATAATAAACTTTTTGCACATTATTTTTTATACTTTTAAAAAGATAAAAATATTTTTTTCATATACAAGAAAAATACATTCGTAAGAAATTTGGGAACCATACCTGATCATGTTAAATCGGAAACTTATAGCGGGGTCATACTACAAGTGCTGATTGTATAAGAGCAAAAACTTTTTGAATTCAATAGTCAAAGGAAAGACATAGTCTGTCCAATAGGAACTGACTACTTAATTTAATTTTCAGTTGGGGATGGGGTGAGCCTGACTTTTCTGTTGAAACAGAACTTTTATTTTATCAGAAGATAATTTTTCTTAATATAATGAACATTTTTTTAGTTTTTTTTTTCCAAATCAGAGCAAGAATATCTGGCAGAAATATCTTATTGTCTTTTTTATAGATCCTAGTCCTCTGTACCCTCAACCTTAGATGCAGAGATGGTGAAATGGTCAATTCCAATATAAAAACATTTTGGTCAGCGTATTAAAAGTATATCTAGAATCTTCCTCCCATATGATAGATGCAATTGACTAAGTTCTTGTTGGTTAGAAAATAAAGTAAGTCCAAAATTATGCCTCAAGATATATAAGTATTGGTTGGAATTTTGACAAAATTCTCTGTTTTATAGTTAAACAGACTATAAATGGATTATTCTTTGAATGTTACAATTTTCCTTGTTGGCCTGTGTTTTAACCAGATTTCTTATGATGTCTTGTTGGTCCTAAATGAAGATGGTTCCCATCTGACATACACATCAACTAATTTGAAAATCTCATTGAAGACTATCAGAGGTGGTTTCAGCACTCAGAATTTAAAAGAAAGAAATTTTCTTGTCTTCTGGAAGTTTATTTTCAGCCTCTAGATCATCAGTCCCTTTGAAGGAATCTTGTTTTTCTGCACTTCATAGCAACAGTAATTTTTTGAAGCTATTTGGGAACTATACATTTAAAAAATAATACCTCCCCTTCCACAAACCGAAAATAAAATGGTCATACAAATGCTTAGATGCCTGCAAATAAAATTGGGTCAGCATGAAGTTTAAGGTGGAAAGTCTAACCAAATAATTAAAATAAGTTTAAATCAAGAAGCCAAGGGATTGACTAAATCTATCCCATAAAAAAGCCTGTGTAAAAATTTAGTCAGGGATGAGATATTTTTTCTGGAAGTGGTCTGGCATTTAGTAGAGCTGAAATAAATAACAGCATTCAGATCAGAATACTGATATACAAATATTCAAAAAGAAAATCCTACTGTACTCTAATAGACACCCTGTTGGTGGTGCAATTTGAAAAGAGCAAGGTGTTTATTAGAGTACTATTAGCATTAGTACCATTTTCCAGAAAATCCTGCAGAAAACTGTCTAAAACTAGAAAACAGACCCCAACAAAAGCCAGTTGTATTTATTCATGTGTGTAACAGCTGATCAAGTGCAGTTACTTTCCACTTGCTTTCATTGACTTTACTGTTTGACTGAAAATATTCATCAATTAAATTTTCTAACAGCCATTATATCATTAATATACTGTTTTAATTATTTTGATGTACCATAATGGATATATATATATATATATATATATATATATATATTAATCTATAAGCATCAAAAATGTAGGAATCTCATTTTGTATGGAAGAAAGGGGGTATGTTTATTAGGAGGGGATTCCATTAGAATAACTACAGTATTTTGTTTGTTTACCTAGTGACTTTTATAGCAGTTTGAAAAAGAAAGATGCAAGACGAAATGTAAACTATGAAACACTGAATTTGTTTCCATGGGAACCTAAATTCTCACAGTGTCATTCAAATACTGAATAGCCACATTGCTGACAATATCACTCTTTCTATTTATTTTCATTCAAACACATTTAAAATGATGAAATTTAATATAGCAAGTTGATAAAAGCATGACTTTGGACAGGGGTTATATTAAAGCAGTGTTCACATGGTCTTTAATGGTCGTTGAAAGTTTGGAAAAATTGAGCAGATTAACCTGAGGTCTTTGAAAGTTTTTGAAAATTTAAATAAATCTGAAAATTTTATTTGACTTGTTAGGGAAAGTAACTCAAACCATGGTAGAAAGAAAACTCATTATAATATGCAAATTACAAAGAGCATGGAAAGATGTATAATAATATAACATTTTTAAACTGTTTAATGGTATACCTAAGCCAGTATGAAATGTTAGCCAAAATATGTCTTGGAAATTCCTGTGGTCTTTGACAGTTTGGGAAAAGTCTTGGAATTATAATTCAGAATATAAATCCTGCAGTCAACATAGCTGTAAGTTGTCTGTTTGTCTAGATTTTATTCTGGTACTTTCTGAAGAGGTGTAATTTCGAAAACCATCTTACAAAACCAAAATCCAGGTCAGAAGCATTATTTTCTATCACATTCACTTCCTTGAGAATGTTTTATGTTAAGCCCCAAATTTGACTAAATATGCAAAACTTAACTGCCCTTCTTTACCTGTAGTCCATCTTGAGGGACACTATTTTGGGTCATAACAAGGTTGCAGCAAGGAAAAGTGCAATTCCATGACTTGTCTCCCTGTCTATAGTATACATTTTGAACCACAGAAGATATTTTGATAATACTTTGCATACTGTACCCCTCACACTCAAGGTTATGGTCACAACAAAGGGTAATATGACTTGTATCTTCGTTTAGAGCATACTTTATGTAACCACTTAATACTATTTTAATGAAACTTTGACAAGTTATATAACATGACTAAGCAGTGTGTAGCATACTACAGTCAGAGCCTGTCTTGAAATGTCAAAACTATGGGAGGGAAAATAGATCAGTGATGTTTATCCATATACAGATGCAATCTTTAAAGGTTCAGATATATATATATATATATATATATATATATATATATATATATATATATATATATATATTGACACTGTCTTGTACATTCAAAGTCATACCTGTTGCTTGAAGGTCAAGGTCACAGGATAATGCAATTTGGTGGTTTGTTTCCTTATACAGGCTGTCACATTTTAGCACCTACAGATACAGTATAACACTTTGTTTTCATAGGTTGAAAATTTTGTAGTTGGGTAAAAATAGATATATCCAAGAGTATCCAATTTTTTTGATCTAATAAGAGAACTGATTCTTATTCTCTGTAAAGATTATACCTTTAATTTCCATACATTTTTGAGCAAACAGGATTAATCTGTACTGCAGTGATTAAGTTGAATAATTCAGTTATTCATTGCCATCATTTGGTGTCAATGTGGTTATCTTAAAGAAATAGTGACTTCTTTGATTAATATATTTAATATCACTTTTGTATTTTTATGCAACTTGGTGCTCTTAAAGACCACTTTAAACGCATAAAGTCATAAAGTTCTTAACAATTAGGGATTAGGCACTTGAACAAAGCCAGTGTTTGTTTTTTTCAAGACAGTCTTTGTCATAGATGAACAGTTCTGCTGAAAGTGAATTTCACCCCAAAAGTTTAAATCAAAATGTCACTAACACAGTGGTTGAAGAGTGGAAAATGTGAAGTGAAATCTACCGTAGTGGGCAACTGTTTGTATAAAAAAGTTGCAGCCTCTAGATTTAATGACTTTAATAAGGAGAATCTAAAATCACAAGTGTGTATTCAACACAGGTGATTGTTAAATTAAATAAAGTGGAGAAATGTTTGAATGAACATTCAGATCAGTTCATGGTTAATATGAAACATCTACCATTAAGCAAATTCATTCATAGTGATTTAGTTGCACACATGACAAAGTAGCACTTTGGAGAGACCTGATTGAAATGGATTTTGTGAAAGCAGAACTAATCTGTTGATTATTTATGTAGCAGTTCATATGTGCAAAAATATGTTTATAAATGGAAATAGTATGTTTTGGGAAAAAAGAAGGTCAAAGATATTAAGTAAATCTGCATTGATTACAATACACAGATAGAATCAATTCAATCTTAGTGAGTTATAATGTTCATAAATTTTTCAGTCAGATTAAATTTTAACCAGTTTCAGTGTTCCTTATCATTCATATATTTATTCTATTGTATATTTCACATCCTCAGTACTTTAAATAGTGGTGGTTTTAAAACAGAAAGAAACAGTTGATGTTGTACTGCATATGGTGGAAGGGGTGGCATGTAAATGTTGGTTTGGTTGATATTTCATTGCAACAATATTTTGTGACTGAGGTATTCACAAAACCAAGTGATTTCTTTGATGATTGCCATAATTATTATCTTGATCAATCATAATCAGTCAAATGCATCAAAAAAAAATTTTGATTTTTTAAAAATATCTTTGTTTTCATCAATGTGACTACTTTTGATAATTTTAAAAACTAGTTTATTATGAAGTCTAAAATATGCATATTTAATTTTCATAAATCTACATAAAGAATGTTAATAGTTCTATTGAACTTGTGTTGTATGTATTCATACACATTCCTCAAACATATACACCTAATCCCCCCATCACTACTCTCCTGTGTGTTTACAACCAAACACACCCCTCACACATTCACACCTCTTCCCCCTGTCACCACTTCCTGTGTGCATACAAAACAAGCACATATTTACTCACAAGCATTCATGTTGTTTGATAGGTACATAGCACAATTATCAATTATGGACAATGTTAAAGCGCATTATAAGATGGGAGCTCTGTGTTGCATTAGACATGATGATGGGCTAGAATTTAAACTAGAAAGGTTGTTTATACTTGTATTTTGGCTTCATTATTTTTGAGGGATTTGCATTTACACAAGCAGATATGGGTGAATTTAAAAACGATTTAACATGTTTGACTGACTTTAATATTAAATACCTGTGACAGGTACAGGTATGGGACAAATCTAACAATTTTGAAGCTTGAGTATTAGGAACCCTCTTGAAGATGTACATGTTACACGTTTTTTGAAATTTACTTTAAAAATTGTGTTACTGTCATTAAAATTTTTATATGCATCTAACATAACTTTGTCCATATTAACAGTGAATAACAGGGATTATCTTGTCTATAAATAGAAACTCTATGCATTCTGTGCATGAATGGATGCAGTGACTGGTAAGCTATACAGTCCAATTTATGTTTTGATAGGTTAACATTTCCTGACAAAAACACCTTGTCATTGTGCTGTAAAACAACAATTTTAGTAATTGTATCAATGGGATTGTTTATGAATTAATGAAATAGATGTAAAAATTATAGCTGCTGTTTAAAACATTTTTTAAAAAAAATTATAAGATTATGTCCCAGAAAGATTAAAATCCAAGTGGAGCCTGAATAGTCTAGATATTTGGACAAAATTTATTTCTCAGACAGACATGGGATGGTAAATATACTGCACTAAGATTTAAGAAATTTTGAAACTATATATAGAAGTTTATATGGGCAAGTGGTAAATGTGGCTGCCTTACTTACAAACTCAAATAAATTTTTCAGTTTTATTTTTTATGTGCTGTTTTATCCTGAATTGAAAAGGAAAAATAAGAACTTTGTTTTCTGTGCAAATTTACACAAAACATGGCAGAACATTAATGGTAAACCACTGACACAGGAATCAGTAAGAAATCTGCTACTTCTATATTTATGCATACTGATATGCAATCAGTATGAGCATTAAAAAATTATGCTTGTACAGAATGAATAACATATTTGATGCTGTTTGTAAGTGAACAATTAAGTATTTTTACCTACGTTATGAAATATGTTATTCACTAAGAAAAGCAAATGTATTCTTATGTAAAACAGATGTCTGCCTCACACATACACAGAGCTATTTGTGTTTTGTACCAAGTCATCAGAAAGAAAGAGTTTTTATGTGATATAAGGAAATATTGAGGCAGTTAAATCAAACTTTCACTTAAATGAAGCAAAACATGAATATGTGTTTGTATTTATTACATACCTCATTTTTTACATTTTTAGTTTTTTTTGTTTTACAGTAATGATTCAGTTCAAAGCACATCATGACTTGTAACATTTTGATTAAGTACATTTAAGAATGTCTGCATATGGCCATTAGTATAAATATTTAAATATTTTCAGTCTGGGTGTCATATTGTCTTTCAAAATCAAGTATCCATAAGGATGGGTTCTACTGTTGTTTTCTCTTTTTTCAGGTATGCCCATTGGAGATCGTTACAGAACAGATTCTCATTCAGGTGTAATGAATCAAGATGAAGAGGATCTGACTGTTGAAAATGAGGAAGATGTAGAAGAAGTCTGAAATACAGAAGTAGCTTGAGGTTGTTTTGAACATGAAGAAAAACATAATGAACTGTACTTAATTGTAGTTCTGACTGATGAGCTGAATGCAATAGTTTGCTCAGGAACATGTTTTTATACTGAAAAATTTAATGCATTAGATATACCTGGGGAATTTGGGAAAAGAAACAGTTGAAGAATTTTAAAAAGAATTTGTAAAGTTTAGGAAGTCGTTAGTGATGGTGACCTCAGCCTTGACAGTAGCCTACACAAGTTCATATGATCAAGTTTCATGCATATTTTTATACATTTAACAGTTCTGATTCAGGTTCCATAAATAATTGTGATTCAGGTTCCATACCTTTTTTGATAGCATTAAATAGTTGTGATTTAAGTTCAACTAAAGTTTAACTAAACTTTATTCAGTGCCTAACAGAAGTGACAACCTTATCTCATGCAAAATGTGATAATTAACCTGTGGTGTTTGAATTATCATTGAACAAACTTGATTTATGCAGCTAAATTTATATGTTGTGAAGAGAATCTTGATGACAATAGATGTACAGTAGACAGTTTCACCTTTGTCTTGAATATCTTTGTAATTAGATGGGAAAAAATACATATCATTTTAATAGTAGCTTTGGCAACAGTAGTGTAATCATCAAAGCTGAAACCATCTTTTTTGAAAGTTTACATTCCAGCTTTTGCAGTTAAGATACATTGAGTATAAATCAATTTAAATTTCAATTTATTTCCACAGTTTAATCATGTAAATATTAAATTTTCTTCATTTTATTGACCAATGTAAGGCATGTTTTTTAAAAAGGAAGCATGGTTCATTTCCTTCAAAACATTCCGTGACATTGATATTTTAAGTTTGTATTATAGATTGCTGCTTTAGCATAATATCACAAATTTACATGTTCTTATTTATGTCTTAATATCACATGCAATGTATCATCCCTTTGTTCTGGGGTTTTTCAAGAACATTCCATTGGTTGTTGTGGGTTTAATGCTTTTTTCAACACATGGCAGGATATACAAGGTGGCCTAGCATAAGGGGTGGATGAAGAACTAGGGATAACCCATGTAAGAACTACCAACCCACATAAAGCTACTGGCAAGCTTTCTCACATACCCACATTAGCAGAGCCTGAGACTTGCAGCTACTTGCACAGAGGTGAGATGGCAGTAATTACTATAGGTGAGTCCTTTAGACCAATCCTCCACCCAGGACTCTGGAAGTTGTTCAGAATTTAGATTAGTTAAGACCATAGAGAATTTTGTGTAACATTACTCAAAAATTTAGTTGCAGAAGGAAATAATAAAGAATTTTTTGTAAACTTAAATATGTCACAATGTGTATTCTGTATTAGAAACACACTATTTTTTAAAATCAAAACTCAAGGGAACAGAAATATTCTGCATAAGTAGCATGTGTCATTAAACAGTTGTTTCCTACCTAGTCATTTTTTTATAATATCATTTAAGACATATGTAGAAACAACAATATATTTTTGAACAAACGTTTATACAATAGGTATATATTGATTAACAGTTGTATACATTTGTAGCCATTTGATACATGTCTTATGATTTTCATGATTATGAGAGAGAACATCTACATTAGAAATATGTTATAAATGTTTCTGTTAAGAATATTGTTTTATATATAGTTGTGAAATATTGATCATAGGACATAGCACATGTGAGCAACACAATTTGTGCTCAAGATATTAAAATTCGATACAGGTGTAGCATGTTATAACACATGTTAAAGATAATGCGAGTCAAAAATAGACATGTGGTATAAGATAGCAGATGGCACATGTGTGGTGCCACATTTTGTGTTTAAGATATTGCAAGTTCAATACAGGTGTGCTATGCCATGACATATGTGAGATACCACATTTTGTGTTAAAGATAATACAGGCAAGTTACAATTGTGTTATAGCATATTGCATAGGTATGATACCACATAATGTGTGAAAGATATTACAAATTGGTTGTGGTATATTATAACACATGACACAGGTGAGATAATTCATTTTTCATAATTCTTGTTTCGCAAGTAGTAGACAGTGAGTAGCAGGGATAAAATTTGTCAGAAGTGATATGATATTGGTGAGAAATTTCCTAGTTTTGGTGCCAAATATAATGGGTCAATTTTTTTAGGTGCTGACCCACCAGCCCATAACTGGTGGGTTTTGAAGGGGGCCCGTTAATAACAACAGGCCTGCTGGGTCAGTCAGATTTTCCATTATCTTTTTATTTTAATGGGTAGGGGCCAATTGATGCCATGTAAGATAGCCTTGGTGGCCAATGGATAAATATGTTAAATTGATTGATGCATAATATACCCCAGGTGCCAATGGATCAGTTATGTGATAGTTGTTCAGATTTAAGATGCAAGGTGATTTTTATACGTTTTAAGTTATTACCCTTATCATATGTGGTTATTTTTGCAATGTTTTAATGTACAGAAATTTGCTTTGGAGACTAGTATTATGATAGAGTACAATCAATGCAGATTGTTATTGTTATAGAAATAGAACTGGTATGACACTATATTCAATGATATTATGTTCTTGATCTAACAGTTGTGAATGAAATATTTATGGAAATATCTGTTATATCAGAATAAAGTTAATATGCATGGTAGTTGTTGTAGAGAATTAGATTGTACTATTATTGATTTGATGAAATTATTGTTCAGATCTGATATATATATATATATATAAATATATATATATATATATATATATATATATATATATATATATATATATATATATATATATACTTTTGTAAATAATTTTTATAAAATAAATGAATCATATTCTTTCCTCTCATTTTATTTGTATGCATCCAATCTGGGACATATAATGTTTCAGGGTAATTTTTCCCTTATAGCTCAAAGACACTTTGCTCATCTGATTTCATAATAGAATATAGCATCATTACATGCACCTAATCACACTCATGACCTTGGTTTGGGCTTAATAATTATATTGGGGACACATTTTGGTTACAGGTTTTGGTTTTATTATGTATCTGTAACTTGTATTTTTATTACCCTTAGGTTCAGTTTACTTCAGATTTGGCTCTACTGGTTAAAGACGTTAAGAACTTGTTGGCTTATTGACTTTATTGTCTGGTTGAAATGGGTGCCACTTGGATATTTAATACAGCTAACACAACTGTTCTATAGAAAATCATTATTCTTTCTCCTCCTGAATGGAATGGTCTTATTGACCTATCATTTGTACTTAAAGACATATTAAGAATAGGTTTCCCTGAATGAAAATGGTATCAGTCTCAAGTTAAGTATGGCCACTCTGACAGCCATATTTAAAATCTTTCTATAAGTAATACTGAACAGAATGTCATATTGATATGGTGTCTTCACCAAAATTTTTTTTTGCGACATTGTGTTTATGTGTTAGTCTTCAATTAAACTGATGCCACTTGACAATGACAGTATAGTTATTGCTTCTCCTGGATGGAAAGTCACATCAGCATGAGATTATTTCTAAAAGATTTATTTTATGATGTCCAAGTTGGTTGTAAAATAAAACTGGTGCTGATCTGACATCACTTATAACCACCTTAGCAGCTATCTTGCAAAATTTGTCACTATTCATCCTAAATGGAAAGTCTTGTCAACATGAGTTTTCACCACAATAATTATTATGGTGTCTTTTTGGTTCTAAATGATGTTAAACAGACATTCAGTAAAGTATGGTGTCCATAGTGAAATCTTGGTATCACTACTCCTCATGGATGGTTGTTCACCAAAAGACTTGTAATGATGTGAATATATTTTGTTTCAAGTGTAGGACATAACAATTTTTCATTCTGTTAGTACAACATTTCTCTGACACCAGTCCTTGAGGAGTAGTGAGGTCGAGAATTATATTGGGACATATTTTGGTATTAGTTTTTTTTTAATGGTCACTATTAACACTTGTTCATCATTTTTTCTGTAATTTTGTGCCCTATTAACGTCATATTAGGAATATACTATCATCATACGCTGCCCTTTCTCAGTAACTTCTGATTCAGCATTCTGATGACAGGTGGGAACATTAAATTATATTTTTTATGTTTCATTCTGGTTAGGTTTTAAGACCAGAAATATATATTTTCCTATAACCTAAAGATTTTTAATTCTTTTCTACTAATATAATTTGACAAAATGTTTTTTTTTGTTTCTTCACAAATTAGAGCATGATATTTTAAATCTGAATGCTGGAAAGTTGTAGTTTTGTTTGGTTAGATATTCGAGCATCCCACCCCATTAAATATTAAATGTGCAGTCCTTGAGATTAATGCAGACAGGATAAAAAGTAAAATAATTATTATTTACTTTGAGAAACCAAACAAAAGTGTTTGTAAAGATTATATATATATATATATATATATATATATATATATATATATATATATATATATATATATATATATATATAATTTTTTTAAAATTGTGTTCACTTTTCTTTTGTTATTGGCCAATTTACTGTCAGTTGATAAAGAAAAACAACCATTTGCTTTGCACAATGTCTCTTAAAAGTCAAAAGTTTACACCATATGGTTTGTGTCGGGCAAATTGCACTTTGTGAATAGTATACGGCACCGCATGTTCATCACAATTTTAAATTATAAAGGCCAATATTGACGATGCATGCATTTCCCACCATACTGTATCTCAAAGGTTAATTCTCACCCATACATCAGATAAAAATCCGCAACAATACAACGTTTAAGACAACGCATCAAAATTGAAACTGCAACAGACACATTAATAGCTAACAAGAGTCGGATAATTCCACAGACTTTCCAAGAAATGTGCAGCTGTGTTGGAGCAATAGAAAAAATATAAAGAGGAATCAAAAGTCAAAAGACTGAAGTCAATGAAATATTGATCGTGCTGCTGCTACACAAACACCACACTCTTTTTGTAAATGAAATCATGCATTCCAGAGATCTACCAAAAATACATTTAAAAAAAAGAAGGAACAACTTACTGACTTAAGATCTGTCTGCATTGAAACGCTGGCATGATCGGAATCAACCGAGCATTTATGCATGCATATAGGAGTGGCAAGGTTATCAGACTGGAGTCTCTGGGACCATTAATAATGTTGAGGCTTTAAAGTTGCATTAGATGGTAAAACATCTTACTTCAGAATGTTTGCACACTTGAAGGACAATTTAGGACTAGATCTGAATGACATAGAATATATAATTGGTACTGATGATAAGAAAGCCATGACCAATAGAAATTTCCCCGAGGCGAAGAGGAAACTGTGTACCAAACATTTAAAGGACGACATAGCATGGTATCGGACTGACAAAATACACAAAAGAATCCCAAAGAAAGGACAGAAATTGGAAAAGATATCATGATAACTCTATCAGAAGTAGCACACATACATGACAGAATTGAGTTTGATGAGAGAAATAACATGTTAAAGGAAAATATTAAATATTTATTAAGATTTTCTTGAGTATTGCCAGAAAAACGTAGAAACGAATTACTGCAGACCACTATATCGACTACAACAAATTAGGAACGCAATACAGACTAAACATAATCATGGCTGAAAATTGCCATAAAAATGGAACCCTAAGAAAACTTACAATCTTGTTCTAGATCTGCAAAGTTGTACAAGTCTAGACAAAACATGCGGATAGCCCTGTATGACACAGACAACTTTAGTAGGGATCCAAGATTTTGTAAACGGGTCATCAGTGCAGCATGCCGAGTTTGAAACTGAAAAATAGGCATCATGAACGTCTAAATTCTAGGAATGTAGGCATCATGAATGTCTAAATTCTAGGCATGTAGGCATCATGAACGTCTAAATTCTAGGCATGTAGGCATCATGAACGTCTAAATTCTAGGCATGTAGGCATCATGAACGTCTAAATTCTAGGCATGTAGGCATCGTGAACGTCTAAATTCTAGGCATGTAGGCATCATGAACATCTAAATTCTAGGCATGTAGGCATCATGAACGTCTAAATTCTAGGCATGTAGACATGAACGTCTAAATTCTAGGAATGTAGGCATCATGAATGTCTAAATTCTAGGCATGTAGGCATCATGAACGTCTAAATTCTAGGCATGTAGGCATCATGAACATCTAAATTCTAGGCATGTAGGCATGAACGTCTAAATTCTAGGCATGTAGGTATCATGAACATCAAAATTCTAGGCATGTAGACATGAACGTCTAAATTCTAGACATGTAGGCATCATGAACGTCTAAATTCTAGGCATGTAGGCATCATGAACGTCTAAATTCTAGACATGTATGCATCATGAACATCTAAATTCTAGGCATGTAGGCATCATGAATGTCTAAATAATAAAACTAGCGTATCATGGCACTATACCATTTAGTGACAGAAAACTGGTGTATCAACCATAACAGTTTAACTGAAGTTTGTTCTAGACAGAAAGTTTCTATATTAGTCCGATCCCTGCTTTTTGTACAAGTAAGCCAAGGTTTAGGTTTATCACACCTTCTATTTTTGATCCTGTGAGTAAAACAGAATGAAAGTCAACATTAGACTAAAGTTTCGTATGAATATGAATTTCACTTATGCTTGTTAAAGATCATGTGATGTGCCTGACTTATACAAAACATGTTTACAACAATTTTTTTTTATCATGAAAAAAGTTTCAGGTTAGCAATTGTGTTTCAAGTTTTGTCTTTTGCTTGTAGGATGGCACTGTGTATGTATTCTAGTTTTCCTTCTGAGTTTCGCAACATGTGCTTCACTTCTAAAATATTTTTGAACTAATTGGTTTTCTTAGGTTGTTTGTGATGCAAAATGTGGTAAACGTCTGTGGTTAAGTTAATGTTTAAGGTTTATTATACGTAAACAGCAGATGCAAGTTTGTGTTTAATGCTTGTTACACATAGACAGCAGGTCAATTTTTCTGTTTGAAGTTTTGCTAATTGATTGTAGGAAATCAACTGTGTATTTAAAGTCCACTTTTATGTGTTAAAGATGTTATGTATAACCTATTTTGTGTGTTCACTTCTGGCACGTCTCTGTAAATTTTATATGTGCTATAAATAAGTTTTAATATTAATCGTAATGATGAATCATTGTACGAGATTGAAGTGATATCCCACTGGATGGTTCAGTTGCGATGTAGGTAATGGTAACAAATGTCACGTAGAAGGTATTGTGACTGAAGACTCGTAATACAGCCATGTTGTTTATGGAAGAAGAGGGAGTTGATGAATTAATTCCCCATGTTCTTGTTTCAATATAAGCCTGAAGATCTGTTTAATGTTGTGTTTAGATATAATTTGAGAGGCATTTATTTTGACTATTCATTGGAGTTACAAAGTGCTTTTTAACGCTGGACTAAAATATTCTAGGAATATAATGAATTTATTTAAAGGAATTATGGACAATGCCTTTGTGATTCGGCAAGATTGTTGCCATATCAACACACTTGAGTACCTGAAATTCATTTGGAACAGCTTATTGCTTATATAATTAAAGTGTTTCAGTTTTTATAAAACAGTTCTTTTTTTAAGTTTTGTTACTTAGTATAGGGTCATATAGTCATTATAAAGTATATGTGCCTGACCTTATTAAATACCTAATTGATAAAATGTTTTACTGAGGTTATGGGGAAGACATTCTATGTTAAACTTAGTGTTCAATCTACAATGTAATCTTTGTATGAAGGGATATGCATTTCAAATTCATTTTGCATGTGATTAACCTTATGTAGTCTTTGTTATCCCCATTTTACCATTACATATATATATATATATATATATATATATATATATATATATATATATATATATATATATATATATATATAATGCAGGTTCTCATTTGTATTTAAGGTTTCAGTTATTAAGCCTATGCCGAAAATGTAATTTCTTTTTTACTTCTGTGTATTTTAATTATTTTCTCGCCCATTTGTGTATTTGTACTATTATTTCATGTACTTATTAAAACATTGAGTTCAAAGTACGAGATTGTATTTTGTGCTTGCTCTATCATGTCAATTTTTTTAAACATGTGGCCCAGTAGTCTAAAGCGCTCATCGTTACGGATCAATGACGTCTCACCTCTTACCGCAATAACAACCCTTTGATTGTATTCAGACTACCTTATGAATGTGAGAGACATTCTTTGTTCATTTTATCTGACTACTTAGGAACATCTGTTTGTCTATCTCTCCACTATTACTTTGTTTATGGGTCCTTGCATGTTGTATTTAGTTTATGGATCAGACTCAAGGAGAAGTAAACCGTAAAGTTAAAACTTGGGTCACCACGACTTACTCTTAATGCTGCTGTTACTCTGATTATCGATACACGTTCCATAACTTTCCTCATCGTCATGTAACATTATCATTGGATCTTTTTTATGCATTGAGCACTAGATCATCGCATCTAAATATGTCAATGTGACATAAATTTCATGAATGACTTGAATTACATGTTTGATCATTGTATCTAGCAGTTCTACTGGTGTCTCTGCCTGTGTAGATACCTTGATGCAGGTATGAAATCCTTCAAAAGTATGTCACTGTCATCCATATTTCATGCTTCATTAACATTTCTTTCGTTACTTTTTTTTATTTGAGATCGGTTGTACATTATTGATTTATCGCTCGATTAGAAAAAGATGTTATAATGTCATTAACTTGTATCCGGTATTTCCCATTTGCACAAGTTATTACACCCGAACAATATAACACTTTTAATATATGAAGTCTGCAGAAAAGTTTAAGTTCTGCTCAGTGCTCTGTGAAGTGTTATTTCCAAAATGCAGCTATCCTTTCATTAGTCCTTATTGTAATTTAAAGGGTCTTATTGTAAATCACGAGAGACAACATTGACCTACATATAATTATCTCTCTTCATTTTAGCTGGACGATCTAACAAGTTAAACAGTTTCATTGCATGACATTTGGCTTGCTGACTCCATCAAGTAAGTACTATTGTGGTCATTGAATCATTGTTTTACTTGCCATTAGTCAGGGACGAGAACCATGTTCTGTGTAAAATGGTTCAACGTTAGTTGCTTATTACTTTACATTTTATCTCCTAAACCATAAACTTCATCAACAAAAGATTATCCAAGATTACTTTGCTACCATCCACACATCGTACTGACTCGTTATCCTTGAACTAATATTTTGCAAATTTCTATTATTGCATTTTTGTATTTAGCTGATAATTGTATTATCCACTGCATTTAAATTTGAATATGGCAGGTGAAACTGATATTTATTTCATGCAGTTGATATATTGCAAATTTTATGAAATAGTGCATACATGTAACAAAATGGATCGTAAGCTTTATTTATAAAATGTAATAGAATGTATTAGATACATTTTATAAAAAAAATTAGTTCAGATATTTAGTATAGGTTATTTGGTATCGGAGCAATTTTACAAGCTATCTCAAGTGAATTATACTATATTGTATAAATTATATTGTATAATTTAATTCAGTTTATTAGATATTTTATATAATTCATATGTCATCTTTTAAAATATGCAAGATATCTTACAGAGTTGATGAGATAATCCAGAGTATGTTAGATATTATGTAAATGTTATAAAAATCCCAGATCATTAAAGGTGAATATATGATCCTGCTGAAAAGTGTCAATAAAGACAAATGTACACAACGAAACATACAGAAACCGGACG